>CM050173.1:49623271-50303271 GCA_027410445.1 Discoglossus pictus | reverse complement strand
TACATTGAGGCAGCTTAAAAAGGTCACCTACTTAAAACGTTTATGTAAACAGCAAAAAACAATTGATTAAACAGTTCCTTTAAACTTGCTAGACTTTTTTAAAACGGATATAAACAAAAATAATATTTATTTCTAAGTTGTAACATATCTTGTTAATTGGCTATACTTTTGTTTTGGTTGTTTTTCTGTTTCAGGTAAAAGAAATTACACTGGAAAATCCGTAAGGAATGGCTAATGTGAGTGACCATATATATGCTTCATATTGTTGGTTATATCATTCTGTCTTGACAAGCGTGTCTGGGGAAAAAAGTACCCTGAGCACATTTATGAAGTGATTATAATTCATATTTTTTCGAGTCATTTGTGTTTTAATATACACAGTTGCAAAGTAGTCAACACATGTAATAGTTATAATTTATACATGCTTAATGTCCGTTGCGTTTTAGGGAAAAACATCACATTTATGACACATGTTAAAAAAGAAATAAAAACGGTACAAGCCACGGGCATAAAATTATGTTAAGAGGAAATCTTAGTTTTTTTAAGACTGTATAGAGCTTTATCGTCTTATCTGACTACAGCAATTCCTGCTACCTTGGAGTTTGAATGGTGTTTTAACTTTATTAGTGAAGACAGTGCTTGGCATTTGTTAAATCATTAGACCTTTGGAAATGTGATATCTATTACTACATATGCTCAGAAGTAGGAAGCTTGAAAATGTAATTGCGAGCCTGCGCCAGTAAAATTTTTAATTCCCCTCTCATACATGCAGTATTTTTTTTCTGCCTAAATTAATTTTGCTTTCAAAGTTAATAAATAACCCTAGTAAAGAGTTGGAGAGGGGGATGTCCTTTTATAAAATTTATAATTAAAATACCTTATTTACTTGCACGCAAATATTTTAATAAAGAAATGGTATCTTTCCTGTATAAGTAGCAACCTTTAAAAAAATTAAAATAAGTTAAATTTAGAGAGTAGAAAATATAAGGGTAAAAAGTAGTATGGACAAGGTCAAGCTTGTGATATTCATAAAGCTGTTATGAGGGAAGTTTGAGGTAGAAATAATTGGAATCCCTGATGGATCTATTGGTTTGCATCTGTAATCCGAATACGTTTCTGTGAATTAATAGAGCTAAGTATAAATTCTGTCTTTAGCAATGTAATTATCTATAAAAAGTCCAAGTCTGCATCCTGCTAACAAAATGTAAATGTTCAATTATTTTTTATTCTACATTATAATGTCTGTTGTTTTTTTTTTTTTTTTTTCAGGCGCTCTGTAGTAGGGCCAGGCTGGTGACCTACCTCCCCGGGTTTTGTTCTCTTATAAGACGGGTCAAAAGTACACGGGCATTTTCCACAGCAGGTTCTTCAGGCTCTGACGAGCCTTACGTTGCTTCTACGCCTCCTGACCTACGTAAGCAATGATGTAACATGAGACATTGCATTCTAAACAGTATGAAAAGTTGATTAAAGGACCACTTAATTCAGTACAATTTTGACCACATCACACTAAAGATCTCCTAAAAGGATGTTAAACTTTTTGAATTTCTGAAATCTGTGTATTTTTCACTTAAGAAATCAAATAAATTAAAACTGTGTGTTCGTGAGCCGCTGACTACACGCTGCAGCTTTATATAGTGAGCAAAAACAGAGGTTAAGCCTCACCTCATCTATCTGTGCAGAGTATGGGATGCTGGAATCACCTAAATAGGTCAGTTATGGGTTAACTTTTTCACAGCATTCCTGAGTTCAGGGAAAACCTGCTATTAATCCTCACACGTGCAGCTCGGCATCTGTTATTGGTTATTAAACAAACCAAAAAAATTGAACTGTCAATTGACAGGATACACTTTACTAGGTAAACAGACTTAAAACTTTTGTTTTTTTTAGCTGTTATTAGTATAATTAAAAAAAATAGGTCATTCTAACACACAATCCTGTGCTCTAAGTGGCCCTTTTTGGTTGTGACAGAAATCTCCTAGTTTTATTTCCCTTGAGATTATAAACTGTGCAATCAACTCTCAATAAAACACACCCTTATACTACTTCAATGCTTTTGTTCAACTAAGAGCGTCCTTCAAACATATCCTTAATGTCCTTTGCAAGACTGAATTTCTCCCCTCCACTGCAGCTTTCACAAATTGAGTCTTCCTTACCTTTGACATATTTATAACAACTCAATAATTCCTCTTCCACACTCCCACTCTAGAGTTTACTAGGACCCCCATCCTAATGAACTATACTCATTCCTCACTTAAAGGGTCATGGAAGATTTCTGGATTTCACTATGAATTTAATCTACCAACATATCTCTTTACTTTTGTGTATTTTATTTTAATAACTTTCAAATAGGTTTCTCCCTCTTCAGCTTATGAAGGCAGTACTAGGTAGATGGATAATAGAAATATGTACATAATATATTTCAAAATAGCATCTAAATAGTTAAAGGGACATGGAAGATTTCTGGATTTCACTAGGGATATAATATACCTGTGTATCTACTTACTATTTTGTAACTTAAGTGTCTAAACGCTGTTTTTTTCTGCATAAAATCTTACAAATAGTTCCTAATTGGTTTCTCCCCTCTGCAACTCATGAAGACAGTGTACTTCTAAGTGCAGGGATAAGCCAGTCAGTGACAATATTATGCAACGTGCTACTTGATAGGTCACTGACAGGCTAATTTAAACTACTGCACTTCACAGTCTGTATAGCTACAGAAGGCAAACAGAAACAGGTACAAATTGAAATGATTTAGGTAGAGAAAAACGCTTATAAGCTTTTAAGCCCCTCTTAATACTATACAGTACATACAAGTAAATTGATACACTGGTATACAGTGGATATGAAAAGTCTACGCACCCCTGGTAAAATGTCAGGTGTCTGTGCTGTAAAAAAATGAGACAAAGATAAATAATTTCTGAACTTTTTCCACCTTTAATGTGACCTATAAACTGTAGTACTAATACTTTTGTTGAAGTACCTTTTCATTTTATTACAGCACTCAGTCTTTTTGGGTATGAGTCTATCAGCATGGCACATTTTGACTTGGCAAGATTTGTCCACTCTTCTTTGCAAAAACACTCTGTCAGATTGCGAGGGCATCTCCTGTGCACAGTCCTCTTCAGATCACCCCACACATTTTCAATCGGATTCAGGTCTGGGCTCTGGCTGGGCCATTCCAAATCTTTAATTTTCTTCTGGTGAAGCCATTCCTTTGATTTGGATGTATGCTTTGGGTCGTTGTCATGCTGAAAGATGAAGTTCCTCTTCATGTTCAGCTTTCTAGCAGAAGCCTGAAGGTTTTGTGACAATATTGACTGGTATTTGGAACTGTTCATAATTCCCTCTATCTTAACTAAGGTTCCAGCTGAAGAAAACCAGCCCCAAAGCACAATGCTGCCACCATCATGCTTCACTGTGGGTATGGTGTTCTTTTGATGATGTGCAGTGTTGTTTTTGCGCCAAACATATCTTTTGGACTTTTGGCCAAAAAGTTCAACCTTGGTTTCATCAGACCATAACACCTTTTCCCACATGCTTTTGGGAGACTTCAGATGTGTTTTTGCAAAATGTAGCCTGGCTTGGATGTTTTTCTTCGTAAGAAAAGGCTTTCGTCTTGCCACTCTACCCCATAGCCCAGACATATGAAGAATACAGGAGATTGTTGTCACATGTACCACACAGCCAGTACTTGCCAGATATTCCTGCAGCTCCTTTAATGTTGCTGTAGGCCTCTTGGTAGCCTCCCAGACCAGTTTTCTTCAATTTTGGAGGGAGCTCCAGTTCTTGGTAATGTCACTGTTGTGCCATATTTTCTCCACATGATGATGTCTTCACTGTGTTCCATGGTGTATCTAATGCCTTGGAAATTCTTTTGTACCCTTCTCCTGACTGATACCCTTTAACAATGAGATCCCTCTGATGCTTTGGAAGCTCTCTGTGGACCATGGCTTTTGCTGTGGGATGCGACTAAGACATTTTTTGGAAGGACCAACTAGAGCAGCTGAACTTCATTTGGGGTTAATTGGAGGCACTTTAAATGATGGCAGGTGTGTGCTGACTCCTATTTAACACGATTTGGAATGTGATTGCTTAATTCTGAACACAGCTACACCCCCAGTTATAAGACGGTGTGCAGACTTATGCAACCACAATTTTATTTTTATTTTTTCTTCCCTCTACCTAAAAGATTTCAGTTTGTTTTTCAATTGAGTTGTACGGTTTATAGGTCACATTAAAGGTGGAAAAAGTTCTGAAATGATTTATCTTTGTCTCATTTTTTTACAGCACAGAAACCTGACATTTTAACAGGGGTGTGTAGACTTTTTTTATCCACTGTAGCCCTGATTCCTTAAAAGCACCTTAGATCCTTATTTTTTGCACTTGCACTTTATTGCACCAGACACTTACAGCCTTATTAAATTGCAATTCAGCCAATTCTAAAGGGCTCTATATAAGCACAGAGCATATTTTATTTAATAAAAGTTAGTTAGTGAAATTCTAACCAAAAGCAAGGTCTTCGCGAACTAAAAACCTCTGTAAAAAAGATATGCTCAGTGCTTATATAGAGCCCAATTCAATTGGCCAAATCGCAATTTAATAAGGCTGATAGTATTTGCTTGTTTTCACAGTTGGTTATATTGATATTATCCCTGAATGAAATGCAGCGTCTGAATACGTTTTAAAGATTTTAACCAAGTTATCAAAAACTAAGTTGTATTTACTTATTTTTGTCCCTTTTCAGAGAATTGGTAATAATAGGTGTGCACTATAAGCACTACTTTGTCTTAGTTTATGTGATACTTAAAACAATCACAGAATTAAATATCCAGATGTATAATACATGCATGTAGATGAAGGGATCTCTCCTACAATCCAAAAAATGATCCTGCCTGGCTGGTATAAAATCTACCGGGCTCCTAAGTTTTATATACAGTATATATGTTTGAGGTGTTCTGCTCTGTATTTTCTAAATGAAACTAGGAACTGAATTCATAAAAAAAAAACATTTTTACAGTTCTGTTACTGCAGCTTAAAAGTGCCAATGCTGTAAATTGTATAAAGTGCTGCTCTAATAGTAATAACATGTTTGTCTTCTCAGTTCCTAGAACAGTATGGCCAGACGAGGCAATGGGCCCATTTGGTCCTCAAGACCAGCGATTTCAGCTACCTGGTAATGTAGGATTTGATGCCCATGTGAATGGAATGGACCTTCAGAGCAGAATCCAAATTCATAAAAAATTGCCAGATCTTCTAACTGAGCCTGCATCAAGTGAAAGACATGAATTTGTTATGGCGCAGTTTGTAAATGAATTTCAGGTAAGGCAAGACATCAGTGTGTAGTAGACGGAGCATAAACTTAGTGAATTAAGATGTTGCTTGTATTGAACTGATGAAACTTGTCAAGTGCAATAATCCAAAAACATGATTATACAATACCAGTTTATTGTAAACACTATAATATACACTATCAATAATACATTCATTTACTTCACTCATTGCATGCCCATACCAATATGGCCGCTGTAGATGCTCTACTTAGTAGGGCTAGGTAGCAATCTTGTTTCTTACTTTTTTTTCCTCTTCAATGTCAAATATATCTAATTTCATTAACACTTACTTATTCAAATGTCTACAAATCTTGTAATATTACCATATAATATTGTAGTCCCAATTCTATGTACTTCTTTAGATATAAATCTCATGAGACACACTGATACTTTTAGCTTATTTGGTACACTTGTTATAGTGTAGGCTCTATGCTACACTCTACCAGGGTTGCTGGCAGTCGGTACTGATCAGGCTCAGTGATGCAGTCTCAGCTCAGGTAGATGTGCTGTGATCCCCTGCAGCTGTCAAGTAATATTATTATTATTATTATTATACTTTATTTATAACGCGCCAACATATTCCACAGCGCAATACAGGGGTTAGTTACAAGTATAAACAATGCCCCACAATGAAAATAATGGAAGACCCTGTTATTGAGCTTTCAATCTGATATACACTGTGCTTTCCCTAAAGCACCTCACAAGATTAAAACTCGCAAACTTACATTCTAAAGTAATACTGATGTTATGCGGGGTGCCCAGCATCATCAGGAGCACCGGCTTCAGGTATGAGGCACCTCTTTATTAGCGGTGTAAGGTCCTTGTTGGTGCTACTAAGTGGGGAATCTGCACTTTTCACATTTGTATTGGTATGACTATTTTCTGACTAAATTTTTGAATTGCTGCTATTTGCACATTTGTTCTTTTTTCTGTTAATTGTGAACTAAAAAATAGATTAGCATTAAAACCACTTACACTGGTCCTTTTAATGAAAATGCAAAATGATATGTTATTGATACAGTAGGTAGTTGATTTGTAGAACAGTTTTTCAGTAGAGGTCACTTGGCTATTTTAAGTCTTTTCTTTCCAGTTTTAGTGCTATTCTTTAGGTCCAGTTCCATGCAGGAAAGGTCTAACATGCAAAAGTGAACAGGCTCAAAATAATGTTGCAGTGGGTTAGTGAGTATATCACCCACAAATCAATGAAAGGAGAGGAATAATGTAGTCTAGCTCCTTTTGGTATCTTCATACCCAACATACAAAAGGTTGAAAAATGATTTTTATTTGAAGTCTGCTTTTTTATTTTGTAAATTAAGCATGTTCATGAGAAGCAAAATGTAAAACAAAAATCACTGGTAGATGTTTTAGTTTTTTTCCTCTACTCTCAGAAGCGCGGTCTAAATGTAGTTGCGCTCTACAGTTTCTAAAGAAAGAACAACCCACTTTGAAATGGGACACCTTACTTGGAAATGGGTTGTCGCTGAGTGAGATCTAAGGAGCACATGGCATAGGCTACACTTATGTACTTGTGTGTTGTGCTGGCGTTTGCATATTGCTTTGCTATACAGCAGCACACAGAACATGTATTATAGACCTAATTACTAGGCTTTACTTTAGCCAAAAGTGTTGCAATGTTTGCATTGGACTTACTAATAGTTTTACCCCTTACTGCAATGCTAACCGTAAACTGTGTTCAAACATAATCACTTGTTTTTCAGGGCAATGAAGCTTCTCCTCAACAGCAAGAAGTCAGCAATATGGGAACTTACTTTGAAAATGCAAAGGTAGAATGTGCCATTCAGTCCTGTCCTGATTTACTGAGGAAAGGTAATTCTTTTTCATTATCATTTGAAGCAAACTATGACTGTTAGACCTACTGTAATAGGTATCCTTAGGCGTTAGATAAACTAACAAACTTGCAGATTAGGTCTAACTTTTGTTCCAGTGCTAATATAGCATATCTAAAAAAAAAACATAAAATATGCACTGCATACAAATATTGCAATAGGTTTTTAAAGGCAATAAATGTATATATTTAAGCCAGCTTATTTATGAAAGGCTCAATTCTTTCAAAGGCACATTGTTTCAGTGATTATTTTGTATCCACACTTATTGTGGCAACCTCCAATAAATATAAAGAAGCTGTATAATATAATAAATTCAAAGCCACCCAAGTGTATAGTAATAAATACGACTTATTTGTAGCATAGAATCACATTATATTGTTGTTGTTTTTTTTTTCTAGCATATATTTCCTCATTTGGAGTCACTACATTGGTGAAAAAATGTAGCTAAGATACAAGATAGCCTACATAAAGTCCTAAATAAGACCAAATGTATCGCCTATTTAAAAAGCCAAACTATGGTATTAAAGAATAGGGCAGGAGTAGACTAGATAATATAATGGCCCCTATGTCTCATTTCAGGGCCTCCTGTCTAAATGGCTATGCTGTGCCCCAAAGGTTGGCTATTATGCCCTAAAATAGTAATATTGTAATACCCACCAAAGGAATAAATTCAATCACAGAACACAGGCCAACTAGGCATCCCTTTAAAAATAGGAGTTTCAAGGCTAAAATTATATTTGATTTTAGCTGTGTGAATGATGTTGTTTTTAATATTTTTTGTGGTCATTGATGATATCAGATGGTTATAACTAAAAAGGTTATGTCAGATACATAATTGATTGTTTTGTTTTTTCATTGCTCTATGAACTTGCCACTCAAATACAGTTTGTCAGACTTTATTGTTTTGTGATAAAAATATTGTTAAGGGAACACTGTATTTTAAGAAATGATTCACATATGATCTATGACGAACCATATTCGCACATGTGTAAGCTATGCATAAAAACACATTTATTGATCAACTCAGAAGTTTATGTATAGAATATTTCAACTGGTCTGGTTTCATAACTTCCTGTTAGCTTGGAGGTTGTGCTTACCTTATCTCTCCACAAAGGGCAGAGTTTGTGGGGGGGGGGGGGTCTTATTAAAGTTACTTTTTATTTGTACATGCCCAGAAGTAGGCACTTGCAACAATAAATGCAAGCTATGCCCTCCAGAAATGTGAATGGTACTCTATTTCACACATACATGACCTTCACAAAAATATCATGGATGCCTCCAGGAACCAGTAGAGGCATTAACATTTTATATTTAAGTGAGCATTATCTGACTCCTTATTTTTTATTTTTATTTTTTGTCGTCTTGATCTTTTGGGCTTGGACTTGGATTTCAAATATATATATATATATATATATATATATATATATATATATATAATTTATTTATTCTTCTTCCATTGTATCCTTTATTTAAGCAATACTGGGCTATTTGTCCTGCTATATCCTTCTTTATTTTGTCATACATACTCTCCAGCAAGAACTTCTGTAAGTACGATATTGATGGCTATTGGGTTTTTATTCTAGATTTTGCATCAATGTTTCCTGAAATCCCCAACAATAATCTGATGGTATTGACTGTAACACAAAGATCTCAAAATGATATGACTGTTTGGAGCCACGAGGTTGAAGATGAGAGGGAGACATTAATGGAAAAGGTATGTGTTTTGCCTGTAAGTACTTTAATAATGAATGTGTTTTTTTTTTTATAAAATCTGCTTTAGTATTTGTAATATTCAAACCATGTAATATCGGTTCACGGGTTGTAAATTCTAAAAAGGCCATGGAGGGTTTCTAGATTTTACCAGGTATTTAATATATTTCTATATTTACTTTTGATGTACTTGCTTTATAATGAAGCTCGTAAAAGCACTGGTATTTCTGTCTAAAATCATGCAAATAGTTGCTGCTGTGTCTTCGCACAGCAGCATCTGAAGACGCAGACTCTGTAGTGCTGGATGTTCACTTAAAAAACTGTTTTACGGCCTTAAATCATACAAAATACACAACAGTAAACTACATGGGTCTATTGCATATCTAGTAAAACACAGAAACTTTCTGTGTAAATTTTTTAATGTTTGTAGAGCGAAAAGGCCTCAGAACATTTTGATAAAAGATATTGACATATCTGAAATGTTATATTTTTAGAGGATAATGAGGAGTTGCACATAGATAAAAGCTGTGCCATATCACTACAGTCCAAGTAGTTAAGGATCCTGCTTTTCAGAGCTTACCATCAAGACAAGAACATTATATTGCCCAATATATTGTGTACCAGAATATATCTTATTTAGTCAGATGTCCAGCAGATGGCACTTCTGAAAAAGCCTATATGTAGTTCATGATAGCTCCCCAATGCGACCAAACACATATAGTCACTCACTGCATGCAGACATATTGTGCCTTTTTCTCACTAGTGAAGTGAGACCTTTCCAGAGACTATCTAATTGTAAACAGATCTCTCTCAAATGGACAAAGGCTCTGTGTAGTCACATAGGATTTAGAGGTCTCCCATCACCTTTCTTACATTGTTTCTATTTTCATTAGCATGATGCCTGAAGGTTGTGTGTTTGTATATGATGTGCAGAGCTCTTAGCTAAAATTGAATGGATTTGTAAATATATTTTTTTAAATCTAGCTCTAGAAATGTTACTTTTTTAACTTTAGGAAACATGAATGTAAATTTGTGATTATTATCATCAGTCTTTTTCTTACATTTGCTCAAACATGCTGTGTGCTAAGCTCATTCCTTACATACCAAAATGGATAGCTGTGGAAGATATTTATCCACTTATGATGTTTTTGACCATTTTTTTTCTAAAGATATCGTGCCAGATCCGCTAAAGGGTAATTAGTTGGGAAAACTCTCTAGACAACTGCACCATTCCCATGATGTCCTATACATGCTACCTTTTTAGATATACTTCAAATGTCACACCCTTTAGCTCCTATAACCCATGGACTGTATTTGTCTTCTGGCCCATGTAGTATATCCCAAACTTCTATTGCTATACGGAATATAAACCTACTTATTTGCTGATATTTCCTCTGTGCGACCACAGGCCATCTGTAACTACTGTGCATGTGTAAGTATAGGCTTCATACATCAGCAAAGTTATACTATACTTACTTGAATAAATGCACTAATTTGTATAGAATATCTTCTGAGCATTTGTACAAAATAAATCCATGCACTTACTTTCTTGCACAATTATTGCTTTCCAAATAAAGCGTACGCTTTATCTATTTTACATTTAAAAATTTCAGTTAAAAATAAAAAATACAAAGCATGGAGTAATACATACATTTTGCAAGAACCAATGTAATTCAAAATGCTCATCATTAGTTAATAATTAATATAGAAAAAAAAAACAATTGTGAGACTTTTTGATCGTAAAATACAGGATTTATCAGTTTTGAATAACTGTCCCTAATTATTATCTTACCCCGAACTACCAACAATTTTAAGCTACACATAAAAATCATTGTTACATTAATCAATTTTGCATCAGTTGTAGGATATGGACAAATTTTCATTAAAAGCCAAAATGTATTAGTTTTGAATTTGTATTGTTTTATTAAGAGCACATCAATCTCCTCCTCTTGATCTTCATATTACTGCCTCAATCGCCATTTTTTTTTCCGCTAAAGATGTTGGATATGTTGCCGTATGTTGATAGAGTATCCTTTTTTTTTTTTTCCCATCAAACATTTCTTCTTTTGAAGGATTGCACTTGAAAATAGGTAACATTATTTCATGTAAACCTAAAATAATCAATACCAACAATATAGGTGCTCAGACAGAGAACAAACTCCTTATTAGGTAGTCCTATGGATATGGTCATGCACTCTGAGAGCAGCCTCTTTCAGATCACTTATGCCCCTTACTGGGAGAATTACCCTGTAGTATATCTGTCTTGTCTCACTCGTGTAATCCAGCCCCCAAATACCAGGCAACTCTACCCTGAACAGGAGAAACCGCAAACCCTACATAAGTTTCAGTCTTAATTGGACCTCGTCATTAGGGTGTAGCTGATAACTGCCTAAGGCATAGGAGCAAGTGGTCCACGTCTGGAGCCCCCTATCACCCTTAGGGAGACAATGTCCTAAGAGTAATTTGCATAAGCAATACCAACAATAAAGGTGCTCAGGCAGAGAACAAATTATCCTTAATAGGCAGTTTTATATGCAGTTATGCTGCTTTGCAATCTCCCATTTTATACTATTTTAGTTTCCATCTATTTACTTTCTAATGTGGAAAGGTATTTGCACAATGGTGACACAGCATATGGCTTCCCTGGTGATCCAGTGGTTAGGACTTGTTGGTTCAACCACTGTCGACCTGCGTTCGATTCCAAGTCATAGAAGCAAGAGGCCACACCACCCTGAAGCCTGGGTTGGGCCTGGTCAGTACTGGGATTGGAGACCACCTAGAAGTACCAGGAGAGAAGTAGCTGGCAACCCACTGCAGTATCTCTGCCATGAATACCAAGTGGATCAGCATGGACATAAAGATGTTTTGGTATGTTACGGTCTATGAGGATGATGGGAAAAAAAAAAAACAAGGCATCTACAATTGCCAGTGCATTCCTAAGGTCTAATGGAAAGCACATTCATTTACAAGGACACACCCTGTTGACAGAGAAGCTGCAAGAAATTGACTCTGTAAATAAAAGGGTCAAAAGTATAATTTTATATAAAACTGCAAAATGAAAAGGCAGTGTTTGTTTTATTTTTTATTTTCTTAAAACCTTTTGGATGTTATCAAGTTTTGTTAATTATTTTCAATATGGTATTTTTATTAACTACAGTAGTCACTTGAACCAAATTTAACTATTATAATTATATTTTAGCTGCTTTTGAAAACGTGAATTGAAAAGAGGTGCCAAACTAATCTGTATAGGCCAGATTAACTAAAGATTGAAGTGAAGTCTTGCAGAACGTCTCCATTCCCAGATTTTCCTTTATGGCATGTGTATTTGATATCTGGCCAATTTATAGTGTGTGTGTGTTGTAATTGCGAGTTTGTTAGTAACGCGGTGTTAAACGATACAGGCTTGTGCGTGCGCAATGAGCACCAAAGGTGCTCATTGCTGGCCGCAGGATGAGTGCCAAAAGCGCTTATTGCGAGGCCTGCACGACTTTCCTGCAATGATCGCCAAAGGCGCTCACTGCAGGCCTCGCAATTGTGGCCTTTCAGTGTCCCTCTAAGGGTCATCTGTCCCGTTGTCGTAATTATTTGCCCAAGGACACTCCACCGATGGAGGATGGAAACAGATTGAAGGTGCTCATGGCGATGCCCGCGATCAGCGCCGAAAGCAGTGGTACTTTGGCGCTGGTCTCGAGGCCCCGCAAGACTTTGAAGAAATTCCGACTTTACCGGCCGATATCTTTTCCAAGCTGCTGCTGCTAGAGCAGCCCTCACTGACAAATATACTTAGCAGAGCATCCTATGTGCAGCTAATCTCCAACTCTTTTATATGTAACTCTCAAGCAACCAGAGACTACATTTATCCAGCATCTACTAATCCCCATGGGTGCCGAATAACTCAGAGTCTACTATAGATGGATAAATAGAGGTACTACACTTGAAAGCTTGTCATTCTAACTATAAAATGTTTGTCCACTTTACACTGCAATACTCTGGTTATTCATATAGATTACTGGACACTCACTGCATTAATATGTTGTATAACCACCATTCTTCACTAGGTGTCACTATTGTACTCCCCTTATTATAAGTCCTTAGAATAATTGACACTTGGAGCTACTGATAATGCACCTCAATGGGAATTTCCACATAATGTAAGTTTATAAGAAACATTACACTGAGCAAAGTGTAAATATAAATGTAAAGTTATCCAAAAAAAACAAGCTAATCAGATTACAGATTAAAACTCCTAATGTGAAAGTGGCTACAACAATGCAGAATATAATACATCTTAACTTCCAGTCTTTTTAAACGTGGAACAGTAAAACAAACCTACTAGTTTGATGTTTTATATACATAGTGTGCTTTATCGTATAAAAGCAACTTGGTTTGTATATATAATTTCTCTTTATATTGTCAGGGTACATTAAATGGCCACTATAGTCCCCATTTGTTTAAATCTGATCAATATGTTGTACGAGCGAATTGCCTGTCAAAAAATGATGGTCATAAAATTGTAAAGCAGGTAATGCTGTTTTTCACACAAAGTAAGTGTTTTGGTCGTCTGAGCCCCTTCGGCGCTCATTAAAAGGGCTGCGCTGAGCGCCTTTTTACGCTCATTGCGCGCCTCTCGCCTGGTGTACTTTTGCTCCTCTGAGCACCCTCGGGCGCTCATTGTGAGCCGCGCACTGAACGCCTTTGGCGTTTATTTCAATCCTGTCGCCTGGTACTTTTTTTTTTTTCTCTGTATTTTTTAATGATAATAAAATCATAAATTAATATACTTTACCTATTTGTAACTAATATATGCATCAAGCAAAATCCTGAAGAGCTAACAATCTTTTTTTGATGTTCCTGCAGCATACAATGTACATTTGCACCCTTGCTGAGCTGAGGTGTCAGCAATGTGTGTAGTGTAAGTAGGCTGCGTGCGCGAGCGCAAACCGTTTCTTTAGATGTGTAATTCTGCAGTGTGTTATGGTTATTCCTTATAATGGCGGTGACTCTGCATGTGTTACGCGGGTGTGGAGCATTTTGCGCCCTCCCTAATAGTGTATTTTATACCTCGTACGGTCTTGTGTCTGGCGTGTTTTTGCGTGTTTATTGGCGGTGTAGCCTCGTTTTCTTCGTCCGCAATTTTTTTTGGCGCTTAGGCAATTTTCATTTGTGGAAACTCGGCAAATTGTGGGTTAATTGTCGTGCAACCTGATTCCCAGATGTCATGGCTGTCCCCCCGTGCTGTGAGTGATGTTTTGTTTGTATTTTTGTTAATTTTGGTAGTGTTGTTGTTGTTTTTGTATGTTTTTTTTTTTTTTTTTTTTTTTTTTTTTTTTTTTCTTAGTCTCGCTTTTCTTGTTGCAATTTTTTTTCAAACGGGTCTCGCATTCTGAATTGTGTAATTGAGTTTTCGGCAATCCCGGCCTAAGTAGTGTAAGGTCGTAGGGATGAGCTCATCTCCACCAGCGCAAAGGGCGCCTTTGGCAACCACCTGTATTGCTGTGATCTTGTATAGTGCTTTGGGAAAAAGCACCTTCTACAAAGATTTTTAAGCTCAAAACAGGGCCCTCCATTTTCTAATGTTATATTTTTCCCGATCTCCTCCACTGTAAAGTGCTACGGAATATGTTGGCGCATTACAAATAAAAGTTAATAATATGTTGCAAAAGTGTTCACATTAGGTAAACTTGTAGATAGATGAAGATTAAAATGCATTGGTCTACCTGACTTGTGAATTGAAAGAAAAGTGAAAGTGTTTTATCTAGTGCTCTGAGTGAGCCTTATCTGGATTTGCTTCATAATCAGTTACAGTAAAACACAGGCTTGTGGGTGTACAATAGATTACCCAAAATCACTTCCACGCTGCATCAAGCAAGGAAGCATGTTTTCTTTGCATATAATAGATTTTCTTCTTTAAAAAAAAAATATATACTGAAGGCGTTTTAACATTAAAACAATAGTCCGGAAGATAAAAATAGGGTTTAAACACCCTTTTAAAGGGACATTAAAGGTTCCGTATTTCAATGTTAAAATAAAGTTCTTGCATTTTTGTAAACAAGTGCTTAAAAGTTCTGTTTTCTACTCACTGAAACATTCCAAACAGTCCCTGCAATGGTTCGAACCAGACTGGTTCGTAGATCTAATACTACAGAGACACTATCACAGATTGTCTCAGCAGAATTTCAAAGTGTGCTGTTGAGATATAGTTTGTAAGTAGCTAATACATCTAGTACCAATAGAGTGTATGAGTTGCTGGGGACAGACCTTTTGTAGGGACTATATGGAAGGTTTTAGGGAGTAAAAAATAGAGATGTTAAGCACTTGTTCAAACAATTATGTTTAGATATTAAAATAAACTACCTGTTTGCATATTAAAAACAGGGATCCTTCCATATCCACCAACTCACTAGTAAGATAAAGGTGGATCAAACAAGGACTCACGGAGACCTTGTTAATTACATTAAACCCAATGGGATCAAAAGCACAATAGGCTGCAGTTCAGCACAAAGTGGGAGAAAACATTAACACCCGATCAAATATTTAATGTCGTTTTTCTACACTAGATCAATTTCTCATTAAGAAAAAAATAATAATAATTTTGTAATTTTTTAAATGTCTTTTTTAAATGCATAGAAATGTTTGGTCTACAGTGCCCCTTTAAGATCGAACATCAAGTACACACACAAGATAACTAAAGACGATGGTCTAATTAAATGAGACTCCTCCATTGTACATTTAATATATTCATTGCTAATGGAGATTGTCTTTGAATTTATTTGCGACCTCACCATGAAAATTAGATTTTGAGCTAGAACTTGTTTCAGTGGCGCCCTTGTCTCATGAGTTTGTTCTGGTCTGTTGAATTTCACTGTTGTAATGTGGTCTAATTATATAATTACTGTGAACCTTCCCAACTGTACCACCCTGTCAATTGCAATATAATTCAGTCTGGGGTGTTGGCTTGTTAGATGGAGCCTCTACACCAAGGTCACGCACAGCAAGGTCATGACACAAATGGCTGGTTTGTTTGCATCTTGGAAAAGGGATGAGGACATATTGTATAGAAAAATAAATCTGCTAATCCTTAAATTTGCCATGGTGCTTCAGACTGCGAATCGCTTGGATTTGTAAACTGGTAGGCATAGTGCAAGATATTCTACTAAAGAAATAATATAAGCTTTTACCTAATGCATGGGATGCACCTGATCAGAGAGATGAATAGCAGGCTGATGTCCAAAACACTGCATATTTTTTGTTTAGTTTTAAAAGTTACACTGATATTTGTTTCTAAAGTGGTACTCAATCTATTGATAACCAATTACACGCTGCAGAGCTCATACAGTAGCACAAACCTGAAATAGCACCACTTACCATATATACTTGAGTATAAGCCGAGTTTTTCAGCTTCTGTCTCCCTGCCCTGTGTCCCCCCCCCCTCTTTCCTGTGTCTCTTTCCCTTTCCCTCCCTCTCCCTCGTGTCTCATTCCCTACTCTCCCTTTGCCCTCACTTACTTACCTTCATTAGCTGCTCCTCTGCGCGTCTTCTGGCTGTGTTGTGACCCGGCATATGCTAATGACGTGACGTCACATGCGCGTCACATCATTAGCATATGCCAGGTCCCTCCTCATCCTCCCTTCCAATTACCCTCTCTCCCTTTCCCCTCACTTACCTTCATTAGCTGCTCCTCTGCGCATCTTCTGGCTGTGTCGGGACCCGGCCTATGCTAATGACGTGACGCGTGGGGGTAAGTGAGGGGAAAGAGATGGGGGGGGGGGGTAATTGGAGTGGGGGGAAGTGATGAGGAAGGAGGATTATAAGGGAGTGGGAGGGAAAGACACGAAAGGGAGGGAATGAGACACAGGGGAGGGAGAGGGGGGACACAAGAAAGGAGCACAGAGGGGAGGGAGAGGGGGGACACAGAGGGCACAAGAGAGACATTTCCCACCCTCGGCTTATACTCAACTCACTAAGTTTTCCCAGTATTTTGGGGTTAAAATAGGTGCCTCAGCTTATACTCGGGTCGGCTTATACTAGAGTATATATGGGTACTTTTAATCTGCATTTTAATTGGCAAACCGTATATAAATGCCCCCGGTTAAAAAAAAAAAAAAAAAATTCTAAATGGCTAAAATCTTTAATAATTTTTAGACAATTAAGAAAATAATATAATTAATATGTGCCATTATGCGGGGCAGAGAGCCAACAATTATTGTTTGTTTGTTTTTTTGTTTTTTCTTCTGTTTTGGCAGTGTGGGATAGGATTGTGATAGTTTTCTGTGAACATTTGAACTGCAGAGTGCAACAACCAGCTTAGAGGTATATAGAAGTTTCAGGAATTATGAATGCACCTGATTGAGGATGATCCGCGGTGAAGGCGCCTGATTGAGGAGGATGGGTGGTGAATGCAAGCATTTCTTTGCATGAAAAAATTCTCAAAATAAACATTAAGAAACTTACCTTAAAGTTTTGCCACAACAAATTATGAATGCTACGCTAATTTAGCTAGGGATTTCAATGGCATTCCTTCTTAAAATCAACTAACAGAAAACTGAAGAAATTTGCGATCAGAGGCAGCTACAACATTGTTGCAATGTCTGGAGATTCAGCCTCTGCAGCAAAGATTAGTATGGGTTAAAAAAAAGTATTTGAATGCAGTGTTTCTATTGGTAGGTACCAGATGCCAATGTAGGTAGCTCTGAGGGTGTGGAAATTATTTATTTTTTTCAAATAAAATAAATCTGTATGTGTTTGGAATGACTGCTATAAGCAGTGTGTGATAAGAAAGGGGTAAAAGCAGGGAAATGTAGATATACCTTTCAAGATGTCAGTTTGCCTGCTTAAACAGATCAATAACACTACAGTGGCAGCTCCCTGCGTAATTTAATTTATACAACAGTTACAACATTAAACATTGATATCCGCAGATTATTTTTGAAAGGAAAAAAGTAAACACAATCTTCGATCTTCATTTCATTTATTCATTAAAAACACATTTGAGGGAAAACCACAGTTTTGGAGCGCGTCCAATCATTTTGATGTAATGCACTCTTATGGGTACTCTGCATCATCTCAACTGTTTAAATGTATCTAACGTGTCAAAGCAGCTGCAGAAATATTTATTTGTAGCTAGTCTAGGGTTGTAATATCTGCTTCTTAAAGGACTACTGTGGTCAAGTATTTGATATATTGTCGTGAGTAACAAAACTTTATAAACATAAACACAATAGTTAATTTGTTATATATTTTTAACTGTAGTCTAAAAAATTCTACCATGTATTTAAAAGATATTTTAAACCTACAAAACGTTTTTTTTTCTGTATGAAAAGTGTTTGTTTTTATTGCGAGAATGCATTGAAGTGAGACACGATGTGTTGTCTTGCCCTCAGCCTCAGAAGATCGTGCCCTATCTTATTCTTCTAAGGGTGAGGGCAAGTCAGTGAAAGTGTTTTTTTTGTTTTTGTTTTTTTCTTCTTAAACAGATGGAATAGTTTTCTCCTTTTTATTTTTATACTGGCCTGGGAGGGACGGTGAGCCTTGAGGGTGCCTGAACAATAAGAAATTGTGCCTATATTCACATTCAGTTGAGTGTATATCATATACATGGCGGGATTACCCATTAGGCCAACTAGGCAGCCGCCTAGAGGCGCATCCATGTGAGGGGCGCCATTTAACAAGAAAAAAATGGTTCCTGGCTAAAAAAAAACTAAATGCTGCAGTTCATAGACTGGTTACTATGGGAGGGTAATTCCCCTAGAACAAGACAGGTACAACAGAACAAGGAACTTACACGCAGAGAAAAGGCAAAAATGGGTCCGTGCATACCTTGCGTACTCACTCACAGGGGCTCCTCCACTTCACAGCCTAGGGGCTCCAAAAAGGCAGATCCAGTACTGATCATATCCTAAAAAACACTTAGTCCTATTAGTCCTTGTTTACCCTTCCGTTCATTTCACTGGTAAGATAAAGGCTGATAAAGAACATTTTTCATTTGTTTCTGTTATATTTCATTTAGTAATTTTCTAAATCTAATATATTCTTCATGCAAAAATAAACTTTTATGTATAAGAATGTATAAAACATTCTTTTAAATATGATAGAACATTTTGGGTACAGTGGCCCTTTAAATCTTAACTTCAGTGTTCCATTTTCTTTTCAGACATGATAATGTCTGCTACCTTCTCAGAAAGTTGTCATTGAAAATTAATTGGCTTTACTTAGCCCTGTCAAAAGCCTTTGTAAGTATTAGCTGCCACATTCATATTGTTCATATATAAACTTCCTCTGCTTTCAAAATGTATCAGAATTTAGATCCGCAGAAACCACAATGGTAGATTCCAGTGCACCATAGATGCATGTGAAAAATAATAAATTAGACCCTGTACCAAATTTTTAATTCTAAAAACATTTTCTTATTTTCAGTTGCAGTGCTTCAAAAGAGTGTATTTTAAATATTGGACTACAATTTGTATCTGGGTCTGAACACTCATGCAGCTCATGAATGCACATACTGTTAAGTGCAGGGTTTCAAATGATCCTGTCAGTAACCTCTCTCCAACGAGCATATTGCAGAATGTTGTCACTGCTTGGTTACTATGAGACTCTGCTCATCCTGTACTTTGATGTACACTGTCTTCATTAGCTGCAGATGGGAGAAATCAGTAAAGAACTGTTTTTAATATTCTATGAACTATTTGACAGCATTTAGGTACGTCTTAATAAGTGCACAGAAGTGAAGAGATACATATGTATTTTATATTCCTAGTGAAATCCAGAAACCTTCCATGTCCCTTTCACTATTCATATGCTATTTTGAAATGTGTTTTGTTGTGTACATATACTGATTATTCATCTACCTTCATGCGTTTAAACAAGAGAAATATAATTGATTCTATGTTAGCATGATGGCTGTACACATTTGGAATCTAACTCTTTTGACAGAATATTGATTTGAAGGGACACCTTATGCATTGTTTGTATTTATAAATGTTTTAATTAGATTAATTATATTTATCCTCATCACTGTAATTGTATTATAAAATCTACACTTCACTTCTAAAAAGCCCAGAGTAACAGATTATTACCTTCTAGAACATCCGCTTCCTGTTCTCTCTCATGAGAGCTGACATCTTGCACAATTGTGACCTAAGGCCGCACCCATAGGTGAGGGGCTTCACAATATCCGTGTTTCATGCCACAGACGCTCAGCATGTCTGCAGCATGACACTTGGGTAGTGTGAAGACCCTCTTCTGTGGGTATCCCATTCTGACTTTCTCTATCTCTCTCACTGCAGCTAGTTCAGCTAAATGCTGAACTAACACAACCACTTTTCTTTTTCAAAATCTTCAAAGCTATACAGTTCTGCAGCATGAAAAGTCATTTATATTTTATATAATTTATATAATAATGTATATAAAAAATAATGTGCAGAGAGCCACCATTATTACAAGGTGGCTTTAGATACTGATGAGTTAACTAGTGGTCAAGTGGTTAGGATTTGGTGTTTTCACCACTGCAAAAGGTCACCCCACCCTGAAGTCAAGAAGGGTTGGGCCTGGTCAGTACTTAGATGGGAGACCACCTAGAAGTACTAGGAGCTGTATGCTGTGGCCCACTAGAGAAGGAACTTGCAACCCACCCCAGTATCTCTGCCATGAATACCAAGTGGATCAGCATGGTGTGTTGCTGTCCATGAGATCATGGAGAGTCGGACACAACTGACCGACGCAAACACATACATACTGATACTACAAGCTTGCATACGAATCCCTGGATATCTTATCAATGTCTACGGTCTTATGGTAGAAACTTAAAAGGGGTGTCTGACTAGTGCTGAATCCGCAGAGAGAGATTTACTCAACATGTTAGCTGCTTGATATATGGATTAGTAAAACTGTCCATGTTTTATACTCTTCTTGCTGAACAAGTTCTAATAATTTTATAATTTGCTTTCCAGTCAATTCAGAGTTGCCTGTCACACTGAGAGTAAATGTAACCCATCTGCAGGTAATCTGCATTATAGCGCACATATTATTGAATAATGTGTATTTTTATTCATATGCCATGAATTGTATACAAGGCAGTATATGTATCTTATTTAAAATAGGTGTTTGATGTAGTAACATAAATAAAATAATTATACTTTTAGATTTCTAGATTGTACCTGCTATTTACTTTTTTTTTTTTTTTTTGCAGTTTATTAACGGTGCCAAAGA
This sequence comes from Discoglossus pictus, assembly GCA_027410445.1. Lineage (NCBI taxonomy): Eukaryota > Metazoa > Chordata > Amphibia > Anura > Alytidae > Discoglossus > Discoglossus pictus. The sequence goes on along the minus strand of CM050173.1, from coordinate 50,282,173 downwards.
AATTTGCTATGCCTTGCAGTCAGAAGGCTATTGGGCGGACTTTATTGATCCATCATCAGGATTAGCAGTAAGTGATTAAAGATAATATATCATCTAGCCTGGGATTCTTTACACCCATGATATGTTAATACCATACTATTCAAGCTACGTGATTGGTCGCAACAATGGTTACAAAATGATTCAGTACCAGTTATTTCCATTTTTTGTTAGCTAATGGTCTCTTTCTGACCATGCATAATGAGCTACAATGGGAGGGAAGTGATAAGATCACTTTGGTGTACTGTTAGATGGAATTGTGAGTTGCAAACTTGAGTTATGAAGGATGTTTAATAGACCCGGTCCTTCGATGAAGTAAGTTAAGAATAAACTTGAAGATGTCTCCTCATTCATTTCTCTAATGCCCACCACTGTAGCAAAAAGAGAATTGATTATAGAGGAGGTTGCTCTTCAATAGAAGATAAGATTTTCAACTCCTGCAAACATTAGTGACTCTTTTTGAGGACTTTTCTTGTGTCTAGGGGTTTCCTTGTTGGCCCTGTTATTGTTTCTGATAAAGAGCCTAAAGGGTGTGTTTTGTTATGTTCTTCTTCAGCAATAAGGGGGATTTATGTCCTCCTTGGACCATGAGCTCAACTGTTAGCATGTGACCTCTTCATCTAAAGCAGGCAGTTACATTCTCAAGAGTTGGTTTCTCTGCTCTGTGCCTGCCCCCTCAAGCACAGGAATGATTATAAGAATGGCAAAGTCTTACTAAATGTATTTTCTCAGAATACTTTTTATGTTCTTGTCTTACATGGTTACTAAGATTATTTGTTCCATAGTCCATCACCAAAATATTTGTTACAAACCACATGTGAATTAATATGGGTTTAGTAGAGTTGTTCCACAGATAGTTTAGTCTACATACAAAGCAAGTAAATTGTCAAAAGGCGATACCAAGTTCTGCCATGATGTGTGGTAAGCAATTTTGTGCTTTTATTGACATTTTATTTTATTTCTTCCTTCTAGTACTTTGGACCTTACACAAACAACACTTTGTTTGAAACAGATGAACGATACCGCCATCTTGGATTCAGAGTAGAGGACCTAGGCTGCTGTAAAGTCATTCGTCACAATGTCTGGGGGACCCATGTTGTTGTGGGGAGTATTTTTACCAATGCACCTTCAGATAGTCCTATCATGAAGAAATTGGGAGAAAACTAGCTGCTGTTCCAACTAAACAAAGTCATTGTGGAACTCTGTTGACTTTTTACTTGATTTGTGTCCATTTTTATGAAGGACACTTTAAATGTAAAAAAAACAAACTTTCTTTATATATAAAGATGACATAAACTACATTTTATTTATGAAAACAATATCAACAAATAATTTATGGCCCTTGAATCATTGGAAATGCTGTTAAAGAGCTGTGATAATGTGAGTCCATGGGAAGATATGAAATTGCACCATGGATTTAGGGGACAACGACAATTAGAACTTGAATAAACATTTTCCAAATTACAAATCTGATTCTTTGTTCTTTTATTGTATTCAGAATAATTTTAGATTCTTTTTGACTGGTGGATGTATTGTTTGTTTGTTTTTTGTCGCCAGTACATAAAGGACCTCTTCACAATGAAAAAAACATATGATTTAGAACTTTTAAGTATAACTAAGAACATAATTAATCAGGAAAAAATGTCATATAGCTAGTTTGATTATTAGAAAAAACTATATATTTTGTTCTTTGTGAAAAGGGCATTTACATTTCTGGAGACCTATGCTTTCACTGCATGATGCAAGGTGTCTGCTTCTGGGCCAGTCAGGAAGAAGGGGTGGGGGGGGGGGGGATTCTGCAAACATATGAACTATTGCGGTCATGGATAAATTGTGCAATTTATCTGAACAATCTGATCAATGGCTTTCGGGCCACGGGCAGTATATCTGAAACTGTGTAGTTTGTGGACTTTTCATGTCTGTGTGTATAACAGGCATTGAGGTTATACAAACAAGGGGGGGCAGAGACTGCTTTACGTAAGTACAAGGAAGTCAATAAAGCTTGCAAAAGGGCTATTAGACTGGCTTAAATAGAAAATGAAAAATTAGTGGCAAAGGAGAGTAAGACTAACCCGAAAATATTTTTTAAATATATTAATGGGAAGAAGGAGAGGAAGGAAGCTATAGGAACATTACAATGTGACACAGGCCGTCTGATAATTAGTGATAATTAGTGACCAGGACAATCAGATGAGCTAAATCGGTTCTTTTCTTTGGTATACACAAGGGTGGTACCAGTCTTGGGACACTGCAGTATAAGGGGGCTACACTACCTTCATCAAATAATTGGTTAACACAGGAAGTAATCTAAAAGAGGTTGGTAAAGATAAATATTAATAAAGCCCCGGGTCCTGATGGAATACATCCAAGGGTACTGAGGGAACTGGGTTCTGTAATAGCCAAACCATTCTATCTAATTTTTCAAGATTCATTCAACACAGGGTCTCTACCAGATGACTGGAGAAAAGCAGAGGTGATACCTATATTTAAGAAGAGAGCAAGAACAAATCCATGAAATTATAGACCCGTAGACCTAGTCTTCTGTAGTGGGAAAGCTTTTAGAAGGGTTAAGGGATAATATACAAGAATATGTTTTATTTGAACAGGATTATAAGTAGGAGTCAACATGGATTTATGAGGAATAGGTCATGTCAAACAGACGTAATTTGTTTCTATGAAGAGGTTAGTAGGATCTGGATCAAGGCAACTCAGTGGATGTAGTCTTTTTGGATTTTGTAAAGGCTTTTGATACAGTGCCACATGGAAGACTATTGTCCAAACTAACCACCCCATTAAATTCCAATTTTATGGGTTTACGGCTATTAAATTGGCCCTGTAACGCAGCCCGTAGTCGACTTGCAGGATAAAAGGCAGCAAGGCCACAAAAAAAAAAGCCTACGTGTTCAGCAATGTTGAACTGCGCGTCTGTAAATCCTTTGAGCCATCAAGCCCTTAACCGCTACTTGTTCAATATAGCTATTAAATTGTAAAGAAGTCACATGCGAGCAAGGCATTCAGGGGTATTCTGGTTAATTAGAGGGAGTATTGATCCAGGGAGGAATCCGATCGCCAGTATCTGGGGTCAAGAAGGAATTTTTTATTTTTTTTCTCCACTTCTGAGACAATTGACAAGATTTCCTAGGTTTTTGTTTTCCTGTTTGCCTTTCTCTGGATCAATTAACAATTAATCTGCATAATATACATATATACATATATATATATATATATATATATATATATATATATATATATATATATATATATATATATATATATATATATATATATATACACACACATACACACACACTAGTGACTTACCCGTCAAAAATTACGGCAATAAAAAGTGAAGCCTGGCAATGATGTTTGCCACACAATGGGAGCCTCTCCCCTTCTACTCTACTGGCCTCGCGATGAGTGCCTCTCCCCTGTGTCTCTCCCCCCACCGTCTACTTTCCTGTCCTCGCGATGAACGCCTTTGGAGCTCATTGCGAGTCTCTCCCCCTGTCTACTTCCTCCCTTGTGTCTCATGTCCCCTCTCCTATCCCTCCCTTGTGTCTCCTTTCCCCCTCCTCTCCCTCCCTTGTATTTCCCCCATGTCTCTTACCCCCCTCTCCCCCCCCCTTTGTTTCTTACCCCCCTCTCCCCCCTTTGTCTCTTTCCTCCCTCTCACCCTGTGTCTCTTCCCCCCGTGTCTCTTTCCCCCCTCTTCCCCATGTCTCTTTCCCCCCTCTCCCCGTGTCTTTCCTCCCTGTGTCTCTTCCCGCATGTCTCTTTCCCCCCCTCTCCCCCATGTTTCTTTCCCTCCCTCTCCCCCATGTCTCTTTCCTCCCTGTGTCTCATCCCCATGTCTCTTCCCCCCTTCTCCCTCCCATGCATCTCTTTCCCCCTCCCCTGTGTCTTTCTCCCCTCCCTTGTGTCTTTCTCCCCCTCTCCCTCTGTGTCTTTCTCCCCCTCTCCCTCTGTGTCTTTCTCCCCCTCTCCCTCTGTGTCTTTCTCCCCCTCTCCCTCTGTGTCTCTTCCCTCCCCCTCTCCCTCTGTGTCTCTCCCCTTGTGTCTCTTCCCCCTTTCCCTCTCTGTGTCTCTTCCTTCCCATCTCCCTCTGTGTCTCTTCCCACTCTCCCTCTGTGTCTCTTCCCTCCCCTCTCCCTCTGTGTCTCTTCCCTCCCCTCTCCCTCTGTGTCTCTCTACTCCACTCTCCCCCCTGTGTTTCTCCCCCCCTCGCTCTGTGTCTCTTCCCCCTCTCCCTCTGTGTCTCTCTTCTCCACTCTCCCCCCTGTGTTTCTCCCCCCTCCCTCTGTGTCTCTTCCCCCCTCTCCCTCTGTGTCTCTTCCCTCCACTCTCCCTCTGTGTCTCTTCCCTCCACTCTCCCTCTGTGTCTCTTTCTCCCTCTTTGTCCCCCCCCCTCTCTCTGTCTCCCCCCTCCTTCTGTGTCTCTCCCCCCCTCTCCCTCTGTGTCTCTGCCCCTTCCCCCTCTCTCTGTCTATCCCCCCTGTGTCTCTCCCCCTCCCTCTGTGTCTCTTCCCCTCCTCTGTGTCTCTTCTCCCACTTTTCCTCTGTCTCTTCCCTCTCCTCTCCCTCTGTGTCTCTCCCCCCTCTCTGTGTCTCTCCCCCTCTCCCTCTGTGTCTCCCCCCCCTTCTGTGTCTCTCCCCCCTCCCTCTATGTCTCTTCCCTCCTCTCCCTCTGTGTCTCTTCCCTCCTCTCCCTCTGTGTCTCTTCCCCCTCTCTCCCTCTGTGTCTCTTCCCCCCTCTCCCTCTGTGTCTTTCCCGCCTCTTCCTCTGTGTCTCTTTCCCCCTCTGTGTCTCCCCCCATCTCCCTCTGTGTGTCTTTCCTACCCTCTACCTCTGTGTGTCTTTCCTACCCTCTACCTCTGTGTCTCTTTCCTCCCCTCTCCCTCTGTGTCTCTTTCCCCCCTCTCCCTCTGTGTCTCTTTCCCCCCTCTCCCTCTGTGTCTCTTTCCCCCCTCTCCCTCTGTGTCTCTTTCCCCCCTCTCCCTCTGTCTCTTCTCCCCCCCCCCTCTCTCTGTCTCTCCCCCCTCTCCCTCTGAGTCTCTTCCCCCCTCTGTGTCTCTTCCCCCATGCACCGTCTGTGTCTCTTCCCTCCCCTCTGTGTCTCTTCCCCCCTCTCCCTCTGTGTTTCCCCCATCTCCCTGTGTCTCTCCCCTCGTGTATCTCCCCCTTCTCCCTCTGTGTCTCTCCCCCCCTCCCTCTGTGTCTCTCCCCCCACTCCTACTGTGTCTCTTCCCCCTCTCTCCCTCTGTGTCTCTTCCCCCTCTCTCCCTCTGTGTCTCTTCCCCCTCTCTCCCTCTGTGTCTCTTTCCCCTCTCCCTCTGTGTCTCTTTCCCCTCTCCCTCTGTGTCTCTTTCCCCTTCTCCCTCTGTGTCTCTTTCCCCTTCTCCCTCTGTGTCTCTTTCCCCCTCTCTCTCTCTGTCTCTCCCACCTGTGTCTCTCCACCTCCCTCTTTGTCTCTTCCCCCGTCTCCCTCTGTGTCTCTTTCCCCCCTCTCCCTCTGTGTCTCTTTCCCCCCTCTCCCTTTGTGTCTCTTTCCCCCCTCTCCCTCTGTGTCTCTTTCCCCCCTCTCCCTCTGTGTCTTTCCCCCCTCTCCCTCTGTGTCTCACCCCCCCTCTCTCTCTCTGTCTCTCTCCCTCCCTCTGTGTCTCTTCCCCCCCCCTCTGTGTCTCTTCCCCCCCCCCTCTGTGTCTCTTCCCCCCTCTCCCTCTGTGTCTCTTCCCCCCTCTCCCTCTGTGTCTCTTCCCCCCCCCCCCCCCCCCCCCCCTGATTGTCTTCCCGGTTCTTATGCGCCGCTCATGCGCAATGCACGGATCATGACTCACTCTGCGCATGCGCGCGCAAACTGCAATTCATCACAAGCGTGACAACAAATCGCAGTTTGACAATTATATATATGATATATATATTTATAGTGCTTTCTATCCCCTGATGTTTTAGATGCACTTTCTTGTTTTTTCAGAATCAATGAAAAAGTACATTGTAAAATATTATAAAGTACTAGCAGCTTGCCCGTCAAAAAATGACGGCAATAAGATTGTAAGGCAGGTAATGGTGTTTGTTTGCGACATAAATTTTGTTGTTGTTCCGAGATCGCTCGCTAAAGGCGCTCATTGGGAGGCTGTTGGTTGTTTGTGTGCTATGAGCGGTGTTGGCTGTCTTTTTTTTTGTATGCTAATGAAATAATTAATAGAATAATAAATTAATATACTTTACCTATTTTGAAGTAATATATGCAGGTTGCATTGTGCTGAAGAGCTGGCAATCTGTTTTCATGTTGCTGCAGCATACAATGTGTGTTTGCACTGCTGTGGAGCTGCTGTGTAAGTGTCAGCAATGTGTGTAGTGTAAATAGTGTGCGTGCGCGAAGGAAAGTCCGTTGTGTACTTCCGCATTTTGTAAGTTAGTGTTGTAAAATGGAGGGTAATGTGTGTGGTACGCGGCTACTGTGCTTGTTCTTGGACCTCGTCCGGCTTTTTCGGAAAATCTGTATGTGTTTTGTGGTTTTTTGCATGTTTAGGGACCTGTAGCCTCGTTTTCTCCGGCGCCCATTTTTTCTCTCGCTTAGTGGATTATCGGATGTCTAAACTTTTGTATTTGGACTTAAATTGAGGTGTAACTTCACTTTCAGAGGTCCTGAATGCCCCCCCCCCCTGCTGTGGGTAGGCTTTTTATGTGTTTGTTGTGTGTATTAATTGTGTTTTTAATGTTTTCATGTGCTCGTGTTTTGGGTGCTAAGGTCGTATTTTGCGAGCTCCAAATTTGTGGTTGCTAAGTCCGTAAATTTTGCGGTCGACGTGGGAGCCTCCACCTCCGCAAATGCGGCCCCTATTTGCGGGCCTAAAGTCTTTTGGCGCTCCTTGCCAGCAACTGCGGCCCTCGCTTCACGAGCCCGCAGGGTTAGCAACAACCCGCTTGCTCACAACTATATATGTGACTAGCGAATTGCCCGTCAAAAAATGACAGCAATGAAATTTTAAGGGAGCTAAGGGTGTGTATAAGTTTGGTGTATATAATGTGGCTGTTGTAGCGTTGTTCGTTTTCTATGTCGTGTGAGTTTTTCGTAATATTCGTTTTCTATGTCGTGCGAGTTTTTCTGAATATCCGTAGCTGTTTGGTGGGCTTTTTCGGAATATCCGTAGCTGTTTGGTGGTGTTTTGCTTGTTTATGGTAGTGTTTTGCGTGTTTAGGGACCTTTAGCCTCGTTTTGTTCGGCGGCCACTTTTTCTCTCGCTTAGGTGATTTTCGGGTCTCTAAACTCTGAAATTTGTGGTTAAATGGAGGTGTAACTTCTCTTACAGAGGTCCTCGTGCCCCCACTTGTTGTGAGTAACCTTTTTATGTGTTTGTTGTTTGTATTTGTTGTGTTTGTAATGTTTTTGGGGGCGCGCGGGTCGCGGTTTTGCGTTGGCAAATACGTAGGTGTTTGGTGGTGTTTTGCGTCTTTAGACTGCTGTAGCCTCGTTTTCGGTTTTTTTCGGCGGCCACTTTTTCTCTTGCTTAGATAATTTTTTTGTGTCTAAACTGCTTTAATTTGAGTTAAATTGAGGTGTAACTTTAGTTTTCGAGGTCCTAGATGCTTCCTCTTCCTGTAAGTAAGCTTTTTATGTATTTTTCATGTGTATTTGTTGTATTTTTGATGTTTTTATGTGCGCGTGTTGCGGACTTTTTTTGCGAGGTTGTAATGGGTCGTATTGTGTCTCGTATTTTGTTCGCGTTACGACCTAAATTTGTCGAGGGTCACAGTTGTTGGCAATTTTTCGGCGCTCCTTGCCAGCAACTGCGACCCTCGCTTTGCGAGGGCCGCGGGCTCGCTATGCGAGCCCGCTAGCATGAGGAATGGCTCGTATGCTCACAACTATAAATGTGATTCTTAAAAGGTTTAAATTTCCAAATCGGTAGACGTTATAATCTAAGTGAAAATTGCTTTGCTTTATAGAGATGCAGCAAAAGGTATTGTAGAAATAAAAAATAAATGCAATTATTAAAAACAAGTTTGACAGGAAGTGTCAGATAATTGCTCTTGAAAGTTGGTTATATCCAGTAAAAATAATGTGGACAAAAAGTTTTCCTAGATTTCCAATGTCTTCATCTCACATTATCCATTTCTGCTCATGCTGGTGGGTGATAAACCACAACAGCATGCCCCCTTTGGAGAGATAATTATTCATATGATGATTTCATTAATTTCTAATTTAGATTTAATATCTACAACTCAAACTCTATTATCTATAGATATATTTATATGTGTGCTTATTCTAAAAATATGGTCCTACTATCAACACTGACATCCATCACTGGAAGCAGGCTGCATCTGCAAGTGTAATGATCTGTGCTGCACCTCCTCCTAGATCATCACTGTGTACAGATTACCCACCCTCATCCTGATCCGCCACCCTTCAGATCTTCTCATTTATCACCCCACCTGTTCCTCCCCGTTGTTTGCCCGTCCAGGTGTTGACAAGCTCAAGTGTCCCAAAACTACCTGTGAGTCACTGCTCTGGTTTAATAGGGATTAAGAGGTTTAAAATACGTTTGACCTCTTACTATTCAAAGTAATGATCAATGTGATGATGCTTAAAGGACCATGTGGGCATTTTTTTCTATTTTGATAACTAAACTTTATAAATGCTATTTTTTTCACATTAAATTATTCTTAATTATATGGATCCATATTCATGTTTGCTTACTACTGTCTCTGAATTAAGTTTTCTTGTAAATTAACTTTCCGTCTTCTAAAACAACATTGCCAGTTTTAGCTGCTACATTCCCATGGTGCAGGTAGAAACTTCATCTGCATTTCGTCAAACGTGTTGCACAGATTTTTTTGGGCTCCACGCCCATGGGAGGGAGCCTTGAACATGTATTTTTATTATCATTATTTTGCCTGTAGAACTACAAAAGTAAATACAAATAAGAGGCTTAATGGTTTCTATATAACACTTCCTACCCTTTTTTTTTTCAGTCAAGGCAACAGCAGGTGTAACAATTCTTTTCGCTTATTTATTTTGTGTTTTAGTGTTATTTTCTTATTTTCATTTTTTCAAAAAAATTATAAATTTCCTCCAGTATGTATTACACATTTTTGTCAAGTTTAAGAAGAATGGTTATGTAATGTTAAAAGACCACTGAGGTCTTTTATTTTCTATATGGTGTTCAGAATAACTGATAATACAAATGTTTGCTGAAAGCAAAAATTGTTTCTTGCGGTTCGGCCATTAACTTCATATTTTTCCTACCTCGTATTTAATTTTTTTAAGTCCCGCTTCTCGTATTTTTATTTTCTAAGTCCCGCGTCTCGTAATGTTTTTTTTTCTAAGTCGCGCATTCATCAACTGCTTGCAGCCTAACAGCCTTATTAAATTGCGAATGGGGCAATTGAATAGGACTGTATATAAGCACATAGCATTTTTCTTTTTCCAGAATTGTTTATTTAGTGATCTTCTATGCAAAAGCAAGGTCTTCCGTAACTAAAAAATTATTCAAAAAAAGATGCTATGTGCTTATGTAGAGCCCTATTTAATTGTATTGTAAATTTAATTAGCCTGTAAGGCGATCCCGCATTTCCTAAGTGTTTGTAGGCTAAGTACCGCGTGTTTCATTGCCTCCACTGCTCGTCTCGCTTCGCCTTCGGTTCTCATCGCCCAAGTGCTGTGCGGGTTAGTGCTTTAACGGCTCGCCTCGCTATTCTAGGCTCACATGTCATAAGCTCTTTCGGCGTTCATCACCCAAGTGCTGTGCGTGTTAGTGCCTTAACGGCTGGCCTCACTACGCGAGGCTTGCAGGCGATGAGCTCCTTCGACCTTCATCGCCTAAGTGCTGTGCTGCAAGTTTTAGTGCCTTAACGGCTCACCTCGCTATGTGAGGCTCGCCTTCAGCGCTCATCGCCTAAGTGCTCCGAGTTAACGTCTCGCCTCGGTTCACGAGGCTCGCAAGCCTAAGTCGTACGAACCAGGCAAAGCGTGACGACGTCTCGTAGTTTGACAATTATAATATGTGATAATAAATATAAATAAATAAATAAATATATATATATATATATATATATATATATATATATATACATATATATATACATAAAGGAAAAGAAAAAATGACAGCACTGGGGCCCTGGACAGAGGAGGGCCCTGGTGCATTGCACAGCTTTCACCTGCTCCATGTGGATTATCACCCTTTCCATGATACCATGAGACACAATTTATCATGTAGGTGTCATTAGAATAGTGGGCATGCCATTAATGCTTAAAGTACCCAACTTTCAAAATAAGTTATCTAACACTTCAACTATTTTTAATTACTATGATTCTATGATTATATTTAATATATGTATATATTTTTTTGTGCAGTGATAACTAAACCTTTGCTGTGTTATTTTAAGTAACATTTATATAGTGTTATATTTTATATATCTACTTCCATGCAAAATAATATAAATTAATTATATCATGGATAGAAAAAATGAAAATGAAATTCCACTTCTTATTTTTATCCTTTTATGAGATATTTTCTGTGGAAGAAACTCACATCTTGGGGTAATGGGGGTAATGTAGTCAATGCACATAATATGTATTCATACAGTGGGAGCGGAGAAGTCGAACAGACATCACTGGAGATCATGAGCTGTAAAGGGGCCCATTATCTCTCTTTTCTCCGTATAGTCTGGAATAAAAAGGGATCTTAAAATATAGGGTCAAGGGTCATTCTCTCCAGAGAGAGCTTCCATTCTTGTCTGCCATCTTGATTTCTGCCTCTCTCTTTTTTCGTTAATAATTGAGGTGTCATTCAACACAAGATATCCCAGGTAATAAAGCTCTAAATAGCATGCTTGTAATTTAAGATTAGCTGACCTGCGACAGGTGGGGTCTCACCGGCAGGTTTTTATGTTGCCGGGGTCTGTCATTGAGACTCAGTTGAAACACTTTTTTTGTGTTTGATGTTTGTTACCAATTCATGAAAAGGAAAAAAGAGGGTTCATGTGACTTCTTGATTTGCTGGGTGGGTGTGTGTGATAAAATAGATTATATAGAAGACCACTGTATTTCACTTAATTGTTTGTGTATGCATTTACAAATATTAAATGGCTTTATAGTTTGAACTAGTAAAAAACAGTGCTTTTGTAACAATAAGGAAGGACGGAGAGCAAAACAAGTAGTAAATAAAAAAGTCTTTATTTCACGCACAGTAGAAAGCTACTTACAAAATGAATGTGAAAGCTCAGTGTAATAGTCTAATGAGACACCACATAGAGAGAGTTTAAAATCCAACATGTTTCATTTGGACAGGACTTCCTCAGGGATATTATTACAGAGTTGGTTTTAATCCCGCATTTAATATGAATAACTTTTTTGTTTATGATGCTATCAGCAGTTCTTTTCATCACAAAATGTTGTCAGTTATGACTTTTTTCAATTTTAGGATTCTAATTCTCTCTCTTTCTCTCTCTCTCTCCCTTCTCTCCTCTCTTTCTCTCTTCTCCCTCCTGACTTTCTGTCCTCTCTCCCACGTCATTCACTTTTCTTCTCCTCTGTCCCTTGACTCTCTGTTCTCTTCCCCTCTCTTTCCATGATCCCATTTCCATCTTCTCTCTCCCTCTCTCTCCCTCATTATTTATCCTCTCCTTTGTTTTCTGTTCCTCTCTTTCACTTCTTTTTTTTTATATATTCACCAGCTTTCATTAATTTTCACTCATTCTCTTCCCTCCCCTTCTTTTCTTCTGTCCTAAGTTATCTTCTCTTTTTGTCTTCCTCTCCCGTTCTATCCACTCCCTTCTCTTTGTTTTATGTCCTTTATTTTCTATCTCTCTTCACACTGTCTCTGATATGTCTTTTATCCCTTTTTTCTTCTCCTCTCAATCTCCTATTCCCTTTCTCTTCCTTGCCGCTCTCATCTCTCCCCTCTCTCTTTCCCCCTGTCTCTTCTCTAAACCTTTCCCTCCTCTATTATTCTCACTCTCCCACTCTATCCCCCCTTTCTTCTATCCCCCTCTTCCTTTTCTCATCTCTACCACCTCCCTCTTTTCTCCCCTCCTCACTATATCTCCCTTTTTCTCTGGTTTCTGTTCAGTCTTCTCTGCTCTCTGGCTGCCTCTGCACATATACAAAGATAATGAAAATATAAATTCAATAAACATGCATTAGTAATATAAAAAACAAGTTAAACAAAATTTGCAAATTAAATAAATAATTAGATCTCAATAGTTGCATAGATTTTTTTATAACATGACAACAATGAAATCTTGATTCCTGTGTGGGGTCAGCAACAAATTAATGTACATAATTGCATTTGGAGCTTGCCATAGAATATCGTTGTCTCTAACATGGAGCTCAGGGGTTAGAGGTCACTGTCCTATTACTCATTGCTCAATAGAAGCACAACAGTCCCATCACACCCAAGAAATAAAACCCAGCCTTCCACAGTTTGGCAATAGAGCTTGCAGTATGGATTGACTTGAAGGACCACTGTTATTATTATTATTATTATTATTATTATTATTATTGTCTTTATTTATATCGCGCCAACATATTCAGCGCTGTACAGGGGTTTAGTACATGGCAAAAAACAAACTTAACACCCTCTAAAGAATGGAGGGCCCTGTTTGTGAGCTTATAATCAAATGTACATAATGCTTGTTTGGAAGGCACGGACACAATATTGAAAACCCGCAAACTTACAATCTAAGGGGTTGTTTAGGAAATTGTCACACGTTTGTGAAGTATGTAACACATTTGAAACAAAGAGCAGCTAAGAAAGTCATGAGTATGAAAGTACTATTAGTGGAAACTTCAGCAAACTGTGCATAGAATGTCCCATTTCATGTAAATTCAAGCATTTATTGTGCTTGTTTATAAGACATACCCATAATCCTCTGTACAACATTTCCTGATAGCTTGGTGTGGTTTTATTTTGAATAGAGGAGGGAGTGGGAGAGGAAATCTTAGCTTTTTGTGTTTGACACCTATTTGCTTATGCAACATATAAACAGAAGTAGGCAGCTGCAAGGTAAAGTGCAAACCCTGATCCTACAGAAATGTAAATGTCCCTCTCATACATGCAACCTTCACCAAAGCAACATGCATGCCTCTAGGGATCTGTATGTACATCAATATAAATATTTTTTTAATTAAAAGCCAGTTTTATGACCATCTCTCTCTCTCTAATTACATTTTTTGTCAGATCAAATATTTCAAACATACATATGTTTTGATACAGTGGTCCTTGTAAAATGTATATGTTGTGACTACAGAATCAAATGTCACTGGTCAGAAATAGCTCTCTAGAAAAAAAAAAAAAAGAGAGACCTCTAAAATAAAATGTTATAGTTACAATATTTTGTAAAAATATAGATGGTTAAATATGATCCCAAGTTTATTTTGATTCTTTATTAAAATGCTTAACCTAGCAAATACTGTTTCTCTTACATGTAGTCCATTCAATACTAGCCATTTATTATGGTTCCAGCATGTCTTCATCCCAAATAGCTACTGTATTTGAACAGAAAATACCAGTCCACAGCTGGAGCTCTGCTAGTTAGAATTGCAATAATATTTGGAATGGAAAAAACATTATTGCACTAAACAACAACAAGGGGAGGTTCCGAGCCAACTGTGAAACTGAATGGTAGCAAACTGTTTGAGTTCTGGTGGGAAACAGAATATTACTACCTGCACAAGGGGCCTTCCCACCTCCTGGTGACCCCGCTCTTACTATCTGCCCTCCGAAGACTGGGAGTGGGAGACAGTGTGGCGTTTTGATGAGCTGGCAAGCAGGCCTGGCTGTCCCTGTACTGTGAAGGGGTATTGGGCGGACCACTTCCCCTTTGGTTCGCGGCTGTACTGTGGCAGGAGTTGGGATCGCAGTGCCGGCAGGCCCAGTGCCATCAAGGTCAGAGGCGAAGGGAGGTAAGCGAGGCGCTCCAGGCCGCAATGCAGAGAGGGACACGTGGTGCCACTATCTTGGGGTGCGGTCCTATTTGTGAAAATCTGCCCTAGAGTGCGTGGGCTGAGTTGCCTAGGTTGAGGATTTACCCATCTACCCAAACTAGGGGTTTGTGACCTCCTACTGAGCCCCCCAAAAGAAACAAAGAGGAGACCCTCCTATAAGGCCATACAATCAGACAACTTTAGGGTGGTAACTACCACTGAAAAGGGCCATAAAGGAGGGCTTTAGCACTGGGATCTGTGGGGGGGGGGGGACCTTCCATAAAACCTCAGGGGCTCCTTGTTGGACAGAATTTAATTAACAAGATTATAAATCTATATAACCCCTTCATGTTGGTGTAATCAACAGCAAATTAGACCAAGACATTTTAAATTGGCATTCCAATACGGCCACCCTGCTATTGCTGCAGCTATATTGTTGAGTCTGAGCTAATTTGCAAGACAATTAATAATCCTGAAACTAAATACAGAAGCAACTGTGGCAATGTGTGGCAATGTGCCGCCATTTTTGCCTACCTACAACATCTCTTAAAATGTCATTCCCTCACATTCCATGATGTAACTCCTTTCTATGGTGAGTCTCCCAGCCAGCGAGGAAAAATAAAAAAAAGCCTAGCCACCAAAAAGAAAGCAGAGTGCTTCAAAGCTTCGGGAACTTGCTCCACCTCAACCCAGGATTCTATCTCTGGCCAGTCAGATCTTTCTGACTGGAAATCCTCTATGGCTACCTCACAATCCAAAGTGAACTTGACTGATCAAACGATGTCTAAAAAATTAAGGCTCTCCTCCAAACACATCTCTTACGAGCTGTCGCGGCCTTCCAAAAAACATACACAACCTAGGACAGAGGACCCAACTCTTGGAGGAGAACTCTGCCAAAATAATAGAGGTTTAGGAGAGGGACAGTTCGGAAATCACACAGAACTTTTCCCGTATCTCCAACCTGAGGACAAAATGGAGGACCTTGAGAACTTGAGGAGTTTTAATATAAGAATCAGAGGCGTACTATCCGTGGTAGTTGACCTGCCTAGATATCTAAAAGCTACAATCAATAATATTCTCTCGGATAACCCAGATCATGTGTGGGAGGTCGAGCAAGCTCATAGAGCCCTTGACGGACCTAAAACCCAAGATCTTCCTAGAGACATTATTGTCAGACATCTGCGTCAATCTTGACAATCTGCGTGATCTTGACGACAACCCGTAAGATGGAAACAATCAGTGGCCCTGATGGCTCCCTGCTGCAATTCTATGTGGACCTGTCCCTTCCACACTCATGAAGCGCAAGCTGATGAAACCAGCTCTGACGATTCTTATTGAACATAACATTAGATACAGATGGGGCTTTACCTTTGCTCTCTCTTTCCACCACAATGGCGTGCAACATACCTCCCGCTTCCTGGAGGGATGCATGAGCTTACTGAGGTGATTAGGCCTTGCCATGGAAGAGACAATCACTGACACAACAGATCTCACTACCAATGCATTACCACAAAGGCAATGGACTGAAGCTCCAAAACAAAAACGATTGAAATTAAGAACAAGGGGATTGTCTTGATAACACCAACCAGATCATAAAAAATGCATCTTTTATTGGGGTCGATATATAGTGAAGAGAGCTAGGACGGCTGAAGTGTGCTCAAGGCCTCCATGCCACAGGTAAGGGAAGCAGAAACCTAGGATCTCAAAGGATGCCCCTACCTGGATGGATCTACCTATGTAGATACCCCAAATTCTGTCTGTTGCCCTACAACTGAGACAGTAAGTAAAGGGGTTTATCACATGATCTCCCAAAATAAATTCAAATACTCAGTGTCATTAGTGCATATGATCTATAGCAGTGATGATAACATAGATAGTCCCAAATTAAATTAAATTAAAAACAAATGACAATTAAAATCAAAGTGAGCAAACAAAAATGCCTTAATTGGAGTATAAAGGTAAAAAGTCTAAATAGGTTGAAAATACTTAGGTACAATGACTAAAACAATATGTGTATATATACTGTATGTATGAGGCTAAATGCTCACACATATGGCAAAGGTGCTCTTATAGGAGCGGCCTAAATACAGTAGCGTATAATAACTACAAGTATAACACTGAGTTTATATAAAGTATGTGCAGATGGCCCTACAATAGGGAACTTCCAAACCAAATATGTAAAATTAACGGGTAACAGTGGCGAAACGGTTGTTAGGAGATTTATATTATTTGTAACTAACCCTAGACCCATTTAAAGTTAAGATAGTCATTAGACTATGAGTGGTAGTCTGTTATTATGTTAGCAACTTATTTTCAAGTGCTAGGATCTACTGGCAGGGAAAATACCTCCTGCAAATGGGAATATGATTGGTCTGTTTTTTGTTTTAATTGTATGAATTGTCACAGTGGAATGAATGGATCACATGTGGTGGTTTGAATTTACGGAGGGATAAGTATTAAGCTTTATTTGAACTTGGATAATCCTTCAGTTAGGAGGTTCCCTACATAGGGACATCATAGGCCTTGTGTGACTGGTGTAAGAAGATGTAGCTAACCTCTCTCTCTCCCCCCCTCTCTCTCTCTCTCTCTCTCTCTCTCTTTATATATATATATATATATATATATATATATATATATATATATATATATATATATATATAGTAAATAAACAAGTTTAAAAAAAATCTGCTTCCAGCTCAAGGTGGAGGGCTTCTATCACTCTTTTGCCCACCATATTATAAATGATTGTTATGGTGAAATATATATATATATATATATATGGTGAAATATATATATGTACGGTGGAGGGCTTCTATCGCTCTTTTGCCCACCATATTATAAATGATTGTTGTGGTGAACTACCTACTCATAATTTCCACAACACAGGCTGAGATCCCACTCCATGCTGATGATAGCCAGTAAGCTTGAAACAGCTGTACATGGATTGGATACTCAGCCTGTGTTTATTCCAACCTTGGCTTTGCATTAAAGCTGTGTAATACAGCATGCATAAGCTTAAAGGAAGCCATGATTGATAATGGCTGCGGAATGAAGAGCGAGGCATTTGTGGCCACATTTGTGTGTCCCAGCTCAACTTCCCAGAATGCAGTGTAATAACTGTTTTTCTCGGAACTCTGAGCTGGAAGCAGGTTTTTTAACTTGCTTTAGACATTCAAATGTGAACACAGATGTACTTTTTATTTACTCTATATATATATATATATATATATATATATATATATATATATATATATAAAACTTACAGTATTTGTAATTCCTCCTAAATAGAAATTTATATCACTTCGCTTAGACCCCACAAATATTTTTTAATTCATAGGCGTTGGAATTGTGTTGTTTTTTTAACCTTTCTATTTTTAATATTATTCTAATAAAGTTCTCAATATTTTATTTTTCTAAAATTAAAAACAAAAATATGCATATTTTATATACAAATAGATATACAGTATATAAAATATTACCATATTTGTACATTATTCAGTAGACTGAACAGTGGTGGAGATGCTATATAGTTGACACTATTGATGAAAGAAGATCGTAGACTATAATTCTACCTCTAACAGCTTAAAATAATTGCGCTCCTGGGTTAATATTACAAGATAATGATCATAGACTGGACTCTTTTCTCTCTGATTACTGATAATGTTGCAATCTCACAAGATCAAAGTAAATACCAGGATAGAGAAGATTTTAGAATGTTGCTTCCTCAAGAGAAGATTGTGTGTATCAGATTTTGTACAGATAAGGAAATTGAGCTTGAGAACAAGCACTGGATAAAGGGGCTCAGTCACTACAAAATCAACTTTTTTTTTTTATTCCTTAAAAAATTAACATTGTTTTAGACATTTTTTGTAAAGTGAATAAATTGTAAGAAAATTGTTATTGCTTGTGCTGTATTTTTATGCAAATTAGTGGCCTATTCACAGTCAGTTTGTCTGTCTCTGTGGTGGCCAAAAAATGACCTCCAATGTAACCATTCAGTTAGATTCCCTCCCTTGTCATTATCAAGTACTTTGAAATTGAAATTAGCATATTGAGTCACAAACATAATTCTTTATTTAATTAATTTAATTAATTATTAAAGGAGTATTGCAGTTCAAGAAAAATTGTGTATATTTCTGATGTATGTAACAAACAAACACCATAATCAGCTGTGTAAGCCGTAAACATACAACAATGTTAGAGAAAATTTGTATTTTTTTAAGACTTTATTTAAGTATAAATCATTCCATATTTTATATTTTCATCATTTACTGATAGTTGAGGGATGTCTCGGAATGAAAGAAATTGTTATATAATAACATTTTATTACATTTGATACCCCTTTATCCAGTGCTTAATACCTTCAGGGTCTAGCATAAGTATCAAAAACATTTGTCTAATTAAAAACAATTGTATGCCTTTTTTTTTCATTGTACAGTGGTTCTTTACAGACATATTATTGTCATTTATCTTCTTATTATTATTCTGTAACTTTAGAACGTCAACATTTTACATGTTGCTATATATAAGTAAAAAAATATTTCTATATATACGTAAGTAAATACACAAATTTTATGGCATTAATTTAGTGTAATGGTCCAGATTTGATAACTTTCAAGAAATACATTTCCAATAGAAAAAAAAATATTTTCACCTTGTTTTTTTTTTGTTTTTTTTAAGTTTTATCTTTTGTCAGAAACTTATATTGAAAATAGTTGGTTTATATAAAGCTCCATTGAGAGATCCAGCAGGGTTTTTATATTCAAATTGACATCGCTGTTTTAAAGGATTTTTTACTGTGACTGCAATATGTCTTGTGTGTCTAAATAAACTATTTTATAGATTCCAACTATAGTGGTCCCTGGGGACCCTCTTCTTTGATTTGTAATATATTTTATATAACTTGTTATGTTTTTAGCAGTTTTCATTATAAACATCATTTGCTCCCTTGTGTTTCAGTAAATCACATATTAGATGTGGCAACCCACTCCAGTAGCTTTGTTAAGAAAACTTTATGGACAGGCAGAACCAGAGACATAATGATATGGCACCGGAAGATGAACCCCTCAGGTCAGAAGGTGCCTACCACATTACTGAGGAAGAGCAGAGGGCAAGTACAAGTTGCACCAGATCTAATGAAGTGGTTGGGCCGAAAGGACACCCAGCTGCAGATGTGTCTGAAGGGGAAAGGAAAGTCCGCCACTGCAAAGACCAAATCAGAATAGGAACCTGGAATGTTAGATCTATGAACCAAGGCAAACTAGATGTGGTCAAGAATGAAATGACAAGTTTAAACATTGATATCCTGGGAATTGGTGAACTTAAATGGACTGGAATGGGACATTTTACATCAGACAACCACCAGTTCTTCTACTGTGGTCAAGAATCCTGCAGAAGAGATGGAGTAGCCATCTTAGTCAATCAAAGAGTGGCCAACCCAATAAATGACAGAATGATTTCAATTTGAATTCATGGCAAGCCATTTAATATCACAGTGATCCAAGTCTATGCTCCAACCACGGATGTGGAGAGGCTGAAGTTGTCCAGTTCTACGAAGACATTCAACACGTCATAGATATAACACCAAGAAAATATGTTACTATCATCCTAGGAGATTGGAATGCTAAAGTAGGGGAACCAAAAGACACCTGGAATAGCTGGCAAATTTGGAAATTTGGCCTTGGAGTACACAGTGAAGCAGGCCAGAGATTAGTATTATTTTGTCAAGATAATTCTCTGGTCATAGCAAACACCCTCTTCCAACAGCCTCCGAGATGACTCTACACATGGACATCATCAGATGGACAACATAGAAATTAGATTGGCTATATACTTTGCAGCCAAAGATGGCGGAGCTCTATACAGTCAGGAAAAACAAGACCTGGAGCTGACTGCGGCTCATAAGCTTTTTATTGAAAGCTGAAAAGTTGAAAACTAAACTGAAGAAAAGAGGGAAAACCATCAGACCAAAATAAAAATAAAAAAATATCCCTTGTGAATATGCAGTGTAAGTAAAGAATAGATTTAAGGGACTAGACATGGAAGATAGAATGCCTGAAGAACTTTGGGCCGAAGTTTGCAACATTATCCAGGACACAGCAACAAAGAATATCCCTAAAATAAAGAAAAGTAAGAATTCAAACTGGCTATCTGATGAGGCTTTGAAAGTAGCCCAGGAAAGAAGAAAAGTAAAAGGTAGTGGAGATAATAAAATATGTGTCGAACTGAATCCAGAATTCCAGAGGAGCAAGAAGAGACAAGGAGACATTCTACAATGAGCGATGTAAAGAGATTGAAGAAGATAACCAAATGGGTAAATAAAGAGATCTATTCAAGAAAATTGAGAACCTAAAAGGCAAGTTTCATGCCAAAGTGGGCATGATAAAAGACAAAAATGGTAGGGACTTAAAAGAAGAAGATCAGATAAAGTAGAGATGTCAGGAATACACTGAAGATCTATACAGGAAGGATCTTAACAGCAGTGATGACCTCAATAATTTGTCCAATGAGCTGGAGCCAGACATCTTGGAGAGCAAAGTGAGTTGGGCCCTAGGATGTCTTGCTGATAATAAGTCTGCAGGAGGTGATGGATTCCCAATTGAACTATTCAAAATTCTACAGGTTGATGCTGTGAAAGAGTTACTTGCCTCATGCCAACACATTTGGAAAACTCAACAATGGCCAAAAGACTAGAAAAGGTCAGTCTACATCCCAATCTCAAAAAAGGCAGTGCCAAAGAGTGCTCCAATTATCAAACAAATGCACTCATTTCACATATCAGCAAGGTAATGCTTAAGATTCTACAAGCATGACTCCAACAATATATGGACCAGGAACTACCAGATGTGCAAGCCGGGTTCTGCAGAGGAAGAGGCACAAGAGATCAAATTGCCAATATCCGCCGGATAATAGAGAAAGCGAAAGAGTTCCAAAAAAACATTTACTTCTGCTTCATAGACTATTCTAAAGCCTTTGACTGTTAGGATCACAACAAAATGTGGCATGTCCTTAAAGTGATGGGAGTACCAGATCATCTCATCCTCCACCTAAAGAATCTGTATGTCGACCAAGAAGCCATGGTCAAAACGCAACATTGGACAACAGAATGGTTCAATATCGGAAGGTTGTATGTCACCTTATTTATTCAACTTATATGCAGAATACATCATGCATAAGGCTTGACTGGATGAATCCAAAGCCGGAATCAATATTGCTTGAAGGAATATCAACATCCTCAGATACGCCGATGATACTACTCTGATGGCTGAAAGTGAGGAGGATCTAAAGAACTTATTGATGAGGGTAAAAGAAGAGAGTGCAAAAGTTGGCCTGCTGCTCAACGCTATAAAGACAACGATCATGGCAAATGGCAATCTCACTTCTTGTTAAATAGACAGGGAAGAAGGGGAGGCAGTGACAGAATTTATTTTCATTAGATCCAAGATCTCTGCAGATGGTGACTGTAGTCATGAAATTAAAAGACTTTTGCTTCTCTGGAGGAAAGCTATGGCAAGCTTGGACAAGCTAGTAAAAAATAAAGATATTAAACTATCAACAAAGGTTTGCATAGTTTGAACTATGGTATTCACAAAAGTAACATACAGATGTGAGAGCTGGACCATAAAGAAGTCTGAGCGCTGTAGAATTGACACCTTTGAATTGTGGTGTTGGAAAAGAATGCTTAGAGTACCTTGGACTGCAAGAAGATGCAATAAATCAATACTTCAGGAAATCAAGACAAACTAGAAGGTTCACTAGAAGGTATGATCATGAGGCTGAAGCTCAAATATTCTGGCCATATCATGAGATGGCAGGTTTCCATAGAAAATACTCTGATGCCGGGAAAGATTGAAGGCCCAAGAAGAAGGGGACAACAGAGGCGGAGATTAATAGATGAGGTCACTGAAGCAATGAACATGAACTTGATGGAGCTCAGAGGGGCAGTGATTGAGAGATGTACCTGGCATGCTGTGGTATATAGAGTCACAGAGAGTTGGATTCGACTGAACAAGTAAACAACAACACCTCAGTGATGAGACCCAACAGGCCAAAACACATGTCTAAGTGTTGCTGTTTCTACTGATGAGATCCATTTGGGTAGGTTCCCTAACCTAAGAATAATCTATAGTATGCTTCAAAGATGCAATATACAGCAGACATGTGCTAGAAGGAGCCATGTATAAAGTATTATTGGATTAAAGAGGACTTTTTGCATGTTTCCCAGAATGAAGTACAAAAACTTTATTTTCCTTGGAATAATGTTTTTTTTACTTATTTCTAAATGTTCAAATGTGAACACAAAAGTACTATTTATTTACTATGTTAAAGCTAGAATTGCCTGGCATTTCAGGAGTGGATACCAGGATGATAAACAGGATATTTCTCCCCTGTGAATTTTGTTACGGTAGTTTGTCACATAACTTATAAGTGCAGTTTTTCTTGAACAACAATGGTCCTTTAACACAGTCGTTGACCATTAATTTAAAAAAAGATTTAGAAGAGACAATACCCACAAAGTCTACCGTTTCACCTAATCCTGTTGTAAACAAATACATGCATCAAATGCATGAACAGATTTATTTTAGACCTGTTACAAAGATCTTATTGGATTGGAAGGTTTCTACAAAACTTCAATTATCAAAGGCTAAGTAAAAAGAAATTTAAGACTAATGTAAAAAGCCCAAAGACACAGGGAAAGAGGCTAAATTAGAATGGTTGCCACTGACAACTGAGCCAAGAACAGCAAGTCCTGTGTTCAGGAGATATGGCTATTTGGAGATTAGGCCAACCTGCTCATCTAATCTGATTTTACACTGGTGTTATCGATCCCATCGGCCTCCTGTGCGTTAATGCAAAATCTCACACTAGAAAATGTAGTAAAACTAGAAATGAATTCAATAAAAATAACAGGTTACAAAGTGGGCCTGACACAAGAACAGTATAAATCACACATTCCATTGGGAAAAATTAAGGACTGAAGTCCAGTGAGTTTCATCCTTTAAGATGTCTTCAGAGATATAATTTCTGTCTACAATAGCAACATCCTGTGACTCTTGCATCATCTGTGTGTGTGTGATTTGCATAAATGTGCCGGTTGTGTTACTACTGTGTACCCATGGTGCACACTTTGCCAGGTGTATCATTCCAGGGCATAGGAAGTAGGAGCTGATCAAAGATGAGGACACTAAAGTAGGATTAAAATGGAATAAGTCATCGTCTTTCTTGCCCGAGCAAGGTCTCATACTATTCGGTGTTACATTTGTGAAACCTCTAATTATTGGATTGATATTTGGATTTTGACCTGGCCCGTAATCCCTGCTACTCTCTGTTTACCCAAAGCTCTTGAAGTCTGCTTGTCATTTGGACTACCCTTGTCTGCTACCAGCCTCTGACCTTCTACTTGTTCCTTGACCTTCATAATAACCACCAACCTTTGGATCAATCCTTCTGCTGCCAGATCTGGGCCCTGGTATGAAGCATGGTCTTCCATACTCTACTTCTGAGTCCTCTTAATGTTTGCAACCACCGTAGGTTACGTATTCAAGGATAATTATTTAACACTAATTTAGATTTTTTTAAATAACAATGAATTGAAAGTATATAATTCCTACATTGGGACCTTTGCAGTTTTATATTAAAGTATTCTACAATACTGAGCGTAATATATATTTACATGCTTCTATCATTGTGCCCTTTCTGGACTGCTACCCAGTCGTGGTGAGGGGGCTAGTGCACTTCAATGAAGCTGTGAGCAAAGCCATGTAGGGTCACCCAAGATGGGCAGGTCATAGCAGAGAGATCCGACAAATCACAATCCACTGGAGTAGGAACTGGCAACCCACTTCAGTATTTTTGCCAAGAAGACAATATGGAGACATAGACAAGATGTGCCTGGCGTGCTGTGGTCCATAGGGTCACGGAGAGTCAGAAACAACTATACGAATAAACAAATCCCTGTCCTTACACTCACTGAAATGTAATTTTTAGCCCATTCAAAATTAACCTTTCTTATACTGTAATTACATTTGGACATTAATATATTTAGTGATTAAATATATTACGTAATAAAATAAATGGGTTCCTATAGTTTTACAGTAGGTGTTGTCCCTTCTCCCAATGCAAGTCTGAATAAACACATAGCCAGAATCCCAGCTGAGGATAGAGGACTTGTTACACTGGAGAGCCTCTAGTTTGATGTGGCCTAATTACTTTTAAATTGAGAATATTATTTTTACATTATGAGCTGCTATGCACTCTCCGTTTGATTTTATTCTAGTAATGTATTTTCTGTATCCCAATCTTGATCTCCACCTTGTTGTAGTGAAGGTGCTTGGGTACCTCAATGAAGCTTTGAGCTATACCATGTAGGGCCACCCAAGATGGGCAGGTCATCGCAGAGAGGTCAGACAAATTGAGGTCCACTGGAAAAGGAACTGGCAACCCCCTCCAGTATCTTTGCCTAGAAAACCATATGGATGAGCACAACCAGAAGCACAGGCAGATGTGCCTAGGATTCTGTGGTCCATGTGATCACTGAGAGTCGGACGCATCTGAAGGACTGAACAACAACTAGACCCATTCCTTGGGATGTATGTTTTAATGGGTTGCACATATTTGCATAGACAGCACTTTTTCATATTG
Source organism: Discoglossus pictus (assembly GCA_027410445.1). Lineage (NCBI taxonomy): Eukaryota > Metazoa > Chordata > Amphibia > Anura > Alytidae > Discoglossus > Discoglossus pictus. Next base: position 50,257,568 of record CM050173.1, on the reverse strand, counting down.
AAGAGGAGCAAGTATAGAAGCAAGATAGGTCAATAATCATGAGTGGGAAGGTGGGGAACCAAGTGGGATCAAAACAGTATAAAACCTGAATATATCACTTGGTAATAGTGACAGTAGATTATGTGGTATATTGGGCAAAAATGGTCCCTCTGCCAAAGCTTTTATGATTAAATTCAGCTTGGATAGAAACAATACATTGCGGCCTAAATTTGAATACACAAAGACCTACCTCACTTGAAAATATAATATGTGAATTGTTCCTCAGTATAGCAACTTACTTCATTATGGCCATGGCATAGCATGTGGTCAGACATATGGCATGTGGACAGACATATGCTGTACCATGGCCCTAATGAACTAATGAGCTGCTTGTTTGAGCTGTAGACTGATCTAAAAATACTGGCAATTGGCATTGTCACATTTCAACTGAAGCTTCTAAATGCTTCTCTGAATACCCAAGGTCATCATCCCATAAATGTCATCCAAAATGGATAAGGAGAAGAAGGGGAGGAAGTGGTGGTAGAAGGGTAGGAAAGTGTGTTTGAGGGAGTGCATGGCAAATAAGAGGATGAAAATGGGGTGGTAGAGGGGGAAGAAAGGGAGAGTACTACAGCATCTGTAGCTTGACTGGCTCTTCATCTTCTGACTCAATCATAATTCTACATGTTAATGGCGGACATTAAATAGAATTTGTCTTCTAATGGCGACTCCCTGTTTCCAGAAACACAGACCAGTAAATTACAAACTAGGCATGTTCCATAACTTTTAGAAAGTGAAGCTCTTCTAGGTGTGGTATTTCATTCAATAGAAAGTTAGGTTTCGGTGGAAGTTGCCCTTTGCACAAGGTCAGATTGGATAGTCTGGGTGGGCCAAGTGTTCTGCCAAACTCTAGGTACTTCTTTCTATCTGGAGATGAGTGATTTAATTTGCACATCAAATTTAGCTATTCGCTCAGTATTTGGTAGCAACGTTTTTTTAACCCACGTCATTTACTTTGGCTTATGTGAGATCAGATCTTTTTTTAATCTTTAAAGAACAGCAATTTGTACAAAGTTATAAATGGACAAGATTAGCACCCAGCTGGCATGGATACCGGTGTATGTAATTCCAAACTCATAATCCTATTAGCTCTTCCTCTGTTGGGACATGGAGTTGTCTTGAGTTTTGTGCACATCCCTTTAACCAGCACTCATCCTTTCAAGTGTGACTGCTGTCAGCAGGATATTGGGGAAGACGTTTAATTAATTTAGGTCGTCTATTATTGAAAAAAAAGGATCTAGCAAGCGTATGCAACACAATTTCAACCTTCTTTAAAAAATATCAAAACTAAAGGACCACTGTAGCGACCTCAGACCAGTAACTGGATGTTTTAATTAGACATTGATCATTAACAACTTTCATATTACTTGATTTAAAAAAACAATATTAATAAATTACTGCTCCCCTACTGTTAGTGAATTCAATTGGCAGGCAGTGTTATATATTCTGTCAGGCTTCTAACAACAGTATTCTGGCTAGAGACTGGCTGTGTTTAAGTGGTTCCGTTGACAACAAGCTGTTAGGAATGATTGACTAGAACAGGGGTAGGCAAGTTTGCTCATGGAGAGCCAGGATTTAAGGATATCCCTGCTGCGTACAGGCAAGACTATCACTTCTTCAGTCGTCCTGATTGATTCACCTTTGTACAGACAGGAAATCCTCAAATCCAGGACTGTGTGTGGCTCTCCAGGACCAAACCTACCCTGGTCTAGAACCTTGGCTAATACTCTGATATTTGAAATTGAAAGTTTCATTTTAAATATTGCTTTAAGAATCCACTCACTACTTATTCATCTGTTAAATTAAACCCAATATTTTTTATCACAGTTAAATTTACCATTCTGCTATGTCAGATGTGAGTTTTACTAGTTAATTTGACTATATTTTATTCAAATACTGTTTATATTACTAATCAGTTACTAATACCTGTGGTGTCTTTTTAATTCTAAGACTCTAAGTTGCGAGTTTCCAATCTTGTAGGGTGCTTTGGGAAAAAGCAACTTTTAAATAAGAATCTAAACTCAAAACAGAAACCTCTACTTTTTTTTTTTTTTTTTGCGACTTGTTAATATTGTATTTCTCTTCCTTATTATCCTCTCTATAGCTCTGGGGAATATGTTGGAGCTTTACACATAAAAGTTAATAGTAATAATAATAATAATAGTTCATGAATAAAGTCTATTTAGTGCCATCCAGTTGGACACTATACAAACTCATTAAACATATCTACCTTCCATATTACTTGTTCAGAATATTTAAACGCATATTTAAGCTTCATGGATTATGAATGCACCTTCTAGAGTTGAATCAGTAGTGTATGAAAACATTTGTTTGCATGAAAAATTCCAAAATAAACATTATTAAACTTACCATGACATTTGCAAACTGAGAAGGCATGCCCCTTGAAAACCTTAACTAAATTAGCATAAAATTCATAATTTGATTTTGGCCAATCACAGGCAGTTATAACATTGTTTCAATGATTGGGAAGTCAGTTTGTAGCTACGCATCATGGGATATGTAGTCTTGTGTTCCCTCTCCACAAGGAAGCAAGGAGGAGCACGGACATTGTTATGTGAATTGCAGCCTTTCTATTGGTTAGTACACTGTGCCTATGTAGGCAACTCTGAGGGTGTGGAAACCAATTACAAAAAACAAACAAACAAAAAAACAAGTCTGTATGTGTATAGAATGAATAAATGTAATGTGTGTTTCTGATATAAGCAGCAGGTGTTAGAGAAAGTTTCAAACAGGGAAACTTAGATATACCTTTAACCGTCAGTGCTCTGCTTTGCTTGTGATTTGTTTACCAGACTGAAGTTGATGAAATGAAGCAACCTTCAACTATGACATGGTTAAACAATGGGAATGCCTTTATGCTATAAGTACAATTCACACATTTTAAAAGCGATTTAATATAACTTGACAATCTAGATGTGTTTATGTTAAGAGTAAACAGTATGAAGTGGCAGGTATGTTGCACAATGTAAAGCAGACACTTCAATGAAGCGCATTAAACAGCTAATATTTATTCAGTTACATTTTTTCGCTCCTTTACATTACTATAGAAGTACATTTAAAATTGCACTTCTGACCCTTTTTTAAAAAAAAGTGTATTTGGAAAGCAGTGCCACAAACAGTAAAGACTTATACAAAAAGTCTCAAAGATACATTATTATATATATATATATATTTACAAAAAAAAGTTAAATGTGTCTGAAATTTAACTGAACCTTATCTATAAACAAGCAGAATAGACCTATAGCAGATAATGGATGGCTTGGTGTCTTTTTTATGGTGCAAAGAGTATTTTGGAATTAACTTGGAAGACAAATTGCCTATACAGTATATTTAATTTGATATGGGGGAAGAAGAGAAGAGGGGAGGAAGGGGAAATAGAGGCAGATAAAGGGAGAAAAGAGGGAAATGCAGAGAAGAAGGAGAAGAAGGGGAGATAAATGGGAGGAAGGGGAAAAAGAGGTTGAGGAATGTGTGGTAAAGGGGGGAGAAAAGTTGATATAGATGGAGAAGAGGTGGTAGAGGAGGGTAATGAGAAGAGGGGTGAAGTTCTGGAAGAGGGGGGTGAATGTGTGGAAGAAGGGGAGGAATGTGTGGTAGAGGGGCAGGAAGAGAGAGAACAGGGGTAGGATTGGGTGGAGGGAGAAGAAAGGGGGATTTGGGGGAGGAAACAGGGAGAGTTTTAAATATGACATTTACAGGATGCCTATACACTATATTTATTTTGGTAGAAAGGGGAAGGAAGAGAAAAGGGGGGAGAGGGGAGGTAGAGGGTGAGGAAGGGAGGGAAGAGGAAGAAAAAGGTGGGGTAGAGGGGGAGGAAGGAAGAAAAGTGGGAGAGAAAGGGGAGGTAGAACGGGGGAGGGTAAAATGAGGTTGATGAATGGGTGGTAGAGGGGGGAAGGGGTGGTTTGAGGATGGTGAGGAGAAGAGGGGGGCTGGAAAGGGGAAAGAAAGGGAGAGTTAGGAAAAGAGCAGGAACATTTTGAATGCATTATTTACCCTTTATCCATTATGTTCATCAGATGTAGAATAAACGTTTCTGAATCTTTTCTCACATTTAGGTGCAATCTTATAGAGTTACATTTTGGGCAAATCTCTTGCAGGATATGTCAGGAAGTTGCATTCTCTGTAGTGTGACATTCATTAACAACTATTGTTAAAGATGGAACCAAACCAGAATAAAATATCATTCACAGGATCACAGTTGTCAAAATAAAAATAAATGCTTTTGGAACTAAATTGTTTGCTTAGTTCTGTATGAGCAGTCAGTGCTGTATCATTTCCTACACTGACAATTTAGACTCATCATTATTTAATAGTATATTTACCTTTTAAGCTCTAGGCCGCTTCTAGTTCTTGTCTCCTTTGCTCTCCCTAAAGTGTGTAACCTTAGGCCTAGGCCTTTTTGGCCTAGGCAGGCATATACCTATGACCCTTTTAAAGAATATAACTGTAATACAACTGTATACATTGTATTAGATATTTTCCAAGACTAAATCAGTCGTTATATATACACTATACATATGTGCTGCTCAGAGTGCTAGTTTGTTTCTCAATGTGTTTGAGTAATATCGATATTTATTTCTTAAAGAAACCTGTCACATATAATAACATAAAGTAAATCAGCAAACAAATAGCCCTTAATAAAAAAAACAATCAGTAGAAAACAAAATGCTCCAGTAGGTACTCTATACACAGTTTATGTACAGATATATTCTTTATTAAAACGCCTTTATGCAATATGGCTATTCACCTAAAACAATATGCAAACTCAATGGGGCACAACATTTAAAACTTGAAAGAACAGAAAACATGAACACTCATCAAAGTATATGATAGAGAATGCAGTGGGTACAGTTCATGGGTGTAGGAACTGGGGGGATAGTTGGAACAAATCCCTCTCAGATTATATGAATAGGGGACACAAAAAAATAACAAATGTAAACGTAATCATGCATTACCAGTTTTGGCCTCTAGAGGGCACCAGCGCTATGGAGCAGTATGTCTTCACCATGAAAGCTTTGAGTTGAATAGCACCACAGGTTTTTGTCTCTTTAAACTTCGTCCCCCCCAGATTTATTTAGGCTCCTTAGCCCATGGTACAGATTAAAATGTAAAATGATCTAACATGTATTTAACCCCCTGACAGTCCAACATTACTCATGTTATGTTTAATAAACATGATCTGATTACTGTCCCCGGGCAATCAGATCAGTTTTCGGTGGTACCCACTGCAGAATTACTCTTCCATCAGCATCTCTGATATTGGTAACCTAAGGGGGTGGGTTGGTTACCAACGTCAGTGGCATTGGTGCGCCCGTATATATATATATAATTACATATAAATGATCTAACCCCCCCCCTTTTCATTATTTTTTCAAACAGAGGAGACATTTTTAAACAGAATCACAGTTAATTTCCTGCTCTCATGATTCTTAAAATGTAACTTTTATTAGTTTAATTAAAATCTCTTTATTTAACGTGTAGGACAACTCGCATAAGGTTAAACTCCCAAGGAGAGGGGGATACCTTTTATATTACTAGTACCAAATCTCCTCATATACTAAAATAAAATAATATACAAATTACAATCAATATTTTATTTGATTGGTTTACAATTCCTAGTAAATATCTTATAATTCTCTAGTTCGCATATATATTTATTTTGCAAAGAAACCCCTCTCACTAGATTAATGTGTTTCTTATCGGATTCTCATAGTCTGATCTTTTAATATTTTTTACTTGTATTTAAAACTAATATCTTCCTGATATGCGGCTTATCTTGAATTGTTTATGGTAGTTGAAAGTAAATCTTTATGGTATTTCAGAATATAGAGAAACATTTCATTTGTTATTATTGTTATTTCATAGGAGCTCCATGGATTGCATCCCATATATTAGCAAATATAGTTATACTCCTATGCTATATAAGTCTAATAAACTTTACCAATCTTCCAATTGATTATATCACAAAGAATGTAAACTTAAATGATTATTGCTATATTTAATATACAGTCAGGTCCATAAATATTGGGACATCGACACAATCTTTTTGGCTCTATACACCACCACAATGGATTTGAAATGAAACGAACAAGATGTGCTTTAACTGCAGACTTTCAGTTTTAATTTGAGCGTATTTACATCCAAATCAGGTGAACGGTGTAGGAATTACAACAGTTTGTATATGTGCCTCCCACTTTTTAAGGGACCAAAAGTAATGGGACAATTGGCTGCTCAGCTGTTCCATGGCCAGGTGTGTGTTATTCCCTCATTATCCCATTTACAAAGAGCAGATACAAGCTCCAGTGTTCATTTCAAGTGTGCTATTTGCATTTGTTGCTGTTAACTCTCAATATGAGATCCAAAGAGCTGTCACTATCAGTGAAGCAAGCCATCATTAGGCTGAAAAAACAAAACAAACCCATCAGAGAGATAGCAAAAACATTAGGTGTGGCCAAATCAACTGTTTGGAACATACTTAAAAATAAAGAACGCACCGGTGAGCTCAGCAACACCAAAAGACCCGGAAGACCAAGGAAAACAACTGTGGTGCATGACCGAAGAATTATTTCCCTGGTGAAGAAAACACCCTTCACAACAGTTGGCCAGATCAAGAACACTCTCCAGGAGGTAGGTGTATGTGTGTCAAAGCCAACAATCAAGAGAAAACTTCACCAGAGTAAATACAGAGGGTTCACCACAAGATGTAAACCATTGGTGAGCCTCAAAAACAGGAAGGCCAGATTAGAGTTTGCCAAACAACATCTATAAAAGCCTTCACAGTTCTGGAACAACATCCTATGGACAGATGAGACTAAGATCAACTTGTACCAGAGTGATGGGAAGAGAAGAGTATGGAGACGGAAAGGAACTGCTCATGATCCAAAGCATACCACCTCATCAGTGAAGCATGGTGGTGGTAGTGTCATGGCGTGGGCATGTATGGCTGCCAATGGAACTGGTTCTCTTGTATTTATTGATGATGTAACTGCTGACAAAAGCAGCAGGATGAATTCTGAAGTGTTTCGGGCAATATTATCTGCTCATATTCAGCCAAATGCTTCAGAACTCATTGGACAGCGCTTCACAGTGCAGATGGACAATGACCCGAAGCATACTGCAAAAGCAACCAAAGAGTTTTTTAAGGGAAAGAAGTGGAATGTTATGCAATGGCCAAGTCAATCACCTGATCTGAATCCGATTGAGCATGCATTTCACTTGCTGAAGACAAAACTGAAGGGAAAATGCCCCAAGAACAAGCAGGAACTGAAGACAGTTGCAATAGAGGTCTGGCAGAGCATCACCAGGGATGAAACCCAGCGTCTGGTGATGTCTATGCGTTCCAGACTTCAGGCTGTAATTGACTGCAAAGGATTTGCAACCAAGTATTAAAAAGTGAAAGTTTGATTTATGACTGTTAATCTGTCCCATTACTTTTGGTCCCTTAAAAAGTGGGAGGCACATATACAAACGGTTGTAATTCCTACACCGTTCACCTGATTTGGATGTAAATACCCTCAAATTAAAGCTGAAAGTCTGCAGTTAAAGCACATCTTGTTAGTTTCATTTCAAATCCATTGTGGTGGTGTATAGAGCCAAAAAGATTAGAATTATGTCGATGTCCCAATACTTATGGACCTGACTGTAACTCCCAGTGATAATTCTTTAAATGCTAGCTGAGTATTAAACATCATCGCGTGTCCATCTGCCATATTAATTGCTGCTGAGTTAAACTGATGTCTCCTTAGTGCTTTACCATCAGCAACTCTGACATTGGTAACCTAAGGGGTGGGTTGGTTACTAACACTGGTGGCATTGATGCGTCCGCATGTAAACACATATAAATAATCTGACCTCCCCCCTTTTTATTCTATTTTCATCTAAACAGAGCATCTTTCATAGAAGCAAAGCTTTCACAGCAGAGTGCCAAAAGGACATCTAGTCTGCCCATTCTATCTACCTAAATGTCTGACATTATTAATACACTGAACAGTTTGTGGTTATCCAGGCATGTTTGAATTCTCTAACTGTATCCCTATAGCTTCCACTGGAAGGCTGTTCAACGTATTGACTACTCTTTCTGTAAAGTAGCACTTTCACATATTATTCTGTAACAGTGTAACACCTATTTCCAATGAACAACGTTCTTCGAGGATGGATTTTCAAAACATTTTTTATTCTCAGCTGAGAACTGACTGTCATTGTCAGTGATAGAATATAACAAAGATAACACTTTATAACAATTAGCTTTTCTATCAGCACGTTTATACTGTACACAGATGCCTAACCCATCTCTGTCTGAGACTACACGGGCCTGTTTGAGCCTCAGCAAGCTGCCTTATATACCTCTCTTAGCTGCTCTAGAGCTGCTTTAGCAGGTGCATGCGAAATAGGTCATTGTTTGGCAGGACATCGGTGTGTCCAGCAATGGTAGAACATGATGGACAGGCTCTCACACTTATTGATCCCAACCTCTGCACCCACAGGGATTGGTAGATGCCGGATAAATATAGTTTCTGGTTGATTGAGAGTTACATATAAAAGAGCCCTAGATTAGCTGCACATTGGATGCTCTGCTAAGTATATCTGTCAATGAGGGCTGTTCTAGCAGCAGCAGCTTTCACTCCTCACTTACACACAGGTATGTTCGGCTGGAGGGTGTGGCGCTGAACCCGGGGAATGTTACGCCAACACCACACTGGCTCAGTCATTCATGCCTGTCTGCTGCCAGGTAACATCGGTGGATACTGGCTACTGGACTAAGTTTACATTATCGTTCTGGTGTAAGAGAAATATTGTACACCTGCTTCCTAAATAAAAAAATAATTAAAAATGAATAAATCATAGAAAATGTATCATTCCAACACCCTTTCAAATACTTATTAAAAAGTGTTTTCTGTGCAAGTGTGTCTCCTGCCACTATGAGTAATTATGAGCAGGCAATTGAAATGCACAATTACAAAGATATTTGTTAGCACATAACTGGCACTTTATGTACAGCTTCCAGGGAATGCTTCGGGGAGGACTGAAGGCTGCCATTGAAAAGATGTCAAGAACTATGGGAAGCCAAAGGTCACATTCCTGACTGAAGCACATCATTACGGATGAAAAATTAAACATTTTTTAAGTTACAAATAGAACAAACACATAATTCCTCTGGAGAAAAAATTGTGGATGTTGAATGTAAATATGACTATAAAATAATTTTTAAAATGGTATAAATTTGTCGAGACAGCTGGAGGGTGTTCAAACCTTTGAGGCTTATAAACATATTGTGTACCTGCCTTATATTTTACAAGTTAGGACACAGTTGCATGTTCAGTACCTTTTTAACTTTTATCAAATGAACTCAAAACGTTTTAAAATGGTGTGAATAATTATTGTAATTTATATAGCACATTTAGCTGGACACAAAGTGTTGTATAATTCTTCCCCAGATATCATGTTACTCAAAAGCTTGTTCAGATAGATATGTCTTGAGTTTCTTTTTGAAGATATCCAATAATGGGTTCTCTCTAACTTGTTATCTGAGTCATTCCTTTAGATTGTAAGTTTGTGAGTTTTCAGTCTTGCAAGGAGCTTTGGGGAAAGCACTATGGACACTGGATTCCAAGCTGAAAGACAGGGCCCTCCATTCTTTGCAATGTGTTAATATTGCTATTGTTTTTGCCTTCATCGTAGCTCATGTATAGCTTTACGGAATATGTTGATGTGTTACAAATCACATATAATAGTTGTCAAACTATGAATCATCGTCACGCTTTGCGAGGGTCTGCAAATGGGGACTCTCGCAAAGCTCGCAGCACTTAGTCCTACGGCGAACCAAACCACCCCACACAACCGTTAACTCGTAGCACTTAGTCCTCTCCTTGTGGCTTAACAATGTCTTAAAAATCAAAATACAGAATAAAAAACAGGCAAAAAACATGAGGGGACAGAGACTGCTTTATGTGAGTACAAGGAAATCAACAAATAGAAAATGAAAAATAAGTTGCAAAGGAGAGTAAGACTAACCCTAAACTATTTTTTTAAATATATTAATGGGAAGAAGGCAAGGAAGGAAGCTATAGGAACATTACAATGTGACACAGACCGTCTGATAATTAGTGACCAGGAAAAGGCAGATGAGCTAAATAGGTTATTTTCTTCGTTATACACAAGGGAGGTACAAGTGGTTGGGACACAGCTACATAATGGGGCTACTCTATCTTTGTCAAATAATTGGTTAACAGTAATCCAAAAGTGGTTGGAAAAAATAAATGTTAATAAAGTCCCGGGTCCTGATGGAATACATCCACAGGTACTAAGGGAACTGGGTTCTGTAATAACCAAACCATTATATTTAATTTTTCAAGATTCACTCAACACAGGGGGCCTCATTCAATTGCAATTTGCCCAATTGAATCGGAGCCTAAATAAGCACATAACATATATTTTTTAAAGAAGTTTTTAGTTAGTGAAAACCTTTCTTTTGGATAGATGCTTGCTAACAAAAAACTTCTTTAAAAAATATATGTAATGTGGTTATTTAGGGCCCTATTAAATTGGGCAAATTGCAATTGAATGAGGGCCAGGGCCGCTACCAGATGACTGGAGAAAAGCTGATGTGATACCTATATTTAAAAAGGGAGCAAGAGCAAATCCGGGGAATTATAGACCAGTGAGCCTCACTTCTGTAGTGGGGAAGCTTATAGAAGGGTTAATAAGGGATAATATACAAGAATATGTCTATTTGAACAGGATTATAAGTAGGAGTCAACATGGATTTATGAGGGATAGGTCATGTCAAACAAATCTAATTAGTTTATTAAAATTCTTCATTCTATAAGTTGCTTTTTATCCTGCATATAATAAACTTTACATTTTCTTATTACAATAATTTCTTCTACATTCGCTATGCATTTTCCTTTCTATTTGTCTTTACTTGAAAATGTAAGCAGCTTTCCCTGGTCTGGGGTTTATTTCATAGGATCTATGAACATTTAAATGATTGGATTGTATTTTGTTCAAATGTCTATTTTTGTAGTAGACACTTTGCACAGCACTTTTTTGCAATTTGTGTTCTACTACTTTTTTTTTTATGTTCACTCCTTTATACATTTTTTTTTTCAATGGTTGTTTATTTTGTATTTTATTATTAGACACATAGCTTCGCTTAGTAAAATGTTTGTTACTTATACAGTCCAGCTCTGTACATTGCTCTGGGTCAGTGATATATTTATCATTTTGTGTATGTAAAGTCACAGCTAACGTGGCAGAAAAAGTACCAGCCATAACTATATTACGGTGTGTATATGGAACATGTCTGCTGTCTTCCCACACAATGGGTCTCTGAAAGAAGAATTTACTCTGTTTTAAAGTGGGGAGTGAAAATTCCTCAGTGAATAAATAGTTATTAATTCAGAATTACACCAGTCGCTGTTTGGGGTGCAGGGAATTTGCTGTATGACTTAGAAAGGAATAGAGGCAATGGCTGCATACAAGCACACATGGGAGGTCTGCAAGGGAACCATTACACATATATATATATATATATATATATATATATATATATATATATATATCAATTATTTTTAGTAGAAACTATTACATTTTAAATAGAACGCTTAGAGTTCAAACTTATGTGCAATATATAAGGTGATGTGAGCTGCTAAAGAACACTGAATGTAAGTCACAGATTAGATCTGCAGCTTGATTGGCTCTTGAACATTTTATCAGACCAGCATTCTAATTATCAGTGTCAGAAATAGAATTTCTAATGAATGGATTCTTTTCTCTATAAACAGGAGGGAGTAACTGTCAAACTAGATAAGTTCCATAACATTTACACAGATGGCTATTCTTCTGTAGGAGGCCTCTTTAATATACAGGGAGTGCAGAATTATTAGGCAAGTTGTATTTTTGAGGATTAATTTTATTATTGAACAACAACCATGTTCTCAATGAACCCAAAAAACTCATTAATATCAAAGCTGAATATTTTTGGAAGTAGTTTTTAGTTTGTTTTTAGTTTTAGCTATTTTAGGGGGATATCTGTGTGTGCAGGTGACTATTACTGTGCATAATTATTAGGCAACTTAACAAAAAACAAATATATACCCATTTCAATTATTTATTTTTACCAGTGAAACCAATATAACATCTTAACATTCACAAATATACATTTCTGACATTCAAAAACAAAACAAAAACAAATCAGTGACCAATATAGCCACCTGTAATGATATAGAAATCACAAAGTTGTGGAGACCAGTAGCCAAGGTCAGCAATAATCCAGTTCCGCAAACTTGTAGGTGAAAACAGGAACAAGGTTTATTGAAGTGATCAGGAACCACACAATAATCTGGCAAGGATCAATAGACAGGAAGTGCCTTGTATAGGCCAAGGACCAGACACCTGACCAGACACAGCTGAAGAGACTTAGGTACTGATACAATTGCTAGCAGAGTCAAGCTTATAAGGTCTCAATGGAATTCACAACAGGCAGGCTGGTGCAGTGGTAGGGAAGAGGTATAGCAGCCTGGGGACCAGGGTTCAAAACCCAGCAGAGTCAATTCCTCACATTACCCCCGCCTCTATAGGTGCAGCCTCTGGATGCCCTATTACCTGGTTTAGCAGGGTACTGCACATGAAAAGACCGAAGGAGATCAGGAGCGTGAATATTGTCCACTGGTTCCCACGAACTCTCCTCCTCACCATAGCCTTTCCAGCAAACCAGATACTGAAGCTTGCTACGGAATATCCTGGAGTCAAGAATTTTGTCCACTTCGTACTCATCCTCACCATCCACGAGGACTGGAGGTGGGGCAGGCAGGGCTCGGCCAGGGAAAGTGTTTTCATGAAAAGGTTTAAGCAGTGCAACGGGAAACACTGGATGTATTTTCATGGAATTCGGGAGTTGTAAACGGAAAGTGACAGCATTGATCTGAGCAATGATCTCAAAAGGTCCCATGAACCTTTGACCCAATTTATGAGAAGGAATCCGAAGCTTGAGATTCCTTGTTGACAGCCACACCTTGTCACCAACGTGATAGACTGGGGCCTCCTTTCTGTGCCTATCAGCAGCTCTTTTGTAACATTCCTGAGCCTCCAAAAGAGTCTCTTTCAACAGTGCTTGGGAATCACGTAAGGCCGTTAGCCGGTCAGTGACAGCAGGAATGGAAGTAGTAATTGGGAGACTGACTAGAAAGGTCGGATGGTAACCATAGTTGGCAAAAAAATGGGCTCAAAGAAGTGGAGCAGTGTTGGGCATTGTTATACGCAAACTCCGCGTGGGTAGAAAATCCAGCCAGTCATCCTGCAGGTAACTAATATAGCACCGCAAATATTGCTCCAAAGTCTGGTTGGTTCGCTCAGTCTGTCCATTACTTTGCGGATGAAAAGCTGACGACAGATTTACATTAATACCTAGACTAGAACAAAAATGTTTCCAAAAACGAGACGTAAACTGCACTCCCCTGTCAGAAACTACTTCATCAGGCACTCCATGCAAGCAAAATATTTCCCGAATAACCAGGTCAGCCTCTGTTTAGCTGAAGGGAGACCACGAGCTGGTATGAAATGACCCATCTTAGTTAACCTGTCCACAACAACAAGAATGGTAGTGTGTTCCTTAGAGGGAGGTAGTTCCACAATAAAGTCCATGGATATAGATCCCCAGGGACGATGAGGAATCTGAAGAGGCTGAAGCAAGCCAACAGGGGATGAGCGAGGAGTCTTATGTCTGGCACACACATCACAAGAGGACACATACTTCTTAACATCCTCATAATACTTCGGCCACCAAAAGGATCGGGCAAGTAGCTCTTGTGTCTTTCGGATTCCTGGATGACCTGCTGGTTTTGAGTCATGGTAGAGACCTAAAAGGTCCAGTCGCACTGACTCCGGAGCAAACAGACGTTGTTGAAAAATCCAAAACCCATTACGCATCGTCATATGGAGGTCACGAGGAGGATCACGAAGAACTGGGTCTTCAGCGTAGCCCTTTTTAATGCGAGACATCAGATCAGAAGGAAATGTAACTCCTATAAATATATCCTCTGGCAAGATGGTGGTCTTGGTTACGGTAGTATGAAGGGGGTCAGCTATTCTAGACAAGGCATCCGCCTTACCATTCTTGGAGCCAGGACGGTATGTAACCAAAAAATTAAACCTTGAGAAGAATAGGGACCAGCGTGCTTGTCTGGCTGACAATCTCTTAGCTGATCGAATACATTCCAGATTTTTGTGATCTGTGAGGACAGTAATTGGATGGGTAGCTCCCTCCAAGAGATGTCTCCATTCGGTGAAGGCAGCTTTTATAGCCAATAGTTCTTTATTCCCTATGTCATAGTTTCTTTCTGCTGGCACCATCTGGCGGGAATAGAAGGCACACGGATGTAACAGCATCTTAGGGCCAGTCCTTTGAGACAGTATAGCACCAACAGCTGAATCAGAAGCATCAACTTCCACAATAAATGGTAATTCCGGCTGAGGATGTACCAGGACAGGGGCAGAGGTAAACAGAGTCTTCAATCGGGAAAATGCGGTATCCGCCTTATCGGACCACTGAAAAGGAGTCCCCTTACGTGTGAGTTCAGTGATCGGTGTAATAACGGCAGAGAAATTCTTAATGAAACGCCTGTAAAAATTGGCAAACCCCACATATCTCTGAACATCCTTTTCATTCTTGGGGATGGGCCAGTCCAGCACAGCTTTAATTTTACTTGTGTCCATACTTAAACCTTTGGGAGTTATTACATACCCCAGGAATTGAATGACTGTTTGTTCAAACTCACATTTTTCTAGTTTAATGTATAGGCGGTGGGTACAAAGGCGCTCTAGAACTATACGGACCTGTTTTCTGTGGTTTTCAAGATTATCAGAGAATATTAGGATATCATCCAAATATGCCACAACAAACTGATCCAGGAGATCTCGTAGTACATCATTGATAAGATGCTGGAAAGTTGCAGGGGCATTACACAGCCCAAAAGGCATTAGTAGATATTCGTAATGCCCGTACCTGATTCTGAAAGCTGTTTTCCATTCATCATTGGGTATTATGCGAACCAGATTATATGCCCCCCGAAGATCAAGCTTCGTAAATATTTTAGCTGAGCGGAGTCTCTCCAAAAGTTCAGGAATCAGAGGCAAGGGGTAGCGGTTTTTAACAGTGATGTTATTAATGTCCCTGTAATCAACACATGGCCGTAGGCTGCCATCTTTCTTTTCTACGAAGAAAATAGGAGCTCCTGCTGGAGAAGTAGATGGTCGAATAAAGCCTTTGGCAAGATTTTCTTGGAGGTATTCACGAAGAGCTTTCAATTCAGGCTCAGAAAGGGAATATATACGGCCAAATGGGATAGCAGCCCCAGGCAACAGCTCTATTGGGCAATCATAAGGCCTGTGTGGTGGAAGCTGATCAGCATTCTTCTTATCACAGACATCTGCAAAATCCCGATATTGTAGAGGAAGCTTAGTCAAGTTTGTAGCAACCATTTCATTAATTGTTGTGGCAACAGGTGTTACCTTAGAGGGTTGACAATTCATTAAGCAGTGTTCTGAAGGAAAGGACAAAGTTCTGATCTTCCAATCAATCTGTGGGTTATGCAGAGCAAGCCAAGGTACCCCCAAAATCACTGGAAACTGTGTTGAGGAAATTAGGTGGAAAGAGATAGCCTCATGGTGATTCACTTCCACAGTCAACTTTAAGGGCACAGTCTCATGTGTAACCGGTCCTGACGTAAGTGGAGAACCATCAACTGTCTCCATTAACACAGGTGAAGAATTAGGGATAGACTGAATTCTATTTCCTGCTGCAAATTTAATGTTTATAAAGTTTCCGCCTGCTCCAGAATCTATCATAGCGGTAGTTGAAATCTGTCCCGGCGGTCTCCATGAAAGGGCCAGATTATTCTGTAATGATATAGAAATCACAAAGTTGTGGAGACCAGTAGCCAAGGTCAGCAATAATCCAGTTCCGCAAACTTG
This sequence comes from Discoglossus pictus, assembly GCA_027410445.1. Classification (NCBI taxonomy): domain Eukaryota; kingdom Metazoa; phylum Chordata; class Amphibia; order Anura; family Alytidae; genus Discoglossus; species Discoglossus pictus. The sequence continues at coordinate 50,241,533 of CM050173.1, read as the reverse complement.
TAGGTGAAAACAGGAACAAGGTTTATACAATTGCTAGCAGAGTCAAGCTTATAAGGTCTCAATGGAATTCACAACAGGCAGGCTGGTGCAGTGGTAGGGAAGAGGTATAGCAGCCTGGGGACCAGGGTTCAAAACCCAGCAGAGTCAATTCCTCACACCACCTTTCTTTGCAAGGACACTCAAAAGCCTGCCATCCATGGATTCTGTCAGTGTTTTGATCTGTTCACCATCAACATTGCGTGCAGCAGCAACCACAGCCTCCCAGACACTGTTCAGAGAGGTGTACTGTTTTCCCTCCTTGTAAATCTCACATTTGATGATGGACCACAGGTTCTCAATGGGGTTCAGATCAGGTGAACAAGGAGGCCATGTCATTAAATTTTCTTCTTTTATACCCTTTCTTGCCAGCCACGCTGTGGAGTACTTGGACGCGTGTGATGGAGCATTGTCCTGCATGAAAATCATGTTTTTCTTGAAGGATGCAGACTTCTTCCTGTACCACTGCTTGAAGAAGGTGTCTTCCAGGAACTGGCAGTAGGACTGGGAGTTGAGCTTGACTCCATCCTCAACCCGAAAAGGCCCCACAAGCTCATCTTTGATGATACCAGCCCAAACCAGTACTCCACCTCCACCTTGCTGGCGTCTGAGTCGGACTGGAGCTCTCTGCCCTTTACCAATCCAGCCACAGGCCCATCCATCTGGCCCATCAAGACTCACTCTCATTTCATCAGTCCATAAAACCTTAGAAAAATCAGTCTTGAGATATTTCTTGGCCCAGTCTTGACGTTTCAGCTTGTGTGTCTTGTTCAGTGGTGGTCGTCTTTCAGCCTTTCTTACCTTGGCCATGTCTCTGAGTATTGCACACCTTGTGCTTTTGGGCACTCCAGTTATGTTGCAGCTCTGAAATATGGTCAAACTGGTGGCAAGTGGCATTGTGGCAGCTGCACGCTTGACTTTTCTCAGTTCATGGGCAGTTATTTTGCGCCTTGGTTTTTCCACACGCTTCTTGCGACCCTGTTGACTATTTTGAATGAAACGCTTGATTGTTCGATGATCACGCTTCAGAAGCTTTGCAATTTTAAGAGTGCTGCATCCCTCTGCAAGATATCTCACTATTTTTTACTTTTCTGAGCCTGTCAAGTCCTTCTTTTGACCCATTTTGCCAAAGGAAAGAAAGTTGCCTAATAATTATGCACACCTGATATAGGGTGTTGATGTCATTAGACCACACCCCTTCTCATTACAGAGATGCACAATTGGTAGTAGGCTTTCGAGTCTATACAGCTTGGAGTAAGACAACATGCATAAAGTGGATGATGTGGTCAAAATACTCATTTGCCTAATAATTCTGCACTCCCTGTATAAGAAACTCTAGGGGGACCTTGCGCTTTAATGTTGATAGTATGTACATACAGTGAATATAAAAAGTCTACACACCCCTGTTAAAATGTCAGTTTTCTGTGCTGTAAAAAAAATGAGACAAAGATAAAAAATTTCAGAACTTTTTCCACCTTTAATGTGACATATAAACTGTACAACTCAATTGAAAAACAAACTGAAATCTTTTAGGTGGAGGGAATAAAAAATATAAAAATAAAATAATATGGTTGCATAAGTATGCACAAACTTAAACTAATACTTTGTTGAAGCACCTTTTGATTTTATTACAGCACTCAGTCTTTTTGGGTATGAGTCTATCAGCATGGCACATTTTGACTTGGCAAGATTTGCCCACTCTTCTTTGCAAAAACACTCCAAATCTGTCAGATTGCCATCTCCTGTGCACAGCCCTCTTAAGATCACCCCACAGATTTTCAATCGGATTCAGGTCTGGGCTCTGGCTGGGCCATTCCAAAAATGTAATCTTCTTCTGGGGAAGCCATTCCTTTGTTGATTTGGATGTATGCTTTGGGTCGTTGTCAAGCTGAAAGATGAAGTTCCACTGTGGATATGGTGTTCTTTTGATGATGTGCAGTGTTGTTTTTGCTTCAAACATATCTTTTGGAATTATGGCCAAAAAGTTCAACCTTGGTTTCATCAGACCATAACACCTTTTCCAACATGCTTTTTGGAGACTTCAGATGTGTTTTTGCAAAATGTAGCCTGGCTTGGATGTTTTTCTTCGTAAGAAAAGGCTTTCATCTTGCCACTCTACCCCATAGCCCAGACATATGAAGAATACGGGAGATTGTTGTCACATATACCACACAGCCAGTACTTGCCAGATATCCCTGCAGCTCCTTTAATGCTGCTGTAGGCCTCTTGGTAGTCTCTGAGAACAGTTTTCTTCTTATTTTTTCATCAATTTTGGAGGGAGCTCCAGTTTTTGGTAATGTCACCGTTGTGCCATATTTTCTCCACTTGATGATGACTTCACTGTGTTCCATGGTATATCTAATGCCTTGGAAATTCTTTTGCACCCTTCTCCTGACTGATACCTTTTAACAATGAGATCCCTCTGATGCTTTGGAAGCTCTCTGTGGACCATGGCTTTTGCTGTGAGATGCGACTAAGACCAACTAAAGCAGCTGAACTTTATTTGGGGTTAATCAGAGGCACTTTCAATGGTGGCAGGTGTATACGGACTCCTAGTTAACACAATTTGGAATGTGATTGCTTAATTCTGAACACAGCTACATCCCCAGTTATAAGAGGGTGTGCAGACTTATGCAACCACATTATTGTTCTTTTTTTTTTTCTTCCCTCACCTAAAAGATTTCAGTTTGTTTTTCATTTGAGTTGTACAGTTTATAGGTCACATTAAATGTGGAAAAAGTTCTGAAATGATTTTTCTTTGGGGTGTGTAGACTTTTTATATCCACTGTATACTGCTTCTGGATTGCTACCTTGTCATGTTGAAGGGGCTTGTGTACCTCAATGAAGCCGTGTAGTTATACCATGTAGGGTCATTCAATATGGGCAGGTCACAGCAGAGAGGTCTGCTGGAGAAGGAACTGGCAACCCACTCCAGTATCTTTGCCAAGAAAATGTTATGTATATAGGGTCACAGACAGAAGGACATAACTGAAAACAACAACAAAGTAGCAAGTGTAATGCATGCATATCTGTTAAAAACGAATAGATTAAAAACAATGTAGTAGAAGGAGGTTCTTCTAACCATTTCTGTATAGAAATTTAAGCCTGTGTGTCTTCATTACATTCTATTAAAATACATGGATCCTTAACAATTCTTAGCTCATTATCAAGGCGAGTGTCCAGAACACTTCCTGTTACAGAGATGCCAATAGGTAGTTACAAGCATAGAGAGCCCATTAGCCAAACTAGTTTGATAAATTAATTCAGCAGATGTGGATCTTGTCCATGAAATCTTACTAAGGGTTCTGTAATACATTGTTTTGTTTTTAAAAAAATATTTATACAATTTACAGTTTGTATATCTTATTGTAGATTACAAAACATTACTGAATCAATACAGTTATGGATAGCTGGTAACCAACTATAATAATTCTGGTATGTGTGTAACGATCCATGGAAGCATACACTCACACCAGTACTTCCTAAGTCGCTGCAAGAGAGCGGGCATGTGCAGGTCGTGGCTGCGGCGAGCGCACGCACATTGTAAGGCAGAGCCGTGCATGCACAGCTCACGGCAACAGCTGCAAGCTGCAGAGGGGGGAGGAAGACACAGGGGAGGGGAGAGGGAGACACAGGGGAGAGGGAAAGGAAGACACAGGGACGAGGGAGAAAGAGACACAGGGGAGGGGCGAGGGAGAAAGAGACACAGGGGAGGGGCGAGGGAGAAAGAGACATAGGGGAGGGGAGAGAGAGAAAGAGACAAAGGGGAGGGAAGGGGGGAGAGACACATGGGAGGAAAGGGGGGAAATACACAGGGGAGGGAAGAGACACAGGGGAGGGGGAGGGGGAAGAGACACAGGGGAGGAGACACAGGGTAGAGAAGGGGGAGAAAAATTAAAAGTTATACCATCATTTTTGACAGGCAATTTACTTGTATGAATATATTTTTGGTGGCTATTTAAGAAATGTTTTTTAGATTGGAAATTGGTGAATCGGAAAATATTTACTTTGGATCTTAAAAAAAATAATGCACACACAAACATACTCATGATAAGTATTAACTTTATTTTATTACACATTTTACTTGTAGAAGCTAAATTACAAACAATTTAATGTTTAGCAGCTTATTTATACTATATACAGACTTTAAAACAAATAAATATGTTTTTACTTTAATAATACAACTGTATTACAGTTTTTTATATTTACAACACTGTATTCTTGTCTTAATACATTATGGACCATTATATTATACATATCAGAACGTGATAAATTCATATTTAACTAATAAAGGATCAGAGTGCATACTGAACACATCGTCTTATTCTTTATTTCAGAAAACTAAACTTAATGAGGGAAATATTTTTAGAAAATAAGGTCTACATTAACTGGTATAATTAATTATGCTGTAGTAGGATGGCCATTGTTGTTTCTGTTTATCTGCTTCTACAAGTGGGATTGAATGTAATTAAGGATTATTATATCTATTACAATATAGCATTCCTTAGTGCCAGTGTTTTAAACAGGAATAATGAAAATGTTATCAGTGTAAGCGCTATACGGGCAATTCAATACGTCCTCAGTGCAGCATAACTGTTAATAAATTAATTGTTGCATTTTTGTAATTTCTAAAAACATTTCTCTCATTAAATGTCTTGTTCTTCAAATCTCAATGTTACTTCTACCTGCAAATATTTGACCTCAGTTCAAATCCACATGAATTTCTTAAAATACATTTTAAAGTACTGATAAGACTTTGAATAACAGTTATATTACAGAATGAAAAATATTAAGTATAGCAAAAGCAAAAAATGTATATGACAGATAAATAAATACTGTATATCTTCTTACAAATATATATATATATTTATATACACACACATTACAAAAACCTGACAACATGTTAGTTTACAATGTGCAGCACAGCCAGGCGTTAAATTAAAGGGACATAACAAAGATAATCTATTTATTTTAAATCAATAGGTGAGAAGAAGTGGAAACTGCAGCATAGGGGGCACAGAGATGTGAATGGCCCTAAAACAGCATAAAACCTAAACATGTCCCTGTCCACCATGAACTCATATATATATATATACACACACATTGCCCCATACAGAAATAAGTGGCTAAGGATCTGTATATTTCATATTTATGAATCATCATTATCTCTCTGTATCAATATGTCTTTAAGATTCTGCCCCCCTCAAAGTATTGCAGTAAGAAATCATCTGTATTGATTCCAAGACTGTGACAAGTATGTCCTTGTATACATTACAACAATGTAATTTCTGTCTGTATGTTTTTAAATTAGAAAACTAGCAAATGGAGCAGGATATTTACTAAACAAACCCATCCCAGCCACTATGATGCTTAGTTTACCCCACAGTTTTTTTGGGATGCATCTGAATAATGTTACACATCGTGTGTTAAAAATAAGAGCTGAAAATACATTAGTATAATTGATAGCAATTATGTATCATTCTATAGAGCGCTTTAATTGTTTTTTTAAGGGGACACTGTCACCGCAACAATCTGATTTCATCTTAAAAACAATTAAAAACTATGCATACATTGTATTAGCTGTTTCTCTACAGTAAATCCTTTTTTTAGATATTTAGTTTCTTTCTGTGACTCCTTTCTGCTGATGTGCGGATCCATCAGCTCAGTTATGGCTCAGTGTGCTTGATAAGATAACATTGGTGTACATTGTTTTTGCTGATTATCAAACATTATCAAAGCAACACAAACAACACTGAATATCTCTCAAATGATTTGCTTACAGAAAGGTCTAATATAAGGAATAGCCAGCTTTTTTTCTGCTCTTTAAGAATAACTTAAAACAATAGAATTTTGGGATAAGTTAAGAAATAAGAGTGTACTTTTCTTAAAAATACGCCAGTGTTATATATATATATATATATATATATATATATATATATATATATATATATTTATATATATATATATATATATATATATATATACATATACATATATACATACACACACACAGGGCCTCATTCAATTGTGATGTGGGCAATTGAATAGGGCCCTAAAGAAGCACATAGCATATTTTTATTAAAGAAGTTTCTAGTTAGTGAAAACCTTTCTTTTGGATAGATGCTTGCTAACTAAAAATTTATTTAAAAAATATATGTTATGTGCTTATTTAGGGCCCTATTCAATTGGCCAAATTGCAATTGAATGAGGGCCACAATATATGTACATACAATATACAGTTGCCATTAGTCGGTTACTGCCATAACTAGTCCACACCGACTGGCATTTTTGGCTTTAAACCGCTACGACCGTAAAAGCCATAATATGTGCAGACATGATACAAATATCACAATGTGTAATGAATGTCTTTCTGAATGGTTGAGCGGTGATGTTGTTGCAAAGATGGAATCTGTTTCATTCCTCGGTAACGCCAAATTGCAGATATTTCCTTCGCAACATGAAGTGCAAATCTAGGGGAGGAAGAGTAAGAGAGTAAGAAAATATTACTTTCTGAATGAAAATACTGACCATTATTATTTAACCAAAGTTTTGCAAAAGATATTTCAACACTTACATGTACCATTGTACAGTGAGAAAATATTTTTGAGTCTAAGAACTTAATTAAACAGGAAAAAGCCAAATAGCTAGTTATTAATAAGAAACAAGATGATACCTCTGTGTCATTGATATACAGGCCCCATACAAACACAAAATAGATTAACCGTACTTAAATCCCAATTATCCCCAACTTTAACCTTGTTTTTTATACATATACCACAAGGTCTCGGCTCGGTCACATATTAAATGATCACTTGATCAACATGAGCTAGATATTTTAATTAGAAATTGATCATTACTAAAATCCATACTCCATGATTTAAAAAAAGCAATATTAACTATTAAATGTACTGTCCAAGTGCAGACAGCTGCTAGTATCCATAGACTACATAATTAAATTGGGGAGGGGGCTTTGTATAGAGGGCATCTGCTAAATTTTCAGACACAAAGAGTACCACCAACCCAATGATCTCCATTAGCTAAATACTTGTTATGTTAGAGAAGCTTTTACAGTTGGGAATAAACAATTATTCATAGGCTGCCCCATCATATATGATTTTTCTTAAACCTGTCTCTTCCCCTTACTAACCTTATCAGGGAGGAGATAAGCACAGCTGTAGGCTGATACTATAAACTTTGAAAAATACTTACATATTGAATATTGCTGTAATAAACTATTAATTAGGAATTGTATTTATGATCAATGCATCACAGTGATACGCTAAAGGGACTCTATCACCCCCAAAATCAAGTTGTCTTTTAGGTTATTATCAAATAACATGGAAAAAAAGGCTATACATTATGTTAGCCATTTATTTCTTAAGTGAATTAATCCTGGGATATTCCTTGTTGGTTTTGTTGCATTTATGTGCAAATGATTGCCTCCTGCATATTAATTAGCTGATTCAATGTGCTAATATGGATTACAATCTGCTTGTCTGTCAGTGCAGTGGCCAAAATAAAGACCCCCAATGTTATCATGTACTCATATTCCCTTTCCCTTCCTGAATTAGACACTCTAAGCTTAACATTAGCATGCAGGGGCAGCACATTAGCATACAGGAGCCACAACATCAATGGGTATATTTCAGGAATGATTTACAGAAGAGAAAAACTACTAGTACAGTGTGGAGTCTTTAAGATGAAATCAACGTCCTGTTGGGGTGACAGAGCCCCTTTAATACAGTGAGGGTAAATTCTGCATTTAATTACTGTTTATTTCATAAAGCGATTTTGCTTTTATGAGCTGTTTATTTGATAGTGATAATGAGGTTGCACATTTCCTGATAATACTGTTTCTGTACCTTTTGTCCATTATGAGATGACTCTCTGCACCCTGTAGATAAGCAGTCCTCTAATGCGGCGCAGCGCTTGGTAACTGATACACTCTCTCCAGCTGAATCCATTGTGTGCTGAGAATAACAGTATCTTGTCTCTGTTTAACAAAAGGAACACATTTAGATTCAGACTTCTACTAGGAATATAGGTACATGTTAACAGAGACAGTAGTTTATATTATAACTCTGTAAGCCCACTCCCATACAGCCAAGAAGGCTCAGGCTTAGGGTGGCGGTCACAAAGGAATGAGCTATGACAGCCTATGCATAAAAATACCCCTCCTGGCACTGCCCTGTGCTGCCTAGATAATGGGCACAACATATTGATGTCGTAATAGAAAATAGAAGAATATGGAGTGAACAGAAGTAGCTAAAAATCAGTGGGTGTGCATCAAATAAGCTCAGGAAGCAGAAAACTTATATATAAATCTTAAAAAATACCCCTCCTGGCATTACCTAGTGCTACCTAGATAATGGGCACACCATATCAATGTTGTGCCCAGCATTTTAGAGCCGTTATGAAAATAGAAGAATGAGGAGTGAGCAGAAGTAGCTAAAAATCAGTGGGCGTGCCATCAAATAAGCACAGGAAGAAGAAAACTTATATATAAATCTTTGTTTCCATATTATACTCTCTTGTTTATTGAAAAATTCAATTTATAAACATTAAAACTTGTATAATTATCTGCTTCCACTTTATACTCTATTGCTTATTGAAAAAATAGATACATCCCATTAAAATGACAACAATCACTAATATATTTTCTAAAAAGTGCATAACGCACTATAGAAACTATTTGTACGGATTCCATACATGCCGCAGTGCACAGAGCGCGGCGCCAAAGGGAGGAAAGAGACAGAGTGGGAAAGAGACACAGGGGAGAAGGGAAAAGAGACACAAGGGAGGGAGGAGGGGGGGAAGAGACACAGGGGAGTGAGAGGGCATGAAAGAGACACAAAGGAGGGAGAGGGCAGGAAAGAGACACAAAGGAGGGAGAGGGCAGGAAAGAGACACAGGAGAGGGCAGGAAAGAGACACAAAGGAGGGAGAGGGCAGGAAAGAGACACAGGAGAGGGCAGGAAAGAGACACATGTAATATTATACCGTCATTTATGACGGGTAAACGACTAGTAGAATATATGTTGTTATTTCAAACTAGTCTTGATAACTAACAAACTGCGTATAAACAAAAGGTTTAATTTAATATCCATAATAGAAATGATTGTCAGCCACTGAATTGTTTGAGCAACTAGTTTTTGCTGTTTTCTGAGCAAAGTTTGTCTTGTCTTTGCAAACTAATAACATTTCAATGAATCCTATTGAAAGGGCTGGCACTGAAGATCGTCATATATTGATAGTAGCAACTGTGAGTTTCCTTTCATTTCATATCTCCTCCTACATGTAGTTGCAGATTAGCAGGAACAAATGTGGCTCCCACTGCAGCATATCTGTATAAAGTATTAATAAAATGAAAGTACGGTAATGACCTAACAACAGGAGCAAAATATTTTAATTAAGCGTTGATCATCAATACAATGTCTAGACAATTAATAAAAACGCAATCACTTTTAAACATACTTTTCAAGATAAAAAACAGCTGTGGCTTGTTTCCACACACTATAAGGGCAATGGAGGGATGAGGCTTTGTCTAGCAAGCAGTACTAAGTTTTCCATTTCAAAATTATATCATCGCAATGTTCTGGATTTTCTAAAGATTTGCTGTGTTAAAGTGGTTTCCCTGGCAACAGCATTTGCAGTGCCGGCAGCCTATGAATAGTTATTTAAATCCCTTAGACAAACACTCCCTTCTTTCTTGATGACCTTATCAGGGTGGAAACAATCATCTAAACTGGAAGCTGATCTTTGAAAGTGAATTGAATACTAAATATTGCTATTAAATATCACTGAATATAAGTTTTATTGATGAGCAAAGCATAATTACAACCATTACCCACTGTTTTAGGACATTTATTTATTTAATTTTTACTTTTTAAAATAATATCTAGCAAATAAGGAAACACAGTGATCCTTTATGGATGTGCAAATAAATAATAACTAAATTAAAGTACGGTAACTTGAAATGCTCAGAAAAACAGCCTATAAATGTCCAGGTGGTCAGATTTCACACAGTAACCCATGCACCGCCATTATGTCTATGTAGGAACATTGCATTCAATATTTAACTCTTTTAGAGCCAGGGGTCTAAGTATTGCTGGTAGTGAAAGAGTCAACAGGATTTTGTGGCTGTTAAACCCATGCAAGACATCCTGAACCAGAAGTCCATGACTAATTAATTCAAGTCCTGTTAGCAACAAGATGAAGCCACCGTGGTGCAGACAGGTTTAATTTCCCAGCAGATACCCTCCTGACATCTGTGGCACAGTATCAGAAGTGTATACAATGTTGTATGATTTGTTACTGGCTGTAATTAGTGGCGTGCGCTGGTTTGGGTCGGGAAACCTGATCCAGGAAGGATTGAAGTGGGCCGAGGAGACAACGGGGAAGGAAAATATTTTTAAATCTCGCAGCTGGTGTCTGACCAGGAAGCCCCTTCCTTAACCCCAAGGATTAGCTGGAGCCTTTGAAGACTGTATATAATATTCATTAGCAACATCATAGATGCAAGATAAGAAATGTCCTGTTTGTACAAAACACACATTCTATAACACGCTGTTTCACATGACCCTTGGTTTGTGTACATGAATACAATGGATTAAATTAATCTTTACTTGTAAAAAGTTTCTCGCATCTGCTAATCCTCAGTAACTTCCAAAACATAATTTTCTCAGCATTGTTTCCTGCCTATTAAATTTGGGTTTGAATAGTACTTTTTTTTATTTTTATTAACATAGCAAAATAGATTTGATGGCAGTTGGGAACCAAAATGCCCATCTTTCTGTTACAATACAATAAATATGCAATCCAATTTAATATATGACAGGCAAACCTAATTTTTGCCTTTCCAAAAAGAGAAGCAAATAGATTTGATTGTGTTTCTATTTTTCGAATAAGAATAAGAGGTGCACAGGTCCTGGAAGTACTGCAATACCAGGTCAAAGCGAGGAGTGGACAGGGCAAACTTTTCTTCCATCTCGCTGTTCAAAATATCCATTTAATATATGGTCCCCAGATAGGGAACAAATCCGATATTAAATTGATAAGAACAGATTATTTTTAATGAAAAATATCTTTATATATATATATATATATATATATATATATATATATATATATATATATATATAACAATTTCAACAAAAAACATTTATACATTCTTTGTACTTTGACGCAGCACAGCTGTGACAATGGCGCAATACGAAGCTTATGCATTACGATCAGACCCCCTGTTACCCATAAAGAGCCTACCAGCTGAGAGTCCGGTGGGGCAAACTGGACACCAAATTATAGGGTGGGAGTGATAATAAAGGTGTTGGTTATATAGAAGGACGAGGGTGTCGGGCTGAGATTTTTAGGATATTAGGGTGGGGAGCAATACTATTAAGGGATTACACAGTGAATGTAAGAGGTTTAAAGGACCCCTGTAGTTTGGTAACTTCTTCACATGCTTATGAAGTATTTAACAAAACAACAACATTAGCAGGTTTGTAAGACAGAAACATAAAAGCATTTTACAGAAAATCTTATATTTAGAGGGCTGATTGTATCATGGCCGATTCCATTTTAGACTACTAGACTATGGGCCTCATTCAAATGCAATTTGGCCAATTGAATAGGGCTCTAAATAAGCACATAACATCTTTTTTTTTCATAAGTTTTTAGTTAGTAAAAAGCAAGGTCTTCACTAACTAAAAACTTATTTTAAAAAAATATGCTATGTGCTTATTTAGAGACCTATTTAATTGGCCGAATCGCAATTGAGTAGGATTAGAATGTCAGCTCAAGAGCACTAAGGGACTTAAGGCTTGCACTCTAATCTTACTCAATTAGATAATAAAGTAGCAACTTCACCCCAGTCAATTACTAGAACATAACTCTTTAATTAAATACAAAACTAAAGAGCAATAGAAATGCTGCAGAAGACAAACTGCTACTTAGTAAAATTGAATTAAAAAAATATTCTTCTAAAATGTCCTTGTTAGACGTAGTATATCTAGCTAGCACAACCTCTTGTGCATGCCATGAGTAGGAGAAGTACCATTCACCAGAAAATAAATGTTTTTTGCTTTATTGCTAGATGTCTGCATTTTCCAGTTTATTTTTTTTTATAAAAAATACTGCAATTTTCTTTCAAATAAACCATATTTTCAAATAACCCATACCTGCCAAAAAATATTTCTCCAACATAAAAATGCATGTTTATACAGAAACTAAAATTAAGATTCTCAATAAAACACTTAATTCTACAGATCTGTCTAGCGTGTCTTTCATCTTTATGTCAGCTACCCAAAAAAATAAATATTCTGAACATAAATATTTATTGAGTAATAAAAATAGCAAGCTTGGCATTTTTGGGAGCTTTCCGAGTGATTTGCAATACATGAAAATGACACATAGAAGTCACCTATTTGCAGTGTTTATTATGGTTTTCACATGCGTGTTCTTTAATAAATGAATAGTACATTTGTGTTCACATTGTGACGTCTAAAAATAGGTTAAAGAATGTATTTCTTGCTCAAAATTCCAAGAAATACAGTTATTGCACTGAATTCTGGGAAATCCGATACAACTTCATTCATGGTACTTTTTAGGCATATGATCACTGTTATTACACAACTTTAAATAATAGCATAGGATAGAATGGATTATACACAAGTTAGGAGACCTACCCACAGACAGCCGTTTCAATCTTAAATGGATCTCATCCGTCTTGGGCTGGTACCTAACTCTTGCTATAGATTTGTGGGAAGGTTATTAGCCACAACATCATTTAGCTTATGGTGTGCAAAAGAGTGATAGAAGCCGCCACCACACAGAGGATAGTAAATGAATTGTACATTTGTGTTCACATGAATTAAATGGAAATCATTGATATACTTAATAAGTGCAGTATTTTCATTCTATTTACCTATACTGATGTATGTATTGCAGTTTCTATATATTTTTAGATAGTTGGAGGCTACAATGCTGTATAATCATTCCCTCCCCACTCTCTCTCAGCCTCACTTTATGGCTTGCTGTGAAACAGACAGACATTTGATGCCAGAAATATATCGGGTTGAGTGCTATTTTGTATGAAACAGTAGGGACCGACTGAGTTGTTCTTCATTAAAGCACCAAATGTACTGGTCCAGTTTTCATTGTTTTTAAGCAGCTGGGAAGCAGTATAAACATTTTTCATAATTGAATGATATGTTTTTTGTGAGAAACATATACTGAAAACTGCTATTTTCCCCTGATATTTGGGCTAGAGCGCCTCCTCTGGATTTTTCCTGTTCGCTGCCCGTGCGCAGTAGCGCCCATTGGCCACTAGGTGTCTAGGGATCTGTAAATTTCTTCCCAGAATTTCTTCTCAGTAACCCGAACGCCCCTCACCCTAACACCTAACCCTAACACACCTAACCCTAACACCACTCAGCCTAACAGCTAACCCTAACACCGCTGACCCTAACACCTAACTCTAAAGACCCTCACCCTAACGCCCTTCACCCTAACAGCTAATCCTAACACACCTGACCCGAACACCTAACTTTAACACCCCTCATCCTAACACTAACCTAAAAGAAATTCACAGACCCTCCGGCTGCGCCACCTAGTGGCTGATGGCCGGTACTTTGCCAACAGGAGAGGTCCCCTCCTCTCTTTTTCAGGGTGTAGCAGGAAGTGTGGCACATTTATCCACACTGTGCCAGTAAAGCTGTGCAAAAAATATGCAACTGCAGGGAACTGAGCACAGAAAAAGAAATGTGTTGAGTCGCAGCCTGATGATTATGGGAAAAACAGCTAATTTCCTTGTCCGTGATCTCACCATATAATCAACTTTTTTTTCACAATACATTGTGTTTCTAATTATATTTACTACTTAAAACTAATAAAAACGATTACAGTGAGCCTATAAAATAACTACACTTCAATATTGGGGGAAAGCTGAAACCATATCTCTTCAAATCCCAGACTTAAAATGAGATGAAGACTGATAAGAAGCAGATACATAATAAATCTCCAGATCTGTCTGAGACAAGACAAAGAGGAGGGAAACAATCACTGCTCTGTATCTTAAAACAGAAGATGATTACCTTAAGTGAAAGTGCCGACATGAAGATGAGGTCATCTAGGGCAACCTACCCTATGAGGTGCATTTTATATCTTGATAAGTATCTAATAAGCAAATCTGTTTGTTTCGCCATCACATATTTCATCAGGTGAGACTAAGATTGTTTAGGCATGATATATGATATTTTTGTGCAAAATAATTTACAGTATACTTAGAATGTATAGAATTTACCAAAAAATACAGTTAAATGGACACTATAGTGCTGAAAAATCTTGGCCCTAACAACGTATAAAGTTGCATCAAGGAAACCCTTTCAGCCAATTTTTTAAAGCTATGAATTATTACTTTTTTTTTTTATTTCCCTCTGCTCACCTCCAGGAGGCTGCCATGTTGGCCTCTTTAGCTCCTCCCATCCCTCGGAGAGTGTCACTGCGTGAAGTGAGCAGGCAGCAAGCTGTGAATGTCCATGCTGCATCTTCTAAACTAAACACACCAGATTCACAGCTTCCTGCCCATCCAAAGAGTATGGAGGAGAGAGAGGCCAACATGGCAGCCCCTACGATAAGCAAACAGAAACATTTTTTTTAAAAATAAAACATAACTCTGTATAATTGTGCTAGTATAGCTTTAATTAAACAAGATGCACCCTATACTTTAAAGGGGCATGCTTTGTTTTACGAGTGACCATTTAATGTTTTGACTCTACAAACACATCACTTCTATATATTAGTTTCTATCAGGTTGTCAGCTGATCTAATATTGTATATGAAGAGCATATGATATATTTTATCTTGTAACATTTTTACTCCATTTTTCTACATTTATTTAAAAAAAAACAAAAAAAACACCTGCAATGAGTTGTAAACCATAATTATATGGTATGAAGATTTTTAATCCTTTTTTTACAACTTTACACCAGTAATGTACAAAGGGTCAAACCCCTACAGATCCAGAGATTCCTCAGTGCCAAACAGCCCATAAATCTGGCAAACACAGATAAGATCGTGTTTCCCTACAGGCCATATTTTGTTAAATGCAAGAAAAACAGAAGATTTAAAAAGCAATCATTATTACACCCCGATTTGACGGGGCTTTTGCTTTGCTTTATGGATGAGCCGTGATTATGATATACTGCAGGATAAAAGGCAAAGCTGTACTGCAGAAAGGAGAATTCCAGTACAGAGCACAGTTGTGCCCTCAAGATATAACAAAGCATCAGTATGGATGTTCCATTCAAGCGACAGCGATGAACATTCCTGTTCGGTGCATTTTGTTGTGTAAGGAATTTGTCAGTTTGTTTGCTGGCACCTGATATAAAAAATGTACAGTACTGCTTGTGTGCATATTTATTTTATATTTCCAGCAAAACAGTACTTTGCATATCTAAAAACAAGTTATAAAGCATGTTTTCTGCTCAACTACAGTGTTTCCATTGCACCCTGGGAAACTGGGTGGGGACATGCAAATGAGCTCACAATATGTTACAACCTTTAATCCATTATTCATTTTAACCAAGCCCCTTTTCAGTATATATCTGTTGTTATAACAGTAGAGTTATATTTTATATACAAGCCCAAGTGAGCTTATGGATAACCATCAACTCTTCCAAGACACTATTTAGCTTGAGTGGGAGTGTTATCCTACTGGGGCTTACACTTCTATTCAGTTCTGCTGCCAGGCTATGTAAAGTGTCAGTCTTTCAGCAGAACTGAATACAGATCATATTTGCGTAACAGCAAAGAATTCCCTTAGGAAACTGTATCTATCCACCCTCTTGAGCACATTGTGTAAATAAAAAGACAAGAAAAACATACATATCACTAAATGCCATTTTCTGCTGATTCAAGATTTCTTTGGGCTGTATTCCATAAAATAAAATAAAAAAACAATGTCCTCAGCAGACATTTGTAATCCCTTCAGAGGTGAATATGGTTCACCAACAAAGGGTTTATTTAAGGGAATATTATGCTTTAAAGCAGGGGTAGACAACCTTTTAATACCAACTGCCCTCTTTTGATGGTAAAATGTCCCTATGTATCGCCCTGTACTTACTAGATAGTGATCTGGTCCTGACTGCTGTCCCTAGCTATGTATCGCCCTGTACTTACTAGATAGCGATCTGGTCCTGACTGCTGTCCCTAGCTATGTATCGCCCTGTACTTACTAGATAGTGATCCGGTCCTGACTGCTGTCCCTAGCTATGTATCGCCCTGTACTTACTAGATAGTGATCCGATCCTGACTGCTGTCTCTAGCTATGTATCACCCTGCACTTACTAGATAGTGATCCGGTCCTGACTGCTGTCCCTAGCTATGTATCTCCCTGTACTTACTAGACAGTGATCCGGTCCTGACTGCTGTCCTCAGCTATGTATCGCCCTGTACTTACTAGATAGTGATCCGATCCTGACTGCTGTCCCTAGCTATGTATCACCCTGTACTTACTAGATAGTGATCCGATCCTGACTGCTGTCCCTAGCTATGTATCGCCCTGTACTTACTAGATAGTGATCCGGTCCTGACTGCTGTCCCTAGCTATGTATCACCCTGTACTTACTATATAGTGATCCGGTCCTGACTGCTGTCCCTAGCTATGTATCTCCCTGTACTTACTAGACAGTGATCCGGTCCTGACTGCTGTCCTCAGCTATGTATCGCCCTGTACTTACTAGATAGCGATCCGGTCCTGACTGCTGTCCCTAGCTATGTATCGCCCTGTATTTACTAGATAGTGACCCAGGTCTTGACTGCTGTCCCTAGCTATGTATCGCCCTGTACTTATTACATAGTGATCCGGCCCTGAATATGACCCTAGCTATGTATCACCCTATGCTTACTAGATAGTGATCCGGTCCTGACTGCTGTCCTCAGCTATGTATCGCCCTGTACTTACTAGATAGTGATCCGGTCCTGACTGGTGTCCCTACCTATCTATCACACTGCACTTACTAGATAGTGATCCGGTCCTGATTGCTGCCCCTAGCCATGTATCACCCTGTACTTACTAGACAGTGATCCGGTCCTGACTGCTGTCCCTAGCTATGTTTTGCCCTGTACATACTAGATAGTGATCCGGTCCTGACTGCTGTCCCTAGCTATGTATCGCCCTGTACTTACTAGATAGTGATCTGGTCCTGACTGCTGTCCCTAGCTATGTATCACCCTGTACTTACTATATAGTGATCCGGTCCTTACTGCTGTCCCTAGCTATGTATCTCCCTGTACTTACTAGACAGTGATCCGGTCCTGACTGCTTTCCTCAGCTATGTATCGCCCTGTACTTACTAGATAGTGATCCGGTCCTGACTGCTGTCCCTAGCTATGTATCGCCCTGTACTTACTAGATAGTGATCCGGTCCTGACTGCTGTCCCTAGCTATGTATCGCCCTGTACTTACTAGATAGTGATCCAGTCCTGACTGCTGTCCCTAGCTATGTATCGCCCTATACTTATTAGACAGTGATCCGGTCCTGACTGGTGTCCCTACCTATGTATCCCCCTGTACTTATTAGATAGTGACCCGGTCCTGACTGCTGTCCCTAGCTATATATTGCCCTGTACTTACTAGATAGTGATCAGGTACTGACTGCTGTCCCTAGCTATGTATCGCCCTGTACTTACTAGATAGTTAGGGACAGCAGTCAGGACCGGATCACTATGTATCGCCCTGTACTTACTAGATAGTGATCCGGTCCTGACTGCTGTCCCTAGCTATGTTTTGCCCTGTACTTACTAGATAGTGATCAGGTCCTGACTGCTGTCCCTAGCTATGTATCGCCCTGTACTTACTAGATAGTGACCCGGTCCTGACTGCTGTCCCTAGCTATGTTTTGCCCTGTACTTACTAGATAGTGATCAGGTCCTGACTGCTGTCCCTAGCTATGTATCGCCCTGTACTTACTAGATAGTGATCAGGTCCTGACTGCTGTCCCTAGCTATGTATCGCCCTGTACTTACTAGATAGTGACCCGGTCCTGACTGCTGTCCCTAGCTATGTATCGCCCTATACTTACTAAATAGTGATCTGGTTCTAACTGCGCCACCTAGTAATTACTCCGCAGCCCACCATGAAAGCTTGAATTGCCCACTAGTGGGCAGTAGGTACCAGATTGACTACTACCACTTTAAAGGGTCAATGTAAGCTTGTAAGCTCCAGGTCAAAGGGCTGTGAGCATCTCTGTTAATAGCGTCGGCAATAAAACTATCAGTAAATTAAATTGTTTTAAAATGAATGTTAACCTGCCTGAAATGCTAGGTCTGTCTCCAACTCCCACCTATCATGTTGTTTGTCAGGAGGCCACTGACTTTATCTGGCAGCTGTTTAATTATACAGAAGTTGTGAGTCAGACATTCCGGATCTATCCTGTTATGGTGCAGCCTCCAACCGCTAGATGGCGCTGCCGATAATTTGCAGCGGTGCCGATATGTGAGAGAAGTTCTAAGCTTATAACCCTTGAACTAACCCTAACAGTTTACCTAAGCCTTGACTCTATGGTACGGCTCCGGAATATCGGCAGCGCCATCTAGCGGATGCTCACCGCCACTGCTGCTGCCTTGTGCTGCGCTACCATCAGAGGATATGATCAACATTCCTTTCAACTGGTAGGTTTATTAATTACCCATTGGAAAATCAGACAACAACAAAAAACACACTGAAGTCACTAATGACATCAAATGGGGACATGGTCACAAATGCACACAGCACTGGGATAAGGTGAGATATTTTCAATGGATTCCAGATAAACAATGTTAATTATGTGATAGAAAGACGTAAAGACAGGAAGAGCAGCTCAGGCTGGT
Organism: Discoglossus pictus; assembly: GCA_027410445.1. Taxonomy (NCBI): domain Eukaryota; kingdom Metazoa; phylum Chordata; class Amphibia; order Anura; family Alytidae; genus Discoglossus; species Discoglossus pictus. Next base: position 50,222,631 of record CM050173.1, on the reverse strand, counting down.
TAACATTCATGTTAAACACAATTTATTTATTGATGGGTTTACTGTTGACTTTATAAAGAAACATTTCTTGAAGTAGGCAAACTAGATACTTAAAGCCCTTTACCTGGCACTTACACTTGACCTTTAATAGAATCCAACACACTTTTTTTTCTGTGAATCTCCTAGATATTTGAGAGTAGATGCCATGAAATCAAAGACTTCCTATCAGATCTGAGAAGCTAAGTGGATATCAGAATATTCTGTTGCAAAGATAAAAGACAGATAGGGAATTCTACCTTATCACTTAACATCTCCACTGGCTTCTATGTAGCACATTTTTGTTCGGCATGCTTACCAGGAAAAAACACTATTTTATTTCCAGGATAAAATTAAATTTATAATATTTTATGGATTTGAGAATGATTGATGTTAAAACAAAAATCGTAAGCAATGCATTTTTTATGGCCATATTTCACATAAAAATGCTTTATGATGTTTACATTCAGTAATCAAATCTCAATATGAATTGCAGTGAATAGTTTGCTTTTGTTACAAAGTAAAATCATATGCAGCCCATAAACAACGGGAATAAAGTTTTTAATCTTCAGATACAGTGATTTAACCCCTAATACAATTAACGGGAAACTCTTTGCCAAAATAAATTAAAGGGTCGTTGTATCCTGAAAAAATACATAAAATAGAAAAAGCTTGATCACACTAAGAGTATAATTTTGAATAAAGATTTGTCATCAAGCTAGTTTTTAATTAGAAAAGAAATATGCCTTGTGCTGGACTTTGGAGATGTCCATGATATTATGGTAAAGGCTACGTGTGTGAGAGGGGTGTTTTTATTTCTACAAGTGCAGGCTTTGCAATTTAGCTTGCTTTTTTTTTAGCATGAGTAAATGAAGAGGGTAGGTGTCAAATACAAAATTTCACATACCCTCTCTATCCTGTCTTCCTTCACCCTTCCCTCCGTATGTTCAGTATTAAAGTATTTTTCCACAGGCTACATGCTATCAAGAAGTGTGGAAGCCAAACATGATGGAACTTTCTATATATAACCATAGACTACACCAGGGGTCTCCAAACTCGATCCTGGAGGGCCGCACCCTGGCCTGGATTTGTGGATATCCTTGCTGCAAACAGGTGAGACTATTGCTTCTTCAGTCATCATGATTCACTCACCTGTGCACAGAAAGGAAATCCTCAAATCCAGGCCTGGGTGCAGCCCTCCAGGATCGAGTTTAGAGATGCCTGGTCTACACAAATATAATCAACAGGGACAGGGTTTACAATTTAGCTTGCGACTCACTGCTTCTGAGCATGTAAAGGGGAAAGCGATAGGTGTCAGATAATAACATCTCCATTAACATTACAAACCCCCACCCCCTCTGCTTCTTTCATCCTTCCTCAAAAGGGAAGCACACCCCTCAGACACCAAGCTACAAGGAAGTTCTGTAGACAGAACCATGGAACTTAACAGTCAAAATGAAGATTTATCTGAAAATGCTCATGGCTTACATAGCTGCTAATGCTGTTAATCGATACCTTACAAACTTGAGATGTTTATTTCCTAAAGTACGGCCGTCATTTCATGTGTAATGATTTAATGCATGAGAGCGCTTACCTCTTGGGCAGTAAATATCTGGGGCCCAGCGGTTACATTCGTAGTTGTCTGTTGCTCTTTCACAAGTGAAACATTTAAATCCTCCGGGGTAAGGAGTTGCTACAAAAAGATATACAACATTTTATTAGCTGTAATATATGTATACAGTTGTTTTGCAAATTTTTACCCAACATAAATAATATTTAAATAACACAAATCAATATGTAAATAGTAAGTGACTTTATTCATTTGCTTTGTTTTTATTTTGTTAGCACGTGAATGTGCATGACAATTTGTTGTTGTTCAGTCGCGTCCAACTCTCTGTGACCCTATAGACCACTGCACACCAGGCACATCTTGTGTCTGATTGTGCTAATCCATAAGATTTCCATGGCAAAGATACTAGAGTGGGATGCCAGTTCTTTCTCCAGTGGACCGTGATTTGTCTGACTTCTCTGCTATGATCTTGGGTGGCCCTACATGATATAGCTCACAACTTCATTGAAATACACAAGTCCCTTCACCACAACAAGGTAGCGATCCAGAAGGGGCTTGGCAATTACAGGATGACAAACAGATACAGACAAGGGGCCTCATTCAATTGCGATTTGGCCAATTGAATAGGTCTCTATATAAGCACATAGTATATTTTTTTACAGAAGTTTTTAGTTAGTAAAGACCTTGCTTTTGGATAGAAGTTCACTAACTAAAAACTACTGTAAAAAACATATGCTATGTGCTTATATTGAGTCCTATTCAATTGGCCAAATCCCAATTGAATGAGGCCCAAGGAGAGTGTAAAATCAAGGGGAAAAAAAAGATTAGGGGTCAGATGTACTAAGGTGTGAAGCTTGTAGAAATCTTAGGTGTTGGATGGTAGAAATATTTCATGGAACTGTAAAGATACCAGAGGAATGCTGAGATCATATTTGATAAAATGTATAATATATGGAATATATAATACATTATCTATTATATATTTTATATATTAAGAAAACAAATTTGACACAGAAAAAGTACAGTTCTGAAGAAAAATAAACAGAATTGTTTGTTGTAATTAAAAAAACAAACAAGTGGAAGTGTCTTAAAATTGACAAAGAAGATACTTATTTTATGTATAAATTAACTGCAATATCTACCCTCTCATGTAATGGTTTTATCAGCATTACCTGCTCTTGATAAAGTAATTACATCAGAGGGTGAATTCATATATGCAAAAAATAATTAACTTCCATGTCAGTTTTAAGGCACTTTAACTTACAATTTTTAGGCATGCCCCTCAGCATGGGAGGAGCCGAAAAATATCTGTGAGGGATAATTCAACTCTACTGCCAGGACAGGAAGAAGGGGCTCTGTGGAGGGCCCCATTGCTGCAGTGCCCCTCAAAAAAATATTTTTACATTTCTCTGTTTAAATTCTCAATGCCCCTGGCCCCACCCCAATATAATTAAAAATAAATAAATAAATATATATATATATATATATATATATATATATATATATATATATATATATATATATAAATTATGGGTCAAAGCTTTCAAGACATACTGTTCCATATTCATTTAATCTGAGGGGCATTTGTCCCCCAGTTCCTATGCCCCTACCCCTATGGCTCATTCTGATTCTTTGGAATACTGCCTAAAAACATAGCGTGGTCCTTTGACATACCCAACTTCCAACTCATATACATAACACTTCCACTCATAATTATAATTGTTATTTCTTAACATTTCTATTTTATTTGATGTGTACTTTGGGTCTGTGTCACTTCCAATTGTAGTTTACAGTACTGCAACAAACAGAACCTTTTTTGTGTCTCTTGTCTATACAATAAAAGCCCCAGAGGAACATATGGCGGCCTGAACGTGGAATACATCATCCTGCTCTGCTCTATAATACAATACATTTGCAGGGATGTTGGTATCATGTGACGTTAACCTTTAAATACATTCATGTCATATCCAGTAGCCATATTAAAGGGCTCTCTGGGAAAAGCCCTGACTGTGTGAATATGGGCTGTTGTGTGGGGTTAACTGATACACCATAATGAGGAGATTGTGTAGGTTCCTGGGAGATGTATGGAATTCACTGCACGGTTACTTCAAAGCAGAACTGTAGCCAAGAGGAGTGAGCAGCAGTTGTTGCCACAGCTGTGAGGGAATCTTACTTGGCTTAGGATCACAGGAGTCTAGTGAAGAATAGGATCAAGCCGTGTAATATTTAGTGTGGTTATAACCTTCCAAATAAATATATCCACAATATAAGGGGACAAAATAACGTCTTTGTTATGATAAGTCTCACAGAATCCACAGCATGAGTTATCCAAAAGATGAGACCCAAAAGGTTGAAACAGTTGTCTGTGGGTTGGTTTCCTGATTCATGCAAAAGCATCCTAGGCTGTGCTCAAATACTGTGCCATAACGGTAGCTATAACATGTATAAAATGGTTGTGTCCGACTCGCTGTGACCTTATGGACAAGGCACATTCATCTGTGTTTTTGGTTGTGCTTATCCATATGGTTTTCTTGGCAAAGATACTGGAGTGGGTTGGTAGTTAATTCTGGAGTGGGCTGCAATTTTTCTGACCACTCTGCTATGACTTGCACATCTTGGGTGACACTACATGGTATAGCTCACAGCCTCTCTGAGGTACACAAGCCCCTTCATCATTACAATGCAGCTATGTGGAAGGGGATGTATAAAATTGGTTTAAAAAGAAAAAATGAACTTTGGCCTCATTTGCATGTCCCCGCCCCGTTTTCCCAGATTGCTGTGTAAACACTATTTTTTGAGATTATGAACAGTAAATAAGTAATAATGTACTCAATAATATACTATTTTGTATTATAAGTCAAAAGGATCAGCTAGTGAACAAATTGAAAACTATTGTTTAAAATGAAAAAAACACTCTAAATTTGGGATTTTTTTATATATGTGGGAATTTTGTAACAAATTAACATTACCAACTGTTTAAACCATGGCTATAATTTTATTTTTAGGTAAAATCTTTGTTTTAGGAGACACCCTTCTGCCAGTAGGATGTCATGTTTGTGTCATCCATACTTTCTGCTGGCTTGGAAATTACCGGTAGTGTTCTCCTAATTTTTATTATCTTTTCAAGAGTGGAAAAAGCAGGATGGGTGAGGAAAGGGAATTTTCTAATGTGTCTAAAGGTTTTAACATTTTTTTTTTTTAAGGAGCAATGTAGTCTGAGAAAAATGTCACATGCTTGTGAAGTATGTAACAAATTAACAACATTAACAGTCAGGAGCATAAAGCATGTCTAGAGAAAATCTAATATTCACCTGACTCTGGTTGTGTCATGGGTGCCTCCATGTTGGATTGCTATTCTGTTTGTAGCTTGAGTCAAAGCGCTATACTACTGGGGCTTACACTTCTATTCAGTTATGCTGCCAAGCTATGTGAAGTGTCAGTGTTTCAATAGAACTGAATACAGATCATATTTGCAACAAGTCTTTTCCTAGATAAAATCTCTACTGCAATTAAAGAACTGAATACTGAAAAATAAGCCTGTATTTACTTATTTCACATTTCTTAAAACCAATTGTGCACATTAAAAATGTGATTTGGCCAATTGAATAGGGCTCTATATAAGCACAAAATAAATGCTATGTGCTTATATAGAGCCCTATTCAATTGGCCAAGTCACATTTGAATGAGGCCCTATCAAGGTAAAAAGGCACACTATAAATATAACACTTTAACCCGAGTGATCTCTACATGCTGAATATGATAAAAACACCTCTGCAAAGTCCACTAAAAGGTAACATGGCCTACAGTGGGATTTACTAAATGAATCACAAAATTCAGTTTAAATAACTGCTTCTATGTAAAGGATTGTGTAGATTTACAACAAATCTGTAAAATGTACAACAGCAATTAAATGATTATTATTTTTAATCCAGTGTAAAACCAAGAATGGAATCTTACTTGAAGGATAGAGGTAGATTATATCTTGCACTGTGAAATCTCTTGAGTGCACGGCTTTCAATCGCTCAGCGATCAGGCTTAGCAGCAGGATCCAGGCCACTGCCGGCCAGGTGTCCATCGCAGATAAGTGACCAAGTCATACAGCCATCAGTCAATCCTTCCTACCGCCTGATGGACAATTGACCTACAAGAAGACAATTGAATATATTTTTTACCTATATATATTTTATATATAAAATAATATGTTTTATCACCATTGATTGTTGGGGTGCACAACAATCTTACCACAAATCTGTAATGCTATTAAAGGGATGCTGTATTACAATATTTTCAGTGGTCTTTCTAAAATACCGTAGTTAGAATTGATAATTGGGCAAAACCTTTTAAATTATAAAAAGTAAAAACAATGAATTTACCACTTATTTTTTTCAATTATATGTAGACTTTGTCCATCTCCATTGTTATATTATAAACGCATCCCTTTAGTGCGCGTGCATTGCGCGGCAGAGCAAAGCTGGATTGGAAAACAGGAGGGGGAGGAAGAGGGAGGGGAGAGGGGGAGGGAGGGGAGAGGGGGAGGAAGACACAGGTGAGAGGAGGAGGAAAACACAGGGGAGGGGAGAGACATGTGAGGGAGTGGGGGGGAGACATAGGGGAGGGAGAAGTGGGAAAGAGACATGGGAGGGAGAGGGGGTGGGGAGAGACACAGGGGAGGCAGAAGGGGGAAGAGATACAGGGAAAGGGGGAAGGGGGAAGGGGGAAAAAATATCACATTATTTATTGGCGGGCAAATTACTAGTTTCTATATATAATCCATGTTTTATGTATATTTCTAAATATAATCCATATAAATTGTTTTATTTGTTGACCCTACTTAAAGTTTTTGCCCATTACCAATACAAGAGGACAATAGCTGGACAATGACATAATAAATGGTGCATTGTAATGCCCTTGTAAGAACAGCTATTTTTTTTAATTATGCTTCAATCATAATATCAATTGATACTTAATAATTTAGAATAACAATATTCAATATTAAATTAATTGTCAAAGATAAGAGAATCAGCCATAAGCTGAGTGTTGATCTCCACCCTGATAATTTTATGAAAGATGGGGAGCTTAGGTGAAATAAAAAGCAGGTCTTAAGGCTTTTGAGATCAATCAGATAAGAGAATAAAAACTGACTGATAGACCGTCCCAACAGCAAATGCTTGTTGCCAAAGTAAATAAGTCTTCAGTCAATGGAAAAAATTGTGTTGGTGGCACATATTGTGTCTGAAAATTTAGCAGCTGCTGATAGACTAACCCACCTTCTCCCATCGAACATTCAGTGTGATGTCACCAGCAGCAACTGAGCCTGAACTTTGACAGTACGTTTAATATTGAAATATTTTTTTACATGATTGAATGTATATTTTATTAATGATCAATCTCTAAATAAAACATCCACTTCAAAGCCCACTCCAGTTAGGACAAAAATGTGCAAAAAACAACTAAATATTATTAAAAGGCATATAAAGGTTACGGTATGGAAATTAATACAAAAACAGGCAATGTTTTGAAAATCTATTTGATAAGATGTGAACTATTGTAATGAAGAAATACAAGTTAAATACTATCCATAGCCTGGTGAACAATTGTTTGGTATTTGACTTGGCACAACATCACAGTGTGTTGTCCTAATTTACTCCACCCAGAGAGGCCTGTAAAAATACAAAAACATGTTTATTTATATAGAATTGGCTGGTCCCATGTTTAACTCCAATTAACACTGCTTCTGATTTACAGTAAAGTGTCTGAACAACCCATTTTAAGCATTACAATTAATGAAAAAATACATACTATACTATGGATTTCTCATAACTACTTATTAAAAATACCAACTTTTTATATGTTACTAAATTTTTCTGCTTGAAAAGTGAATGATTTAAGGTTTAGAAAAACAACTGTCAAGAAACACAGTGATAACTACAAAGGACGTGTGTTCAAGAATCATAAGATTCACATGGGGCCATATTAAATTTGAAGTCTGTAGCGGCACTGCAAAGCCTTTTTGGCTCCATTTGCCGTTTACGGGTTTGAACGCCAGTGGATTTGTTGCAATTTAATAGTGATTTGCGAACATAACATTTACGGGCTTGACAGATCAAAGGCTTTGCAGCAACGGAGTTCAGATTTCGACAGCCCGTAGGGTTTTTCCGCATGTAACCCGCAGATCGTTTGCGTGTAGCTGTATGAGGCCAATTTAATAGCCGCCTAGCAGGCTCTGTTACGGGCTACGAGTTTTCACGTTGGGGGAAATTAATAGGGCTGATGGACTGCTAGAAAATTTGCTGAAAAATGTATGGTAATTTCTCAGAAACAGCTACAGAGACCTCACATAACCACTTTGCAGCTTCTGAGAAGTTAGGAAATTTTGTTTTAAGCTGGAAAGATTTCTTGTTGAGTGATCATTAAATCAATGCACTTGCTTAGATATTGCATTCAAAAGGATTGTAATGATTTAACATAACATAGATTTGTAACAGCTTCACAAGGCTTCCTCCGATTTAACATGTTATGGCAAAAAGTGAAGGAAACAAGTTTGTCAGCATCCACTTAAGTTTTCTCAGAAAAAAAATAAATATGTAAGATATGCACTTTTAGATGCATGGAAGCTTGTGATTTAAAGGAGAGCTATGGTCACCCTAACCTAGTATACTTTTTCATCTAACTGTGTTGCAAGTGTATTTAATAGTATGTTTAAGGACCACTGCAGTACAACAACAATAAAATACACTTGCTTGTCAAGTATGTACCAAACTAACAATATTAGCAGCTGTGTAAGTTGTGGGCATAAAACAGTTATGGAGAAAATCTGAGTTTTTTTGAAGATTCTGCTTATGAGCACAGGAATCCATTTTGTGTTTATTCCATCACTTCCTGAGAGCTGGATGATGGAAGTATGTGTAGTTATCAGCTGAGGGAGGGGTGTAGGAGAAGGAAGTCCAGTGCCTTTGTTTAAAAACTGGATAAGATAGAAATTGACACCATACCCCCTCCACCTCATTGGCCCAGAAGCAGGACAAGTAATACAACCACAGCGCTCCAGAAATGTAACCGCCCCTCTCACACACAACTTCCACCAATGTACCATGGTACCATGGATTCCTCTAGGGTCCTGCAGAGGCATCAACATTTATTTTTTTCTCATTAATATCTAGCTGTATAATTTTTTTTACTGACTAATTATGCTCTTAGTCATACTAAATTTTTTCAAAAACATTATATATATATATATATATATATATATATATATATATATATATATATATATATATATATAAACAAATGACAGCAATGGATTTGATTTTTTAATAGTATTTTCCTTGCTCAGTTACATTCCAGTGAGTAACAAATGGAACCAAATTAAGAAGTACGGATAGCTGTGCATCCCAAATGAGTCAACCTCAAAATATACAAGATTACAATTACACTTCAAAGACAAAAAATGAACTTGTAATTAAGACAATATCAGTCTAGTATCAAAGAGAATTTATTGGATGTAAATACTGCTAATGTGCCTACAAATGGTTTGTGTAATTAAGATCTTTATATAAGGACAAATGCTGACATATAATGTACCAAAGCTACTCTTCAAAGCATATTTCAAAGAAAGATTAATAAGAAGAGTCCATGCTCTTAGATTATATGGGTGACTGTGTTGAAACTAATGCACTATTAACCCGAAAGACCAGTGCATACATAAGATCATCTCCAAATAGAAGGGATAGATTTTAATTTGGTAAGAGGATTTAAATAGTCAGTGGTATCCTGAACTGAATAGGTAATAAAAAAATATTGAAACAGAAATGTAATAGAGCCTCAATCAATTGCGATTTGGCCAATTGAATAGGGCTCTAAATAAGCACATAGCATATATTTATTTTTATGTTTTTAGTTAGTGAACTTCTATTCAAAAGCAAGGTCTTTACTAACTAAAAGCTAATTTAAAAAATATATGCTATGTGCTTATTTAGAGCCCTATTCAATTGGCCAAATTGCAATTGAATGAGGGCCATAGGAAGGCAATGGTTACAGTGTAGTAATACATTTGGAAACCAAACAAAATAATAAAATGATAAAGTAGCAGGTGAAATCACTTAATTTGTGAAAAAAAAATATAACCACTGACTCTGTTGGGTCAGGTTTCTTTTAGATTGGTTGCACCACATTTTTTTGTTTACTCATTGGGCTTGTGTACCCATTGAAGTGCCACTTCATGGGACTTTATGCTATGGCATGCACTCCAACAGTGATCTACTGGTAGTAAGTACCCATCCATGACTGCCATCACCAAAGCCAATAGATGAAGCTCAGCCTAAAGATGAGAAAAATCCCGTTAAGAGCTTTTATTTTAATCAATACAAACTGAAGTTATTTATACTGATCTTTACTACTTGGAAGTAGGTTATTACATTGTCCCTTTAACAGTGCACAACTGAGCAGATCTAGAATTATATATATATATATATATATATATATATATATTTTTTTTTTTTTTTTTTTTTTGATATATATATATATATATATATATATCACATATTATAATTGTCCAACTACGATTCGTTGTCACGTTGTGTTGTGTGGTGCGTACGACTTAGCGATGAGCGCCACTGGCGCTCATCGCACGGCGAGCCATTAAAACGTATGCGAGCTATTAAACCGTAGCACTTTGGCAATGATCGCTGCAGGCGCTCATTGAAGGCGAGCCTCGCGTAGCGAGGCGAGCCGTTACACCGTAGCACTTTTTTACACAAGACGCAGGACTTAGAAAAAAAATACGAGATGAAAAAAATTACGAGATAAGCGGCGGAACCAAAACAATTAAAAAAACACTAAATACACACAAAAAAATAAAAAAAAGGTCACTTACAGCATGGGGAACCAGGCAGGACGTCTGGGAGTGAGTTGGAACTCCAATTTACATCGATTTAGACGAGTTACAAAGATCGAAAATCGGCTAAGCGAGAGAAAAATGTCTGCCGAAAAAAATGAAAACGAGGCTATACTACTACGAACTGCGTAAAACACAGCCACAGACGTATGTGCTCGAAAAACAATGACAGCGCAATAACAGCACAATGAGTAAAAAAAGACAGTAGCGAGTACATTTTACGAAACGCAATTACAGATTTACGCATTAACACAGATTTAACGCCTTCGTCTCGCGCCACCTCGGATTTCTTGCCTAAAACAACGCATTTGATGAAATATAAGTTGAAAGTTAAAAAAATAAAAAGTTAAAAAAATAAATGTGTATTTATTTTAAGAAAAAAAAAAGGGACAAATGTAGCGGAGTCATTTTGTGTTGCAAACAAATTTCACAACATTTAATTTTTATTGACCGTCATTTTACCGTTTTACCATATTCACCGTTAAACCGTATTACTTTAGCGGGCTTAGCAATAGGTGAGCCGTTAAACCGTATTACTTTAGCGGGCTTAGCAATAGGCGAGCCGTTAAACCGTAGTACTTTGGCAATGAGCGCCGCAGGCGCTCATTGCAGGCGAGCCTCGCGTAGCGAGGCGAGCCGTTAAACCATAGCAAAAAAATACGGCCGCAACTCGCGAACATGAAAAAAAATACAAACACAATAAATCCACACAGCACATACATAAAAAGCTTACCGACAGCAAGAGGGAGCATCCACGACCTCAAAAAACAAAGTTACACCTTCATTTAGCTTAACATAAAACAGTTTAGACACTAAAAAATTCTTGAAGCGACAGAAAAAATGGCGACCGAACAAAACGAAAACGAGGCTACAGCACTCTAACCACTTACGGATAATCCGCTAAGACGCATACCACACATTACCCGCCATTAAACGACGTACGGATGATCCGCTAAGACGCATACCACACATTACCCGCCATTTTACGATAATGCAGAAGTACACAACTACGCTAACGGTTTGGTCTCGCGCACGCACACTATTACCCTGCACACATTCATCACGCTTACACAGCAGCTCCACACCACTAATGCTGCAGCAACAATCAACACAGATTGCCAGCTTCAACACAATGCATAAAAATAGGTAAACTATATTCATTTATTAATTTGAATTCAGTTGTTCACACAAAACAACATTAGCTACCTTACAATTCCATATGTATATTAATAACTAAACAACTTTCGAAACATACACATCTCATTGCCTTCATTTTTTGACGGGCAAGTCGCTAGTATTAATATAGTAGGTGATTTTTTGAAGAAGAAATGTCTATTGGCCTTGTCAACCGCATCTTGAGATAAATTACTGAATGAATTATTACTAGGAAGGTTTGAAAAGTAAAAATGAAGAGTAAATCAAACAGAAATATGTCATGCAGTCCCTTCAAACAAACAGAAGGTTAAATATATTAAATTGTTTTAAAACCCTTGTGCTTGCTGAAATGTACCCTATGGGTAATATATGTCATCTGAAACACCTACAGTTCAAAGGTGAACTGCTGTAAGGTTCCCCCTTAGGAAGAATGTGACAAAATTACCTTAAATCCGCAGAAAAACATGTGAAACTGGACATGGGTGTTAAAAGCTGATCAGCAAGATTAAGACTAAGACATGCAGAGAGCACATTGGTAGAAACTTAAACTGAGAAAAAAAGTGGGTATAAGGACCGATTCCTTCCAATTATGTGTATTTCTATCACATTACCTGCTGAATGGTATATGTGTTCTACTAATCTTTATTATCTACTAGTAACTTGCCAGTCATAAATGACAGTATCATGCACTCTATGTGCCCTCTCTCTCTGCCTTCTATCTCTTGCTCTGTGCCCTCCCTTTTCCTCTGTGCCCTCTGTCTCTACACTCTATCTCTCTGTATCCTCTGTCTCCTCTGTGCCCCCTCTCCGTGCCCTCTGTCTCTCTGGAATTCTGTTTGGCAAGTAATGCATTAAACAGTTGTTGGTTGAATTAGAGAATGAATACTGTTGAAGTCAGCTGTCAGGTGGCAAAGCCCAAAGCTCTGAGAGTTGCCAGTGCATTAGTTAATACCATGTGAGTTCCTATTTAAGGATTTGTGTTAATGGACTTCTTGAGCATTTTAGATACCTTGAGATGCTGGGAGATGTTAGACAGATAGTGTAATTAGCTGTGCCCATTCACTGATGGTATAACACTGGGCAGGGCTGCCACTGATTACTGAACACAGCAATGTATATTATTTCCATTCACTCGACATCTGTCTGCAGTTCATTTGGCTTAAAGTTAATAAGCTTGATCATATTCTTTATCAAATACTGTTTAAAATTATGTTGAATGTTATTCTCTAATAGAAAAAAAACTATTTGTCCATAGTATATATGATCATCAAGAATTGAAAATCTGTAAAGTTAATCACCAATATACAGTGGATTTAAAAAGTCTACACACCCCTGTTAAAATGTCAGGTTTCTGTGCTGTAAAAAAATGAGACAAAGATAAATCATTTCAGAACTTTTTCCACCTTTAATGTAACCTATAAACTGTACAAGTCAATTGAAAAAAAAACTGAAATCTTTTAGGTAAAGGGAAGAAAAAATAAAATAATATGGTTGCATAAGTCTGCACACCCTTAAACTAATACTTTGTTGAAGCCCCTTTTGATTATATTACAGCACTCAGTCTTTTTGGGTATGAGTCTATCAGCATGGCACATTTTGACTTGGCAAGATTTGCCCACTCTTCTTTGCAAAAGCACTCCAGATCTGTCAGATTGCGAGGGCATCTCCTGTGCACAGCCCTCTTCAGATCACCCCACAGATTTTCAATCGGATTCAGGTCTGGGCTCCGGCTGGGCCATTCCAAAACTTGAATCTTCTTCTGGTGAAGACATTCTTTTGTTGATTTGGATGTATGCTTTGGGTTGTTGTCATGCTGAAAAATGAAGTTCATCTTCATGTTCAGCTTTCTAGCAGAAGTCTGAAGGTTTTGTGCCAATATTGACTGGTATTTGGAACTGTTCATAATTCCCTCTATCTTAACTAAGGCCCCAGCTGAAGAAAAACAGCCCCAAAGCATGATGCTGACACTACCATGCTTCACTGTGGGTATGGTGTTCTTTTGGTGATGTGCAGTGTTGTTTTTGAGCCAAACATATCTTTTGGAATTATGGCCAAAAAGTTCAACCTTGGTTTCATCAGACCAGAACACCTTTTCCCACATGCTTTTGGGAGACTTCAGATGTGTTTTTGCAAAATGTAGCCTGGCTTGGATGTTTTTCTTCGTAAGAAAAGGCTTTCATCTTGCCATTCTACACCATGGACCAGACATTTGAAGAATATGTGAGATTGTTGTCACATGTACCACACAGCCGGTACTTGCCAGATATTCCTGCAGCTCCTTTAATGTTGCTGTAGGCCTCTTGGTAACCTCCCAGACCAGTTTTGTTCTCGTCTTTTCATCAATTTTGGAGGGAGCTCCAGTTCTTGATAATGTCACTGTTGTGCCATATTTTCTCCACTTGATGATGACTGTCTTCACTGTGTTCCATGGTATATCTAATGCCTTGGAAATTCTTTTGTACCCTTCTCCTGACTGATACCTTTTAACAATGAGATCCCTCTGATGCTTTGGAAGCTCTCTGTGGACCATGGCTTTTGCTGTGGGATGCGACTAAGAACATTTCAGGAAAGGCCAAGTAGAACAGCTGAACTTTATTTGGGGTTAATCAGAGGCACTTGATGGCAGGTGTATGCTGACTCCTATTTAACACGATTTGGAATGTGATTGCTTAATTCTGAACACATCTACATCCCCAGTTATAAGAGGGTGTGCAGATTTATGCAACCACATTATTTAAAAAAAAAAAATGTCTTCCCTCCACCTAAAAGATTTCAGTTTGTTTTTCAATTGAGTTGTACAGTTTATGGGTCACATTAAAGGTGGAAAAAGTTCTGAAATGATTTATCTTTGTCTCATGAAACCTGACATTTTAACAGGGGTGTGTAGACTTTTTATATCCACTGTAAATATCTATGAAAATGCATTATAATTACAACTGATTTAAACATAAAAAGACACCAAAAAGGTCCTGTGACATTCACTACATTTAAAAACATTACATTTAGTCATTGAATGTTATTAATCAAATACATTTTAAAGATTAAAAACTTACATTATAGCTGTAATATTATGTGCATGAATCAGCCCAATAGATTCCCTCCATGTGTCTGCATGGTATCAATTACTGACTGACATTATTACTTACTCTGGGCCACAATGTTTGCACATGCTCAGGGTGATTTAGGCAATTGTATTTGAGATAAAGTGACTTTGTTTTCTTTGTGTACTAGCTCGATAATCTCTATCACTTTCTGGGGACTATTAGTAAAAGAGAACATGCAGAGTAGGGTAGGCATAACATTTCAACTGTGATATAAATTATAATCAAATACATCTTTTTAAAATACATTCAATCAAAAAACTATTTGCTTTCAATTATGCCCGATGTTCATAAATCCACTTAGCCGTAACCATTTCTATATTTTTAATTTGACTTGTATAGTTTAGTTCTATTATATATATATATATATATATATATATATATATATATATGTGTGTGTGTGTGTGTGTGTGTGTGTCTGTGTGTCTGTGTGTCTGTGAGCTTGAAATAGCTACAGGGCGATTAAATTGAACAAGCCCGCAGCTACCTGGCCGAAAGAAAAGAACGTAAACCATGCACCCACCCATAAGCAGCATTTCAGAGCGTGATCATGATCAATTAGGCAAGGTCGTAACTACCGATTTAAAAACAGCCAAAAGTAATTGAGGCCATCATCGTGACGTCAGTAAAACATGGAGGTTAAACCACAATCAATTAGCGTTTAGAGGTCTGATATGAGATCAGACTCGCAATCCAGAAATGTTGCAATATAAAAAAATGACTAAATCTACTATTCTAGTCCATGCAAGTTCAATGATATGTATTAACCTATTGGTTGCCAGGATCGAAATAACAAGGAAATTACACATCGAAAAAATATCTGCGAGCTTGAGACTGTTGTGCAATTAATTCTAATGGCTGTCATTGCTTTCCCCCTTTTAAAGTGCAGCATTGATTTTTCATTTGCTTTTACAGTGCTACAAACAGGTGTTTCCACTCTCTAGTACATAGGATTTTTGGCTACAGTTGCCATTTATGGGTGTGAAAACAATTGCGGGCTTGAGAAATTGTAGCAATTTAATAGCGATTTGCGATTTTAGCAATCGATTGCGGGCTTGACAGATCAAAGCCATAGCTAAGTCGAAGTTACAATTTGACAACTGCAAGGATTTTCAGCCTGCAACCCGCAAATCGATTGCGGGTAGTTAAAAGAGGCCAATTTAATAGCAGTACCT
Organism: Discoglossus pictus; assembly: GCA_027410445.1. NCBI lineage: Eukaryota > Metazoa > Chordata > Amphibia > Anura > Alytidae > Discoglossus > Discoglossus pictus. Next base: position 50,206,722 of record CM050173.1, on the reverse strand, counting down.
TTTGCTGGCTACATTACGGCAATTTGGACAATTTAATAGGAGCCCTTATATTTAGGCTCCCTTTCTTTGCAGTAACTCCTGGTTAATTTAAACTGTAATATAGTAAATAAGAAAGCCTGTAGCCTAATACCCACTTACCAGCCTATTCTAGCAGGGCAGAGCTCAGTGTCCTCATCTTCACCAGATCTCAGTACCAGCTGTCTGGTTTGTACTGTATAGAGAGTCAGGTGGTCTTTTATATCAAAGGCACTTCAGTCAATTAATATGTATTAGAGCTCCCACTTCATTTGCTGAATCTGCATCTTTAATTGAAAAGCAAACAGCACATTGCTAGTTATGGGATTAACTGTGCACCCTTTCAGAGCAGTCGAAAATAACTAAGAGGAGCACCAGGCAGTGATACAATTGCTCACTCGGCAGATTTGGCTTAGTGGCGACAGGGCGTTTTTGTTTCTAGGCTCTCAGTCAGCGGGAGTATCATTCCAAAGATCAAAGAGGGTGAGCTTGTGTGTGTGTGTGAACACCAATAAACTCCCCCATGATGCAATGTAGTAAGTGGGTAATAAACAGATGCTAAATTGCTCTATCATTTTTTTTTTTTAAATGGCTACTACAATGTACATTTTTTCATGCTAACCTCAAAATACAACTTTTGGAGGGTGACAATGATCCTTTAATATTTAATGCCCACCCCTAGAAAGTTGTGCAATTTGGCGAATGTCTTATATGATTATTGAAGTAAATTATGAGCAGGCAGTTTAAGTGCACAACTGCAAATATATATGTTAAAGCCTTATATCCACTGTATGGTCAGCCAGCTTCAAGGAAATTTCTAATTTCATACATTAAAATTCTCTATTTTTCATTAGTTGTAGGCAAGAAATGTGTTTAATAGCCATAGTATTCATGTGAGAAAGATACAACATAATACATTGTAAAACAGTACTTAAAAGGTATTGCATATATTAAAATGTCTAAATTTGTCACAATTATGGGAACAGTTTTTTTTTTTTTAATTGCTTTATAGTTCTTACATTAAAAAGTTTTGGGATCAATCCTGTTATGGTGTTGGGACAGGTCCGCCGCTGCAGTGCAACTGCTAGATGGCGCTGCCGATATTTTGCAGCTCTGCCGGAAGTTCTAAGATTATAATGTTAGCCTAACCCTTGAACTAACCCTCACCCCAACCCTTGCAGGTTACCTAAGCCTTGACTCTATGATATGGAACCGGAATATCGCCAGCGCCATCTAGCGGATGCTCACCGCCACTGCTGCTGCCTTGTGCTGCGCTAGCATAAGAGAATATGACCAACATTCCTTTCAACTGGTAGGTTTACCAGTGACAAATTATTGTAATGAGCAGTTTACTTAAGACTATACACAGAGGTGCCCAAAATGTCTTGATCTACTATAATCACTTGATCTATCCTACCCGCCAGGTTACTTCCTCTGGTCTACACACATTTTTTTGTCAATTTCATACAGCTTTAGACTAAAAACAAAACAGCCAGGCTTCTAGGGTGGAATTAGCAATTAATGACAATAATCCCCCACATGAGAGAAGTAGGGAACTATGTGTGGTGAGGGATCAGAAATGTTGATAACAAATGACTGATAACAAATGCAAACTTCAATGTAACTCCACATGACCTCAACACACCATGCTAATCCACTAGGTATTCATGGCAGAGATATTGGAGTGGGTTGCCAGTTCCTTCTTCAGTGGGCCACAGCATACAGCTCCTGGTATTCCTAGGTGGTCTCCCATCTAAGTATTAATCAGGCCCAACCCAGCTTGGCTTCAGGGCGGTGTGACCTCTTGGTTCCCTGACTTGGCATTGAGCCCAGGTTACAGCGGTGAAAGCACAGAATCCTAACCACTGGACCACCAAGCTAACCTGGGGTATCAAACACACAACATAGAAATATCAATTACACTTCTATTTTCCCTCGCCTCATTACAAGAATAACACTATGAGACAATTGAGCAATTGTAAGTTACTGGAGCCCGTGAGCTAATTTGCTATTCAATTGGGGGTTTTCTGCGAGCCAAAAACGGCTTACGTGTTACGGGATTGAAAACTTTGCAGTTGTTAAACCCGGAACTTACAACCTCCCGAAGGCTTTGATCTTTCCCGTCCACAAGAGTTTCAATCACAAATCGCTATTCAATTGGTCAAGTTCCCCAAGCTCGCAAATGTTTTCACAACTATAAACGGCAAATGTAGAAGAAAACCTTACGGGTACCAGATGGGACTGGCAAAGGGGTTAAAGACATGTCCGTAGCACTGTAAATGCAAATAAAAAATCAATACTGCACTGTAAGTGACAGGGAAAGCGATGATAGACATTAGAATTAATTGCACAACAGTCTCAAGCTCGCAAGTCAGCAATACACTTTTTTTTATTTTTTATGTGTCATTTCAGGGTTATATCGATTTTGGAAATCAATGAGTTAATCCATGTCAGGCAACCCATACGGACTAGAACAGTATCAGCATTCATTTTTATTATTTTGTGTTTTGCAGTTTTGCGAGTCCGATAGCATATTGGACCTCCAAACAATAATTGATTGTCATGTGACCTCCATATTTTACTGACGTAATGATGACAGTCTCATTTTCTATTGGCTGTTTCTGAATGGCATGTTACGGGCTTGCTTAATTGATCATGTTCCCGCCCTGGACTGCTACATACGATTGCATCATTTACTGTTTTCATTTTTGGCCCCTAACTTGTGGGCTTGTTTAATTGAATAGCACCGGAATTGTTGCAGACTGTGAGCCCGCAGCACGCCTGCAAACATAGGGCCTGTGTACCGCAAGATAAGGGCTTGGAATGGAATGAGGCTCATTGTGTCCTTGCTAAAAGTTACTACATACTTGAATTTTACTGTGTGTTGATTGACCATAAAAAATAAATAAATACAAATGACAAGATCATATCCAAAACAGGATCTTATTAATACATAATACTCCTATGGACTATCTTTGGGATTTACATGAATTATTGTCTCATAGATATTATTTATTTTAAACATGACTCAAAGCTTGAACTTCAAATGTACCTCTCTGTAATATCTGCTCTAATCTACATGTAAACATTTTTTAAATAAATCCATTTAAAGAATATTTATCGACAAATAATTGCACAACAGCAACAATAAAACAATCAGAACTTTAATGCTCAGATAGGAAAAATAATGACTCAAATATGCAGTAACAAAGACATATCCCTAAGATATAAACATTTTTATTTTTTTATTTTTAAGAGCTTGAGAAAATTGTCAAAAAAATCTTTCCCCACATAACACAAAAGTTTGTTGGAAAAACATATTAATGAAAATGTACAAAGTTAATATTTTTTATGGCAAATATATATATATATATATATATATATATATATATGTTTTTTTTGTGTGTATTTAATATTTTCAGGTGCACACGGTTCGGCAGTTAAGGTTGTATTTTTGCAAGTTTGTAAGTTTTTTTTTTCTAAGTCCCGAGTCTCATATTTTTTTAGGCAAAGTCCGTAAATTTTGCGTTGTAAGTCCCACGGTTTGTATTATTTTGTGTAAGTCCGTATTTGGTGATTGCGTGTTAGATGTATTTTGTTAAAGTGCTGCTTGTGTGGGTGTTTGTAACCGCTTGTAATGCGCCGTAGAGCCTCCACCTCCGCAAACTGCGTCCCTTGCGGTTCTTGCGAGCTCGCAAAGTGTGACGGTGATTCGTTGTTTGACAACTATTATATGTGATTGGCACTAATGAATTCTTAAGTCAATAGAATGCATATAAACATTTATATAAAAAAAAAAAACTGAAACCAAATTTATGAGTTTAAAGCACTTGCAAGTAGCTAATAGAATGTAGCCCTTTGTGGGCACATTTGCATGTCCCTGCCCAGTTCCTAGAATGCAGTGTGATATCTGTATTTTTTGGAATACTGAGCAGAAAAAACATCTTTTAACTTATTTTAGATGTTCAAATGTGAGCAGAAATGTACTATATATATATATATATATATATATATATATATATATATATAGTAAAAGCAATTAACAAAAAAAGTTTGGAAAATGATATATGAAAATTCCATTGTATTTTTTTAAGGATATGGTCAAATGCAGTATATTTTTAGGCTCTTTCTAGCATACGCTCTCCTTTAAAGAGTTGCCTTCGAGCCGTGGGAAAGACGTTCCCATATTCAGTTTTCTGACAGCTGTGTACGTCTCACTTGATCTCGTCTTGCTGTCCTTTGGACCCTCTGCAGCTAGGCCTAAAACTTCACAAGCTGGCTTCAATTAAAGACGCATAATTAACGCTCAAGCACAATCAGCGTACAAATTAATCTTCTGACTGAACAACTAATGTCCAGTTTTTAATTGCATAACTTGTGGACTGATCTGATGTAATCTCTTTTCAAATAATCTTCTCAATTCACATATTTGGTCATTTAAGCAACTAATGCCCAATAACTAATTATATTTCAGCAAATCTATTGTGTTTTTTAACAATAAGTTTGTGTAGGAATTTCACAATCATCAGCATATTTTTAAGTTCTATCTGCCAAATTTAATACATGTTTTAGACTAACAATCCCATTTAATATAATTAACCATGCAGAGTGAATTTGCCAACCAATCTTTTTTTCATTCTTATTTTTTTATTGTTTTAAAGGCAAGTAAAACATACAGACTTTGATCTGCAGCTCTATAATAGAAATATATATAGTGTATAATAAATTATATACAAATGATTGGTATAATAATAAAGCTAGGGTGTTAGAAGTTACTAATAAATATGAACATATAACATTGTTAGAAATATACATACTGTATGTTCTTAAAAAAAATAAAAATATAAAATTGTTAGTATAAAAAATATACAAATGAGTGGCATAGAATAATAAAGCTGCATGTTATAAGTCACTAATAAATATGAATATATAAAATTGTTAGTAATATGTTCTTTAAAAAAAATTAAAATATAAAATTGTTAGTAATGAAAATATGTTTTTAAATAAATAAAACAAACAATATTACGGTTATGAATTATTTATTATTTTTTTTGATTATGAATTAATTGATAAAATATATTATATTATTTTATCACATTCTAATATTTTTAATATTTAAAAAGATAAAAATTAATTGGTTTAAGAAGATGACATTTCCCTTAGTTATCTTCCATTCAACATTTAAAACAAAATAATATATCCCACAATAGTCCCCAACTAAATTAAATGTTGCAAAGGTATAGCCACATTACGTTTGCATGCCTAAAACTCACATGCCCATGGGAAAATCTGCAATAATCATTTTAGTCATGGCACCATTTATTCTGCATGAAGTACAAAAACTAATTAAGTACAGTGTATATGCAAGCCGGCATCCAGGATACGGATACCGAGCAAACGCGACTGTATGTCTACTGAGAAACAGAGTGGGTGAATGGAATTGCTAAGTATCAGTCAATATTCCTGAGGCAATATAACAATTAATTGTTCTGCATGGTAAGTTTTAGGGCTCATAGACTAGTGCGATGACAAGCCATCGGCTGACACACATAAGCATGAGAAAGTGATATCCTTAAATCCTAGCCAGCTGTGTATGTTTGAAACCACTGGAATAATGTACATATGGTAAAATATCCACAAAATAGTAATATCAATTAAACTTCTTGAGGCAAACATGCACACGGATCATTTCAGTTAATCACACGCCCATGGCAAATACTTGTACATAGTAATGGACATAGCTGTCACAATGATCTCTCAGGTGTTCGTCTCTTCAGTCCTGCTTCTTCACACCTAAGATATTCTCATCATCTCACTCTGAACATATTTAGGTGTGGGTAGAGATGTCTCCAAATGCTTTAATAATAATATAATCCTCAAACACCCAGAGGTAACAAATATTCTACACATTATATTGGTATCAGAAAGTATGTTCAGGTTGCAAATCCCATCAAAGGTCATTTTAATAATTTAATGGAAGCAGCTGCAGAAGCAATGCCCTGCAAGCTTACTGGGAAATAACTATCCCATACCACACCCCAGGGTAGGCTAAAGCTCAGGTTGTGAAATATTTTAGTTGTAGAATTAATTGGGATTCCCCTGTGTACACTAAGGTCACTAAGTATAATGTGTCTCAAAAATGCTCTTCTGGGTTTTTCAACATAAAAAGCATTGTGAGCTAAAGAAGTAGGAATATTTATATCATTACTCTTTAGTTACAATACCAACATAGTAATTTACAAGGAGTTATCTGGCAGATTAGATGCACTGAAATAGAAGACGTGCATAGTATAAACTATATGGCTACCCTATTATGCCATCTGATTTCCTTAACAAATCCCAGATTCTTTATAATTTTTCATCCAGTCTCTCATACATTTTAAACTAAATAACACGTTAATTTATCCACAATTAATTTGAGGTCCCCACTTTGTCCCGGCACCCGTGCTCCACTCCAGGACCCCAGCAATCCAAATTCTAGTCCTTATCTCAACCCCTAAACTAATTCTCTAACCTCAATACTAACCCTAACATGTCATCTTAACCATAAAAACTACAATTAGTGCTAATGGTAACACCTAAACGTAACCATAGTCCCCACCATACAGTAACCATCAACATTAAATCTGGGTAAATAACAAGATATAATATATATCACATAAATGAATCTTTGGATACCGAAATATTGGCCAAAACGTTGACATAAAGTTAAAATGTATGTGTATAATATTTATTTTGTAGGGGTATATAGTTCATATTTAAAGCCAAAAGTAAACATTGTGATGTGCTTAAGCAAATATTATTACATATTTTCTGAGCCTGATATGTATGGAAGTTCATAACTCCACCGGTCTATAGCAGCGTGACTGGAAAATAACATATAAAGATCATTTTCCCTTCTGTTCCAGAGGAAGGATATAAAACCTGAGAGAAGAGGCTGATCTAGCAGAAACCGCTACAAAACAAACAAACAGCATTACACCCAGCCCGCTCCACTCGTTCAACGGGAGTTTACTTTCCACTTCTGTTACACATTATCTGATTCCTGTTATTTAAATAATATGGCTGAAAATTATGAAAATAATCAGGGCTATGAAAAACACATCACTTTGGTGCTATATTGTACCGGGTTAAAGGTTTACAGTGAGTCTATGGGCGCCCTCATCAGCGGTGGCACGCACGGGAATATAACATGCAGCTACTTTATAATATAGACATTTAAAGAGAAAAAAGCACATACTGTACTAAGCTTGCAGAAAACATCTTAGATTTAGTATAAACAGTATACAATGTTAAAACATAAGAGGAAAAAAATTATATTACATGTAAATTTTAACACTGTATACTGTATATCCTAGAATATAACACACAATTTTAGGAGTCATGAACTTGAAATAGGGGGAATTTAATAAGCTTTTCAAGTACATCTCACATTATATCCATATATACTATGTGTTATTTCATATGGGGAAAGCAGCCCTCCTCACGCTATCTCAGCTTTTCTCGCCTCATTGCAAATGACAACATTTTTAGTAAATCCCCCCTGTGTTTTTTCCCCAAATATTAAGCATACATATCATTTTTCTACTAGTGAAAACATATTTTTTTTGGTAAGCAGTGACTGTCAACTTCCAGATTTCTGCATGAGGAATTCACAGGAGATACCAAGCTGCACCTGGACATACCTTATAGGCCATAACGTTAGTGGTAACCCCATATATAGTTGTGAGCATACGAGTTGTTGCTAACGCTTGCGGGCTCGCGTAGCGAGCCGCGGCCCTCACAAAGCGAGGGCCTCAGTTGCTGGCATGGAGCGCCGCTCGCAAACTTTACGTTCAAACGCAAACAACACGACACAGCAACCGCGACCTTCGCAACGCAAACAACATACGAGACACGTTACCACTCATTACGACCTCGCAAAAATTGTCCGCAACCCGCAAACATGACAAAATTCAAAACACAATAAATACACACAGCACATACATAAAAAGCTTACCTACAGCAAGAGGAAGCATCCAGGACCTCAAAAAAGCAACTTACACCTTCATTTAACTCAAAATAAAAGAGTTTAGACACTAAAAAATTCTCTAAGCTAGAGAAAAAATGGCCGCCGAACAAAACGAAATAGAGGATACACCGCTCTAAACACGCAAAACACCACAAGAAACACGGCAAACACCACAAAAGACCTACAGTTATTCCGCTAAGACGCATACCACACATTACCCGCCATTTTCTGACAATGCGGAAGTACACGACTACGCTAACACGCACACTATTACACTGCACACATTCATCACGCTTACACAGCAGCTCCACACCACTAATGCTGCAGCAACATCAAAGCAGATTGACAGCTCTTCAACACAATGCTTCAAAATAGGTAAAGTATATTCATTTATTAATGTATTATATATTTCATTATTTCACACCAAACACCCTTAGCTCACTTACAATTTCATTGCCGTCATTTTTTGACAGGCAATTCGCTAGTCATATATAAAACTAAGGAGCCTGATATTTTTATGAGCCAGAGTGAATGTATATTAATGCAAATACACAATAACGTAGAAATGATTTTAAAAAACAAAAAAATTACATTGGACTGGTAAAAGAGACCCACAGAGGTGCCCACATCTTCTATATACTTTAAAGCTCTGGTTTATTTAAATGGACTCAGAACACATGGATACTGCTCTCCCACTTCATGTAGCCAGACAAAATCATATACAGAAACTATAAACATTTTCATTTGAGTCTTTATATTAACATTTTATAACTGGTCTTAAATGGTGCAGTGTTAACTTTTAAAGCCCTCAAAGTGTTTAATTACCTTGATGTTATTTCCGATTTAGATGCAACAACTGATGTATTGAGTTACAGGGAGAAAAGATGGAATCTCACAGGTCTAGTTACATGCTCATACTAAAAGTAAATATACATTCTTCACTGTAGTAATGAAATTGAGCTTTTTTTTTTTTTTTTTAAGAGACCAAAAGAAACAGCTGACATTTTCTGTTACAGCAAAAATGCATGTGTAGGGTGCTTGTGATTTTTGGTTCTTTCAGAACATGCAAAGATAACAAACTGCATTCAGTAGTAAGGGAAAGCACCTTGGAATAACCTCATAAAAGAGTGAAATATAAAGCAATTTTAAAAGTTCAGAAAGTTTTTCACTTAGTTATCAGTGCTCAAATGCATAACATCCTGTCCAAAACCTTATCTCCCGAACCCCCGGGAAAGAGAGGGATGAGCAGAGCCTGACATTTTAAACATACAAATATCATTATTCACACTGTAGAGGATTATTGATTAAAATGTATAGAAAATGTAGAGTTGTACATGTTGTATAACCCAGTCAAATATGTTCTGCATCTCAAAAACCAGTCCCTACTGTCAATGGACGGTAACCGGATTCTCCAGACCCAAAAAAGTTTAGAACCACTAGCCAATTGGATGATGTAATGTAGTACTGATTATACCCTAATGCATAGCCTTCTTATTTCTATCCTTCAGCTTGAAAACTATGCCATGTATCAACCACCATTTCTGTAAAGGGTGATTCATACATGGCATTGTTTTCAAGCCATTAAATGGCGGGAATCTTTGGTTCCAGCTAAGCGGTTTCTCCAAATTTTATATATATCACATATATAGTTGTGAGCGTACGAGTCGTTGCTCACGCTTGCGGGCTCGCGCAGCGCGCCGCGGCCCTCGCGTAGCGAGGTCACTGGGCAAGGGCCTCAGTTGCTGGCATGGAGCGCCGAAGGCGCTCCATGCCAGCAACTGAGGCCCCTCGCGAAGCGAGGGACTCAGTTGCTGGCGAGGTCACTGGGCAAGGGCCTCAGTTGCTGGCATGGAGCGCCGAAGGCGCTCCATGCCAGCAACTGAGGCCCCTCGCGAAGCGAGGGACTCAGTTGCTGGCGAGGTCACTGGGCAAGGGCCTCAAACCCTCGCAAAATTCACGTCGCTACTCAAAAAACACGACACACAAATTACGACACTCGCTAAATTTTACGAGGCACGCAAACAACGTACGAAACACGTTACCACACATTACGACCTCGCAAACATCGGACGCAACACGCCGACATACAAACATTTAAAACACAATACATACACACAGCACATACATAAAAAACTTACCTACACCAAGAGGGAGCACCCAGGACCTCAAAAATGCAACTTACACCTCGATTTTCCTCGAAATAAAACAGTTTAGAGACTAAAAAAAAAACGAAGCGAGAGAAAAAATGGCCGCCGAACAAAACGAAAACGAGGCTACAGCACTCTAAACTCGCAAAACACCACAAGAAACTCGCAAAACACCACAAAACACCTACGGATATTCCGATACAGACCTATACCACACATTACTCGCCATTTTACACCAATGCGGAAGTACACGACTACGCTAACGGTTTGGTCTCGCGCACGCACAGTGTTACACTGCACACATTCAGCATGCTTATACAGCAGCTCCACACCACTAATGCTGCAGCAGCATCAACACAGATTGCCAGCTCTTCATCACAATGCTTCAAAATAGGTACAATATATTCATTTACTAATTTAGCTACCTTACTATTTCATTGCCGTCATTTTTTGACGGGCAATTCGCTAGTATATATATATTCATTCAAATACTATTATATCTCACTGTTATTGAACACTTATTGTAATACATGTTACTGCCTTCTATTGGGAGAAAATGTAATTAGAGAACTTATCCTGCGCCCTACGCTTAAACTATTCTGATTTATTATCAGGTGTTGTATTTAGCTACTTTCAGGATTGGGTTACAGCTTCTCAAAAAATGATAAGCAGTGGTAATTTGCTTTGATATGGTTAGTCACAGCTGATATTGTTTGCATCGCAATTTCACAGTCAGTTTGCTGTGCCATCATAAAAGAAAGCTATAACGCGCTAGATAGAAACCATTTAATTACCCCCCTCCCCCCCTGTACAAGCAGCTACAGGCAGCTGCAGAGGTCCATAATTAAGGAACCACAAAGACTTTTAAGTTCTGATTACTAGTTGCTCTCATAAGGAGTTCTGCCTTTTACATTGAATTTACTGACTCAGGTATATTCTGTGTCACATAGTATTAAGTTGCAGATATGACAAAACTTTTCTTGTAATATATATTACAGTCATATGGTAATATTCATCATTAGTTGTTATGAGATTGTTGGTGTGTACGTTTGTATGGGTTTGCATAGAATTGTGTATTTGACGGAACTGAAGTGTGTTCATGTTTGTCACTGTGTGAATCAGTCGGGGGAATTTATTAAGCATTTTCTCACCTGTGATGGGGTAAGAAAGGCTGTTTTTCTGCTTTAGAAAAAAGGACATAGTAAATTATGGGATGATGTGAGATGCAGTTTATATGCTTAGTAAATTCAATTTACCAATCTATCCATTTACCCATTACTTAGCCTCAGAAGAAGGCGCATCATTTAGTGCAGAAACAGCCGTTTATCAGCTATATTCTCTGCTTGTATATACCTATTGTGAGGCTCCCGAAGGGGCACTCAAGATTTTTGCCTTTAGTGAGGCATACTAGGAGATGTGATCATAGGATTTTTTAAGCACATTAGCTGATCTTCTATTCACAGAGATTTTATCAATGATTTTATTAGGAAGCTGATGGGTACTGTTCAGTTCCAGCTGGTGGGCATTACTCCAATCATTTCTTTCTAATACATACAAGTAACTTGTTCATCATAAATCATAGTATCATATGTTATGTTCAATTGTCTCGGTGTACCCTCTCCCTCTCTCTCTGCCTCCCCCTCCCTCTCCCCCTTCTCCCTCCCATCTCTCTCTCTCTCCCTCCCATCTCTCTCTCTCCCTCCCATCTCTCTCTCTCCCCCCTCTCTCTCCCTCTCCTTTCTCTCTCTCCCTCTCCTTTCTCTCTCTCCCTCTCCTTTCTCTCTCTCCCTTCTCTCTCTCCCTCTCCTTTCTCTCTCTCCCTCTCCCCCCTCTCTCTCCCTCTCCTTTCTCTCTCCTTTCTCTCTCTCCCTCTCCTCTCTCTCTCTCCCTCTCCTTTCTCTCTCTCCCTCTCCTTTCTCTCTCTCCCTCTCCCTTCTCTCTCTCCCTCTCCTTTCTCTCTCTCCCTCTCCTTTCTCTCTCTCCCTCTCCCTTCTCTCTCTCCCTCTATCCCCTCCCCTCTCCCTCCTCTCTCTCCCTCTCCCCCTATCCCCTCTCTTTCTCCCCCTCTCCCTCCCCTCTCCCCTCACCCTCTCGCTCCCCTCACCCTCTCCCTCCCCCTCCCTCCATACCTCCCTCTTCCTCTCTCTCTCCCCCCTCTCTCTCGCTCTCCACCCCCTCTCTCTCCCCCCCCTCTCTCCCCCCCCCCTCTCTCCCCCCCCCCTCTCTCTCCCCCCCCTCTCTCCCCCCCCCCCCCTCTCTCTCCCCCCCCTCTCTCCCCCCCCTCTCTCTCTCCCCCCCCCCTCTCTCCCCCCCCCCTCTCTCCCCCCCCTCTCTCTCTCTCCCCTCTCTCTCTCTCCACCCTCTCTCTCTCCACCCTCTCTCTCTCTCTCTCTCCCCTCCGTCTCTCTCTCCGTCTCTCTCTCCGTCTCTCTCTCCGTCTCTCTCTCCGTCTCTCTCTCCGTCTCTCTCTCCGTCTCTCTCTCCGTCTCTCTCTCCGTCTCTCTCTCCATCTCTCTCTTTCCCTACCTCCCCCATAGCACTTTGGCGCTGATCGCGAGGCACGCAACACGATCAGTAAATTACGACTTTAACAGCCGAACCCCAGAACTGAAAAGACCACCAAAAAAAGGCAAATAACAAAAAATAACTTACACAAACAGCACAGGGGGAGAGCCAGGGAGCCTGTGAGTGAGGTTGCAAGTTAATTTGAGCCATATTTGGCGTTTTTCATCCATCGAAAATCGACTAAGCAAGAAAAAAAATGGCGGCTGAAAAAATGTAACAGGATGAAAACGAGGCCGAAGCCAGTAAAAACGAGCTTGAAGCCAGTAACACTTAGCCAAACAACGCAAGCAACGGCACTCATCGCGAGCCACGCAAAACTTGAGCAGAGACACAGAGGAGAAAGACAGATGAGGGAGAGGGGGGATAGGGTGGAAAGAGACACAGGGATGAGACGGAGGAAAGCAGACACGGAGGGGGAGAGAAGAGTACCACAGGGGTCATAGAGTGGGGAGAGGCTCACGATGAGCGCAGAAGGTGATCATTACAAAGCATGAAAGTTGCGGGTTGCCAAGGTCTGCAATGAGCGGCGAAGGATTTTCAAATCCTGCATCAAAAGTTATAAAATAGCTATTTTCTTACCTAAGATGAGGTGAGAAGAGATGAGAAGGGCTGAGAACAAATTAGAATGGGCTATTTTTCCCCATAGGAAATAGTCTATAGGAGATGACGTGAGGAGACTAGAGATGCTTAATAAAGTCCCCAATTTGTCTTAAACTCTTTAAGTATATTACCAATTCATTACTGATCTTTTAATTAAAAGGTCTGAAACATATATCAAATGTACCATTTTTATCATACACCAATTGTATAGATATTTAATACTGAATATGTTTTTAAATGCCACTGGCCACAACGGCATTGTGACAGGTAGATGGTGCTTGTGGATCCAGTTCATTCTCATGCAAATATTCGGGTTTTAGGGATGGGCAGCTGATTCTTCTGAACACAATGGTGTTTCCCAAGCCTGAGGCAAAACTACGTTTTATCAGAATATCAGGACTCTTATTATTCAGCGTAATGAGAAATAACATAAGCAATAATTAATGCAAATTTAGCAACAATGCGTAATATTCAAGGATAAAGGAAAATCCAAACATACATGCATATACATGAGAACATCAGAACAGCTGTCTGTGGGTAGGTCTCCTAACTTGTGCATAATACATTCTATGCTATGATTTAAAGCTTTGTAATACAGTGAGCATATGCTGGAAAGGAGCCATGTATAAACGCATATTGAATTAAATTGTGAAAATGCATTGTGGACTTATTTGTATGTCCCTGCCCAGTTTCCCAGAGTGCAGTGCAATAACCGTAATTCTTAGAATTCTGAGCGGAAAATATGTTTTTTATCTTATGTTTGATTTCAAAAATACTATTTATTTACTTTATTTTGCTGGATGTTGACAGAAACAAAGATCTGGCAACAGGTTCATCTATTGTGTCCATTATATCTATCTGAAAATGTCTGGCTTAAATAATCCTAAAAAATTACCTTATGTTTATCCAGGACATGCTTGAATTTATTTAATGAGTATTCCCATACTACTTCCACTGGAAGGCTGTTGTAATTATCTACTTTCTGTAAAGTAGTATTGTCTCACATTAAAAAAAAAAAACAACATAGCATCATCTTAATTAAAAGTTCTTACTATATATATATATATATATATATATATATATATATATATATATATATATATATATATAACTGCTGATGCTTTCAACAATTGACTGAAAAAGTAATCAAAACAGCCTAGAGAATAAAATGGAGCCATATAGTAAAGAATCATTTCACATTTAAGTCAACATTGTAAAATGTGTATTTATTTATTTTGCTTTCTATAACCATTTAATACTATTGAAGCAAGAAATGAGCGCAGTAACACATCCACAAAGAAATTACTTCAACTACTTTCAAAATTAGAAATAGCTATGAATAAAAGTATAAATTACTAATTCCAAAGCTGATCATATGTAGAAATGATTACCCAGTTTCTGTAAATTCTTGAGGATTATTATTATTATTATACTTCATTTATAAAGCGCCAACATATTCCATAGCCCTGTACATAATTTAAGTTCAGACAAAGATAATACAAATTAACATATAGCAAAGGAAGGAGGGCCCTGTCTTTGAGCTCGGAAACCAATGTCCATTGTGAATTCCCAAAGTACTTTTACCATTGAAGTGGAACAGCGGAAAGTAAATCAACAATTCAATTCTATGTGCTCCCACATCCCTGGGGATACAATCTATTAAATATTTTTTTTTCTGTCCACTAAGTCCAATCACTCATTTCTTGCAAGCATTTTATTTCTGCTAAAAAAAGCTGATGAAAAGTTGATGAAAAGAAACTATTACCCTAATAATAATTAAAAGCAAGATTAAGAGATGTACTAAAAATATAAAACCTGGCAATTAATTATTGACTTTTTCTGTTTTTGTTTTCATTGCTCCCAGGGTGTGGTTCTTTATTATAAGTTGAGGGAAATGTTGGGAGGAGGAAACACAGAGTTCAGTAGTTTTTGTTAGATAATTAGATAAGATTGAAATGGACACCATACCCTTCCCATCAAAGGCCCAGAAACATCAAAAAATTGAAGAACTGCTCTCAAGAAAAGTAATCGCCCACAACTTCCACTAAGGTTTCAAAGTGGCCTCCAAGATCCAGCAGAGCCGTCAAATGTTACTTTTTTCTAATTAAAAATGGATTTATGACTTTTTTCCCTGCTTAATTATCTTCTTAGTCAATCAAGGTTTCAGACGTAAGTGATTTTTTCATTGTACAGTGGTCCTTTAAGCTTACTCAGAGAACATATGTAGGAAGGACACGAAGCCTTCAATGTATTCACTAAGACTCCTTAATTATAATAAGTCCATAGAGTCTTCTCAGTTGCTACTTCTTTATGTGCATGCTTGCAAGCGAGCATACACAGCGAACAGGGTAATTATACTTGAGAATACATGAAGAACGTTGGAAAAATATAATCACAATTTTGGGGGTGCAAAGATATAATACACCACATCAATTAAGAAAGACACATGTTCTCAAGATGTTCTAATGCATGACCCATAAATGCATATATTTTTCACTATTTATTAAGTGCTTCAAGAGTGGAGAAACCTTTAGTTGTGGCTGTGTGTGTGTAATCTAGATCAGTGTTGGCAACAGATAGCCCTTAGGCAGTGTCCATGCACCCCCCAGTGCACTGTGAGGTCCTTTTAAGGCCTTGGGACGCATATGAGGCTCTTCAAGATAAATAAGTTGCCCGTCACTGATCTCGATACATATGTCCAGTGGCTGGATAATGTTTCATAATACTAAAATCCTGAATGATTACATCATTTAGCTTCTGAAATATTATAGACATCATTCATACTTCTGCAAATATCAATTACATATATTGTATGAACATGTATATACATATTTTGATGCTTTTGTGACAAAACAAGCCTTGGACCAATGGCAAATAAATCAATGTGTAAATGAATACATATAGTAACATTACACTTCAATGTGACAGATAACTCACAATGATGGCCCCATGTGTACGGTCTCATTACAACGGGCACTGGTGGTCATAAAACTATAATGAGGCCATTGAATGTAAACAAAAAACTTATTGAACCAAATTACAGAGCATTTCCTAATGAGTCAGGTATGGGGTGAGAGGTGCTTGGTTTCTTATGTTTACATAGGGCAATAAAAATTTGTCAGTAATGAATTTCAACCAAATTAATTGGGGACAATAAACCAGTTTATTACCTGTTGCTTGCCAGAGAAAATCAATGTGTTTAATGAATAGCCCAAGGTATTTACACTATACATATTTAAATAGAGTTTAAATACACCTAACATGTAATTAGATAAACTGATGTAATCTTTACAGGTACAATTGTTATGCAGCCGATGTGTCAAAGTCTGCAAACAAGGCCTGAAATCCCCAGCAAACTTACAGATGTCACATAAAGACAGGTAATTAGCTGTATGAATCTGTGAGTGTTTGTTTACACTTCACTCATTAATTTATAGAGACAGAAGGGTGTGTGAACTTTCAAGGGTGCTGTCTTCAAAGTTTATCAAAACAGGCAGTTGGATCAGGTAGAGAGATGCCTTTCAATAAACACAAAATGAATTCTTCAAACGTTCAAACCTACCCCCAAATCCACTAAACTTCATAGAAATTACAAAGAGCTTACAAATCCCCATTAAAGTCAGTTTAAAAAAAATAGAAAAAAAAAAAAAAAAAAATAATAAAAAAAAAAATAAATATATATATATATATATATATATATATATATATATATATATATATATACAGCTATACTTCGTTTAACGCTGTAGATAGGTTCCAAGCAATAGAGTGTTAATGGGAACAGCTCTAAACAAGGATATTTTAACATAGGGTAGAATGGGTTAGGGGAACTCAGCATTAAAAGTGGTTTGGCAGCAAAAACAGCGTTATAGCGAGGCAGTGAGTTATACAGGGAATTACGGGTCAAAATAGTGTTATAGCAAAACAGCACTAAAAGTGGTAGCGTTAAGCAGGGTATACCTGTATATAAATAGAGCCATACCCCTATAACTCTGTAGATGTGTTCCTAGAAGACCAAGTGCTAAACGAAACGTGTTAAACGGGTCAATTTTAACATAGAATAAATCACAGTCAAACTCGATTTTAAAATTCCTTCCATGGCTCTTGGTGTTTTTGAATAATACACAAGTATCAAAACAGTGTTACTTGGGGATAATCGGGCAAAAACTGTGTTATATCCAATGGGGGATATGTCGGGCAAAAACTGTGTTATATCCAATGGGGAATGTGTCCGGCAAAAACTGTGTTATATCCAATGGGGGATATGTCGGGCAAAAACTGTGTTATATCCAATGGGGGATGTGTCCGGCAAAAACAGCTTTATATCGCATCAGTGTTAAACGGGGTATTGTCAAGTGGGGTCTGACTGTATACATGCATATATATATATATATATATATATATATATAATGCATGATATCTCTAAGTCTATGAAAATTGCTATTGCAGCCTCAGGGAAGCCATTGCACTTAACAGCCCTTGCAAAGCGTAGTGAATCTACTCCCTAAAATGCATCAACGCTACAAACCAAAGACCCTAATCCTAGTTAGGGGCAGGTGAGATGAATAAGGGAATCTGTAAGAGGTGGGTGATGTGGGCGAGTCTGGATTATCTGCAAAGGTAATTGATGGGGGATTATCATTACACTTTGAAATGCAAATATTGTACTTTGTGTTCAGTGACAGGTGTAATCACTAAGCTCAGTGTCGATTAGAAATCCTTAAGAAATTATTTTTTTTAAGAAAAAACGTTCCCAACCTTAACAAATAGCTACAAAATAAAGATGACGGTATATATAATGCATTGTTAAACATTATGTTACTTTATACAGCAATACAGGTTTAACTATTGTTGAGCATTAGCCATCACAGATGGGTAGACACAGCCAAAATATACCTTGTAAACCATGTTATAAGGGTTTCAAATCACACGGGTCATCTTTCAACTTATTTAAATCAATGGCAATAGATATGGGTATAACTTGCCAAATATGTTTTGAAGAGACGTCTAAGACCACACAGGCTTCTTCTATGTTGTTCTGCCTCAATATCCTCCCAGTCAAAATATAATAAAAGGCACATTTTTCTGCACCTTTTCTAAATTTCCAAAGACAACAATTTTGGAGACTTGCAAAGTCCCCAGGCAAAATACAGAAAAAAAGAAGAAAAGCTCTCTGCATCAAGATGTACAGAAACAAGCATGTATGCAGGTCATGAGGGTTTTAAGACTTTCATTAAAAAAGCCCACTTGACATTGTCAATCAACTTATAATTTTAGCTATTTTCCTGAAATTATATGTAATGCTCCACGGGTTGTAGTAAAATGACTCTGGGATCATTCATTAAATAAACCTGATGCAAAGTAAAATAATTGTTTAAATCCTGGGAGGGTAACAATCATTTATTTTCAATATGAAATCTGTAATTATGGTATATTATACAGTAATCACTGGCATATAAAATTTACTAGAATGTGTCCTGTGTCCTTTATTCCAAAAATACAATACATATATATATATATATATATATATATATATATATATATATATATAATAAATAGTGAGTCCATCAAGATCAACCTTTTTTGATCTCCTCTACATGCAGATTGTAAATTGAATGTATGAAACCAATAGAAAAAAATAGTTGTGTCCTATCCTGTATACAATAGGCTAAAAATATGTTTAGGGTATGTATGTATATATATATATATATATATATATGTGTGTGTATACACACACATATATATATATATATATATATATATATATATATATATATATATATAGCTATTATAATGATTTACAAGTGAAAGATCAGATCACTTGGTAAAAGTATACTATGAAAGTTAAATGAAGTGCCACCATATACATGTGTGGTTTTCGTGTTTGTCAAGATCATATGATAACGTGAATCCTGAATTCAAAACAAAGTCACACAACAGGTAGAAAGGTGGTTCTGTATTTGCATAAAATTACTCCATGGACTAAATCAAATGTGTTTAAATCCTTACATGGAAAATAAAAAGAAATTAAAAAATCAAACTAAAATTACTGAAGAAAATGTAGTAGCAACCCTCAATTTTAATCTCATTGTTTTCTAGAAACATATTTACCGTAACTCTTAGGAAAGTATTTACGGTAAGTATATGTCTTAATTCTTCACATATTTTGGTTTTGCGTTGTCGTCTTATATCTTCTTACATTTACTGACAAGGTAATAGCTCTAGAACATTATGTTAATCTTATTCACAAAAAGCCTTTTACACTTTTTAATAACCCACTGCAAATCTGTTAATTATGATATCAATTAAACAGCTTGACAATCTAAATCCTGACTTGCCCTACTGACTGTGTAATCTGATTACACTATAAAAGATGATCAAATAAAGCAAAAGTATTTTATCACAGTTCTTAATATATTCTGCAGAATTTATTATACTAAAATAAAAATAAAACACAAGTTAATTCCACAACAGAATATATAAATATATTACTTATGTCTCTTTGAATGAGAATTCTTGCTACAGCTATTAATATTTATTTTATTTATAATGTACAAGCATATTCCAGAGTCCCATACAAAAGAGGTACAATGATACCAAGAACTTTCTCATCTGAGATGAGAAGTCTGGAAATAATGTGAGATGTACTTTAGAGGCTAAGTAAATTTCCCCTATATGGAAACCAACACAGGTATCCATATAGAACGGAGTCAAGGACCTTACTAAAATCACTGATAGCACAATATTGAAATTGAATCATATGTAATAAAAGATATTGAATCTAGGCCTATTACCATTGCAATATATTATGAATTACTTGTAATAATATAATAATGGATTTTGGAACACATTTTCGGTCTATCAAAAAAATCTATTGCATGGTACACTGGGCAGGCAAATAAAAATCTCTCAGCACAACTAATATCTGAATGTTATAGCCAACAATAAATAAATATATAAAAAAACATACCTTATAAGGGCATATTTATCAAAAATGGTGAAATGTGGAATTAAAAATATATTTCCAAATCCATTTTTTCTATAGTGCATATTTATTAAACCGGGTCAAGCATAGGTTTCTTCACGCCGTTTTTTGTCAAAATGTTTAATACACCAAAAGACTATGGCCAAATTTCTTGACTGCATGTGCTCCGTACACCTATAGACAAAATGTCCTATACGTGCATTACTTACATCTTATATAGGTCAAACTTCTCAAAGCATTACTGGACCTGTATTGAAGCAGTAGTAATAGGCATTGAATACTTTTGTGGCCACTGTAAAACTCGGTGAAGCTACCCCTTAGTTTTACAGTGGTTCCCATGTTAATTTTTTAAATACAAATGTAAAAAACAGCAATGAAGTTGTCGACCATGTAATTACTGAGTTTATAAAATATTTATAATATTCTACTCCCCAAAATTTCCAAGTACTAATCATCCAAAAGTCAACTGAGATGCTAATAATTGTCTTTCCAAAGAGAGAACAGCTAATTTAACCCGTGTGTTGTCAATAAATGAATCCAATAACAATGCCGTATAATTGCCATATTGGGACTGCCGATGACGTATGGGGTGACGTTCTGAATTGTACACAGCACTTTTCAAAATATGTGACCTGACAGGCTCCATGTGCTCTGCCAATCTTTACCTATTCAAAACCAAGACTGCATAGCACTAACAAGCCAATCAGGGATGGGCCTCATATATTATTAGCAAATGAGTCAGAATATACATCAGACTTAAATTAGCTCTATTATTATATGATGTTATCACATACATGCCACCATATATACATCACAACAAACTGTGTAAACATTCCATATGTATACCACCAACATCTGTTGTGTTTACTCATTCATATGTTTTTACTCCAGTAATTTATTACTTGAATTTTGTTTTAATACATATTGTATACTTGGCTTTACACATATCTATCTTTCTATTATAGTATACCATTACATAATATATATTTTTAAAGGACTAAAGGCAGGGATAGACCTGGTCCAAATCAGAACCTTCAGTCCCTTTCTTCAAGAACCTCCACCATATTATTAAAATTCTAAATGTACTTAAAATTTAGCATATTGTTTCTATATCTTTAGAAAAACATCAATTAAAAGCCTAATTCCCGAGTCCTCTACATTTTGTAATCTTCAATCCTGCACCCTTAGGCATGCCAATATATTAAAATGTTGTGTTTACCTATATACAAATATGGTTTCCAGACCTTGACTTCATTTTCTTGCACCCTGTCAAATTTTATAATAAAAATATTTGACTACCCCTGATCAAAAATTTATTTTAATCTACATGTTTACGATCAGTGCCTTGTCCCTTTATAAACATATCTTAATGCTTTAAAAATATATAATTGCAATTACCTGTCTTCTACTATGATCAAACTGTGATTTTGGAAAATGTAATATTTTAAATAAAACCCTTAAGTGTTGTCTTAAAAAACATAAATATTATATATTTTCCATTAGATATTCTAATATTTTAACAGTTTTTTCCTTCACAAACTTGGCAGTGTTCAGTGCTCATAATATAATCATATTTGAATTGTAGTGTATACAGGACAGTTACCCATCAAAGTAAACAATCAATAGCAATTTATAGTTAAACTGTGGCCAGTGGCACTTGACCATTGTAATATATCTATATAGGTAATGGCTGGAAAATATACAAAAAATATAAGGCAAAAAACAAAATATTTGCCCAAAAAAGCACATTCCATGTATATATATATATTTGTGTGTGTGTGTATATATATATATATATATATATATATATATATATTTAAAGATATATAAATATATATATATATATTTGACTTGATAAAGAGAGGATCATCTCTCGAAAGCTTGTCGCTATATTAAAAATAAGGTTGTCCAATAAAAAAGGTAACACTATATACTGCAATACTCTGATTATTCAGTAAGAAATGTGATAATGTTACCAGAAAGAGATACTGTTAATATTACAAAAGGCACATACATAAAGCAAATGTTTAGACATGTTCACATGCATGTAAGGACAGGAATGAAATGACCCATAAAACCCAGATAGATATGATAATGTTGTGCAATAGAGCTACCATGAAACACTACAATAATACAGATTGTTTAAAACATATATAAAGTATATTGTGTGTTTTCAGGGCTTGTGTAAATACTGTGCAACGTGTGCACCTACTATGTGCTAATATATAATAAGCAGTTTGCATGCACAAAGCTGCAGACTTACCACTGGAATCCATGGGCCCACTTGCTAGTTTAGTTGCAATCCAATAAGGATCCCACAAGTTATCCTGCACTTTTGCAATTTCCCTAGAAATGTCCAGCAGACACAGACAAGCTCCCAGCTCCAGGCTCTGAGCACATCACTGATACACAACAAGAGCAGCAGCTCAGACCAGAGACGTTTAGACAGGCACAGCCAATTAGAACATTGGGGGTGTGGTTTAATGGCTAATCCCCCATGTTTATTGGCCCAAAGACGACGTCAGTCTGTCTCATAGCCCGCCCTCGGTGACCTGGCAGTAAGCTGTGGGCGGGCTCTGCATGTGAGGAGACCAATTTCATGTTCAAATTCAGTGCACTGTACAATAAAGACATTATTAGTCATTGCTGCTGAAATGTAAAAATACACACGTGAGGGAACTAACAGATGAGTTTATATATAATGAGGATTGTAATATAAGGCAGGCAGAATAAAAAGTCACAATAAAATACACTGGAGTTTCAATTGTTGTACACAACAGTCATTGTCAACAGTTTGATGTCTTCTGAGGTAATTTTTTAGAGATATAAAATAATCGGATCTATCCTGTTATGTGCACGCACGGCACAGGAAGTCCCGCTTATCGATGTACTCCTTAAGCCCCTAAGCCTAACCCCCTACACTCCTTGCCGGCCCTAACCCTAATCCGCTACACCAGTTACTGGCCCTAACCCTAAACCTAACCCCCTAAACCTAACCCAAGCCCCTAACCCCCTCCACCCCTTGCCGGTCCTAACCCCCTACACCACTTACCGGCCCTAAACCTAACCTCCTAACCCTCTTAGCCTAACCCTAACCCCCTAAAAGTAACTTCCTAACTCTAAGCCCCTAACCCCCTACACCACTTACTGGCCCTAACCCTAACTTTCTAAACCTAATCCGAAAACCCCTAACCACTTACCCGCCGCTTAGAGACAGCTGCATTGGGACGTCGGCGACACGCTTCCCGTGCGTACACATAACAGGATAGGTCCAAATAATCTATGAAAAAGCACTGGGGTTATTTACTGAACATCTCAACTTTATTGTGCATACCTGTATTTACTATGCAGGAAAATTGACGTCACAACCTTCACATCTCATTTCACCCATATATATATATATATATATATATATATATATATATATATATATATATACCGTATATAAATACCCCATTAAGCGCTTTTCATGCGTTCTTATATGCAGGAGCGCTAAGTGAATCAGCTCTAAACGGGGCAATTTAATGCCATATCGCAAATCTGCAAGCACTAAGCAGGGATTTAGAGGGATTTAAACAAGATTTGGCACTCAAAACCTCGCCATCGCAAGATTTTAAACTATACAGGGGATCAGACAGGAAAGAGCTATATGTAGCGAATCATGGCTGATCATGGTAGTGTTAAGCAGAGTTTTCCTAAATATAATTACTGAATTAGAGAATATCAGCCTCATTAAATTGCAATTCCGCCAATTGAAAAGGGCTCTACATAAGCACAGAGCATATTTTTTACAAAAGTTTTTAGTTAGTGAAAACTTTGCTTTTGGAAAGAAGTTCAAAAACTTCTGTAAAAAAATATACTCTGTGCTTACATAGACCCCTTTAGAATTTGCAGAATTGCAATTCAATAAGGCTATATGTTAGGGAATATTGAGCAAAATTATAATTTATTGTCAAAGAAGTGACAAATATGGTGCTCCTCCAGCAAATCTGAGCTCTCCCACCTTTTTTCCAGACAGCTTTTGTTTATCTGTCTACCTTTTTATCTATCAATATTTTCCATGGAAAACATTTGATTAATACAACTAAATATAAAGACAGACTGGTATATAAATAAACACACATAACATTAGATTGATTGGTAGATAGATAGATATAGATAAATAGATAGATAGATAGATAGATAGATAGATAGATAGATAGATAGATAGATAGATAGATTGATATATAGATAGATATATAGATAGATGATAAATAGATGTTAGAGATAGATAGATAGATATATATATATATAGATAAATAGATAGATAGATAGATAGATAGATAGATAGATAGATAGATAGATAGATAGATAGATAGATGATTGCTAGTTCTAGGCCAGGTCTGTCAACTCCTTTTCTATCAGTCTGTCAAATTACATATTGTCATATACATGTTTTACTGTACCTCAGCGCTACAGAATATGTTGGCACTATAGAAATAAGAGATACTAACAATAGACGGATAGATAAATAGATAGATAATGCTTGACTTAAATAGTAGATATAACATTTTACATAATAAAACTGTTACTATCATCACAATCTAAAACACAGTGGAACTTCCTTATTGGTCATCAGTGCGTTCCTGAGTAACGTACAAATACTGAATCGGACTAATGTAGAATTTTGGATTTTTGGACTAATATTGGAAGTTTCAGGACAAATATCGGAGTATTTGGTTCATTTCAAATCTAAATAACATTAGAGCTATTTTATAGTATATGATTATTTAGATTGCAATGACAACCCAGGCATATTCAGAGTAAAATTGTATCTTTTTCACATAAGGCCTTGTAGTAGAAGATAGCAAATTGTTTAAAATATATAACACACTTAACATATCCATAAAGCACTGCATCCAACACTAGAAACAAACTTTCCCCACCCAAAAGCTTATAAACAAGGTGTGTTGCCTCCGAACATCATGTATTTGAAGCTTGGCCTGCATGATCAGGGTACCAGCTACCTGCAGGATGCCCTCACTCTGGCATATATTCACTATTTTGTTAGGTCTACAAAGGGCTGCAATGACAATTTTCTCCATAGGAAAAAGACCGTGAACAGGATCATATCCCCTGCAATGCTAAGGGTCTGTGTGTTTCGACCATAACACTGAGATTTACAGCTTAAAATCTTTGAATATTATCACAGAATATTATTTTATACCATGTATACAGCACAGAGATCCGCTTACATTCCCCTGCACTCAGTCAGAGATGCCCTTTGCTTGGATATTTTTGAAAAAAAGAGAATAATGACATTTCTGTCCACACAGGCTTTTGTATAATCACACTAGAACTGCATAATTAGGATCCCTCTACACTATGTCATTATAATTCTCTCTTTTTACATTCAAGTGCTTTAAATTTACTTTGAGGCTTTGGGAGAATAGCATTGTCTTAATGAATTATTGTAAATAAAAATTACGGCTATTTCTTGAAAAATATAATGATATATAATGTCATTATTTGTGAATGTCGGCTCAAGATAGTACACATCTGCAAGCAGCAAACAGAAATGTTCA
Organism: Discoglossus pictus; assembly: GCA_027410445.1. Lineage (NCBI taxonomy): Eukaryota > Metazoa > Chordata > Amphibia > Anura > Alytidae > Discoglossus > Discoglossus pictus. Next base: position 50,180,835 of record CM050173.1, on the reverse strand, counting down.
ATGTTATAATACTAAAAAGTTTTAAAATTTAAACAAATAATTGTTTGGGCATTTATATTTACCCGCTTTGCCTTATATGAGTTCTAGGAAAAATCCTACAACAAGAGTAGGAGTAGAATCAATACCTCCAACACCTTTCTTCCTGACCTCAGTTGCATTATTAAATGTATCATATATTTTAACTGAAGCTTTCAATGCTTAAATAATTTATCAGTTATATGTTGTAGTTTTTCTAAGTCCCTCTCACTATTTAAACATTCTTCCTATTTCCCTTCTGAATGTCACATATGTGTATTCATAATGAAATATGCCTTCCGATCCTTGACATTGATATTCAGACCTTGATGAATTTTGTAAAAAAAAATAATTACCTGCCCTAGGGTATAAGGCTTCATGTGATTTTTTTCTAATTTTAAATATCTTTGAACAAATGCATCTAATATCCAATCTGAAAGTTTATTATTTCCAACTCATATTTATTTAATATTAATAGTTATTGGATTAATTAATCTTTTAGTTTTATTTAAAATGTATTTTGCATTGCTATGTCATGATAATTTATTTGTCACAGGTGCTTACATTTTTTTCAAAGTATTAAACGCCATGAAATAATATTTGATAGTATTTCTTCTTAATAAAAATCAAATTCAAGGATTCTCTTTTTTCCTTAAAGCTTGAGCTTTGCAGTTATTTTCTAAAGGAATGTTAACAGAAAAAAGTAATGTCAGCCTTAGCAAATCACTTTGCAGTTAGTGAATTTTGACCCCAATTTGCCTAAGAAACAAACAACCATCATACCAGGTGAGTAGATAAAAATATAGGGTCACTGTAGTCATGTATTGAAAATATACTATTTTGAAACATTACACTTGAAAATAGGGGAGATTATTATAGATTATAAAAAAAAAATCGTCGAAACATTTTATATGCAATTATGCTGTTCTGGAACCGGTAATTTGGTTTCTGTTGACCCGCTTCCTCAAATGGTAGGTGACCAAGTTTATAGCTACACAATGGGAATGTGGTATTTACAACTGTCAGTGCTTTTATTAGGTTTAATGCAAAACGTATTTGTTTGTAATGACACAGACTCCTTGGATAGCAGCAGCAGAATTATCTGAAAGCAGAAAATATAACTCTGCAGTAAAGTATGTTTGCATTTTAAATTTAGAAAATATATATGTAGCATTTATTTTCCTTTGCTGTCTAAAACATGTTTCTGGAATAGTTATTCAAAATACCATATAGAAAACAGTTGACCACATTGGCTCATTAATAAAGTACACACTGCAAATTAAAAAATAAGCTAAAATAAAATGACATAGTACCCTTTTCATTATATAAATCATATTTAAATGTTAACAACTAAATGCTGTCACCTAAATCAAGCAGGCCACAGAAACGTGTTCATGGTTCATTTATCCTGACAGATTTATATTCTGCAATTGAAATTTATTTGCTATTGTTCGCTATCTCTGCCCAGTCCTTCCCCTGTACATTTAGACAGTACAAAGGCTCTGCTATATTAATAACCTCAGCTATTGTCTCTGCAGGTAATATGCATTGCACTATGAGCTATGGAAGCTCCACCCTGACGTTCTATAAACTGAAGACTCAAATGGAGAAGAACTGACATTAGATTAGGGCTTTTTTAGGAAAAAGGAAACATTCCGGTATGCTTTACATTGCAGGACAGGTATTTTGTTTGTTGCTACTTAACCCCTAATTTAAATGTCTGTCATCCATGTCAGGTGAAGGGGAGCGGCTTCGTTTCATGTCTGCTCCTCTGTTATAGTTTATAATCTATTGCCAACTCCCTGTCCTTAAGGGTTTATATTAAATTATTTTTATAGCACAGAAAGGTTCATAGTATAAAAAAGGAAGTTAAAAAACAAAACAACATTTATTTGCATATTCATCCTCATTTGTTGCTTATCAGTGCTTGAATGCGGCTTCCAGTTCAAGATTGTTGGAACATATAGAACAGGTTCTCCCAGCTCCAGTCCCCGAGAGCAGGATATCTTGTTTCCATCAATTGCTCAATCATTTTGATTTACTCAATGATATAACCAATATTTTGCCCCTGAGAACTGGATTGCACAAGAGTGATGTTCTAAATATTAAATATAAAGCAGATGAAGGGGATTTACTAGTATTTTATGTTGCTGTTGTGTGAGATGCTGTGATCTTACATTTCACTGGGTTAGATACCTTGGAGGAATGGGAGGAACTGTGGGTTCAGATAACGGGGGGGATTTTACTAGCCATTTTCTCACCTGACACGTGGTGACAAGGGTCTGTGATAAAGTGGGAAGGCTTGCGATAAATTGAGAAGGTATGATTTTCACATAGGAAATAGTGCATAGTAAATCAAGTGATGTTGTGGAACTCATTTGAGATGCTAAGTAAATTCCCACCAACATCTCTTGAAAAACTGATACTGTATATATCCAATTGACTAAAGAACTAAATAGAAGAGTAAACTCAAGCAGGATAACCATTCCTCTCACACTACAAGTAGACTAGGGGTCCTATTAAATTTGAATTTTGGCGGAGTTACAGAGTGGTTAAATTAGACAAGCCCGCAACATACGCGGCCGACATCCAAATCTGTAAACCATGCTTTTGCATGTTCCATTTGCTGGCGTGAACATGATCAATTAGTCAAAGCAGTGGTTACGGGTTTAGACAGAGCTATTAGTAAAAGAGATTGTCATCATCACGTCACTAACAAAATGGAGCTTAGATTTCAATTACTTACAGGTTTGAAGTCTGAGTTGCGATTCCAGAAATAATGCAATATGAAGTAATCAATAAATATGATATTCTAGCCCTTGCGAGTTCTATTATATGTATTAACACACTGATTATCAAGATCAATATAACACGGAAATAAAAAGTAAAAAAAAAAAAAAAATTATTGCCGATCTGTGGGCTTGCGAATATTGTGCTATTAATATTATTACCTTACAACACTTTCCCTTTAAGTTAAAATATAGTATTGTGTTTATATTTGCTTTTACAGTGCTACGGAAGGGGCTTTAAGCTCCTTGCGGGTCCTCTCTAGTAACCATAGGATTTTTGACTCCATTTGATGTTTACGGGTTTGAACGCCAGTCCGTCTTTGGGGAAACATTAAAATTTAAATAACGATTTGTGATTGTAACATATACGGGTTTGATAGAGCAAAGGCTTAGCAGGGACGGAGTTCGGATTTTCATGGCCCGTAGTGTTTTTCTGTCTGTAACCCGCAGATTATTTGCCGGTAGCTAAAAGAGGCCAGTAACTTTTGCAGGCTACTTTACGGGCTACGCGAACTCAAAATCGCCAAATTCAGTAGGGCCCTAAGAGTACAATATGGAATCTCCTGTGACACCAGCAAAGTCAGATATTTTAAAAGTTGTCTTTAAAAATGCCTTCCTGCTCCTGGCTTACACAGTTGCAAATTTTATACGTTAATACATACTCCAGAAGTATTGTATGTGAACTTTAAAAAATACTACAGTGGTCGCTTAATGCCCTATTAGACCAATAGCTTTATGATTTTTTATTAACCATTCAATCTCACTGGGAGGTTGCCATGTTAGTCTCTTCCCTCTAATTTTTCCAAAACTACAGTGATCCATTAATTATATATTGACCAATGACCTTCTGTCATGTCGGTGATCATATGGACGCAGCGCTCGAGGCACATCTGTCTGTGCTTCTGGTTACGTTTCTCCATATGGTTTTCTTGGCAATAATACTGGATTAGGTTGCCAGTTCCTTTTCCAGTGGCCCGTGATTTGTCTGACCTCTATGCTATGACTTGGCCATCTTGAGTGACCCTACATGGCATAGCTCACAGCTACACTGAGGTACACAAGCCCCTTCACCATGACAATCCAGAAGAGGAGCAGCATTGAGGTTACCCCAATACAGAATTATTTTTCTTCTGCCACTGATTTTATGGAAGTGCATCTACAATCCTCAAGAAAAAAAAAAATTCTCCCTCTTTGAGTGAGTTCTTACAATCACGTGGGCGAGATTTACATCTCAAACTAAGTGTGTGCCAAGAGTAACAAAAATATGTCATACGTGTCAAGGTGTGAGATTATATACAAAAAATATTCATGTTATATGACAAATCGTACATACTTTCTGTATTACTAAGTATATATGTATTGTGATAAATATGAAACATTTGTCTCAACTATATTAGGGTAATTATGACAGCAATGTCATAACATGGTTGCTAAGACTAATGTCTGCTTATTTTAATTGCTCTTAAATTGTGTACATTGCAACTCCCTAAATATGCCAAAATATTCACTCATGAGTAGACACAATGCACCTTTACTTATACTCACTAAGAATCACTAAGAATCATTTACTCTATTTCAGTTTTAACTTGGCAGCCGTGTAGGTTACATACCAGTCACCCAAACAATTTCTATGGTTCATTGGCAGCCATGACCAAATTGGGCGAATTAGTCATCTTAGTAAACAAGGACAGACTTAAAGATGGATAAGGTTGTAGTCATAAAATGAAAGTGCATAAATTCAAGACATGTATTTATTAAATTAGGGTTTAACTAAACTAAGTACAATTTCTATATTATTTCAAATGTATTATTATTATTATCTACTTATTAAATATGGTACATGTCTGAATAACATAGGAAGGAAAATTTATAAAAAAGTGCATGGAATGTATATTGTTTTCTTTGTTGCATTTGCAAGAGCGTATATGAAAAAACACAGTATATTTTCTTTTTTAATGTTCTAAATAAACTTTTATTTGAAAGTATAATGGTCAAAAATAATGTCCCTGTCAGCTAGTGAAGAGTGATAAAGCTGTATGAGTTATCAGCTATAGCTAATGAGATACCATACAGCAGTATTATAAATACAATGATAGTTTCAAGCAAGTTTAATTAATATAAAACATTTGCAATCTTTATATTTTTTTAAATTCATGGTAAGTTTTTGAGTTCCAGGTTCCTTTTTTAACTTATATTTTTAACCCCATTTCATAAATATATCCCATCTAGAGAACAATTTACTGAGCATTGAAGGGACTTTGCTTGGTGGGCTCTATTTCCTATTGGAAAAAATGCAATCACAGCCCAATTGCAGCCCCTGCTATGGACTATTAAGTATCCCCAAATGTCATTTTCCAAACAGTTATATTTTGGAGTTTTTGAACATGTGATGCAACAACGTATTCATCCAAATATTTATATTTTATATTTATATTTTTATGCCAATTACAGTAATAAAACAGTTTATCATTCACTAAATAATTGTGTGACTGGCAGCAATTTTATTTTATAACCAAGGAAAATGGCTGTGAGTTTTTTATTTTTCTACTCTAAGGGTGATAGCGGGTCACAGATTCACACATATACTGGCAAAATATTTATTAAAGACAGTATTTATGAAAATATGTTACAAGCTAAATATTTTTGATAATCTGCTTTACAAGTTACTCAATAAATAATGAAATATTGTTTATTATTTTAAACAATTATGCAAATATATAATTTAAATTATACAGTAGTCATCTTGATAGAAATTATTGGCAGTACATTTCCAAAATCCTTAGTAAAATATATATCCTGCACTTTAATTTGTGTTTACATTTTTACATACCTTTCTTCCCTTTTTTTTGTTCTTTCTTTCTTATACTGTAAATTATGCCCACTTTTTGCATTTTCTTTCTTTCTTTCTTTCTATACTATATTTTGTTTTTATGTTTTGTTTCCTTTTCTCTCTTATTATAATTTGTTTCTTGCTTTCTTCTTACCCTTTTTCCGTCAGTCATATTTCTTTCTATATTTTCTCTTGTTCATACTATATTTTATTTGTTTTTTATGTTTTGTTTCTTTTTCTCTTTTATTATAATTTCTTTCTTTCTTTCTTTCTTCCTTATTTTCTTTTTATACTATTTTACAACATGTTACTTTTATTCTATTTCTATCCTATATTCTATTTTATTATGAGTTTATTTTCTTTCTTCTGTTTTCCTTCATCTTTTCCTTTTGACCATTCATTATATTTATTCATTTCCTTTCTCCATTTTTATACTATATTTTAATTATATTTTATGTTTTCTTTATTTTTCTCTTTCATTATAATTTCTCTTTCTTACCTATTTCTTCTTTTTTTTGTTCTTTTTTCCTGTTTTCTTTTTTCTTATACTGTAAACTTACTAAAGTAATTGTTATTATAATGTCTTTCTTTCTTTCTTTCTTTCTTTCTTTCTTTCTTTCTTTCTTTCTTTCTTCATACCAAATTCTAACATAAGGTGTACATTTGTGTAGCTATATTTTTTGTCATTTGTGTATATCTATCTCAAAATTGTAGAGCCTAGTTGTTATTGAGCACAATTAGATGAGAATACATTCTTTGTAAGTTTAAATGTTGGTTGGGCTCCTGTGTGTGAATGAAAGTGACATTTTCCGTCACGCATCAAGGTCCTACACACCTGCACTCTAGTTGCATCTTTTCCCAAGACGTAATGGTGATTGTAACAAATGTGAATTCTATGTTTCCGAGGGGTGCAGGTGTATCTAATGGTAGACAGTGATCCATGGCTGCACCTGTCTCATTCAGTTTGCAGCTTTTAGGTTCTGTATTATCCCATAAACAAGACACAATTCAGCAAAGCAGGCCGGGTAGGATATAACAATTACTGCAAGAAATGTGACATTTGGATGTGTCAACAATTTGAAGAGATGCTTTTTTGTTCAATTATATTTTGTAAAATGTGTTGTGAAAGATGTCATTTGTCAACAACACAAGTGATTGTCAATTTAAAAAGATGCAATTTTAATAATTTCTACAGGGGATAAAGGAGCAGTGAATTTTTGGCATGCATTTAAAAAGGCCAAAGGTTAACTTATATAAAACTATATATCTAGAAATTGACAGCCTTATTCAATTGTGATTCGGCAAATTGAAAAGGGCTCTATATAAGCACATAACATATTTTTCTTACAGAAGTTTTTAGTTAGTGAAGACCTTGCTTTTTGATAGAAGTTCACTAACTAAAAACTTCTGTACAAAAAATATGCTATGTGCTTATATAGTGCCGAATCGCAATTTAATAAGGCTGTGAGTTTGCAGTCTTGTAAGATGCTTTGTGAAAAGGCACTATACCATTGAACCATTCTTGTTAGATATAGTATCTTTTTTATACAGTATATATAAAATGAGCAATAAAGACGAAATACCTTTAATATAGATAGTAAAGGTAGTAAAGGTATAAGAAATATATTCAATTTTTTGTGTGTATATCTGATGATAAATTTGCAGCTAGTTTTTGTGACACCATCATTAATTCTGCATCAATGTCAAGGAACTTTTTTAAACATGCTTTTCCAGAATAGTTTTTTTTTAATTGTTTCTGTTTTTAGAAATTTGACACTGTTCACATTTTTGAAAAACAAGTTAGTTTTTTTTTAACAGGTTTGTAATTAAACTCTAACGACCGTTTTTCAATTCATACATTGTAGACAATGGTCTGGATAGCTTTACAAACGCGTTGTTGTTTAGTAAACAGTGGACATTGTATAGTTTACTCACAGAGCTGTTAGAAATGACCACCATGCAACATAAAGAGTGGTGGACTCTCAAAATCATTATAAAGCATTTAATAGAGCAGGTTTTAAATTTCATAAAAATTGTGAAGCATAAAAAGTTTTTTTTTTTAAGTTTAGAGGCATTAAAGGGCTATTTAAGTCAAAACATTTCTAGCATTAATTTACTATTGATGTATAATGTGTATTTCCTCTGGAACCATTTCTACCCAATAACCATTAATTGGGGGGAAAAAAGATCACATTTTAAACGTTCCAATATTTTTTTCAAGATAAATAATCGCTCCATAGTTTACAAAAACTACATTAAATATAGACAGTATGGGACTATTTCTCCTTCTCTGTCCTGATAAATTCCAGAAAATAGAGGGACATTGAGTCTAATGGATTTCTGAATTGCCCCATATTGTGCTTTTATTTACTTTTTGTTTTTAGTTAGTGATTTATATCCATAAAGATGTGAGATTAATATAAAAATATCATTATAAACTAGCGACTTGCCCGGCAAAAGTGACAGCAAAAAAATTTGCAGCCTCGCAATGCTGTTTGCCACACAATGAGGGCTCTCCCCCCTCTAACTTCGACGCCCATCGCAATCCTCTCAATGAGCTCCTTCAATGCTCATTGCGTGCCTCCCCCCCCCTCTACTTAACGGGAGGTTCTCATTGCAAGCCTCTCCCCCCCTCTACCTCTCCCACCCTCTACTTCTCCCCCCTCTACTTGACGGAGGCGCTCATTGCAAGCCTCTCCCCTCCTCTACTGGTCTTGCGATGAGCGCCTTTGGCGCTCATCACAGGCCTTGCATTGAACGCCTTTGGCGCTAATTGCAAGCCTCTTCCCCCTCTACTTCCTCTACCTCCCCTGTGTCTCTTTCCCCTCTCCCTCCCCCTGTGTCTTTCCCCCCTCTCCCTGTGTCTCATCTCTGCTCTCCTCCCTCCCCTGTGTCTCTTCCCCCCTCTGTCTCTTCCCCCGCACCTCCCTCCCCTGTGTCTCTTCCCCCTCCTTCCTCCCCTGTGTCTCTTCCCCCTCACCTGTGTCTCTTCCCCCTCCTTCCTCCCCTGTGTCTCTTTCCCCTCTCCCTTCCCTTTGCCTTGACCTCCTTCCCCCTTACCCTCCTCCATTCTTCACCCCTTATCCTCCTCCTCCCTTATTATCCTCCTACTTTCCCCATAACCTCCTCCTCACTTCCCCCTTCTCGAATTCCTATCCCCCTCTCTGCTTACTTCTTACTATGATACAGGCGCTGCCGATGCTCATCTCTCCCCCGCAGCATGTCTTCCGGCTGTGTCCTGACCTGCATATGCTAATGATATGACGAGCATCGGCAGCTCCTGCATCGAAGTAAGCAGACAATCGGATAGGGATTGAAGAGGGGGGAAGTGAGGAGGAGAATAAGGGGGAAGGAGGGAGGACAGCATCAGTGGGGCAGGTGAGCCCTGCAATGATCGCCTATGGTGCTCAGGCCGGCGGGGATGCAGTGGGCTGGGGGCTGGAGGAGAGAGACAATGGCAAGGAGAGAGAGTGCTGCGTCCTAGGGGCCTTGTGATGAGTGCCTGTGGCACTCATCGTGAGCCCTGCAATAAGTGCCTTTGGTGCTCATTGCAGCCTAAGTCCCGCAGGCTCGCGATCAAGGGCTCTCCTTGCTTCACGACGTTCACAGTTGCGGCCTACAAACATCGTAAGCGTTCCAAACAGTCCCACAGATCCACAACTATTATAGTGATATGGTTAATGCCATAAAGGGGGGAAATTTAGGAGGAAATCTTATAATATTATCATAAATCAGTTAACATTTGTCAATAGTAGGAGGTAGTTCCCAGAGCTGCAGTTGGCGCTAGGAATTGGATACGAAGATAGCAGGCAACCTACTTCAGGCGAACAGTGCTTCTCCTTGTGTTATCTGGAGACAAGTGATTGAGAGATCTTTCCGTCCTGTTAGATTCATTGTTTATCTGGATTTAGTAGTGGTAGTGGACAAATCACCAGTTTTTGTCATCAAAATGTATCTGATTGTTGAGATATTCATACACATACTTAAGACAATAACAACTACACCTAGTCGTCTGAGGCAGCAAAGGAGCTAACAACATTTTTCAATAGTTGAGCATTTAAAATGCTATAAATTTACAAAACTTCCTTTAAAAGTCACTTTAATCTATAGTTTCTACACTATGGATCAGTACTTATTTCAAGCAAATAAAAACCTTTGTAATGTCTAAAACATACACATCACGCACAATTTGTTACATCAGTGTCTGCTTAAACAGGTGCAATTCGGCTGATATCAAGTTGTAACACCAGATCTGTGTCAAATAACTTGGATTATATATAACTTCTTAAATATCCCAGGCAAGAAATCCTTTCTAAGCCTAATCACAGAAACGCAAATTTTTCTGGATCAGTGAAAACCACAAAAGCATTCCTCTTACGGGGAAAAGGATTTAAGGGAAGATTTTAAAGGATTAATTGTTTTGAAGTTTTTCCACAAGCTGGTTCTTATCAAAGAGAAAAAAAAACTTGATGGCCATTAAAGAGGAACTGGCCGCCTAATTATTAACTGCTGGCAGAATGCATTTGTTGTTTTTTTAGCTTGTGAAGACTAATAAGGAAACTAATGAGTGTTTTAAAGCAAGGCGATGATCTCTCAGCACAACCAGGCAGAAAATCAGAAAAGAGTCTGCATTTTTGGGATATTAGCAGCCAGGGCAATTTCTAAAGCTAGGTGTGAATCTACATTCAAGAGAACACTAAGATTAGTGCAGCCACACTTCTGCATTGTAATTCAGTACCACTAATGATTATTTTTAAAGGTATTATTTAGAATATATAGATTGATCTGATATGTACCATTATGTTTGCTTTTGATGATATTGTAGGATTTTATACGAACTGCACTCTGGGAAATTGGGCTAGAGATGTGGACTCCTAGCTCACTGTGCCTTAGAGAGTACAGCTGCACCTCACTGATAAGGCCTAAGAGAGGCCGAAACGCGTCTGGAGTTTGCTATTTCTACAATTCAGGGTAAATAGCCTGGTATTTTGGGTCTGGATCACTAATTTGAGTGAGACCAGACTGATATGCTACAAGATATTTCTCTCTGTGAAGGATACAAGTGAGCTAAAAGTGTCTGTTATATGAGTAGGTTATCATGCCTATACAACAAACCTATTAAGGTTTGTTAGTTCTCAGGTCGAGAGCTGGACCTTGTTTCTGTATGAAGTAGACAGTGCCATGCAATTGAGCTTACAATGTTACCCTCTTTAATCTAATAACCATAAATACATGACCCCTTTATAGCCTATGCCTGACATATTACCACAGTTTTTTTAAGTATGGCGCAGGATAGATATATAACCTACCGGCAGTCAGTACTATTTTGGTCTTTTGTGTCTCATCAGTGTGGGGCTGACCTCTTACTCATAAGATTAGGGTCCTATGACGTGAATTACAATGTTTGTACATAGTCGACATTACATAAAGGGTGCAGCATTTTTTCTTCAAACTCAGCTATTTTTAATCCAAAATGCAAAGGAGACAGAAAGAGTCCTTCTAAGGTAGTAAATTGTTGGGCTTTAATCAGTGAGTATCATGATGGAATACTTTGCTTCCTTGTGCAGAGTGGTTCTTATTCCTCACCTTCCTTTTTACTTTTCCATCCCGGATCACATAGGTGGTAAGTGAATGGAGGATCTTCAGTGCCACCAGAGACGTATTGACAGTTGCTGCTTCTGACTGGCATCCTCCTGATCCTGAGCTTGCCGATGGACTGGTCAGCAATGCTGATATCACCACACAGATCTGATACCTCAATGTTTTTCACCCCCTTTTGTGTCTTCTAACATGGTCCAGTAAAAGCCCCATTAATGAGGTGAAACACATTGATAAGTCTAGGTTGCAGATCTGAGTGATGAAGAGCTATACTTCATAATGGACAAAGGGGCTTTTGGAAAGTTAATAAAGTAACATAGCCTTTAATTTCTTACCTAATACATGGTATAATTCTCTACACTGGACAGACATATATTATCAGACTACACTCTCTGCTTAGGTTAGTCTTATACACATGAACACGCCAAATACACTGAATTTCAGAGCCAGAGGGTTAATGGTGGAAACTGTAAGCTGTATGGATCTCACAGTTTTCAAGGAGCTCTTACCACTTTCTTCTGTGCCTGTACCATATTCTAGAACAGTAGTTCTCAAAAGCTAGTACTATGACCAGTGCCGATCACTAAGAGCATATCTGCCAGTCCTCAGCAACAAAGAGGGAGAGAGACAAACACTATAACCACTTCAACCATACAACTACATTATAATTACCATTAATCATATTAACAGTGAGATAACTGGTGCATCAAATGTTAGTCCCGTTTCTGGGTATATTTGTCCTGCTGATTCCAAAATCAAACACCAGTTTTCCCCTAACAGCTCTAATTTTGGAGATAAAGAACATATGCCCTATACCACTTTATGGTTTATGATACAAACTTTCCAGTCTTCCGACACACAAGAAGCTCCTTTTGTTAGACTTCCAAGAGTTGGAACTGCCAGGACAATCGCGTATAAAAGTCCAAGAATAATCAGCTATCATGCGTGCATCCCATCTTTCTTGGTATCTGGCTTCCATTGTTTTTATGTCTTGGTGAAATCTTTCAATTTGCTTTTCTCTTAAGTCACCAAAGTTCTCTGGAAAGTGATCTAATTGACTGTGCAGATAATGGACACTCAATTTACTTCCAAGCCATGTGTCCTCCTACATATATTCCCTCGGAGGCCAATCTTTTATTGCTCAATGTTCATGTTTGGCTCTACTATTCAAAAAACTTGAGCTGATGAAGTCTATCCAATGCAATTTTCTGAATCAGCGCCCTGAATAACCCCCCGGGAACACACCTAAAAACCATCAGCCCTATTAAATTAGGACGTATAAACTTCGTATCCAGTCCGTAGCGCTACATAGCTATTAAATTCAAGCCACAAATGCCATTTTCGCAGCCCATAAAAAAGATGCGACTTGAATGTGCAAATAGACTGCGAATTGGATACGTACAGACTTCTCAGCAGAAAAGCCTTTGATGTTTCCAAGCCAGAAATGTAAATCGATAAAAATTTAGCTTTTCTTAGGACCACCCTCCTGCGAAGCTTCTTGCAAGCCGTAATTGTATAAAATTTCTTTCATCTACTAAAGACTACCGGCAAAGCCCTTACAGAAAAGTCTGTAGCACTTTAAATCAAAAAAATAAATTCAATAATGTATTTTTAAATGAAAATAAAGGTATATTTATTAATAATAATAATAACACAATATTACTATTACTCAAATAGTAAAGAAAAAAAAAATGTATGCGATTTTAAAGTGTTTTATTCATACAGGATTTTAATGTATTATTATTTAGTGTTGACCTCACATGGACTAGCATATACTATTTATTATTTTTATTAAAGCGCATTTCATATTAAAATCGGGCTGTGCACAATTCTAATGTCAATCAAACAATTGATTGACAGTTTTCTTAGTGATGTCATTACGACTTGCTTTATTTTAATTGGATCCACCGAAAAAGGGGTTGGCTTGAAATTACGGCTACGAAATAGACAATTTGCGGATTGGATTCGTAGTCTGTAGGGAATTCTAATTTAATAGCTATGTAGTATGTAGCAGCATTTGAGGATTGAAAGTAGCACTTACGGGCTTCTAATTTAATGTGGCTGCAAGAACATCAATGTGACACCACGAACATTTTTTTTTGTTGGCTTGTGTTATCGATTCAGTTTTCTGCAGTTAAAATGCACTCTATTCAAATCAGTGCAAAAACTGAATGAAACTTCAGTGTGCAACATGAAGTATCACCCTGTTAAAATATTCTTTATCTCGAAGGTGGTTCCCATGAGCATTGGAAGAGAGCCAGCAGCTCCAAAGAACAAAAACAGTGAGTACCACTGTCCTAGATTATCTCAAGAGAATTGAAAGTACTATCACCCAGAGTTTCTAAGAGGTGTATTAGCGATTGCTGCTCTGAAGCAGTAGACTTTTGGACAGTAACATATCTCTACATGTATGGCAGTATCGGATTGCTTGGTAATCCCCAATCACAATGCACCATCAGTATGTGATATAGAGAAGAATATGTCATGTCCAGTTCTGCCCAAAGGGTACACACAGTAATCAAATCCCAGGCTGCCGACATTCAAAGTGACTGATCACAAAGCATGTGCACATTTAACATTGAGAAAATCATAGCCAAGCCCAAGGCACCAAAAATAGCTTTTTCAGCATACAGGAATGCCATTACTACCTACCACTGTGATTGATCTCACAGATATGCTAATGCATCTTAAAGGCACAGACATAATAAAAATATCACCGGAGTGTATTAAAGCTTGGACCAGAAGGCAAAAAATTAAAAGTACCCGTATTTATCGGCGTATAACACGCACTTTTTCTCCCTGAAAATAGGGAGCAAATGATAGGTGCGTGTTATACGCCGATATTCCCTCCCCCCTCCTCATCCTCAACCTCTCTCCTCATTCTAAACCCCGCTCCGCATTCTAACCCCCCTCCTCATTCTAAACCCCCCTCCTCAACCTAAACCCCCCTCCTCAACCTAAACCCCCCTAAATACCTCCCCCTCACTTACCTGCCTCTGCTCCGGCCTCCGCTCCGGTCCTTGACCCGGCGTCACATGCGCGCCACGTCATTAGCATATACCGGGTGCCGGAGGAGGGGGGTTTAGGTTGAGGAGAGGGAGGGGTTAGAATGAGGAGGGGGGGTTAGAATGAGGAGGTGGGTTTAGAATGAGGAGGGAGGTTGAGGGGGGGGTTGAGGTTGAGGATAGGGAGGTTGAGGTTGGGGAGGGGGTTGAGGATAAGAGGGTTGAGGAAAGAGGATGAGGATGGGGGGGTTGAGGGGGTTTGAGGATAGGGGGTTGAGGAGGGGGTTTGAGGAGGGAGGTTGAGGAAGGAGGATGAGGGGGTTGAGGGGGTTTCAGGATGGGGGGGTTGAGTAAGGGGTTTGAGGAGGGAGGTTGAGGAGGGGGTTGAGGATGGGGGGGTTGAGGAGGGGGTTGAGGATGAGGAGGGAGGTTGAGGATGAGGAGGGAGGTTGAGGATGAGGAGGGGGGTTGAGGATGAGGAGGGAGGTTGAGGAGGGGGGTTGAGGTTGAGGAGGGGGGTTGAGGTTGAGGAGGGGGGTTGAGGAATGGGGATGGGGGGTTGAGGAGTGTTTGTTGAGGGGGTTTGAGGATGGGGGGTTGAGGAGGGAGGTTGAGGAGGGGGTTGAGGATGGGGGGCTTGAGGAGGGAGGATGAGGAGGGAGGTTGAGGAGGGGGTTGAGGATGAGGAGGGAGGTTGAGGATGAAGAGGTGGGTTGAGGATGAGGAGGGGGGTTGAGGATGGGGAGGGGGGTTGAGGATGAGGAGGGGGGTTGTGGATGAGGAGGGAGGTTGAGATGGGGGGTTGAGGTTGAGGAGGGGGTTGAGGAGGGGGGTTGAGGAAGGGGGGGTGGAGGAGGGGGTTGAGGATCGGGGGTTTGAGGAGGGGGTTGAGGAGGGAGGATGAGGAGGGAGGTTGAGGATTTTGCTTCAAAGTTCTTTATTTGAATTTTTTTTTCCCCTGAAATTTCCTTCTTAAAATGAGGTGCGTATTATACGCCAGGGCGTGTTATATGCCGATAAATACGGTATATAATGTGTTAAATATAAAATAATTAAATTTAAAATTACACATTTTTATCAAATTGTCTAAATGATTTAACTTTTAATTGTTTTACTAACACTTAATATTTAATTCATTAAATATGATAGACCAGGGAAGTAGTAATCAAGAGGTTGTACACAAAAAGATTGAAGACTGAACATGACTGAGCTATGGAACAGTCACCCAGTAGAGGTGATAGATTCTAGTTTTATGAGGTAAAGTAAAGGGTCACTTGTGCTCTGCGCCCATCATATAGAAGAATTAAAAGTATATGTAAAAAAGTGTTAAAAACTGAATATAAAAGTACTCAGAAAAAGGTCTAAATTGTGTGATAAACTTAAAGTATAATAAAAACAATTGGCCTCATTCAACTGTAAGCCCGCAACTCGCTCACCTACGGCTGCATGTCTGAGATTGCATTGCAGGCTTTGGTTCCATTCCGTTTGCGGTGCTATACAATTTCCCAGGGTCGCCACTCACTGCCCGAGATCAGAAATCGGAAACCTTGGTTTCCAAACTAAGCAGAGCTGAACTTGCGTATGCAAGCCTGTAGCTACTGCTTACAATGAGCCAATACTAAATTAGACCGTCATCATGACGTCAATAAAACCTGAGGATGCTCCCGCAGGCTCCTTGTATGAAACCATGCAGGGTCCCCATCGGGACATTGGATCTCAAATTTGCACAATTGAAGTTTTTTTTATAATTATGCCTATTATCCTTCCATGCTTTTAAACATTTATGTGCCATGTGCAGTCCCCACCAGTTAAGAGTAATAAGAAGGTAGAGATAGGGGAGAATTTGAGACAAGATCTACAGCTTAACATTTTTTTTAATAAGAAGCAATATCAAAAAAAAAAATTTTGACCTATATTCTTCCACTGAAAGATGAGAAAATAGATGTTTGAAAAATCATAATTTGGCAGGTAAAATGTCATAAATCCAGTTTTTAACAAGAATCAAATACATGGTGATGCTTCTGCTGGTCCCTGAAGGCATCCAGGATACTTGAACACACACAGGGCTTGCTCTTATCCTTGATATTGTCTTCTTCTGAGCAAGTTCGAGTGAGGGGTAGGTGTCAAATACCAACAGCTGCTATGATACAAAAAATCTCCCCCTTCCCGCCTTCCTCACCTCTTTCCCCAGATAAATAAATTATTTAGACTCCAAGCTAGCTAGACAAAATGTAATATTCTATACACTAATTAGGAAATTAGGAGATTGTATTTAAAATGCTTCTATGCTCATTGCTTACACTAATACTAATGTGTTTAGTTTCTCATAGTTACATAGTAATTGAGGCTGAAAAAAGTCATTTAGTCTACCAAGTTCAACCTTTTTAGATCTCCTCTGATCCTACTAATATGTGGATTGATGGTTAATTAATTGTCACATACTTCACAAACATCTGAAGCTTTATATGAACAATAAAATGTGTTCGGTAAATTGCAATTCACCCTTTAATGAATCACTTAACAAGGAGAGAGGCTTAAGGTAATTTTGTTACTCCACACTAGGTATGGGAAGACCAGACTGTATAGGTCAAGTGATTGATATCTACTGTATATGTCTATGTTTCTATGCTTACACTCCATGGAGATCACGTGGTGTAAGATCTCTCAGTGACCTCAGCGTGACTTACTGCCGATGAAAGTACTTTGATCATATCTACCTATGTTTTCTTTTCATAGCAGCCACTTATTGACCTCAGTGAAATGATCAATCATAACCCATGTTTGTGTATTTCTTTTTCCAGTACTGCATAGTATAACGGGAGCACATGATTACATAAAAGACGTCAAATATTACCTGCAGACATAAAAGCTATGGAGACTCCTAACCACAAAAGCTAACAATTAGGAAACGACAGAGATCCCCAACCTTTTATTTTTGGTTTTGTAGCACCATAACACAATATGTACACCTAAAGTACTCTTGCACAACTTTCTGTATTCTTAGTATTATAAAAATATTTATAAAGCAAGAAATTTGCAATATATAAGGGTAAATACATTGAATACGGTGAATATAACATACCGAACAATATAGATTTAAACTTGGACAAACAAGAGGAGTAAAGGTCCATGCTTATAAGATCTTGCATTCTAAGAAAATGGTTGGGCATGGCACTAAAGGTGTGGGGAAGATGCATAATTAATAGTTGTCACTAAAACGGACTGCGGGAGGGTGAGTGCCATTGTGAAGCCTGACCCAGCAAGGCAGCCTCAATGTCATCAAAGTTGTTTTTACAGTTGTTGTTTCTAACTGGCACCCTCCCAATGCTTAGATTACCTATTGACTGGTCGCAGATGCTGATGTCAATACCCAGATCTGCTGCCATTAAAGGGGTTAATCCAGGCAGCAGATCTGCATGATGAAGAGCTACAATTGATATGGACTTTTAGAAACCGAAAAAAAATATAATATAGCCTTTTTTTGCCTAATATATGTTATTAATCTTTACTTAGATATATTTTCAGTCTATTATCAGTCTACAATCTCAGGTTGCAGGATGAGTTTTATTATACATTTGGGTATGTTGCTGAGGTCGACGATTCAAAGAGCTTAAATTCTGATGAAGTTGTTTGGGGTCTACACTAAAGGAGTGGGGAAGATCCGTAATAATAGTGGTCAGTGAAACAGGCTGGATAAAGTGAATGTGTGTCATGGTGAAGAAAGGAAAGTCTCTGTGTTGTTTGTATTGTAGACATTGGCATCTTGGGTGGTATGCTTCTATGAAAAAAGTGAGTTCTGAAGAAACGATTAATGCTCTGAAACAGAGACTGATTTAGAGGGTGCTAAAGAATAGGAGCAGCCCTATAGATGGTTGTGTTGTTGTTCAGTTCTTCAGTCACGTTCGATTCTTGGTGACCATATGCCAGGCATATCAGTCTGTGTCTCTGGTTGTGCTTATACATATGGTTGACCATTTTGGGCCACCCTATATTGTTTAGCTCACAGCTTCACTGTGGTACATAAGCCCCTTCATCAAGACAAGGTAGTGATCCATAGATGGTTGTAGGAGAAGATAATTAGAGAAGAAGAAAGCAGTATGTTCTTAGCAGAGTAAAAAGTGTGATTTGGGGAATACTTAGAGACACCTTAACGTTTAAGCACAATTATTCTGTGTTGTTCCACTTTCTTTTCTTTGTAAACCAATAAGCTTTGCATTAGTCCACTTGAAGAAATCTTCCTCTTCTTTCAAAGTCTCCTCCAACCTTAGGTAGTAGATCAAGTATGGTAGATTTTACTGTGCATATAAAGGTAATAACTGTAATATTTTTTTTTTTTAAATAAAAACCAAAACAACATTTTGTCTATTTTCAACTGTAGTTCTTCCAAGTACATTTTAAATATAGGATTATAGTAGATATTTAAGCACTCACGGGACACATATGCAGCCTTCATGTAAAGGTTATGCCATCACTGAAATCAGATTGAGATTATTGTACAATCTGGTTACAACTTGAGAAAAGCCACACAGCCAGAGCTTCCTGGATCCTCCATTACCTTTCTTAAAAGAGTGTTGGGAAATAGGAGTGCATGGGAACCAAAGCACAAACAAAACTAAAAAAATATGCTTTTCAAAACAGTCCTGTTTCAACACAAATCAGCAACAACATGTCATTTCTAGACGCAGACACAATAATGAGCCAAATGAACCATAGGAGAGCCATGAACTAGCAGAGCAGGTTATTTCACAATATATCAATAAATAAACACAACCTATTTTAGTAAATGTGCTTTACCCCACTATCCTATTATATTATACACACATATACACACACTCTCACTCACTCACTATAACACAAATACACAAACTTTTAAGAGATGCAACTCTCTTTTTCAAGTCAAAAGCAATATGGATTAGATGCTGCAAATTAGCAGCCTTATTAAATTGGGATTCGGTAAATTTAAAAGAGCTCTATTTAAGCACATAGCATATTTTATTTACAGAAGTTTTTAGTTAGTGAAGACCTTGCTTTTGAATAGAAGTTCTAAAAACTTCTGTAAATAAAATATGCTGCGTGCTTAAATAGAGCTCTTTTAAATTTACCGAATCCCAATTTAATAAGGCTGTAGGGCTTTATAGCAGTGGAGAAAGTAAAAAATAAGGAAAGAAAGAAAACATTGCAGAGAAATAACAGTGGAGTGGGACAAAACACTAATGGTAAGGGGTGTCATAAGTTAGATCAAAGAAAGAATATATATATATATATATATATATATATATATATATACATATATTTATATATATATATATATATATATATATATATATATTTATATATATATATGTATATATATATATATATATATATATATATATATATATATATATATATATATATACTGTATATACACTGTACGTATACACACAGTGGTCCTTTTACTGTGCTAGTTAGGTTAACCTCAGGTCAATGCACTCTTGAGTTAAGGACTTTGTGACTGTAATGAAGATTACTTTCTTTGTTACCAAGTTGCTACCTTCTGAATCTTGTTGTGTACGGTAGGTATAGTTATAACGGAGATGCACTGATAAGACAGAGATGCCCTGATAATCTTATGAGAAAGTTATGCAATTAAATGTCTGATTGCTTGTTTCAAGGAATGGCGAATGATTATCAATGGGGTCTGTATTTTCTTTTATTTCATACAATAAACCTCACCAAATCTGTCTAGCCATATTCCCACAGAATAAATTAGAGTTTATGCTGCCCTACTCCCATTCACATAAGTGTAACTCAACTCGAAATTATTATTCTCCTTTCCCCCTCATTCCAGGATTACCACTTACACAGGATTGCAACACATTTATATACACGCAGAATAGTATGTGTGTATGTATACATATGATGTGTGTGTATATGTATACATAAATATATATATATATATATATATATATATATATATACAGTATCTCACAAAAATGAGTACACCCCTCGCATTTTTTTTTTTTTTTAATTCTTATTTTTTATTTTTCAAAGAATATCAGAAATGTACAGAATGCGTCAAGAATGTAACATATGTAAACATGTCCATACAATAATAAGTAACTTTTCTTTTTATCACAAAACAGATCAATTAAACATCTCATAAGAAGTGAGAATAACAATTGAATCTCTCCTAGGGTTTGGGCCCTGGGAGTGATCTAGGATAAATAACCGCTATTTTAACTAAGCTATTATCCTTTCTTTTACCTCTATAAAGATTACCAGGATAGTCCCAGGGTCAGTACCTGGAGAGATAATTTTTTATAAAAATAAATAAAAACAAATACTATCTCCAGTTGTCTAGTTCTGAATTAAAAGAGTATGGGGGGTTTTCTTCCCCTCTTGTTGTTCAACCAAGAATTTACCTATATCTTCCGACTCTTTTAGACTCACCTCAACTTGGGCCTCTAATTTTCCAGATGTCCCAACAGGAGGCCCACCGTTTGTATCTCGCGTCAAGTTCCGCTGAGAAGCGACTCATGGTTTGAATATGGTCAATTTTCTGAAGTACTTCTCTAAATGTAGGGGTAGTGTGTTTCCAGTGTTTCGCTATGATGCATCTGGATGCTAGGAATATTTGGTTGGTTAGGAATTGCTCGCTTTTTGTTAGTTCCTTGTTCGGAAGTCCTAATAGTGCTTCTTCTGGTTTTTGTTGTATAGTTTTCCCCCATAACTTCTATAGCGTGCTATATGTTGCCTGCCATATGTGCCTAATTTTGGGGCATTCCCAAAGCATGTGTGTTAATGAACCAATGTGTCCACAACCCCGAAAGCACTTGTCGGGATGTGTTTTATTTGAATTATGTAGTCTCGTTGGTGTGAGGTACCATCTCATAACTGTTTTTAGTGCATTCTCCTTCAAGGTGGTGTTCAAGGAAGACATGTTGGCCTGTTTGATAACCTGATTCCATTGTTTGTCATCTAATGTGATGTGTAAATCTGATTCCCAAGTTTCCTGGTAGTGTGGCTTAACTGCACTAGACAGTTCAGCAAGGTTTTTATATATCACTGAGATATTGCCCTTGCCTCCGGGGTTGTTAATGCAACAGTGTTCATATATTGATTTTCTGTTCTGGCTATTTAATTTTGTATTCTGAGACAACGTCTGTTTAATTATCATAAGATTAATGCATTCGTTGTTGGGGATCTGATTAAGTGTGTCTCCCTGAGCCCGAGTCCATGTGTCTGCCACAATAGTCAGATTTTTTTGTATCCACCATTTCATTTGGGATCTTTTGTTTGTGTGGTCAACCTTATGTGATTGCCACAGAGGGGTTAGGCCCGAGCCTATATGTAGCATAGGGGATTTTTTATTTATTTCCTTCCAAGTTTTCAGTGAGTTACGGATGCAGCTTGTAAGATTGTGAATTTTTAAATCTGAGTGTAGGCTTAGCCATAAAGCATGTGATAATGTTATATTATTATTTTCTAAGGTTTGTTTTTCTATTTCGACCCATGTAGGGATGGCATCTTTTTTGTACCAGCTGGTCAATTGTGCCAGTCTTGTGGCTTTGTAGTAATTAACCAGGTTTGGAAAGGCTAAACCTCCTTTTTGTGTGGGTGCTTGCATCGTATTTCTGTTAATTCTTGGTTTCTTGTGGTTCCAGGTGAATTTGAAGAGAGATTTTTGCAGTGATTTTATGGCTGCTAAGTTAATTGGCGTTGGAATCGCCCTAAATAAGTATAACATTTTCGGGATAATATTCATTCTAATCGCGTTTATTTTACCAGTCCAAGATATATTGAAAGAGGACCATTTCTCTATGTCTTGTTTGATTTTACTGATAATTTGGGGGAAATTTGCTTCATATACTTGCTCCGTCGAGCCTGGGATGTTAATACCCAGGTAAGTCAGGAATTTTTGGGCCCATTTCATGGGAAAGTTTTTGTCTATATTTTCTACCACTTTTCTGGGGAGAGATATGTTGAGTGCCTGACTTTTAGCCGTATTGATTTTAAAGCCTGAGATGGTGCCGAATTTTGTGAGTACTTGAAGTAGGTTGGGTAGGCTAGTTATTGGCACCCCTCACATTTTTGTAAATGTATTATTATATCTTTTCATGTGACAACACTGAAGAAATGGCACTCTGCTACAATGTAAAGTAGTTAGTGTACAGCCTGTATAACAGTGTAAATTTGCTGTCCCCTCAAAATAACTCAACACACAGCCATTAATGTCTAAACGTTGGCAGCAAATGTGAGTACACCCCTAAGTGGCAATTTCCAAATTAGGACCAAAGTGTCAATATTTTGTGTGGCCTCCATTATTTTCCAGCATTGCCTCAACCCTCATGGGCATGGAGTTCACCAGAGCTTCACAGGTTGCCACTGGAGTCCTCCTCCACTCCTCCATGATGACATCACAGAGCTGGTGGATGTTAGAGACCTTGCCCTCCCCCACCTTCCGATTGAAGATGCCCCACAGAAGCCCAACCATGCATGGATGGTGTGACAGCAGTGAAAGCACCAATCCAAACCACTGGACCACCAGGGAACCCTCACTGGAGACAACCCTATTCAAAAGGAAGTGAAATAATTGAGGAAATCCTTATCACCCTCCCTGGGCAGAAAACCAACCTGCCTGGGGCAACAGAGCTGATCCGCTGACAGGTAGAAGGGAAGTCTGTGTCTCTGGTTTCCGTTCTGTTGTGTGTGTGAGATGCACCAAACTGATAAAAGTAAACTCAAAATAACCAGTATTTAAAAACATATGTAGAAACAAATAAGCATATCTACTCTATATTACAAAATGTTTGAATTCAGCCAAATGTTTAGCTTCTATTTTGAATTCAGCAGCAAACCTAAAAAAAAATAAAAAATAATAACGTTTGCAGATGTAAAAAATATAATGCATTAAATAAAGTTTTAAGTTACTATAGAAATAGAGAATTTCTGACATTAAAAAATAAAATAATCAGGAGGTAAATAAAGAATTCAAGGAGATGAAGATGCATTCTTTGATATTACTAAAATATGCCTCAGGGATAAGTGAGGAGAGTTTGTGGTCCTGATGCTGGTCATAGCTCTTGGGAAGACAGAGAAGCTTGAGATATTATCTTTTATTTGTAACGCACCAACATATTCCGTAGCAGTGCACATGGGTTAGGTACAGATCAAACTTTTTTTTATCACATTGCAAAAGAATGGAGGGCTCTGTTATTGAGTTTAAAATCAAACATACATTGTGCTTTCCCCAAAGCACCAAAAGATTTAAAACTCTCAAACTTACAGTCTAAAGGGTACGGGTTAGATAAAGCGGTGATAGATGCCTTCTACACATCAAGGCTGAAGGTGATATGGTTCTTTAAACAGATGAGTTTTTAGTGAGGTTGTGAAGGTTTTGAGGCAGGAGGAAAGTCTAGTGGAGCGAGGCAAGGAATTCCAAAGAATAGGGGCAGAGAAACGTTCTGGAGGCGGGAGTGAGAAGAGGTAATAAGGGAGAAGCATAGAAGAAGGTTGTTAGCAGAGCGAGTATTTTAAGATGAGAGCACTAATGTAAGAGGGTGAATTGTTGTTGAGAGCTTTATATATTAGAGTCATCATTTTGAATTTTATTTTGAAGGCTATGGGAAGCCAGTGGAGTGACTGGGGCTGCAGAAACTGGACATTGAATGTGATAGATGAGTCTAGCAGATGCATTTAATATGGATTGGAGTGGGGACAGACGGGTCAGGGGAACGAGTTACAGTAGTCAAGGCGAAATATGATGAGAGAGTGAATTTGAATTTTAGTTGTGTCTTGTGTCAGATAGTGACAGATTTTGGAGATTTTTTGTAGGTGAAATTGACAAGATTTTGTGATTGATTTTATATGAGTAAAAAAAAAAAAGGGAAGGTGGCTCAGGTGTGACAAAGAACTGGGTATATAAAGGGTGCTGCTGGGGATAAAGAAATGTACAAAAATATAAGGAGAAACAAGGTATCCCTTATGAAATAGCGCACACCCTAGGTCTGTTTACAATATAGAGATAAATAGGTGTTAAAACCTAACATTTATTGATTAAATTAAAACTAAAGGTTAAAATCATGATTCCCTAAAGACTAGGAGAGAAAGAATGCAATGATGAAAGGACATATGAACCTGCCAAAAGAGATGGCTCACTACCTCTATTAACAAATGCTTGGAGACCCAATATTGGGTGATGCTAGTGAAAAAAGTGGTCAAGTGCTATAAGTAAATAAATAGTAGCAATATGAATGTATTGCACTTAGTG
Organism: Discoglossus pictus; assembly: GCA_027410445.1. Taxonomy (NCBI): domain Eukaryota; kingdom Metazoa; phylum Chordata; class Amphibia; order Anura; family Alytidae; genus Discoglossus; species Discoglossus pictus. The sequence continues at coordinate 50,156,346 of CM050173.1, read as the reverse complement.
AGTCAAATTGATAAAGACAAAAAAAGTGCAATGTGCACTGCAGTGAGATATTAATATAAAAACAAGAATAAAGTGCCATATGCTTTGTAAAGAAATATCGTTAAATGCTGCATGCTAAATGTGGACATAAAGGGACTGCTAGAGTTCAAAAGCTATGATAGGTGTTGGTTCAAAGTATTTATAAATTGATTACAATCTTGAATTATCTCTCATCTAAAGGAGCGTTATGTCTAGTTATCCCATCCCTAATTGGACATATTGTGCATGGGGTAATTCCTTGTAAAGCCCAAAATAAATAGTTGCGGGGCGGTATAGACTCGTTCAACAAATTGAAATTGTGATACTGGGTCATAAACCTGTATTGATTGTGAAACAGGGCTCCTAGCTAGCCTTGTGTCCACTATGCGCCTATTGATGATGTCATAGATGGGCGACGAGGCATAGCGTAGCGTGCAACCCGACGCACGTTTCTGGACGATTTCATCAGGGGTTACCAACAGTATGCATTAAATAAAGTTTTAGCAACCGTGCATAATTAAAACCAAATAATGGGAGCAAATACAATATATAAAAACATATATAAAGATGAGGATTGTCAGCTGCAGGCAATGTCTACATAGGTTAAAGGTGGGCAATATGTACATAAAGAAGTTTATTCATGAATGGCAATATATTAATGGCTATATATGAGGAATTATAACATTGAATAGGGGAAGTATATATCTAGGCAAACATGATATAAGGATACATTATGCATAACCATATATAACACCATTTTAAAGTAGAATAATTAATATAGGAAATAAAACCCTTATATTATTAATATCATTATGTAAAGTGATAGATATTATATATTACCAACAGTAAGGTATATACCGATTACTATATGTCTATACTGGCATCTCTTTGGGCTTCATTTGGTAGAAGTAACCTTCACCCCCATATCTCATTGTCATAAGCAGACATCAGGGGAAAATGACAAGATTTTGTGATTGATTGTATATGAGGAATGAAAATGAGGGCAGGGTCCAGTAGAACTCCAAGACAATGGGCCTGGGAGGTAGGAGTGATGATGGCATTGTCGACAGAGATTAAAAAGTGAGGAGTAGAGGCTGAGGAAGAGGGTGGGAAGATTAGGTGCTCAGTCTTTGACATGTTGAGATTGAGTTGACGGGCAGACATACTGGAGGATATGCTAGAGAGGCAATTGGCGACTTTAGCTAGAAGAGAGGGGGAAAGTTCAGGTGCCGAGAGGTAGATTTGAGTATTATCTGATAGTGAAATCCAAAAGATTTTATTAGGGTGCCAAGGTAGGATGTATAGATGGAGAAAAGGACGGGGCCTAGGACTGAATCTTGTGGTACACCAACACTCAGAGACCAAGTTGAAGAAGAAGTGCCAGGGAAGGAGACACTAAAAGTTCAATTTTCAAGATAGGATGTTAACCATGAGAGAGTAGTTTCACAGGTGGCAAAAGAGCGTAGAATTCTAGTAGAATTAGAATGGAAAATTACCCTTTGGCTTTGAGTTAGTCATTAGTGACTCTTGTGAGAGCTGTCTTTGTGGAGTGTTGGGGCCTGAAGCCAGATTGGAAGGGGTCAAGGAGGGAGTTGGATGAGATAAACTGTGTAAGGTGATTGTAAACGACACACTCAAACAGTTTGGAAACCAGGGGAAGTAGAGAAATAGGGTGGAAATTAGATGCAGAAGTTGGATCAGAAAAGGTTTTTTTAAGAATGGGTGTAATTATGGAGTGTTTTAAGGCTGATGGGAACTTGCCAGTGGTAAGGAAAAGGTTGAATAGATGTATGAGAGCTGGAATAAGAGTGGTAGAGAGGGGAGGGATCAGCTATGATGGGATAGGGTCATGATGACAAGTTATAAGATGAGAGGTTGATAGAAGACTAGTGACTTCATCTTCAGTTACAGGGTCAAAGGAGTTCATAATGGATAGGGAATAGAGGAAGGGTGAAAACAGGGTGCTATCAGTCAATTGAGGGGATGATGAGGTAGGACCATGTTGAGTGGAGAGTTAATTACGGATAGTTTCAATTTAGTTTTTAAAGTGTCTAGCAATGACTTCCACAGTGAGACAAGAAGGGGCAGTAGGTGGTGGACAGCAGAGAAGAGGGTTGAATGTGGCAAACAAACCTTTGAGGTTGGACAACAGGGTGGATATTAATGAGGAGAAATAGCTTTGTTTGGCCAGACTGATGGCATTGTGATAGGAGCGTAGAATAAACTTGTAGTGAAGGAAGTCTGCTGAAGTTGGATAATCATTCTGCAGCACAAGAGCATCTCTGGATGTAGCATGTTTGCATAGTGTGCCATGGTTGTAGTTGAGAAAGAGGGTGTCTGTGTTTGGTTATTAGAGCAAGAGTGTCAAGGGTGTAGGTTAAAGTAAAGTTGTAGTGTGTGGTGACCATGTCAGGCCAAGCGAGGGTGGTGAGGGCACTTAGAAGAGGTTGTAGCACATTGGAAAGATGTTGCAGGTCAAGTGTTTGCAGGTTTCTGTGAATTATGTTGGCCGGGGTAGAGGAAGGGCTGAGAGTGGGAGTAGTGGTGAGGATGTAGGATAGGAGATGATGGTCAGAAAGAGAGAGTGGGGATTTAATAATATTCAATATATTGCAATGATTGGTAAAGATGAGGTCAAGGTCATGATGGTTTGCAATTCTGTCCATTGCTAGAGGCCAAGGGAAGAGGTAATTGTAAGTAATTTTGCGGCTGACGGGGAGGTGGGAGTGTCAATGGCAAAGTTGAAATCACCAAGAATAAGTGAAGGTATGTTGGAGGAGAGAAAATATGGGAGCCAGGCGCAAAATTATCTAGAGATTGAGAGGATGGTCCCGGTAATTTTCAGAGAGATGGGTGAGAAGAGACGAAAAGTGTGAACTTCAAAAGAAGGCAATTGGAGGTAGGAAACTGGGGGAATGCAGCGAAATGTGCAGTGAGGAGAAAGCAGTACACCCACTCCTCCACCTCGCTTATTCCCAGGTCTAGGTGTGTGACTGAAGTGTAAGCCACCATACGATAGTGCCACAGGGGAGACTCTGATGGAGTAAGCCAAGTTGAAAATAGAGTTGGAAATAAAGAGGTCATGAACAAAAACGAAGTTTATTGTAAATAGATATAAATAGATATAAATTATGAGGGTTTTGGGTGTTTGCTGCCCTGGGGGCTGAGCGTGGCTGATAAGAGGTGGAAGTGGGTGAGGGGCCTAGATTAGGAGACATATCTCCGGCAGCCATCAAAATAAGGAGTGGGAGTGAGAGGAGATGAGAGTGGGACTTCTGCTTATGGATTTTAGAAAAAGGAGGATATATTGACTAGAGGAAGGAGAGGAGCTCATGGGAGAAAAAAGAGAGCAGGGAGGGTGAAAAGGTTATGTTGTTGGAGACATGTTGTGGAGAAAGTAATGAGGAGAGTCTGAGAAACAGGCAGGAGATTACAAGGAAGAAGGAAGTAACATGAAACATAGTAAAGTAGTGTGTAATCTTAGAGCAATAGTTAGGGATAGTAAGCAGGTGGTGCTGATTGATCAGTTGCAGGTAATTTGTGTGGCTCAATAAATTAAGAGTAGCTAGGGGCGGGTGGGAGAGGGGCAGGGAATCTGAAATACAGAGAATTTAAAGTTACAGAGTTTCAATTGTTAAAGGGGGAGATATAGATAGAAGAAATAACACATAATGCATGTTAAACAGGATAAAAGAGAACATAAATCTTGGATTAGCAGTATTTTTAAGATTAACAAAGAATAACAACATTTTCAATAAATGGAATAACAGAATATTAATCATAATAATACAAATGAAGAGGGAAAGTATATATCTGTTGAAATTACAAGTTCTTCTGTAAAAAATACCCTTGTTTAGGGATCAGAGTGCTTTAGGTGTGATCATGTGTAGTTGGATGCAGCAGTTTGTGGCTTTAAGGATATAAACTTATATTTCAGAGGTGAGTCTAAAGAATTGAGTTGGGAGACAGAATTATATATATATATATAGTTGTGCTCAAAAGTTTGCATACCCTGGCTGAATTTTTGGCATTTATTCTGAAAATATGACTCATCATGCAAAAAAAAATATATATATTTTATTGAAGGAAAGTGATCATATGCAGCCAATTAGCCATGTATTATCACATAGTTGTTTGGCTCCTTTTTAAATCATAATGATACCAGAAATCACCGAAATGGCCCTGATCAAAATATTACATACCCTTAGTTCTTAATACTGTGTATTGCCCCCTTTAGCATCAATGACAGCGTGCTGTCTTTTGTAATTGTTGTCTATGAGTCCCCTAATTCTTGCAGGTGTTATAGCTGCCCATTCATCTTGGCAAAATGCATCCAGGTCATGCAAAGTCTTCAGTCGTCTTGCATGAACCGCACGTTTGAGATCTCCCCAGAGAGGTTCGATTACATCAATGTCCGAAAACTGTTATGGCCACTCCAGGACCATCATCTTTTTCTGCTGTAACCCCTGGAAGGTCATCTTGGCCTTGTGCTATTGTTATGCTGGAAAGTCCAAGAGCGTCCCATGCCACAGGCTTCGTGCAGAAGAATGCAAATTGTCTGACAGAATTTTTTGATAACATGCTGCATTCATCATGCCATCAATTTTCACAAGATTCCCCATGCCTTTAGAACTCAACCCGCCCCCCCCACCCCAAAAAAAAACAAGCTTCACAGTGGGGATGGTATTCCTTTACTATAGGCCTTGTTTGACCCCTTTCCAAACATAGTGCTTATGGTTTTGACCATAAAGCTCTAATTTGGTCTTGTCACTCCAAATTACAGTGTACTAGAAGCTGTGAAGCATGTCAAGGCGTTGTCGGGCATATTGTAAACAGGCTTTTTTTGTGACATAGGCCCAGTAAAGGCTTCTTTCTGGCAACTTGACCATGAAGCTCATTTTGTTCAAGTATCGTATTGTGTTCCTTGAAACAATCAAACCGTCTTTTTCCAGAGCAGCCTGTATTTCTCCTGAGGTTAACTGTGGGTTTTTCTTTGTATTCCAAACAATTATTCTAGCAGTTGTGGCTGAAATCTTTCTTGGTCTACCTGACCTTGGCTTGGGATCAAGAGATCCCCGAATTTTCCACTTCTTAATAAGTGATTGATCAGTGCTGAGTGGCATTTCCAAGGCTTTGGATATCTTTTTATATCTTTTTCCATCTTTATGACGTTCCATTACTTTGTTACGCAGATCTTTTGACTCCTTTCTGCTCCCAATGGCTCCGTATCTAGCCTGCGCAGTGCATCCACATGAGAGCTAACAAACTCATTGACTATTTAACATAGATACTAATTGCAATTGAAAAAGCTACAGGTGTGGGGAATTAACCTGTGTGTATCCTTTTGTGTCTGTAACAAGGTCAAACATTCAAGGGTATGATAATAAATGGCTTCATATGATCAGTATTCTTCAATGAATATTTTTTTTGGCATGATCAGTCATATTTTCTAAATAAATGCCATAATTTCACAATTTCTGCCAGGGTATGCAAACTTTTGAGCACAATATATATATATATATATATATATATATATATATATATATATATATATATATATATATATATATATTTAAATATATATATATATATATATATATATATATATATATATATATATATATATATATATAAGAATTAAAGTTTTTTTTTTTCCAATAAAAAAAAATATAGGGTAGGAAATTATGGGGCTTCTAATGAATGTAAAGGAATGTAGAGAAATGTGTCAGGTGTTTTGGTGTTTCTTAGATGATACAAAATGAACATTTGTGTGCAAAGCATAGCTACCATAGTCCTTAGATGATCCTTTAGTCCACCCAGTTAGTAGCTGCAGCTCTCGGTTCCCTCTGTGATTACAAGTGACATTTTAGCCTGATGACTTGAGCTGACATCACCAAGAAAACACAATAGTCGCCATCTCTGTTGTAATATTGCTTCATGTTTTACCAACAATAAGGCTTCTGCTTTTCACAATATACTGTTTTTTAATATCATCTGAGAAACATCAACACTTTGTACAATATTTATCTACAATTTTGAATACCAAGTGACTAAAAAGGCTGCACTTCACTTTTACCTAGCTCAGTGTAAGCTACTTAAATGTAGAAATAGACAGGAACCATAGCTATGTCTAGGCCTAGAGTTTTGGGGTCGAGTCCTAGGGCTGTGCAGTTTTTAGGGTCACAAGACTTGCCAGAACCACTCCTGCTCCTTCCCTCTCTTCCCTTTCCAACCTCCTTCTGCCTCCATGCTTAGTATTAAAACATAAAAACAAGATAGAGAAACTTAAAGGCACGAAAAAGATTGAGTAAGGGAGAAGTACTCACCACTACGCTAAAATCTTGCTTATTTCTGGAGCCATGGTGACCAATGTCACAGCTAAAATTCTAATACACTCTCTCATCATATCTTGACTTGACTACTGCAACTCACTCCTTGCTGGCCTCCCCATCTCTCATTTGTCTCCACTCCAATACATAATGAACGCCTCCGCTAGACTCATCTTCCATACTAAACGCTCAGTGCCGCAGCTCCTCTCTGTCAATCACTCCACTGGCTTCCCATAGCCTCCAGAATAAAATTTAAAACCATGAACCTAACATATAAAGCCCTCAACAACAGTGCACCCCCTTATATCTCTGCTCTTATTTCAACATACTCTCCCAACCGGCCCCTTCGTTCTGCTAATTACCTTCTTCTTTCCTCCTCACTTATCAGATCCTCTCACTCGCGCCTTAAAGACTTTTATTGTGCTGCCCCTACTATCTGGAACTCCCTGCCTTTCTCCATTAGACTATCTTCCTGCCTCAAAGCATTTAAAAAACACACCTGTTTAAAATCCTATCACCTTCAGCCTTAATATGCACAATTGCACACTCCACAGCTTAATAACACTTACACCCACAATACTCAGTACAATACACAGACACCTCCACTTGACTGAACCAACTACTTTCAAACTGCCATCTTGCATTTGCCACCCTTTTATATCACACCTAATCCCTTAAGATTGTAAGTTTGTTAGTTTTCAATCCTGTGTCGGTGCATTTGAAACAAGCACTATGTACATTTGATTTTAAGCTCAAAAACAGGCCCTCCCATTCTGTTTTAAGGTGTTCATTTTGTTTTTGCCATATACTTAACCTCTGTATAGCGCTACTGAATATATTGACGCGTTACAAAAAAAAGATATTAATAATAATAATATATATGAACATTGAACAAGGTGATAAATACTTTCTTTTCATGTAATTATTCCATTAGCGATAACTATCTAGATCTATATTATGTAAATAATTATATATTTCCTTTTCAAACTTTACAAGGAAGAACCCACCTTAAACCTTATGACTTTTTCAGATAGAGACAAATTAAAAACTTTGCTATTCAAACCAATATAATAAAGCAGGACTTACCCATTTCCTTCCAGACATTATGTCTTTTGACCTATATACCAAAAGGTCTGATCTCCCAGCTTTTCCATATACAATATAATGGGAAAGAGATCTAGGAGAAATCCTCGTCTCAGAAGACTGGTAAAAAAATATGGAAAATGTATAATTAATTAATTAATTAAGATGTTCCATTTTTAAAGAATCTGTTGTATATTTTACACCAGTGAAATTAAATTAGATTAGATGGGTCTCTAGTTCTCTATGTTGGAAAGGTTGTGGCCTAGATGAAACTTATTTATATATGTAGTGGTCCTAAAAAAAATATTTCAATCAATTCTTTAATAACACCTTGCTTAGAAATCCAGCCACCACTTGGTCCATGGTTCTCTCTATTATCCCGAACCTGGAAACAATATACGAAAAATAAAACGTTTTAGGTGAATAGATTTACTTAGCAGGATCTTTAGCAGAACTATGGAAATCCCCACACATTTCAAACTAAAACATTGTTATAGATAACATTTGGGAAAACTTTGACATTGAAAATCTGTCAGCTAGATTAAAAGGCTCCCTAGCTCAATTTGAAACTAAATGGCACCTCAGGTTTACACTTTTTTGAAGGAAAACTTATGTAAACTTATGTACAAAATATTTTATTGATCTACCTTTTTCCCATACCTTTTCCTTTTTATCCCTTTGTGTTTTTTGTGTCTTTCCAATGCCCCTCACCCATTCAGAAATTAAATTAATATGCTGCTTTTAAAAAAAAGTTTTCTAAAGAATTAGCAGAATTGTTGACATTTTTATACAAATTAAGATAGTTTTGTTATATATCTTCCATACCAGTTTTTTTCACTTTTATTGTATTAATATTGTATTGCACAATTTATTGTTGAGATTGTTTAAAATGTAAAAAAATAAAGAGTTAAAAAACTGGTATGGAAGATATATAAGAAAATTATCTCAGTTTGTATAAAAATGCTAATGATTTGGAAAACTTTGATCTGTAATGAGAAAAAGCAAGGACAACCCCACCACATATGATGGTGGGAGTATCTAGTATTACTTAAAGGGATATGTAAGTGAGCTGGATTATGAATGCATCTGATAGAGGAGAATTAGTGTATGAAAACATGAGTATATAGAAAAGTTCAGTTTACTTACAAAGTTATTTGCACAAAAGTAAAATCCATCTGTTCACACCCACAGGAAGCTTACATAAGCCGGGTACACACAGGAAATACAGCAAGATACATATTTTAACCTTTCTGGTACAGAGCAAAGTAAACAAGTAATTGTTGCAGTTCTTGAATGAGCACGCCAGAAGCCGCTGAGGTGAAGAATAATACAATGTATTAGTCTGATTCTGAAATTTAATGTTATGCTAATTCAGGTGGGATTTTCTTGGGGCATACATGATCAAATGCAAATGCCAAAAAACATAGGAAATGTTGCTAACTTCAAGGAATGCTAATTAATGTTTATTTTGGGATATTTTCGTGCAACCTTTTTTTCATACACTAGTAATTCTCCTCTATTAGATGCATTCATAATCCAGATCACTTACATACCCCTTTAGGTGTCAGATGCTTATAACCAGTGGGCAACTCAGTCATGAGTAAAAAGGCTGTCAATAGGCCAGGATTTCAATAACTTACTGCAAAAACAAAAGTGGATCAACCAAATTGAGTAATTCACATGTGCTAAATCAGAGAGAAAGATCAAGAAATCACAAAATTCAGGATTGTTGGTGGTACTTGTAGAGTTGCCCAGCACTGTTCTAAATCCTCTATTGGCAAAAATGATCTAACCCTGTTTCATTATAGGTCCCAACCCCTATCACATATACCCATTACCTATAGCATAAGCCTGTATTATGAAAGTCCTAAATTATATGAACACTAGGAACTTGCCCGTCAAAAATGATAGAATTAAAATTGTAAGGCTGGCAATGCTGTTTGCCATACAATGCGTGTTAGTGTGTTTGGTTGTGTTAGTGCCTTGTTTTAAGTGTTACTGGGTTGGTTTAAGTTTTTCAACCCATTTTGTTGTGTTGCGTTTTTTTCGGCAGCCATTTCTTTCCTCACTTATGCAATTTTCGATCGTGAAAAAATGACAAATATATCTCAAATTAACTTGCAACCTCGCTCACAGGCTTCCTGGCTCTCCCCATGTGCTGTGTGTGAGTGTGTAAGGGAATTTGAGGCATATTTGTTATTTTTAGATGTTTTCAGTTCTGTGGTTCAGCCGTTAAAGTTGGATTTTTGCGAGAAAAGCACAGCGTATGTGCGGGTTTTGGTCCCAAGTCCTACCGGTCGTAAGTCCCGCGTGCTCATTGCAGCCGAAGTCCCGTGTGCTTCAACTGCTCACTTCGCTTTGCGAGCCTCGCAGTGCAATGAGCCTCGCAGTGCAGATAAGAGCCCCGCGTCAAAGGGTTGCCTCGCTTTGCAAGACTTGCAGTTGCGGACCTATGGGCTGCAACTAAGTCCCTCGTACACGGCTCGCCTCGCTTTGCGAGACTCGCATGTGTTTGGCCAACATCGCAAACGTTACGAACAACCACGCAGATCCACAACCATATTTGTGATTTAGAAGAGGAGACTGAGAAAGAGTCAGTATGTAAAAAGTGAATAGCCATATGTCTGTCTATACTACACATTTTGTTCCAGAGCCATTGGTTGCAATGATATGGTTCTGAACCAGAACCAGAAGTTAATGGTAGAGTATGGGAGGGCAAGTGTTTAAACCTCTGTGATTTATATGCGTCTATGACTAGATTTATAAAACGTTTTGCTGACTCTGATAATTGACAGTATTTGACAACTCACTAGACAAATGTAATCTGCAAAGACACCCTTCTTCTCTTATCAATCTCATCGCTCAATCTTATCTTTCCAGTAAAAGTGTGAAACGATTTATTGCTTGTGTTTAAAAAGTATGGTGTAGATACAACTGACAAATTCCAAACACCTTTCAAGTACTTGAAATACCAAAGCACATGGAGGTACAGATAATGAAAAATATGTTGGGTAATTTTGTAAAATGTGTGATTGGATGAGCTGTATTATATACCAATATTAACTCAGGTTATTGGCATTATTGTACCTACTTAGCAAAGAAAACCAATCACAGTTTATTACTGTACTCTGCATCCACACATGTAAGTGATCCTAACTGTATGTATAAGGGTAAATGTAGCTTTTATTATTGTGAAAGGCCACTATAGTTCAACATTTCTATCATATGTTTAAACCTTACAAAAGAGAATGTGGAATTATTTTCTCCCCATCTGCCCTGAAATGTTACAGGAAATAGATAGGCAATGAGCCTTATAGATGTTTGAATTTCAACCTACTGAGATTTTGTTCTAATTGGTTGTTCCAAGTGGCCCGGCTCTTCTGTATGCACAGATATATGCTCTAACGCGTAGCTTTAATAACAGACATTATAACATTCCATGATCTACTTCTCAGCTCCTAGGGGAATGTGTCTTTCCAGAACATAATGGTACATTATTCGTCTAATAGATATGTCAAAAAATGTTCCTTTTGCTTTTTTAATTGGGGTATAGTCATGGGATAATTGTTTACTTTAAGCCTGGGGAGCAGGAAATACTACCAGCCCATGATTAAGTGGTCCTGCCCTTCCTTTTAGGCTAAAACTTGTCTTTATAAATACATAAATGACAGGTGCAGTTGCCACAATGACACCCTTGCCATAATTGCTATCAAGTCTCTGTGTATAATTTTTTGTTTATTACTATTAGCTATTATTCATATAAATCTTGTGATAAACCAATATTCTCATCAGCATGTCCCCTCATTCCTATTACTTTATTTTAAAGAACGTATATGAATTGTTAGTAATTTATTTACAAATTGTTAGTTCTTTTTGTTCTATTTTGTTTTTCCAGAAACAATATTTCAAAAATCATTTAGTTAGGATAGCAAAATTATTTAACACTATGGAGGGAATTTAAGATGATGTGAGAAAGGGTAAGATGAGAAGATCTCTTTTTTACCATAGGAAGGTAGGGCACAATAAATCAAGGGCAGACATGAGATGCACCTGGCAGACACTTCAGATGGTGCCCTAGCTTTTTCTCTACAGTAGGAGAGCATCTTCCTCTTCAACATACCGATGTTTGATAGCAATAGAGAAAATGCTTACTTTATCAACCCAGCTTATCACCACTTTTACGCAATTTGACAACTACATCTCATTCTGACACAAAAAATGGAATCATGTCATATTAACATGTTCAAATAGAGAATAGAGGCTTAAATTACATTAGTAGACCTTCAGGGATCTTATCCTGGACTCCATGGAAACTTAAGCTGAACTTGTACCATCTGTGAATAATGTAGGTGGAGCTTAGAAGTGATGTTGAACATCAATTAGGTAGACGGAGCTAACAGCTTATACTCAGCATCAGAGATCTTTCACACTGCATATATTTATGATTTCAATATGTCTAACAGCAAAGAGAGCTGCTGCTAAGTTCCAACCATACAGGAAATGATGTAATGTCACAGGAAGTCACAACTAGCGCCAATTTTTCTTACGTTTTATAGAGTACATTTATGCAGATAAACACTTTTAGTACAATTTAAGGTATGTTTGACTAATTATACTTTAATTGTACATTGTTTTACAATATTATATATATATATATATATATATATATATATATATAAAACAAAGGTTTCCAACGTCATCTAAATAATTAGTAATTAATAATTAAAAATCATTACAATATTTCTACACAATTTCCATGATTAATTACAATGAACATTCATATTTATTGTAAAATAATCTTATATTTATAATCTATTTAATGTTATCAAAGAATGGAATATTCAAAAGGTTGAATGCAAAATGAAAGAACTATTGATTTCTCTCTTTAACCCTATAATAATTCTACAAGATCTGATATATTTGGTATTCATGAAAGAGCCATGGCAATTTCAAATAATAACCAGGCACTTAAGCACATCAGAGAAATTCTTTCATGTAAAACTAAAAATCTCCATACAATATCACTTTGATAACAATAGCATGGCTTATGTATTTTCTGTGTTGATGCATTTTCTTTCCTACCAAAGGAATCTTACATTGATTACCTAGAGGCTGTGGGATAATTACTTTCTAATCCCATATAATTGTGTGTATCTCAAGACTTAAATCCCCTCCTATCTAATCTTGTGCTTCAGGCAAAGCAAGTAAAATAGAGTTGGATTTTGTACACAAATTACCTTAATGGACACTGAGTTAGAATGGTACCCACAACACTGTGTTTAGCTGGGAATACAATACCGACCAACTAGATCTGCAGGTTAAACAAGTAACAGGAACAAAAAAAGAGGAGTATCGACCTTTCTTAAACAATTAACATAGATATGATAGTGATTTCTTTACAACGTCCATTGGAATAGAGATCATTCATTAACATTAACTTCCTTTCTGAAAAATGGTCAAAACAAGTCAATTTGTAGAAAGTTATAAAGTGAGTATTAGATATAGATATGCAAAAGTAACATTTTATGTTTTATATATATATATATATATATATATATATATAGAGAGAGAGAGAGAGAGAGAGAGAGAGAGAGAGAGAGAGAGAGAGAGAGAGAGAGAGAGGGCCTCATTCAAGTACTACGATTTTGAGCTGTGGGGCCACAAGGGGAGGCCGCAAGCGACTTCGCTATTCAATTGGCTTACGTTTGCGGCCTCCGATCAGTTTACAAGCCTCTAGCTGCGATCCCTTGCAATTTGCTCAATCGCAGCTTAATTCCGTCAAAGCCTTTGATCTTTTGCGGCCGTGAGAGTTGCCTCCCCAAGAAATCCCTATTCTCTATTAAATTGCTATGATTTACCCTCCGTCAAGCCGTAAATGGCTAAACGAGAACCAAAGCTTATGTACACCAAAGAGGTCCCGGTCTTACTTACAAAACGTAGCACTAATTAAGAAAATAAAAATGACATCCTGTACTTTTATTAGAAGTGAAAGTGATTTTAGGTCTTAGAATTAATAGCACAACATTCCCACACTCTCATATCGGCATAAAAATATAATTTGTTTTCATGTTCAATTTTCATCTTCTATCCATTATGCCAGTCCTACGGCCTTGGAGATTGAAGTGCAACGTCAGACCAGCAACGGCTGCTGGATTAGCCTCCGTCAGGCTAAAATCGAACCACAGGTTATCTGGGCCACGGAGGTGTCGAAAGGGGGGTTACTTACAAATTGTAGCACTATTTAAGCAAATAAAAAAGCAATACTGTACTTTTATTAAAAGTGAAAGTGTTGTTTGGTCTTAGAATTAATAGCACAACATTTTAAAGGTCACAACATAGCCAATAAAAATACTTTATTTCATGTTCAATTTCATGTCACAACCATCATGTAAAGTCCTACGGGCTTGGAGGTCATTCACCCTCCAAGCCCGTATGAGCTGGAATAGCGAGTTATGGGCTTGGAGGTAATTCAAGCCCGGAGGACTGGACGGAAATTAAACCTGAGATAAAATATTGGATTTTGGCAATATGCAAGCTTGAGAATGTTGTGCTTTTATTGTTAATGTCACCCATTGTAATCCCCATCATTTACCGTGCTTTACAGTGTTGGATTGAATTTATATTTGCATTTACAGTGCTCCGAGATTAGCATGATTTGCAATTAGGGGGAAAGGAGACGTCCTTGCGGCACCGTCCAATTGAATATCAGCGTAGATGTGGCGCTACACGGGGCCGTAACCCAATTGCAAGATATCGACAATTTGCAGCCAAGTTACAGCACCGAATAGAATGAGGCCCATAGTGTCCAAGAACCTACTTCTGCAATATTAGTTATATTTATCAGCAGGTTTAACCAATGAGATGTTTATTGAAGTCTATGAATATTCCATTTAGGGAAACCTGCAGATAGATGTATCATTATTGATTAAATATGTATTGCTAAAAACTGTTCTGAAATATGTTATATATTATGACATTGTAAACTTTCCCACAATTTCTGCTGATGTTGAACTCAATATCATATAGATTATATTTAGTATTATATATATATATTTGTCTTTAGATTGTTGGCTAAACAGACAAACATATCTATATATAGAATTGGCAGGCAAATCTGACAATTTATGCAATAGAACGCGTGCTTGGACAACCATATATTATATGTTTGATATTAACAGTTTTAATATTTAAATTAATTCTATCTATATGTTTATTATTTGTTGGTGCTATGAAGTATGGTGATTGGATGTTTTTTTTTGTATTGTCTTAATAAATAATATTTAAAAAAAAAATTGGCAGAACCAACCCATGTGGCTCCCAGCTGTTTCTCTAAAGTGGAGAAGCATGGCCATCTTCCACAGCATACATTACATTTACTCACCTAATAACTAATATATCCCAGTATTTCATGTTTTCCCATCACTATCTATTTCTCCCATTAATAGACATTTCTCTCTTGCATGGTCATTTTTGTCAGTATAACTAAAAGAATCAAAGGCAATATTAGGCCCTTACGCAGACTATGAAATAGGTAGCCCATCAATGATTTACAGTATTATTTAAGTGTAATTATAAATTCTTCCAATAATATATACTTAACTATTCTCCCTGATTACTCTCACTCAACAGATCTTCTCATATTCCCTCAATAACTTTGTGGTGATATACTTCATGATATACTTATCATAAATCACTTCTTATTTCCACAGCTGCCCATAATCCACAGTAATCTAAACTATTTAATTGTTAATGGACACTTGGTTGAAACACCTGGTGAAGATAGTAATCTCCCACATTCCTGATACTGGTATCTTGGTACATAAATTCTTAAACTCTTATTACATTGGACTAAAAAATGTTACTAAAAGTCGTATTTTTGCTAAATTGTAATTTTAACATGCTGCTCAATTGTGAGATTTCTCCATGAACAAACATATTAAACAAATGTATATTTATTTGCTTAAAAAAACAGCTAACAGAGCCAATGACAAATGTTTTTTTTCATTTTCTGTGATTTTTTTTTTAAGCTTGTAGTTTTTATATACCCTTTTTTAACATACTATTTAAAATCTATATAAATAAATAAAAAAATATAGAAAGAAAATCTGGATAAAATTTGAAGGATAACACATAATTATAAAATGTAGGTTATTTAATAATTGTATGTATATTCAATTATTAAATATAGTTATTTTTTGTTAATCAAATAAAAAAAAAATAGTTGAAAAACAAGCCATTTACTGCATAAGATTTCTAGAACTGTATAATAAGAATACATTAAATAAAATAGCTTCATATTCTTCTATTTTATGCCTTCTAAACATATTAATTCCAGCTATGAGCAGCTTAGAACCCTATTTAAATTTAACACTTCACTTGACTTAATGGAATGTAATTATTCAGTTATTTAAGGTTAAGATAGAACTTCACTGAAACTTGCAAATAGAAGCCCGTTTCCCCAGGGTGTGGCAGGCGAGACTAGAGATTTGCAAAAAGAAAAAGTCTGTACAGGCAATTAAGTTGGATAATAGTTATTGCATTATATTTATGCCCACAAGAAATAATATTTACACAAACAAGAATAAAGAATACATTTTCATTATTGCGTCAATCCAAATTTATTAAACAGTTTATCTTTATTCATTCTTAAAAAATATATAAAACTAAATTATTTTTTTACAAGTACACACAAAGTATATGAAAACCATTGAACATTCCTGTTCTTACAAGACCACAAATACATTCTTATATGTAAGAAGAGTAACTAGTAGCCTTCATAATCAATTTTTAAACTGTGTTGCTTTTTTAGATTGAAAAATCAAAAAATACGCTGTAAGGGGAAGTAAATCATTTTTTTGTTATAAATAGCAGTGTTGAATCAAATAATTATTCCTTTTGTATCTTTTTGTACATTTTGAAATTGCACTACACAAATTTAACCTGATGAGAAAAGTGGCTCTATATGATGTTATAACAAATCCTCATATAATGCAGACATCTGCTAATCATCGGGTTTGTGAATTTTTTTTATAGAAAAACACTGTGATATATTAAAAAGCAACAATGTTAAAAACAAAAAAACAACAAGATACTGAGGTATCTGCCAGAAAAAAACATAGCATTAGATCAACAGAGGAAATATAAATAAACTATATTTATAAACTATGTATAAGAAAAAAAATATTGTCCCCTCCTGAAAAAGTTGGACAACCCTGAACTACACAGTAGTGACGGGATCAAAAGCAAGAGTTTGCAACTAAAGTATCATCCATTTGGCTCCAGGAACAGAAGGGTAGTCAAGAGGTTGAGGTCGGTCATGGATCATAGTGTTAAGTTGATACAAATCACTACAATCACTTTCTATTGTCATTCTTTATTGCCTCTGATTTACGACTGTCCCCAGGTAGCTACACCGGCCAACAGTGTCTGGGCTACTATTAGCAAGACAGACAATATTTCAAAGGAAACCGGTTTCAAATGTTTTCCATATGTATTTTTATATAGTTTTAGTTAGACAATTATAGAATGTCACATGCCAGTAAAACAATATATTCTTGAAGAATACAGAATTAGATACATCTCCATAACACCAACTAATTATACCAGTCCAGAAGCCTAACCCAGTGTAATGAGTGGAATTAGACTTGCCTAACACAATATTACACATTTCTTCTCAGATTTGGTCCTTTTTTTGGATACAACAACAATTTGATATCATGCAACCTTATAATATTATCATAAGAATTTGAGAAATACAGGTTTCTAATTTAAATTTCACTGACTTTTCCATTATGGTTGCTCCAAAACGAATTTTAAAATTATGGTTGACTACTAAAATTCCTACAATATCTTTATTTATTCAAGATTTTAATTAACAATTATTCTTAGAAATATTTGATACTAGTTGTGACTGTGGAAAATAGGTGAAATGTTTCTGACTAAATGGAGACCCTATTTATTATCTCCCTAGAGAGATGAGAATATACAATAATTTTTTCGCACATGGAGTCTATCAAAATTGCACAAAAATGAATGGCAATATACAGATTATTGAAATAATATTCCTATTGTTTTGAGAAAGATACTTTTGTATGTATTTCTTCTTTATTTTTTTATTTTTGCTTTACTGCCAGTTTGTCCTTTTATATGTTTTTGTATGAAAAATATCATGAAACATAATTTATATTGTGTGATATTACATAATATATTTCTTACCACAAAACTTGATAATTAATAATTAAAAATTAATGGTTGTGTGTGTTTACTTGATCATTTTTTTTACCATTTGCTACAATCTTCACATTAAAAATGCATGGTTATTTTCAAGAAATACTAATATTGTGCTTTGTATTGAAATAATAAACTAAGCAAACTCATAGAGAACTTCTCGTATTTCCTGTTATTGTGTGGAACAGATTAACTAAACTGTGACACTTCCATGTGCTTTATAGTTAAACCCATTAGATTACTTAGAGGGCCACTGACATCATATTATTATACATATTAATGTAACTAATGTTTTTAATTAAATTTGTTAATTTGCCTCATTAATCTGATACATGTCAATAAGAATTCAAATAAGCAAGCAATGCTGTAAGTCTATATAAAATCCAAATGTACAGGACACACAGCTACAACAGTACATTTATTATGCCATAATAATAACCTACCATTAACTGAACTTCTCCACTAAGAAATTACCTAACACTTCTGTCCATCTTACCAGTACCCTTTGTTTTACCCTAACATTAAACATATAGGGCCCTATATAAATCCCCAATATTGCAGTTTACACCATGTTTGAGGCCAAAGTTTATCTCCCTTGTTATGTTCATCACCTATCTCAAAAACATTGCGAGCGAACTGCTACGAGTGACTGCGGCAAGATTAAGCCAAAAAGCAGGGCAACAAATCTCCATTGACTTTCGGACTGCTAAAAGATTATGAGTTACTCTCAAACCAGGGAAGTGCCATAACTGCACAAAGCTGAAGTAAATATTATGTGTACAAAAGACCATTTGCAAAGGCTTTTAAAACCTTTGCTGAGAGCCGCAGCAGTAAAGTGAAATATAGCACCTACACTTAAAAATAAGGATATTTCAACATTATTTGACACTTAACAGTCCAGTATTAACATACGTGTAATTATACATTATGAAATTGTGTTATAATGCCTGTTTCATTATTCATCTCATTCACAACCCAGTACTCAAGGTGTTAATGGATATCGGGAAACCACATTACAAAAGCTCTAATGCAATATATTATTAACACAAAATGCACTCATTTTTATATATTGAAGCTATAAATACAATTGTAGCGTATATTTACGGTCATAAAATATAATTGATTAAGAGATTACAGTCCCTTGCTGCAATTGTTACGGCACTTGGAGCCTCATTAAATTAGCCCTCTTAGTTCTCTCGGCCCTCACAAAAGACAGTTTTTTGCTGTTTGCGAGGACCGAATCCCCAATACTTCCGTCGCAGCCTGCTTTGCGAGATGCCTCCGAAAAATAGCCGAGAATAGGTTCACACGCAGCCTTAAATCTATGAGGTAAATCTCGCACCTCGGAAGAATCCCTACGGGCTCAAAAAAGTGCCAGCAAGGGATCCTAAATCACATACATGCTGCCTCGGAGCAGCCCGAGACAGCCGTGTGATGCTCACCCCTGCTCCCTATACACATCCCCACGCTGCAGGGCTCCTAGCTGTTTCTCATCCATAAAGCTTGGTCCCACAGTAAAATCTATTGTGGATAAGGAAGGATTAACACATGTGGGCTGAGTGCCGGTAATGTGGGGAGCTAAAGATTAACATTGAAGTGTAACATAGGAGAAAAAAAGCTCCCACAGCCGATTTAATGCTATACTGCAGTTTACACCGTCCAATTAGCATAGGGCCCATATATCTTGAAAAGATAGTTGATACTAGATATCAACTTAAAAGGTCCATTCCATTAGGAAAATATTTCTCTGTACAATCATATCTTTAATGTAATGTTTATTAAAGTAGAGTGAGGAGTTTTATTTCTACACTGGCAATTAAAATAAAGATAATTAAAAACTATATAACCTTATACAGGCAGACCCCGCTTAACACTACCCTGTTTAACACTGATTCGATATAAAGCTGTTTTTGCCGGACATATCCCCCATTGGATATAAGACAGATTTTGGCAGACACATCCTGAGTAACACTGATCCGATGCTTGTATATCATTCCAAAACACCAAGAGCCATGGAAGGGATTTTAAAATCGAGTTTGCCTGTGATTTAACTATGATAAAAGTGACTCGTTAAACATTGTTTCATTTAGCACTTGGTCTTCTAGGAACATGTCTAGAGAGATAAAATGGGTATGTCTGTATTTATGTACAGGTATACCCTGCTTATTGATACCTCTTTTAGCGCTGTTTCGCTATAACGCTATTTTCACCCGTAATTCCCTGTATAACGCACTGCCTCGCTATAACGCTGTTTTTGCGGCCAGACCCTCTGATTCTCAAAAATCGCAGAATCCAGGATGAGCCAGGAGCTTCAACATCACAAATGTAAAGTTTATATTTCTGCTAATGTTCAGTTTGTTTTAGTGTTATAATTGCTGTTTGTTTAAAATTCATACAAAACAAAAGAAGTTTAAATTTCAATTGCAATTGCTGATTTATTTTCATGAGTTCCCTATACCTATCTTCCCCATATTAAACTGCCCTCTTTAGAGCTGTTTTGTTTAACACTCCTATTACTATCTACAGCATTAAACCAGGTATAGCTGTATCTTATTAACTTGCTTTTATACATTGCTTTAATTAACTAGAGGTCATATATATATATATATGTATAATTGAACAAAATATTTCATACCTAAGTGAAATATTGCTATATTGTTGTTAGCCACTGTAGTTTGGGAAAAACTTCACATGCCTGTGAAGTATGTAACAAAATGTGTTATTAGTTGTAAGCTGTGGGCATCAAAGCATTTTAGAGAAAATCTTATATGTAATTGAATCTGCTAGTGTCAAGTGGGAATCCATCATGAACTGTTAGTCTGGCTGTAAATCGAAGGAGAGGTTTATAATAAAGGGGCTTAATCTTTTAACTAGTACTATAGTTGAGTGACTTTCAGCCCTATTAAAATGGAACACGTAGCTCATAAATAACATCTTAGGGCTATTTGGTGTTAAGATGCATCTTAACTTTGCTTGCAGCCGACTTTGCATGGTAACACGCAGGACGGCCGAGAGTAAGCTACGTGGAGAGCAACATTGTAACTCACACACATAAATCCTTTGATCTGTCGAGCCCGTAACCGCGACTTGTTTAATTCAGCTATTAAATTGCAATGTGGTCACTAGCAAGAAAGCATGTAACATGTACAGTGGATATAAAAAGTCTACACACCCCTGTTAAAATGCCAGGTTTCTGTGCTGTAAAAAAATGAGACAAAGATAAATCATTTCAGATCTTTTTCCACCTTTAATGTGACCTATAAACTGTACAACTCAATTGAAAAACAAACTGAAATCTTTTAGGTAGAGGGAAGAAAAAATATAAAAATAAAATAAAATAATATGGTTGCATAAGTATGCACGCCCTTAAACTAATACTTTGTTGAAGCACCTTTTGATTTTATTACAGCACTCAGTCTTTTTGGGTATGAGTCTATCAGCATGGCACCTTTTGACTTGGCAAGATTTGCCCACTCTTCTTTGCAAAAACACTCCAAATCTGTCAGATTGCGAGGGCATCTCCTGTGCACAGCCCTCTTCAGATCACCCCACAGATTTTCAATCGGATTCAGGTCTGGGCTCTGGCTGGGCCATTCCAAAACTTTAATCTTCTTCTGGTGAAGCCATTCCTTTGTTGATTTGGATGTATGCTTTGGGTCGTTGTCCTGCTGAAAGATGATGTTCCTCTTCATGTTCAGCTTTCTAGCAGAAGCCTGAAGGTTTTGTGCCAATATTGACTGGTATTTGGAACTGTTTATAATTCCCTCTATCTTAACTAAGGCCCCAGTTCCAGCTGAAGAAAAACAGCCCCAAAGCATGATGCTGCCACCACCATGCTTCACTGTGGGTATGGTGTTCTTTTGGTGATGTGCAGTGTTGTTTTTGCGCCAAACATATCTTTTGGAATTATGGCCAAAAAGTTCAACCTTGGTTTCATCAGACCATAACACCTTTTCCCACATGCTTTTGGGAGACTTCAGATGTGATTTTGCAAAATGTAGCCTGCCTTGTATGTTTTTCTTCATAAGAAAAGGCTTTCATCTTGCCACTCTACCCCATAGCCCAGACATATGAAGAATACAGGAGATCATTGTCACATGTACCACACAGCCAGTACTTTCCAGATATTCCTGCAGTTCCTTTAATGTTGCTGTAGGCCTCTTGGTAGCCTCGCAGACCAGTTTTCTTCTTGTCTTTTCATCAATTATGGAGGGAGCTCCAGTTCTTGGTAATGTCACTGTTGACCATATTTTCTCCACTTGATGATGACTGTCTTCACTGTGTTCCATGGTATATCTAACACCTTGGAAATTCTTTTGTACCCTTCTCCTGACTGATACCTTTTAACAATGAGTTCCCTCTGATGCTTTGGAAGCTCTCTGTGGACCATGGCTTTTGCTGTGGGATGTGACTAAGAAAACTTCAGGAAAGACCAACTAGAGCAGCTGAACTTTATTTGGGGTTAATCAGAGGCACTTTAAATGATGGCAGGTATATGCTGACTCCTATTTAACACGATTTGGAATGTGATTGCTTAATTCTGAACACAACTACATCCCCAGTTATAAGAGGGTGTGTAGACTTATGCAACCACATTATTTTTCTTTTTTCTTTTTCTTCCCTCCACCTAAAAGATTTCAGTTTGTTTTTCAATTGAGTTGTACAGTTTATAGGTCACATTAAAGGTGGAAAAAGTTCTGAAATTATTTATCTTTGTCTAATTTTTTTACAGCACAGAAACCTGACATTTTAACAGGGTGTGTAGACTTTTTATATCCACTGTAAATGGAGCCCAGAGGCCAGGGGGTAAAGTACAATACATAGCCCTTGTAATGTATATAAAATCACTCTATGGTACATTTATGAGAAGGGAAAGTGATGTTAGGTCTTAGAATTAATAGCACAACATTCTCAAGCCCCCAAATCAGCTCAGAAAAATATTTCATTTTATGATTATTTTTTGTGTAATATCGATCCCTGCATTCGACATACGACATATACTGTAACTTGCATGTAATAGAATATCATATTTACTGCTTTATTAATATTGCATTATATCTGGCCTGTTGAACCAATCGCAAACTGGATTTGAAGCACATAGGGCTTCGAAATCTACCCTGCCCCTTTCAGTGATGTAACGCTTACGATCTGAACCCGCAACTATGAGATTGCTTAATTGTTTGCGTGCGAGCATGCAAGCCTGGCGGCCGCAAACTGGTTTATGAAAAAGCATATGTTTGGTGGCAGTCTTTTAACAGGAATAAATACCAATTGTAGCTGAGTACATGGTTCCTATAATTCCTAATCCTATTAGGAACAGTGGCAAAAATGTTTGCCTTTGTTAAAGTAACATTTAATACAATGTTTAAAAATTAAAGAACATATTTATTCTAAACGAAGAAGAAACATTTTGCATGTTATCAAGTTTTTCAAAAGAGCATACTATAATTATTACACTTTAACAGCATTTCTAAAATCATTCATTCATTTCTGATCATGCATTTTTTTTAATGTTCCAAATATATTTGAAATGCAAATCAGTATCAGTATGTAAGTCATAATCCTTATTTTTGCCTTGTCTCACTATACCTTATTAACTGTTACAGATATAAAAATTGCCAGTTGCTGGCACTTGCTAGTTCATATATGTTGCTTGATGGAACAATTTGTTGTTGTGCTAATTTTTAATACATGTTCCTAAACTGACAATTTTGAGGACAAAAAGAAAGCGATCTACAAAGAATCTGTGAGCTCACGTAAATCAGTGTATGACATAATGGTATGTTTTATGAATTGCACAGGGCTGCAAAGCTTCTCAATGGTATTAATACATTCAGATTCAAAGAGATTCACAAGGGCCGAAGTGTTTAATTGAACAATGAGTTGGCTACGTTAATTACTATCATAGCCTCTGTGGTTTCTAGTAAATCTAGGGGATACATTTAACATAGCAAAATTGTAACTGAGGCACAAAAAAGACTACTGGTCCATCAAGTTCAACTTTTATTGATCACCTCTGATCCTTGTATCATGTGAATTATTTATTGATCCAGGAGGCAAACAGAAACCACATTGAAACACTGACCTTAAATATTTGGAAACAGATTTTCCCTGGATAAGCAGCCTTCCTAATCTACTTATCCAGCATACTTGTGTATACCCATTTACTGAAAAAAATATACCCTATTTGATTTGACAGCAAATAAAAATCTATGGATCAATCTAATTTGACCATTACATCTACATAAAAACTGTAAAACTGTATTTGTCCCATCTACTTTCCCTGAACGGCTTTTCCACTTACCCATCACTCTTTCTCTAAAGTAATACTTGTGAAAATTACCAGTGAGTCTTCCATCCTCCAACCCCAGTTCCTGATCTCTTCTTGCATTCCTCTTTTTTAAAGATAATTCCTTACTGAACATAATTAGATGCTGTGGCATTTCTATTATATCATCTCCTCTCCCTTCTATCTTTTAAACTAGTCTTTCCTTATAAGATTTGTCTTTTAGACCATGGTCCATTTTAGTTACCCATCTTCGAATTGTTTCTAATTTATTAATATCCTTTTAGGGATTCATTCTACAGCTGGACACAGTAAGCAAGCAAGAAGTTATCAGCAGATTGGTTTGACATCTGTGTTATTGGCCCAAGGCCTAATCTCTGGCCAATGGCATTAGTTTTTGTGGCAAATGAATAATTTTTCTAATAGAAGTGAATATTTGCATTTTTAATAAAAGTAACTACATGGTAATTAGTTCTTGCCCCACAGGCTTACAATCTATGTACTACTAGTGGAGACCCCCAGCTGCAAAACCAAGGCAACAATTGCATTTCACAGTCGGCAACAGAATGTTCTCTGTAAAATATGTGTTGCAGTCTCAAGCACCAACTCTCCCACAGTTATGTAGTTAAGACAGTTTGACAAATCCCTCACACCTGTCCTGCTTCTGAAGGCCAATTAGTTTCCAATTCAATAAGTATTATCTTCATTGATGTTAGTTTTTAATTGCAACCGTCTAAGGTGTGAAACAGTTCATTACAGCCTTTTCTTGAATTGAAGGCTATTATGACAATTGAGAGGTTCGAGCTTTGTCGCCATTGATGACTCTTTGACGTGATTAATGGTTATCTCGCTACAAAGGGCTGATTGCTCTTCTTATTTCAGTAACCTATAATTCAGCTTTCCTAGCTAACTACAACATTACCTGTCCTGGATGAGCTAGGAGGGGATTTACAAGCAAGGAGGGGCTGATGGTCAATCAAAGAAGTTAAGATAGCCTCAGGACAGTGAATTCCAACCCAGATCCACCAGATCATACCATCACAATTGTTTTTGTGTTTGATGACAGATAGAGATTTACAGCTTTATTAACTGGATTTAGCTCTGTGTGATGTTTTCTCACACTTCACATTAAAGCATTGGATCAACGATACTCATTAGGGTGAAAATGCTGAGTGTCAACTATGTGTACAAACAACGCTCTTCGCACAAATACCTTAATCTACAAAACAAACTAGTTAATTGACTCTGCTGACTAACAGTTGACTCTTGTGAGAGGGGTTCCCAACAACCTTGTCTCATTTCCAAAGATGACAATTCATTTAATGCCATGAGAGGGGTTCAAGACCCCCACCAAGCATTTCATACCTTGCTCCCATTTAACAAACCCATTATAAGTCAACTCTTTATAATAAAAATCACAAATCAAATTCATTTTATAACAATACAATGCCATAGGTCGTGGGTAATCAATAGGAGGACCCGGGTCTCAATTAGGACCTACATTACCTTTCTTCTGAACCTCTACTTCATTATTGCATTCATTACAGAGTGTAAACTATCATTAGATGGTTCACTCTCGACTTTCTCCTATATTGCCTTCCATTGTTATTTCGAATACCATTACATTAAAGCCTTTTTGTATGCGGACCTTGACTTAAAGGACCACTTTAGGCCAAATAATCTCTAGTGTGCATTTAAAAGATCAATACTTGAACATTAAAACATTTTTTTTATATAATGAGAAATAATTGATCTATAGTGAATATTGTGGATGTCTGAACAGCAACGTGTTTTTGTTTCCATTGGTTGTAATGTAAATCAGAGAAGAAAACACAGTTAACAGCATCACCATTTAAACTTTGTTTTTAACTCACAATTAAAATAAAACTGAATCAAACACATTGCCCTTTATCTGTCTGTTTGTTACCTTTCTTCACTTAATATAATTTATTTTCCATGTGGAAATGTTTTTTTTCTTTTGTAATGTATAAAAACTCTTTTAAATGCATTACATAATTTTTTGAACTACAATGGCCCCTTAAAGCAACATAAAACTAGCTTTAGAGTAAAGTGTTTACAACTCCTATAGTCTGATCTATTAACTAAAACAAAGTGCAAGATCCATTACAATTCTCTATAAAGAGCAGTGATAGATTGCCGCCAATCGCAAATTTGCGGTATTCACTAAGATTATTTTAACAATGAGATATCTCACCAAGTTTCACATTTCAACTCCATAGAGACTAAATTTACAAAATCAGCAATAAAAAGTAATTGTTAATGCACACGCGCAATTGCAATACATTTCATTGATATAGATCTTTTTATATGTTGCAAGTTATAATTAAAATATTACCATAAAATATTCTCTTTTCATGAGCAGCTTTCTATTTTAATTAAAGTTGCAATTGAAAACAATATTAAAATAGAAATCAACCAGTGAATGAAGAATGTAAACTAATTCATAACATTTTAATCACCACCTTGGGAAAATATGCAGTTATAAAAGTAGTTATATTTATGGTAATAAACACTTTGCCATATTTCAGATGTGGAATGATGGGTTCATGGAAGACTATGATGTGTAAAAGCTTTAGTGATTTGTGAGTATTGTAAAAATATATTCGCTATCCCTGCCCTAAAATCTAGTGATAGATACATAAGCATATATGTAAAGAAAATACAAGTATTAAAAATCCCATTTTGGACCTTCCAATATTTGTATTTTTTAACTTAATTTAATTTCGACAACTACATTTGAACATTGGTATGTATTGTAAAAATAATTGACAACAACTGCCCAAGATTCATGAAACTTTCGCAGGAGCCTTAAAGAGTTGTTATGCCATGGTAACACGCATGGCAGTCCCTTCATGGTTTTCTAGTAATCTATCATCACATAGCAAATTATTTTTTAGGGCATATTTGGGGTAATTTGTAAAACCTAACCCTCTATCACCATCACAGCCTTAGCAATTGTCTACTCTCCACCACAGAGAAATAGCTATGCAACACTGCAACCAGAAAAAAAATATTAATATATCTATTAATGAATGATTTTTGTCTGTTTGTTGGCTGGCTTCTTTTTCAAAACTGTGAGGTAAAAATGCTTATAATTCACAGTTCTTATTAAAATACAAATCAGGTGGTGAATGGATAACAGTACAGTAGAGTTACCGCAGGAAAAGTAACTTACACACACGGAAAAGGCAAAAATGGGTATGTGCATACCTTGCATACTCACTCACAGGGTCTTCTCCACTTCACTGCCTAGGGGCTCCAAAAAGGTAGATCCGGCGCTGATGACATATTTATGCATTGAGGTGAGTGTGCAGTACATCTGCATAAGAATGAGGTGTCTTATGTATAATATGATCTTTCAAAGAGCTTGTCTTGGTAATGGATAACCTGTTTTTTGGAACTGAAAATATAATTAGTCATATGGGAGGAATTTCTCTATTCAGTTTTTTTAAAAGAGTACCACACTGTTGAGGCACTTAAAGGTCCACTGTTAAATATTTAAAAAGAACTTCACTTGAAAATAATTAACATGTTTTAGAATGATAAATATTACCTTTAACATATAATTATCCTGCTATGGGATCTACCATTTTAGATTCTGATGATCAACTTCCTGAGGTAGGCGACTTTGAAAGCATGGGGATTTTATATCATCACAATGAGAATTTGAACATACAGGTACCAGAACTCTCAGTAGCAGTAAGGGAAGGCAACACACATATACAATGACTACACCATCTCTGATCTTAAAATATATTAATCAATTCTATAGTGAAGGGTCTGCCATAGACAGCGATCTACCATGACACTTAATTGCCATTCTTAGGGATTCTAGGCCATTATCATGGCTTCTAAACATTATAAATAAAGTGTCAAATAATAACATAGGAACAATTTTAGACCAGTAAGTCTGTTCTTGAATCCTAGTGAAAACTCCAAAGCTGCAAAAATGAATAATCTAACAATGAATTATTTTAATTAAAAATAAACTTCTGCGGTTTCAATAATTGAGTACCTAATTTACAACTGACGCTTCACTTGGTCCTTTAAAATATATTGCTTACTACAGCCAACGTAGGTCTATGTCCCATTGTTACCATTAAACCTAAAGTTACAAAAACAGCCAATAATTACAATTTCTGTTGTGTGCAACTTCAAATAGATACTATTAGCACATATAACCTATGAGTTTTATCTACTATTATATTTGTTTATAGGTAATGACCAGACTCAACAGCTACTGGCTTCACACTACTACCAATGTTCTCTAACCAGGGGTGTAGGAGCCATAATAATTCTGGGGGGATACAACTCATTGTATGCACAGGCTGTATACAGTTCCTACACCCATTTCCTACATCCATGTCTTGAACTGGTACATTTTACCTATTATTTATAATTATTACTTATGCTGAGTTCAAATCACCTGTTAACCATTAATGTCTATGGAAAGTTCCTACTGGATAAAATATTGAACTGCAGAGACTTCATTGAGCTACTTGGTGTTGCTATAGAGCATAGGTGTAGGAGCCAACGAAAATCTGGGGGGATACCACATATAGTATAGAGTTGTGTGTATTGTTAATGGCTGCCCACTTATTACTGTAAATGGTATCTCCCTTATCGGCTGCTGTTATCTGCAAATCTTAAGTTTATAAAGCCCTGCTAACAAGTCTGTTTTTATTTTTAATGGAGAAGTTTTAATTTAAAGCTGGAATTAACACATCTATCAAACCACCCAGTATATAAATTCATCAAACAAGTATTTTAATAATGTCATTTAGATTTATTTAAAAAAAACAACACAATAATACACTTAAACAGCATTATATACACATTCATACTCATCATATTGGCAAGCCTGGAAACTATTGGAAATTAATAGTTTAAGTATGTTGCTCTTTGCATCCACAACTGTGCTTTAATGTGCTTGTCCTGGAAATATGCACAGAAATAAATAACTAACTTTTGAATGCAATTTAAAATCGAAAAATGAAAACAAACAAACAAACAAACAATGCATATCCTGTTTCCCATAAACAGATCTCACCCTGAATGATGTAATATATAATATGCAATGATCAGATGTAGAGAAAAGGGTTTTTGAAGACTCTGTTTATGTTTATAAATTTCCACCGTGTTTAATTGTATCACTTCCTGCAAGATGTAGCCTGAGAGCTGTACATGTGTATCTATCAGTGGAGAGAGGAGTGGGGGGATGATTTGTTGAATAGCTGAATTTTATTTAATTTGACACCTACCTCTGGCTACTGACATATGTTTAGAAACAGGCAGCTTGCAGCAAGCAATAAGTGCAAGACTTGTCCTGATTGAATGTAAATGTCCCTCTCACACATAGGAGTGACCAAAGTATCATGGGTGCCCTAATAGACCAGCGGAGGCTTCAAAGTGTATCTTTTCTAAATGCAAAACTAGCTTGATGGCTTTTACCCTGCTTTATCATGTTGTTACTCTGACTTAAGGTTTTCTAACATACATATATCTTCATTGTACATTGTCCTTTAGTGGTATGTTTTTTTATACACTTTGCAAGTACATTTTGCCTAATATTTCAGAAATAATAATTGACATAAAGCCTTCCGGGAAATGTAGTTCTTCACTGCAGTTATTCAGTCATGTCCTACTCTCCGTGAGTCTATGGACCACATTACCGCTGGCACATCTGACAGATTCTGCACGTCTGAGTTCCCTCAAGCTTGTGGTTATTGCTTCAATTACCTCATCTATTCATCTGCGCCTCTGCTGTCCCCTACTTGTGCTTTCAATCTTTCCCAGCATCAGTGTCTTCTGTAGATATGGCCAAAATTTGAGCTATAGCCTCATGATCAAACATTCCAGTGAACAGTTTCCGTGATTTTCTTAAGTACTGATTGACTGGATTTTCTTGCAGTCCAAGAGACTCTAATCAGTTTTCTCCAACACCATGATTTAAAGGCATCAATTCTAAGGTGCTTAGTCTTCTTTATGGTCCAGCTCTCACAGTACAACAACGTAAATGCACTAATTTTGATCTGATTAAAGATATCATTTCAACTTATAAAAAAAATCTTAAGGTTTTCCCTAGTGTATCTGTAAAAACTTTTTACAACATATACTATTTATTTTATGTACAGTTATGTTGCTGTGGAACATACCATTCTGCTAGTTAGCTGGGAGGAGATTTGGAATGCAGATTTTTTTTAAATGGAACGTGAAAGCTAAAACAGTCAGTGCTTTTAGTAGGGTTAAACAAAAGCAGGTTCGTTTCCAAAGACTTGCACTCAAGAGAAAGTAGCAGACAAAATAAGCTCAGAAAAGAAACTGGAAGCACACAGTGAAAAATAATGACATGTTAAAGTTAAAACTTTAAAGGCTGTGTTTATTTATTTTGCTTATTTTTGCATTATAAAACAACAAATCAAGTTTATTTACTCAATAAAAACATATAGAAACCTATGAGTGTAGTGGTCCTTTAATGACATGCTAAAATAAATTACAAACCTATATGGGTGAATTAGCAAGGGAAAAGTAACATATTAATTTCAACAATGCTCTTTTTTATTAGGAAAGACCAAGAATACAAGTTTATTGTAAGGCCACTGTAAAAAAGAATAGCAAATAATGCTAATTCATTACTTATTACCTTCTTTTCCTAGCTTGAATAGTTTCTGTCAATGCTCTTTCATTTCAGATCCATCATCACAAATGATGCAGTAAGTTGCACACAGAGGCCCTGGGAGTTTGGATGTGGGGATGGAGACTTGGCCCCAGCTAATAAAACACACACACAAAAACCATTAGCACTTTGAAAAGTAACTAAACAAACAAGAGCTGTGAGATGTTAGACGGAGCCCAAAGCCTGTCAGATGGACGCTATGAAAGACTCACGTCCTGGCAGGAATCCCAGGGAAGCATTAATGTCTGTAACAAAGAAATGTAATATATTGTGAGACGTAGCTTCATGTTTAAAGGGACACGTAGGGTTCCTTGTTTCTGATATTAAAATAAACTACTCTTTAGATTGTACGTTTGCAAGTTTTCAGTCTTGCGAGGAGCTTTGGGAAAGCACGTTGGACACAGGATCCTAAACTCAAAGACAGGGCCCTCCTGTCTTAGCAATGTGTTAACATTGCTATTGTTTTTGTCTTGATCGTTACCCATGTATAGCGCTATGGAATCTACAATATTAATAATACCCACAAGTTTATTTATGTCTTTAAACAGTGCTTATAAGCTCTGTTGTTACTCACTGAAACCTTCCACACAGTCCTTGCTAAGGTTCGTCCCCTGTAGCTAATGCATACAGTGTCTCTATAGTAATAGATGTACTAGCCAATCACATACTGTGTGTCAGTATTGCAAAAATGCTGCTGGGACACAGCCTGTCATTGGCTAGCACATCTAATTCTATAGACTTCTTGTATGCAGTAGCTACAGGGGGTGGAACTTGGCAGACACTGTTAAATTTTTCGTGCTTAATAATAAAATTATGTTTAAATATGCAAATAAAAACATAGATAGCTTACATTAATATTAAAAAAACATTGAACCCTCTACGTCCATTTAATATAAGTCTTGTACCATTTTAAAAATATACAGTATCTCACAAAACATATACTGTATCTCACAAAAGTGAGTACACCCCTCACATTTTTGTAAATATGTTATTATATCTTTTCATGTGACAACACTGAGGAAATGACACTCTGCTACAATGTAAAGTAGTAAGTGTACAGCCTGTATAACAGTGGGAATTTGCTGTCCCCTCAAAATAACTCCACACATAGCCATTAATGTCTAAAACCATTGGCAACAAAAGTGAGTACACCCCTAAGTGGAAATGTCCAAATTGGGCCCAAAGTGTCAATATTTTGTGTGGTCACCATTATTTTCCAGCACTGCCTTAACCTTCATGTGCATGGAGTTACCCAGAGCTTCACAGGTTGCCACTGGAGTCCTCTTCCACTTCTCCATGATGACATCACAGAGCTGGTGGATGTTGGAGACCTTCCACTCCCCCACCTTCTGTTTGAGGATGCCCCACAGATGCTCAATAGGGTTTAGGTCTGGAGACATGCTTGGTCAGTCCACCACCTTTACCTTCATCTTCTTTAGCAAGCAGTGGTCGTCTTGGAGATGTGTTTGGGGTCGTTATCATGTTGGATACTGCCCTGCGGTCCAGTCTCCGAAAAGACGGGATCATGCTCTGCTTCAGTATGTCACAGTACATGTCCTTTGTACTATCCCCCATCATTAGCATTGTCTGTTAAAGCCATGTGTTGTGGGCAATAACTTTATATCACATCTTAAACTATTCCTATTTGCATTTAGACAATTCTGGTCTGTCTCTCATTCTCTCCCTGTCCCTCACCCAACCCACTCCTTGTTGGCTTTCATTTATTGAGTCACACTAATCTTCTACATCTGACCTATTAGCAGCTTCTGCTATCTATTCCCATTAACTCTTTACACAATGTTTCCTCTTGCCTGCTTCTTCCTCATACCCCCTGTATTTTTCCTCAGACTCTTCTCAACCTCTCCACCTTTTGTCTCCAACACAACCATCTCACCTCTGATGCCCTCCTCTCCTCTTTTACTTTCCCATGAACCCATTTTACTTAAGATGTGGTTAAACTATGTGTCTCCTGACATTTCCATCTGCAGGTTACATTATCTGACCACTAGTGACAGATACCATAATACATAATAGTGCCAATCAATTTATATCACGTATTTTCCCTCTCTAACTAATGGATAACCTAACCTCTTTTTCACAACCTACTTCCTATGTAGCTCTCACTTCATTCCTAACCTTGCTATTCCTTATTTACTCTTCCCCAGGTCTCTGCCTCTTCCAATACCTTTAGATTGTAAGTGGCGAGTGTTTAATCTTGTGGGGTGACTTGAAACTCAAAACAGGGCCCTCTGTTTTCTGCAGTTGTTAATATTGTATATTTCCTTGTTCTTCTACCCTGTACAGCGCTACGGAATATGTTGGCGCAATACAAATAAAATATAATAATAATGCTGCTTCAGTATTTAACAGTACTTGTTGGCATTCATGGTTCCCTCAATGAACTGTAGCTCGCCAGTGTCGGCAGCACTCATGCAGGCCCAGACCAAACATATATACACGTATTCTCTATATGTGTGTATGTTTTCTATAATATGTTGTGTTGATTCCCCCTATATGCATCTACCTGCTGATGTCAGAACTACCTTTGATCAGTATAGATATATACTTTTGGTAGTGGGAGTGTCATGGTCTGGGCCTGTATGAGTGCTGTCGGCACTGGGGAGCTACAGTTCATTGAGGGAACCATGAATGCCATCATGTACTTTGACATACTGAAACAGAGCATGATCCCCTCCCTTCGGGAGACTGAGTCGTCGGGCAGTATTACAACATGATAACGACGAAGACGACCACTGCCTTGCTAAAGAGGATGAAGGTAAAGGTGATGGACTGGCCAAGCATGTCTCCAGACCTAAACCCTATTGAGCATCTGTGGGGCATCCTCAAACGGAAGGTGGGGGAGTGCAAGGTCTCTAACATCCACCAGTTACACCTGTACACTTACTACTTTACATTGTAGCAGAGTGTAATTTCTTCAGTTTTGTCACATGAAAAGATATAATAAAGATATAATAAAATATTTTCAAAAATGTGAGGGGTGTACTGACTTTTGTGATATAATGTATAAATTGGAAATACTTAAAGGGACAATTTTATGGTCTATACATTATAAACTTTTAAATAAGTAACAAACTAATAACTTTAGAATCTGTATATAATGTTATACTTTCTATATTTTATATGTTTATATATATATATATATATATATATATATATATATATAAGTTTTTTGTTAACCTCATCTTTTGGTGAAGAGAGGGGTGAGGAGAGGAAGGAGGAGGGACAGAGAAGACCATTTGTTATATCATTGGAGCTATTATACTATTTAAATTAAAAACTAGCTTTATAAAATATTTCCATACCTATTAGTGATTGCTACTAGACTCAAGTTTCACAATATATGTATTATTTACAAGAAGCATATGCAGGGAGAGAGAAGCGCAAAATCCAATAGTGCATATAAATAAATGTATTGCTTGCATAGAAAAATATAAAACCATGTAAAATACACACTGCAAAGTAACATGAAGAAATGACAAAATGTCTCACTCACATTTGTTACCCTCAAACAGTATGAGGTATGGAAACAGCTCAAGAGAAGGCTGAATCCACCTGTCTAGATGAAGTATAATCAACCGTCTCCAGGTGTCCAGGTATATCAGATCTTGCTGGAGTGGGTAGTGGTTCACACCAACCAAAAAAAGCTGTCTCATAGCTGGATGTACACTAGTATGGGTGCTGGGTCACCACATATACAGATATCATATAGCCTATACTGTAGGGGTTAGATGCCTGGCACAATATGGCTAGATCAATGTTAATCACTGTAATAGTTGTGGACCAAGAACGTTGGTCAGGTTTGCGTCCCTCGCGGGAGTTAGGCTGCAATGAGCGCCCCGTAGGACTTAGGACTGAAGCACGTAAAACGGCCGAACCATGCAACTGTATGAAAACGAGGCTGAAAGCAGTGACACTTAACGCAAGCCTGTAACATTTAACCCAAGGCAGTAACACTTAACCCAAGCCAGTAACATTTAACCCAAGGCAGTAACACTTACACTAAGGCAATAACACTAATCGCGAGGCCCCTAAACTACGCAGGGGTACCCAGCAGAGAGTGTGATATCAAGCAAATTGTAAATAGTACTATAAACATCCAAAAATGAAGATGTAAAAAAGTAAAAAACATACAATATAATAATATATAAAAGCACTAATGTGCATAGAGTGCAGGCAATACTGCAGTAAAACCAAATGCTTGTCGACCTCCTTAGGTCTTTCTCAATGTTAGTTTATGCCAAAAAGTGTGTGATAAGGATATCAACTACTTCTGCTATCCCAGTATATGCTAGTATGCAGAGTAGTTCCTACCTTCCACTTCTAGTCTATATGTAATATTTATTGGACAAACATTACAATTATATACATTACAGTTATATACTTAAATACTCTGATTATTCAACTAGATTCCTGGACATTGAAGGCTACCTCACTCTTCATAACTATATATATATATACAGTCAGGTCCATAAATATTGGGACATCGACACAATTCTAATCTTTTTGGCTCTATACACCACCACAATGGATTTGATAGTTGTTCTTTCACCTTTAGCTGGAGGTCTTCATATGGTTTACATACCACTTAATATAGTAAAACAGTATGGAACATGTCCCTGCGCAAATGCCTCATCTGATTGAGGCAACTGCATGAAAATGTGCTTCACACCCTCACACTCTACTACAGTTTGGAATGAATGGGAGGAGCGCCTACCTTAATATCAGTGCGGTACCAGCTATTTACAGCATAGAAAGCTTAAAAAAAAAAAAAAAAGAATATATATATATACAGTCAGGTCCATAAATATTGGGACATCGACACAATTATAATCTTTTTGGCTCTATACACCACCACAATGGATTTGAAATTAAACAAACAAGATGTGCTTTAACTGCAGACTTTCAGCTTTAATTTGAGGGTATTTACATCCAAATCAGGTGAACGGTGTAGGAATTACAACAGTTTGTATATGTGCCTCAGGTCTATAACACACACATGCCATAGATCCAGAAATCTGTGGCAGTAATTCATGCTAATGGCCATTTTGCCATCTAAGGTTCATGATAGGACATTTCTTGTTTGATGGAAATAAGTGGTGTCGGCTGTAGACCTCCTGGACAGACAGTGCTGTTGAGGTCTACTAAAGATGGATACATAATTATTTTTGTCTATCTACCCCTCTGTGATCAAAGCCCTTCATTTCTGCACATTTACTTATGGTTTGCCTGACCCTCATAACAGTGACTGAGAACCTGGTACTATACTGGCTTCTGGGTCAATCAGTGGTGGCTGGGACTATTAACATACATTTTAAACTTTTCTCCTCCTTCAACTGCGTGGTCATCCCTGATTAAGAATATTTTGTTTAATTGTGTTGGTTTTTACACTTTGCTACAAGGTGACCCTTCACCTCTAGAAAAAAGTCTAACTGACTAATATAAAACTATAAAACATGGAGAGAGCAAAGAAAAAAAAAAAACACATGGTGGAAATAAGTCAAAGTATTATTAAGAAAATGCAAAAAAAAAACATTTTGGAAATTATAGAGTGGATAATTTTTGTTACATGAAACAATTTTTGTAAGTTGTTTAGTTAGGGAGAAGCCCAATAATTTAAGAAATATTTCAGTAGGGGATTTTAATCTATTTTATATTAAAAAAAAGTAGTTTATTATTGTCACAATCTGCTTCTTCAAGGGGGCTTGATATGAACCTAGTTCAAGCATACCCCAGCAGAATCATGTAGTTCCTGTTCTCTGTGGCACAAAAGATGTCTTCTGAAGAGGTACAGACAGAGAATAATGCATACAGGTTACTAGTGGCCCATGGCAAGACCACTCCCCAAGTCAGGATACAACACACAGAAATAGTCTCACACCTTGTATATGTGAAAACTTTCTCTCAACCTTTATTGAATGATCAAAACAACATATGTATACTCTCTAATACCACACCCTTGTGTACATTTGTGTATATGTGATGTCTGCCCATCCGGCTTGCAAACTTGGGCTATCAAAGCTCTTGTGATCAAATTCCCCAGATATCTATAGCTGGCTAGTGAAAAAAATCTTTATGTTAAATTCAAGTGTTTGCTTAGGACTACTTGAAGTACATACATCTGTCTTGACCCAATGTCTGTATGTGTGAGTGTGCAATGATCTGCAGCTAACTTCTATCCAGAGCATTTTTACCAATTCCACATATGTTCTATATAACATTTTCCCTCTTATAATATATTATAACTAGTATACATAATAACCATGTACAGGCAACATATAACCACACAATAACACATAATCCCAATGCATCCTTGTCATGCCAATGATATCATTAGATTCATAGTCATTCATGATTGTTACTACAGTAGACTCTCAGTTAACCAGAACTCAAACAACCAGAACTCCCAAGCAATCAGAAAAAAATGAAGACTATACTTTAAATAAAAATAAAATGTTATCAACAAATGCCAGGAGCCAGGTTGTCATGCCACAAAATGCTTACAGGCACCTAGATGTCACCCACTGTAAGTTTCTGCAATTCAATGTTACCTGGAAGCAGACAGGCATGAGTGACTGAGCCAGGGCAGTGTTGGCGTTACATTCCCCGGGTTCAGCACCGCACCCTCCAGCCGAACGTACCTGTGTGTAAGTGAGGAGTGAAAGCTGCTGCTGCTAGAACAGCCCTCACTAACAAATATACTTAGCAGATCATCCTATGTGCAGCTAATCTATGTCTCTTTTAATAGGGACTCTCAAACAACCAGAAACTACTACCAATCCCGTGAGTCTACTGCACTGATATTTTAGATCTAAGTGTACAGTGTTTCCTAGTTAACGTTATATTTTATTTATTATTATTTTATGTCAAACTAGTTGATATTTGAGAAGGTAGATATTATTAGTATTATGATAAATTATTGTTATTCACTTATATATATTATTTATTTATTAGTTCTAATATCTGATTAATTGTTAACACTTTTGAATGTATGAGTTAGGTATTTAGGGGTAAGTTAGAATAATATTGACAGGTAATGAGACTGCCATCTGTTGTCAGTAAACATATGGAACTATGAAGATCCTGTATGGTTACTATTGTAACATAAGGACACTGTTTTACATTCTCCCACATGGAGGATTCTAGAAAATTGTTGATGTTTCCTCGCATGGAATTTTGAAGTATACTGGATGAACACTTCAAGTGACAGATGAGATGTGTAAAAGTATAAATGGATATGCAACATGGATGTATAAATTAACTTGGAGAGGTTGGCTTTCGACAATTTGATATTCCCCCAAAAACAGAAGAAGCATCACTAGGACTTCCCATTCCAAAACTCCTGAAGGAATCACAATCCTTAACAAATCAGATTTTCTTAGCCTCCATAAGTATAATAGCAAAAAATTGGAAAACAAACATTCCCATGTTTGAAAAGTTAAGAGAAAAATACAATACATATACAGGATAAATACAATTTCAGCGGAACTAGATGAAAAATATATAAAATTGGCATCCTGCTAGGACATATGGACTCTAAAATTAGGCTGGGACTACAAAAGAGAAAGGATGATATGGAGAGTGTCCACAAAATGTCATACCCCCCTCTTTTCTACTGCTCCCTCTCTTTTTTTTTCTTATATATTATTATTATTATTGTTTTGTTTTTATGTAATATTAAGCCTTTATGGTTAATCACAATCAATAAGAAAAGAAGGAAAGAAAAAAGAAAAAGAAAGGAAATGTTTAAGATACATGGATATGTTTACTATACCAAAAAACTATAATAAAAGTGCAATGTATAATTAGATTTTGTGTACTTTCCTTGTATTTCAATTTAAATGATTTAAATAAAAATAGAAAAAAAGTGCATTGTTTTTTTTTGTGTTTGCTGTACATAGTATAATTTATATAAGCACATAATAATAAATGCTATAGGTACATTAGTTTCTTTGTCACCATCTATCCCCTCCCACCCTAACATGCACAACACTTTCGGCTTTGGGGAAAGCACTTTGGACACTGGATTCTAAGCTCAAATGCAGGTCCCTCCATCCTTTTCAAAGTGTTTATATTGTTTTTGCCTCTGCCTGGAATTTAACCCATGTATAGCACTACGGAATATATCACAAATGAAGGATAATAATAACAATAATAATAATAATAATAATAATAATAATAATAAAGTCTCAGTTTTGGATTCTGCAATTTCTGCCTAGTTTTTTCTCACGCTCTATCTTGTGGGATTGCCACTGTTGGTGAACAACAATTTTCAGTTAGTTATGTTTCTTCCAAAGGAAACTGATTGAACCAGAGCTTATTTGGAGGTTTCAAAGCAATGAATATTTATGCAATCAAGGCTTTTCATTTTATTTTATTTGTAAATCATTTGGGAAACAATTTTTTTATATCAACATCCTAGACTTTTTTATAGACCAATGGCATAAAATCCCAAGTCAATTTATTTTACTTCCAGGTTGTAACACATCAAAATTTAGATAAGTCAAAGGAGAAGGGAATATTTAAACAAGGCACTGCATATTCTTTATTGTTTGTTTGGTTTTTTGTTTTCTACCATGTCCTTCAAACCTATTCTCTAGTGTATAGGACAAGGCGATTCCAATATACTAGAGAATAAAAAAGACAGACCATCCCCAAGACAATGGACAACTCTTCAGCTAAAGAAAGCTATTTTATTGCTTATCTTATTGCTTATTTTCGCCAAGCTATGGCTTTAATTATCTGATTCCTCTCTGCCAGACTAGGAATGGTACTTATTGATTTAATTTTTTACATGTAGTTTGAGAAAATTAGGTTGTACAATTAGCATTTTTAGAATTCCTTATTGAATGTAAAAACCCAGGAATTTCCCATATTCTTTAAATATACAATACCTGTCTTATTTCTCTGGTTC
Organism: Discoglossus pictus; assembly: GCA_027410445.1. NCBI lineage: Eukaryota > Metazoa > Chordata > Amphibia > Anura > Alytidae > Discoglossus > Discoglossus pictus. The sequence goes on along the minus strand of CM050173.1, from coordinate 50,116,774 downwards.
CTAATTGAACATCACAGAATGATCCTTCAGAGTAACGGATAAGGTTGGTATTCATATAACCCAGTAGTAATGTACAGATAAAGTTTCTAGTGATAGCACTGCAGGAAAATGCAATTAAAAAGAGTCTAGGATGAACAAGGGTTTTTAAGCAAGAAATAGAGAAACGCTGATTGAAATTTCAGATAAATAGATGATAGAATAATAGGAGGAAGATTCACAAAGTAGAGGATACATGACTGTGAAACCTTATATGACCAGATAAGAGGAGCGACTATGAACAGAAAGGATGTTTCATTTCTATTTTTGTTTCTTTTAAAATAATTTGGAAAGACCCGATGAAAGTGAAATGGAGACTAAGATTTGAGATGTTCTTTAGAAAATATAAGAGTAGACTTTGAACGGTATTGAGTTACTGAGGTCCAGAGATGACATTTTTGAACAGTGAAATGGGACATGCAATGTTTGCCAGTTTTAATGGGAAAGTTCATAAAATACCACTGTAGTCCAAGAAAAAGTAACCTGTTTGGGAAATATGTAACAAACTAACAACATTAGGTGTTGTGTAAGCCATGGTCGTAAAAAAACCTTTTTAGAAAAAATTAGAAATTTTGAAGCTTATGTTTATGAATCAATGGATTTTGTTAAGTCACTTGATGAGAGTTGGATTATGATGGGAGGGATGGGACAGAAATGAATACGGAGAGGTCAAGAGGCTTTATTAAATAATTGGATCTGATTAAAACTCGCACTATATCTCTCCCTTTTCACAGGCCCAGAAGCAGACTGCTTACATCTACAGATGCAAGCATTGCTATCCAGAAATGTAAACTCCCCCCTCACACACACATCTTCCACCAAAGTATTATGGATGCTTTCAGGGTCCAGCAGAAGCATCATCATTTAAAAAAAATAGCTTATTGACATTTTCCCCTGATTAATTATGCTCTCTCTCTCTTTCTCTCTCTCTCTCTTTCTATATATATATATATATATATATATATATATATACATAAATTGCAGTGGAGGGCTTCTATCGTTGTGGTGAACTACCTACTCATAAGGTCCAGAACACAAGCTGGGATTCCGCCCCACGCTGATTATAGCCAGTAGGCTTGAAATGCCTGTTCGTGGATAGGATTCCCAGCTTGTTTATAATCCAACGTTGGCTTTGCATAATATCTGTGTAATACAGCAGGCCTACGCTTAAAGCAAGCTATGTTTAAATGGGCTATGGATTGAAGAGCGAGACATTTGTGGGCAGATTTGAATGTCCCTGCTCAGCTTCCCAGAATGCAGTGTAATAACTATTTTTCTCTGAATTCTGAGCTGAAAACAGGTTTTATAACTAGTGATGTCCCGAACAGTTCGCCGGAGAACTATTCGCGGCGATTTTCGCATGTTCGCGTCCGCCACGAACAGCGAACACATGCGCCTTTCGGTTCGCCCCCTATACTTTATCATTGAGGAAACTTTGAACATCATTTATTTTATTTTATAATTTTTTTTGTGTAATCTATGCCTGCCTGCCAGCGTGTGTGTGTGACAGGCTAACACCTAACAGCTTATATTGTGCTTATTGTCACTACTCATACCTGGTGGTGTAAAATACATTGAAAACAACCATTTTTTTCCTGTAATCTAATTTCAGTTGCCTGCCTGTGTCAGGCTCACAGCTTATATTGTGCTCAGTGACATAAAACAACACTTTTTTGACTGTAATAGATTGAATAGCAATAGCCTGTCTACAGGCGTGTGTGAAGCCTATTGCATCTACTCTGCCAACTTTTGCCAGTGCACAGTGATACGTCATATCTGGTGCAACCGTATTGTACAGTGACATAAAACAACACTTTTTTGACTGTAATCGATTGAATATCAGTTGCCTGCCTACAGGCGTGTGTGTGAGGACTACAGCGCCTACTCGGCCAACTTTTGCCAGTGCACAGTGACACTCATATCTGGTGGCTCCTTAGATTGCAAGCGCAGTGCCCCAAATTTGAAGTAGGAGGTCCGACCAAGCATCTTTTTGCATCTCCCTGTTCCAAAAATCAATGCCATATACACGTCCCCTAATAGTGGACGTAACAGGGATTAAACCGATAGGAATAGTACTACTTAACAGTACACACCTTATAATAAGGCAGACAGAGGCAACCCAGAGAGAGGAGTCTGAAGAAGAGGAGTCAGAGGAGGAAGGTGGCTTTGAGGAGGTGGAAGTCCCAGGGGGCTTGTTGTCACCTTTCGGGGACCCTTCATGGCTGGGTGGAGGAAGAGACCTTCAAGGACATCAGTGAGGACAAGGAACGGGACATGGCTAGCTTGGTATCCAACCTTGTGCAAATGGGGAGTTTGCGGTGGTGCAAAGGGACTGTTTGCGGAGCATTAAACGGGGAGATTGGTCTGTTACTGTGAAGCGGGTGTAACCCTTACACTACCTGATCGATACAACATCATACCTGATGTTTTAAAGCATGTTATTCCAAACAATTTAGGACTGTTTGGTGATTTATGCCCTTTATGGCTTAAAACCAGACTATGCATCAACTATGTAATTTTCCGTGGGAGTTTTGCCATGAATCCCCCTCCGGCATGCCACAGTCCAGGTGTTAGTCCCCTTGAAACAACTTTCCCATCACTATTTTGGCCAGAAAGAGTCCCTGTGGGTTTTGAAATTTGCCTGCCTATTGAAGTCTATGGCGGTTCGCCGAGTTCGCCCGTTCGCGAACATTTGATTGAAGTTCGTGTCCGATGTTCGCCAACCGAAAATTTGATGTTCGCGACATCACTATTTATAACTTGTTTTAGACATTCAAATGTGAACACAGATGTAATATTTTGTTACTATATATATATAAATTAGTGATGTCGCGAACAGTCCCTTCGCAATCTAAGGTGCCACCAGATATGAGTGTCACTGTGCACTGGCAAAAGTTGGCAGAGTAGGCGCTGTAGGCCTCACACACACGCATGTAGGCGGGCAACTGATATTCAATCGATTACAGTCAAAAAAGTGTTGTTTTATGTCACTGTACACTACGGTTGCACCAGATATGACGTAACACTGTGCACTGGCAAAAGTTGGCAGAGTAGATGCAATAGGCTTCACACACACGCCTGTAGGCAGGCAATTGCTATTCAATCTATTACAGTCAAAAAAGTGTTGTTTTTTGTCACTGAGCACAATATAAGCCGTGAGCCTGACACAGGCAGGCAACTGAAATTAGATTACAGGAAAAAAATGGTTGTTTTCAATGTATGTTACACCACCAGGTATGAGTAGTGAAAATAGGCACAATATAAGCTGTTAGGTGTTAGCCTGTCACACACACACGCTGTCAGGCAGGCATAGATTAAACAAAAAAAATTATAAAATAAAATAAATGATGTTCAAAGTTTCCTCAATGATAAAGTATAGGGGGCGAACCAAAAAGCGCATGTGTTCACCGTTCATGGCGGACGCGAACATGTGAAAATCGCTGTGAATAGTTCTCCGGCGAACTGTTCGGCACATCACTAATATATATATATATATACAGGGAGTGCAGAATTATTAGGCAAATGAGTATTTTGACCACATCATCCTCTTTATGCATGTTGTCTTACTCCAAGCTGTATAGGCTCGAAAGCCTACTACCAATTAAGCATATTAGGTGATGTGCATCTCTGTAATGAGAAGGGGTGTGGTCTAATGACATCAACACCCTATATCAGGTGTGCATAATTATTAGGCAACTTCCTTTCCTTTGGCAAAATGGGTCAAAAGAAGGACTTGACAGGCTCAGAAAAGTCAAAAATAGTGAGATATCTTACAGAGGGATGCAGCACTCTTAAAATTGCAAAGCTTCTGAAGCGTGATCATCGAACAATCAAGCGTTTCATTCAAAATAGTCAACAGGGTCGCAAGAAGCGTGTGGAAAAACCAAGGCGCAAAATAACTGCCCATGAACGGAGAAAAGTCAAGCGTGCAGCTGCCACGATGCCACTTGCCACCAGTTTGGCCATATTTCAGAGCTGCAACATCACTGGAGTGCCCAAAAGCACAAGGTGTGCAATACTCAGAGACATGGCCAAGGTAAGAAAGGCTGAAAGACGACCACCACTGAACAAGACACACAAGCTGAAACGTCAAGACTGGGCCAAGAAATATCTCAAGACTGATTTTTCTAAGGTTTTATGGACTGATGAAATGAGAGTGAGTCTTGATGGGCCAGATGGATGGGCCCGTGGCTGGATTGGTAAAGGGGAGAGAGCTCCAGTCCGACTCAGACGCCAGCAAGGTGGAGGTGGAGTACTGGTTTGGGCTGGTATCATCAAAGATGCGCTTGTGGGGCCTTTTCGGGTTGAGGATGGAGTCAAGCTCAACTCCCAGTCCTACTGCCAGTTCCTGGAAGACACCTTCTTCAAGCAGTGGTATAGGAAGAAGTCTGCATCCTTCAAGAAAAACATGATTTTCATGCAATCCAATGCTCCATCACACGCGTCCAAGTACTCCACAGCGTGGCTGGCAAGAAAGGGTATAAAAGAAGAAAATCTAATGACATGGTCTCCTTGTTCACCTGATCTGAACCCCATTGAGAACCTGTGGTCCATCATCAAATGTGAGATTTACAAGGAGGGAAAACAGTACACCTCTCTGAAAAGTGTCTGGGAGGCTGTGGTTGCTGCTGCACGCAATGTTGATGGTGAACAGATCAAAACACTGACAGAATCCATGGATGGCAGGCTTTTGAGTGTCCTTGCAAGGAAAGGTGGCTATATTGGTCACTGATTTGTTTTTGTTTTGTTTTTGAATGTCAGAAATGTATATTTGTGAATGTTGAGATGTTATATTGGTTTCACTGGTAAAAATAAATAATTGAAATGGGTATATATTTGTTTTTTGTTAAGTTGCCTAATAATTATGCACAGTAATAGTCACCTGCACACACAGATATCCCCCTAAAATAGCTAAAACTAAAAACAAACTAAAAACTACTTCCAAAAATATTCAGCTTTGGTATTAATGAGTTTTTTGGGTTAATTGAGAACATGGTTGTTGTTCAATAATAAAATTAATCCTAAAAAATACAACTTGCCTAATAATTCTGCACTCCCTGTATATATATATATATATATATATTCATTCATTGTACAAAGACAGAGGGGGGGGGGGGGAGAACCACAGGGGAGGTAGAGGGGGCAAATATATACAGGGGAGGGAGAGGGGGGAAGAGACACAGGGGAGTGAGGGGGAAGGGGGGGAGACACAAGGGAGGGAGATGGGGGAAGAGACAAAGAATAGGGGGAGAAGAGACACAGGGGAGGCTGAGGGGAGAAAGAGACACGGGGGGGGGGGGGCAGAAATATAAAATATTATCCCATCATTTGTAATGGGCAAGTGACTAGTATATATATATATATATATATATATATATATATATATATATATATATATATATATATATATAGCTATATCATATAGTAATTTTTACCTTAGATTTTAAGTCTGAGTGTTTCCAATCTTGGATGGTGCTTTGGGAAAGCACTATGGACACTGGATTCTAAGCTCAAATACAGGACCCTGCACTTTTTTGGTAATGTGTTAATATTGTTTTGGCTTGAACACAACGCATGTTTAGCACTACGGAATATGTTGGCATGTTACAAATAAACAATAATAATAATATCACCTTAGATTGTAAGTTTGCGAGTTTTTAATTGTGTGTCCGTGTCTTGGAAACAAGCACTATGTACATTTGATTATATGCTCAAAAACAGGGCTCTCCATTCTTTAAGTTTGTTTTTTGCCATGTACTAACCCCCTGTACAGCACTACGGAATATGTTGGCGCGATATAAATAAAGATAATAATAATAATATCACCCCTTACTGCTAATCTTAAGTAATTGCTGATAAAACCATTATCTCAGAGGGTGGATCTTTCAGTTCACTTATAAATCAGATAAGTCTATCTTCTATATCAATTTTAAGGTATACCATTTAGAATCTGTAATCACAACCAATTGTAATTATGGTATGTCTATTTTTATGCACTCTTAAATTCTTCAATAAATGGGACCTTTCTCTGTCACTTTAAATCTGTCAAATTATAACGTGACTCGGGGAAGTAATTATTGTCTTCAAAAATTAATAAATCTGGGTGTATAGTCTTTTTCCAAATTTCCACATGCGTGTACAGTAATAAATATCCCAGCATGGTACAGTGACATAAATGGGCTGGAAAATGTGTATTGTGGAGTCCCAATAACATCCCCTGTGGATCGGTCTAGGTAACTGAGACAGCTGAAGAGATCAAGCTCGCTTTAGCCAGGTCCCCCACCGTGGCGGAAGCACCATCCACACAGCAAGTAGTCTGGAGATTTGCTTTGAACTGATTGTACCTCCTCCCGGGTGACACTGTAAACTTCTGGACTGACCCATCTGAATAAACTGGGGTATAGGATCAATTTCTGCCTTAAAGTCTGCAATCAACCTTTGTTGCAGTCACAGCTTCCAGAGGTCACACAGGTGCACATATGACATATAACAAGAGGAGTCTTGGAAACAGAGCTGGAGGATCATGTTCAACCTCTTGTGCAATAAGAGAGTTATAGTAGTTATTGCTAACACCTAAACTGTGAATTTAAGAGTCAGGCCACGGGGCTGGATTATCGCAGACCCTTATTCATATTACCTAAAAGGCCATTGAAGGCATTTTTTCATTGTTAAATCTGAAAGAGACCATTTCATAATGTTTAACAGTATGTATCTTTTTGGAAAATGAAGCTCCTTAAGCAGAATATATATTGAATTTATGACTGGCTTTGGGGTTTGTCCCTGTCAGCCAATTACTGGGTTAGTGGATGTTGGCTTCTTTTTGCATATGGATTTTGTGATAACAATATAGGGTTGTTTTTCACAGACTGGCACCTCGGAAGTCATATGTAAAAAGAAGCCGTTAATCAGATTGCCATTCATCAATAATGAGGAAATTAAGAGCTGTTAAAAAATTCAGTCTGGTGGGAAGATCTTTTAAGCTTAATGACTGCCAAAATGTAGTAAATTCAAAGCTATTTTTCTATTACATTTTTAAAAACTTCCTATTGCAAATATTCTGATGTTTGTTGGTTCTTTTCTCTACTACAAGGTTGAAGGTTCATTTGAGGAGCAGAAGCATAAACTTTTCTTTGTATTTAAATGGAAAATAAAATACTTCATGCATATGACTGTTTAATGCTTTATTTACAATGTCAATACATCTCACAAAGCAACCATAGCTATTTTATGATCTCTATAGGAAAATACTCTACAGGGGTGTTAGGTTATGGAATATGCCACAATATAAATATAGTGTTTGCTCTGTTACTATGTAATCAATGGTTAGTTTAAATTGGAAAGTTCTGTCTACACCAAAGTGGTTCTTCTATGAAAAATTCTAGAAATCCAAATATGTATGTACATTTTATACAATCCATCTTTTAAGAAGTCTGTAAGTTAGAGGAATCAATCCCGAGTACATGTCCTTTACATATTTCCTTAATTGCTATTAAATACCTCCAGTAACGATATCCGAGCTCGCAGATCTTAACTTGAAGTCCATCTGAGTGACCAAAATTATTAAAAAGCCTCTGGGCACATTCTAACTCCTGTAAAGATAGAGAGAAGAGATAGATTGCCTAAAATTGACCCTATAAAGGAGCTACCACTACCCCAGGAGCCCTGATATCCCAAGGATTCCCCCTCAGTACACCTATCTGCTATGAGCCGGGTATCCCCCTGGATTTCCATTATGTCCCATCCCTTGTGCTGTGTTGGGTGGGGGACCATTAACCCCATAGGGGTTCCTATGGATCCCTATGGGCCTTTAACCATAAACATGGGTGTCTCTATGAACACCCATGGCACCTAACTTTACCCAATCTCCACAGGGGTCCTATGGAACCCCAGAATAATCTAAAGTACAGCCTATTAACTATTGGGGACTTAATTGAAAATGAACCCCTATTCTATGATAAACCCTTCAGACCCCATGTTATTTTAAACTGTAACCACAGGAGTCCCCATAAACCACTGTAGCACCTAAAATTAACTGCTATACCATTTCTGATTGGTTTATATATAAAGATAGATAGATAGATAGATAGATAGATAGACAGACAGATAGATAGATAGGGATATGGGAGTATGCTAGTGTAGTGTGCTCATGTTAGTTGGTTAGTAGGTACCATTCTGTAGATTAAGACTTGGAGTCTGCTGCGAGCAGGCTGTGAGCACACATTAGAGCTTGAGAGCTACAAGCAAAACCTCCTGTGTGTGAGTCAGTACATTTCAGGAGATTATTTTTTTGCGAGAGCCACAGATCAGCTACACAAATCTGTTTCTCAAAACTCCCGTGGCTCTGAGTCAGCCGTCACACAGTTCTTATGGGAGCCATGGAATAGAGGCCTAACTTTGTTGAAAAAACATTACTTGATAAACCAATTCATAATATCTCAATTACTACTCTGAACACCACACGCCCCTTGTTTGGGAGTAGTATTGCTCCATAATCAGTAACTGTAACAAAGGCAGAACAGATGAACGTATTGTATTGTGAAAGAAGTACTCAAGGTATGGAAGAGCCATCCAACCCAAACACATAGGGGTAGCAATAATTAAATTCATATTCCCTAATTTATTTATAGCTTTTATTTTTCAAGTGTACAATTAATATTTTGGCATGCAAAAACTGTACTCATGATAAGCAAGCTTGACAGGTTTTAAATCATGGTGTATTGTTTTCTAATGTGGTTGGCTGTTCTCCATCTATTAAGTTGAAGCCATCTCTAGCCAAGAAAAAGTATAGCCAGCAAAATGTTTTTAAACATGAAACCAGTGGTGTATTACTGAAGAGGTTTTCAAACTGTGGGCCACCATGCGTTCCCTTTAGGTGGTCCATGGGGAACCTGGCATTACAAGAAAATTATTAAATAAAATGAGAAAAATATATATAAATGTATAAAACACTAGAGAAGTGGCTTTCTCTATATACCCATAGAGCACAGTGCATTATAATTACTAAAAGACTAACAAAAAATAATTAGGTGGTCATTGAAGACCTTCACCAGTACTGTGGTGGTCATCCAAGACTGTTGTCAAGTGGGCCATGAAAGAAAGTTTGGCAGCCCCTGTATTAATAAAGAAAATGTAGTATAAAAGTTATATACATCGCTTTGTAAAATATAGTTGAAACATATGTGAAAAAAAGACCCAGCAAAGTTCCTCCCTAATATGGCTGAAATTTAATTTATTACCTATAAATAAGGATACAGTGGTAGCTGGGCACACATCTACAGTGCCCTGCAAAAGTATTCACCCCTTGACTATTTACCTATTTTGTTACATTACAGCCTTAAGTTCAATGTTTTGTTAATCTGATTTCTATGTGATGGATCAGAACACAATAGTCTAAGTTGGTGAAGTGAAATGAGAAAAATATATACATAAAACTATTTTTTAGAAATAGAAAACAGATAATTGGCATGTGCGTATGTATTCACCCCCTTTGGTATGAAGCCCATAAAAAGCTCTGGTGCAACCAATTACCTTCAGAAGTCACATAATTAGTGAAATGATGCCCCCCTGTGTGCAATCTAAGTGTCACATGATCTGTCATTACATATACACACCTTTTTTGAAAGGCCCCAGAGGCTGCAACACCTAAGCAAGAGGCACCACTAACCAAACACTGCCATGAAGACCAAGGAACTCTCCAAACAAGTAAAGGACAATGTTGTTGAGAAGTATAAGTCAGGGTTAGGTTATAAAAACATATCCAAATCTTTGATGATCCCCAGGAGTACCATCCAATCTATCATAACCAAATAGAAAGAACATGGCACAACAACAAAACTGATGGCCGCCCACCAAAACTCATGGATCGTACATAGGACGACAATAAGCCGTACGCTCCATAGAGTTGGGCTTTATGGCAGAGTGGCCAGAAGAAAGCCATTACTTTCAGCATAAAACAAAATGGCACGTTTTGAGTTTGCAAAAGGAATGAGGGAGACTCCCAAAATGTATGGAGGAAGGTGCTCTGGTCTGATGAGACTAAAATTTAACTTTTTGGCCATCAAAGAAATGTCTATGTCTGGCGCAAACCCAACACATCACATCACCCAAAGAACACCATCCCTGTGGGGATGTTTTTCAGCAGCCGGGACTGGGAAATTGGTCAGAGTTGAGGGAAAGATGGATGGTGCTAAATACAGGGATATTCTTGAGTGAAACCTGTACCACTCTGTGCATAATTTGAGGCTAGGACGGAGATTCACCTTCCAGCAGGACAATGACCCCAAGCCCACTGCTAAAGCTTCACGTGAGTGGTTTAAGGGGAAACATGTAAATGTGTTGGAATGGCCTAATCAAAGCCCAGACCTCAATCCAATAGAAAATCTGTGGTCAGACTTAAAGATTGCTGTTCACAAGCCCAAGCCTTCCAACTTGAAGCAGCTGGAGCCGTTTTGCAAGGAGGAATGGGCAAAAAGTCCAGTGGTAAGATGTGGCAGCTCATAGAGACTTATCTAAAGCGACTTGGAGATGTGATTGCCGCAAAAGGTGGCTCTACAAAGTATTGACTTTAGGGGGTTGAATAGTTATGCACATTGACTTTTTCTGTTATTGTGTCCTATTTGTTGTTTGCTTCACAATAAAAGAAAAAAAAACATCTTTAAAGTTGTGGTCATGTTCTGTAAATTAAATTATGCAAATCCTCAAACAATCCATGTTAATTCCAGCTTGTGAGGCAAAACAACACGAAAAATGCCAAGGGGGGTGAATACTTTTGCAAGGCACTGTACCTCAAAAGTCGTAAAAGTTGGTATTCAACATTTTTTGACAAGGAAAAATGCATCAGCACTCGTCGTTTACCTTAGTACTCATCATGCTTGTATGAGTCAATTTACATTATTTGGTATGGGAACTTGGTACTTGTCCTTTTCACCACTATTAGTGCCTTCTGGAACCAATTAACAATGAGTACCCAGTGTCCACTGTATTTGCAATTGTTTTTTTATTAAAATAATCCAAATTAGGACTAAATAATTGAGTCTGAATGTTGCTATGTTTAGGCAGAAATTAGTTTTCAAAATATATCTACATGGCATGATCCTTTTTTTATTGACCATTAGTTAACACTCACATTGTTGGAGATTCTGCTGATCCCTTCTCTAACACTACATAAGACTGAAGAAAACATTTACACAAGATTAAGACAAGCAAGGCCAATCACAGTCATAAAAGAGGCAAAAAGAGTTTATCTTTTTTTGCTCTATTTGTGCATACGAGCAATCAACATATTTTTTTATTGTTCACACATATTATAATGTAGATTAGGAACAATCCCCACTACAGTCATTTATCTGAAACTCGTTAAGGAATACATTTGAAAGAATAATAAATATATTTGTTAGTTTACTTTTTAATACAAATAGATATAAGCAGCCTGTAAAAAATATAAAAGAGCAACTTACATAATAAGCTTTTTTCCTTGATCAGTTAAAGGACAACTGTTTGAAAATACATATTTATAGCTGAATTTTTTTTAACCTAAAAGCATAACTGGGCAGATTAAATGCTGTTAAGCTAAGCTTTATTGGGAAGAAAATAATTTTCTATGAGGCATCCATTTTACTTTGTTAATGGTGGAATGTGGGAGGGGCATTTACATTTCTGGAGGAGCAGGGCTTACATTTATCGATGCAAGCTGCAGAGCATGTGTGGCCGATGGGGAAGGTGTAACATTCCAAAATATCCATTAATTTAACAAGTGTCCCTCCTCCCACACCTCCACTTACTTTTTAGTATACTAGCACATGCCTTTGGGCTTCAAAATTTCAGGAATTGCTCAAGTCAGACAAAATGGAAACTTGCATTATATAAAATAATCTTTAGAAGTTACATTTTCTCTAAAAATGTTTTTCATTTGCACGTCTTACATTAGCTGTGAAGCTTCTATTTTTGTTACATACTTTTGTTACAGATACGTGATTGTTTTCCTAAAATACAGTAGTTTAAGATGTGAACGTTGGATTCAAGCCTGGTGTGATCCAGAGCCTGGGGCTGAGGTGCTTCAGGTGGTCCATTATCTACTACCTTACTTAGTGGGACAAAATAATCAAAAGCACTCAAAAACAAATAAGCAGATAACAACAGCAAAATAACTAGCAGTGGTCATAGTGTGTACTTCCTAAGCAATAATGTGGTTGATTAATGTTTTTATTAAGCACTCAATATCTTTCAACATGATTACAGAATATCATTATATTGGGGCTTTACAGCCTTCTTTTATATATAATCCTCTAATGCAGTGATTCGCCTCAGGGAGATAAACAGTACACGTTGAAATATATTGTATAAAACAACCACAACTGCTGTAAACAGAGCCTGATTGATGAGAGGATGTAAAACTGTTTCAACATAGACAAGTATTATAGCACTGACACTGAGAGGGACATGGAATCCATTATTGCTGCTCTGCATCATCAAAGCAATGCATATTAAGTGAAAAAAACTTTTTTATTTTTTATTTATTTTTATTTCACTTTTATTCAACTTTCAAGTTTTATTAGAAGATAATAAATCTTTCGAATTACAACAATTTTACATTCATTAAATATGATAGAAAAAAGAATAAGTATCTATAAGCAAAAAATATATTTTTTAAAGAGTTTATACAGTTTAAGGCATTGTTGTCTTTATACTGATTATTTTACTTATTAAGTTATTTCAAGTAATAGTTTAATAATTCACTTTAACAGATGCAGATCAAAAAAGTGTAAAATATGTTTTATTTCCGTGTTATATCAATCCTGGGAATCAAGGAGTTAATACATATCTTCGAACCCTCATGGACAACAGGTGATTTGTTGATTTTTATTGATTTCTACATTTCTGGATTGCGAGTCTGACCGCAAATCGGACTTCTAAACACTAATTGATTGTAGTTTAAACAAAAAAACACCAACAACAACAAAAAATAATCTGTGTTTTCCTTTGGCTTGTCCAGATATACTAAGCACAAATAGAAAAAAAGTTTAACTGTATTATTGCAGTGTAGCATACATACAAACATTTAGAGGGAGATGAGAATGTTCAGCTTTTTCTCCCCATAAACTCAATGTATTTCTGGTGCAGCTTTCAAAAATTGAAGATAATTTAAAAAGCAATAGAGAAAAGAGCGTAAAATGAAAAGACATTACAGCTGCTCTACTTGACTGCTCTACACGATGACAAACATATGTAGGTAGTCAGGTCACAACATTTGTTAAATGACCACTTCAATGTTTTAACAAGAGGAGCTAATTGTTTTAATCACACATTGTTCATTAATAAAAATAACATTTATAATTGGAATATTATTACGTTTATAATTGGAATATTATAAAATTAATTAGTCTCCACTGTTCCACTCTGACAATGTCATCATGAAGGAGGGAAGGGTTTGCTGTAAGACAGGTATAAAGATTTGACAAAAGGATAAAAGCTTCATAGGCTGCTGCCAGAGCCAGGAGTATAGACACCAGTGGTGTAGGTAGTACCGCCCCGGTCCAACCTGCCATGGTCCCCCTGGGATCTCCTGGGTCTCCTTGCCTGCAAGGAATTATGTAAGAGTGACAAAATTAATTACTGTTTTCATAAACAGAGTCTTCAACAATGTTTTTATGTCCATGGCTTACACAGCTACTAATATTGTTAGTTTATAACATAGTTCACAGACAACTGTTCTTTACTTTAACTGCAGTGGACTTTGAAGGTTTGTTCTTATCAACTGCACAGCAGAGAGATGAGGAAACAGGGAGGGAGTTTGACAAATGAGTAGAGAATTTGACATTTGACACCTACCTCTCCACCGGAACTCAGAAGCAGGCCCTCTCCTGCAGACATGTAATTATTGTGGGTTCCTCTGGAACTAATAGTGGCATCAACATTAATTTCCTGCCTTAGACTCAAAGATTCCAACCATATTAATGTTGCTGTCTCCGGCATTCAACTCTACACCACATCTCCAGTGAACCAAAAGGAAAGTGCTGTGGTGAGTTTGGATTAGGAGATGCAAAATTGTGAATTAAAGAATGCTGCTGGTGCTCCTCACACAGTAAATGGAAGGAGATGGAAACACGGCAGCCTCCTCGAGGAGAGCAAAGAGAAACTAAAAAAGTTGAGCTAAAAGAGTTTCTTTTTTGTGGTAATACATGGATTTTTTAAGGGTTATGAGGGCCTAGTAAATGAGACCAATTGCAGCATTACATCTAAATATCCTGTACTGAAAACGGCAATTATTTCCACTATTTAGTTTCTGGGAGCCTTAGTTAATCTGGCCCGGCACACTTTATTTATATAAATTCATACGATTTTCACTTTCTAACACACATCACAAGCCGTACAATTAAAAATCCCCCCTCTCATTGAAAACATTAGTGATGCTACCTAACCATCTGTATATCACTAAGCTGTGGGTGTGATGTGGCCTCTGTCCAGTACTGTTTGTCAAACCTCCTGAAATAACATCTGTACCGGCTTTGAGTCTGGTGATTCATTGGTTTCCCTATGGAGGCACGAGCATTGCAAAGGAAATCTCTGTTTTCTTTTTTAGTTTTCTTTTTAATCATTTTACAGTTAGCTGCTATAAATAACTTCATGAACTATACTCATAAAAAGTACATTATACCATCATTCTAATTCATCTTGCATGGTGTAATCACCAGCAGACATCCTCATATTGTGCACTTGTTTTCCCTTTTATACAAGGATCTTGGTTCTTAATCAACTAAGACTCCTATTCATTGTTTTTTTTTAACATTCTTAAATTGTAGAGACGTGCAGACAGTCACTTATCTGCTGTTGAGTTGAGGTCAAATGGCATATACAATAGCGCACTTTATAAAGTCTATCTACAGAGTATCCTTTGTGAAGAAGTAATTTTTTTTACATTTTTTTTTCCTTTTTTTATTATTTTTGTTATTACTACATAGTTACATAGTTACATAGTAATTGAGGTTGAAAAAAGACCTTTGGCCCATCAAGTTCAACCTTTTAAGATCTCCTCTGATCTGCAATATGCAAATTAGTTATTAATTGATCCAGAGGAAGGCCAACAAAAAAAAAAAACAGAGAAACTTTGCCAATTGTGTCAAAAGGGAAAATTTTGTTATTCCTTCCTGACCCCAGATACTGGAGATCGCATTTCTCCCTGGATCAATACTCTCTCTCTAATTAACCAGGATAACCCTGAATGCCCTTTTTAATTAAGAATATATCCAATCCCTGTTTAAAGTTATCTATTGAATCCACTGTCACCACCTCCCTTGGTAGAGAATTCCACAGATTAACCACCCTTACTGTGAAGAAACCTTTTTTTTCTTTAAGGTGGAATCTTTTTAGTTCTAACCTCAAAGGATGTCCTCTTGTCAGTTGAAAACCTCTTGGTACAAAAAGCTCCCTTGACAAATGTTTATACTGACCCTGGATGTATTTATATAGGGTAATAATATGACCTCTTAAATGCCTTTTTTCTAGAGAAAATAAGTTTAATTTGGATAGTGTATCTTCATAACTTAGCCCCTCTCCTTATTAGTTTTGTTGCCCTTCTCTGTACCTTTTCCAGCTCTAAAATATCCTTTTTATGAATTGGAGCCCGGAACTGTACTCCATATTGGAAATGGGGGCATGTTAAAGATTTGTATAGTGGCAGAATTATATCTGCCTCCCTTGCTTCTATACCCTTCTTAATACATGCTAATAGTTTATTTGCCTTTGCAGCTGCTGCTTGGCATTGAGAACTGTTACATAGGTAATTGTCCACAAGCACTCCCAAACCCTTTTAAATATCAGATACCCCTAGATTTGCTTAATTAAGTTTATAGATTGCATGGTTATTTTTCCTTCCCAGATGCATAACCTTACATTTATTCATATTAAATCTCATCTGCCATTTAATTGCCCATTTCTCTAATTTATTCAAATCCCTTTGGAGGGCAAGTACGTCATTTTCTGATTTAATTACCTTGCACAACTTTGTGTCATCAGCAAAAATGGAGACACTATTTTCCAATCCTACTTCTAGGTAGTTAATAAATATGTTAAAAAGGAGAGTATCTAATACTGAGCCCTGAGGAACCCCACTTACCACATTAGTCCAATCCACGTATGTTCCATTTACAACAACCTTTTGTTTCCTGTCTTTTAGCCAGCTCTCAATCCATGAGCAGATATTTACTGCAATTCCTGTATCCCTTAGTTTGCAATAGACTCCCATGTTGCACACATTTGCCTGGGCCGAGGGCAGACGAAAGCATAAACACTCCCATGCCTCAGGTTTCAATCTAACAGGAACATTTTAAATCAAGATGGAGCCTTCAATACACAAACAGATTATACAAAAAGCTGCTAATCTTATTAATTTGTTCCATACAAACGTGGAGTTTTTACTGTAGTATAGTGGTCCTTTAAGATTTGAGAGTAAAGTATCTCCTTGACCTTATTACAACATTTGTGTGTCAGATCTGCATCAAATACAAGAAATTTGAGTAATTAGTATCTAGTAGGAAAAAATCTTAATGCGACTATAATGACATTACAAGGGCATGACTCATATGGAGACGTATCCATTTCCCACATACTAATAGGGACGTCAATATATTGACCACAATAAGAATATTTCCATATGCTTGTAATGGTAGATAAAAAAGGCATTTTTCACCCTCAGTCTGAGTATCTTGTCATATTACTTGTTTTACAGCCACCACTAATGAGATAAATGCTATTTCTAGTAAAGCAGAAAACACAAATGTTTAAACAAATATAATAAATCACACACTTCGGCTAATCTCAATTCTAGAGGGTAATTTAGGCACATACATAAAATACCATTTATTAATCTCAAATACTAACACAAAATTAGTTGAAAATCAATTGAAATTAAATGCAATAAGAACAAGGCATTTTCTTCCATGTATTGAGAATTCTAGGTTATAATTTGAATATTCATGTTTGTCTGATATTTTATTTTCATTTTATGCAAAACAGAAATATTTGTCCAGGAGAATTTGGAATTTTAATTGAGTATGAAAAGTGGAAAATAAATTAATATTGCGAGATAATGAAATATTTTGCCTTTAAAATGACCACTGTGTTCAATTTTTTTAAATTTACTTTTCTGAACAGGTACTCTTAAATATGCAGCATCAGTTTAGTATGTAACAAAATAACACATCCTCTAATTTATTATCTTTTAGAGGCAATTGTGATCCTATGGAATCTACCATTTTGTTTTCAGCAGTTCAACTTTATGAGGTAGGAAGAGACTTTGAATACAGTCTACACAATGGAAAAGTGTCATATACAGTACATCTACATTTCCCACCAAAACATGTTTTATTTCCATAGCCTACGTAGCTGCTGATATTATTAGGTTGGTACACACTTTACCCCCTTCGGGATCATTACCCTGTCGTGGTGAAGGGGCTTGTGTACTTCAATGAAGCTGTGAGTTGTAGTATGCAGGGCTACCTAAGACGGCAGGTCATAGCAGAGAGGTCAGACAAATGGCAGTCCACTTGAGAAGGAACTGGCAACCCACTCCAGTATCTTTGCCAAGGTAACCTTATGGATAAGCACAACCAGAAACATAACGATTGTGCCTGGCGTGATGTAGTTGATAGGGTCACAGAGAGTCAGAAAAGACTAAGCGACTAAACAGCAAGAGTACTTACTTGACAAACAAGTGCATTCTTTTTAAGAAGCAGTGGTCTTTTTAAGAAGCTACCATTGGAAATGATATACGATTTATATATCAAGTTTTTAAAAACACGGAATCTTACATTTTTGTACAAACTAATTTACTGGAAAAGTGTTGCAATCAGGTGTGTACATGTTTTTTCTTCTGTGTAGAAATCATTGAGCTACTGTCAGAACATGATGAAGTGTTGGCAATAAAATCCACTTAATGAGTCTGGCCCTGAATTTACATAAAGATAATGAGTCACAATCAGAGAAACACAAATATTGGTACCAAAACCATTCTGAAAGATAAGGATAAGATGTAGCTGCCTGATCATTGATTTCAATTCACATCAATTACATGTCTGAGAATGCCACTTATTTTCTTTTTCACTTTAATTATTTTCTCAATATTTTAGCTTTTCAAGATCTTGATACATTTTGGAATTTGCCACATGGTGATGCCCCAAGATATATTTTAATTTATTTATATATAGTATATATATTTTAATTTATACAATTAAAAACATAAAAAATATAAATAATTATAATATATAATACAAAAAACAGTTTGCAAAAAGATAAACTAAAGTTTACATGCATACAGTATATGGAATTGAGCAGGAAATAAATCTTAAACTAAACTTATTTTAGACGTTCAAATGTGAACACAAATGTACTATTTATTTACTGTACTACTGTAAGGTGGAGGGCTTCTATCACTCTTTTTCCCACCATAAATGAAATGTTTGTTGTGGTAAACTACCTCCCTACTAAACAAGCTAGGAACCGGCCCCACGCTGATGAGAGGAAGTAACCTTGGGTAGGGTAGGTTTCCTTGCTTATGCATATTCCATCCTGGGCATTGCTTAAAGCTGTATAATACAGCAGGCATATGCCTAAAAGAAGCCATATTTGAAATGGTATTGGATTAAAGCGTGACGCCTTTGTGGGCACATTGGCATGTCCCTGCCCAGGTTGCCAGAATGCAGTGCAATAACTTAGCTCTGCCCCTTTTGCATAATTAGGAGCAGGGCAGCTGTAGCAGACTTCCTCCTGTGTTCTCTGGTGTAGATCAGGCCTAGGATTTATTTCAGTCAGACACCAGAGCACACAGCAGGAAGTCTGCTACAGCTGCCCTGCCCCTAAGTAGCACAGAGCAATGGACAGTAAGCTATAAAAGTAAGAGCTATAACTACTAGCATTACACATTTTAAATATAATAAATCCAGTATACTTATGTATTTTGTGCAAAAGAATAAGATAGGAATGGAGGTAGCGCTGAACCCTCCTGGTGCTTAACACCTAAAGTAAATATAGAAGTATGAGTAAGCAGTATGGGAAAGTGAGCCGTAATAACAAATAATTATGGCTGGAGTGAACTACACTCACTTTAATAAGCCTGTAAAAAGGAAAAAAACGTCGAAGTGGCAATAAAATAAGGGTTAACCTCATAACCTAAGTCAAATCATAGGTGAACCACAAGTAAATAATAATGAATAATCGTGCCAACATAAAAAACAAAAACTGGTAAGTGACCAAAAGGCACACAAAGTCACAGTGTGCCAGTCGTGATGCTAGTTGTGATGTACTATCACAGGTCTGATAGACTTGTAGTACAGTCCAGTAAGTTGCTGGATCACAACAAGGTGTGGTGCCGGAGGTAAAACAGTGCCTGGTAGCCTACCTTAATCCTCACGCGTTGGTCGTGATTACCTTGCGTGATGTACACAGGCATAAGAGCTCCGGGAAGTTCCACTTAAACCTTCCAGTCTCACACACATCATTTCTCGAGGATGACTGGTAGCATCCAAAAGGTCAGTTTCGGAGAGATCTGCCAAGAATAAAACCTGACCGATTCGGTTTCGGCACTTCTGCCTTTCTCAAAGGTCCAAAGCAGTCTGTGAGCCTGTTAGTAGCTACAGTTCGCGGGCTATATTTATACCGCGTCGGCTCTCTCCTGATTGGTCAGTGTGATTTGCACACGTCACAGTTGACGTTCATGATATGAATCCCTGAAAAAATGTATAAAAAAGTGTGTGAGACTGGAAGGTTTAAGTGGAACTTCCCGGAGCTCTTATGCCTGTGTACATCACGCAAGGTAATCACGACCAACGCGTGAGGATTAAGGTAGGCTACCAGGCACTGTTTTACCTCCGGCACCACACCTTGTTGTGATCCAGCAACTTACTGGACTGTACTACAAGTCTATCAGACCTGTGATAGTACATCACAACTAGCATCACGACTGGCACACTGTGACTTTGTGTGCCTTTTGGTCACTTACCAGTTTTTGTTTTTTATGTTGGCACGATTATTCATTATTATTTACTTGTGGTTCACCTATGATTTGACTTAGGTTATGAGGTTAACCCTTATTTTATTGCCACTTCGACGTTTTTTCCTTTTTACAGGCTTATTAAAGTGAGTGTAGTTCACTCCAGCCATAATTATTTGTTATTACGGCTCACTTTCCCATACTGCTTACTCATACTTCTATACTTATGTATTTTCCTTTATTTTAACAGTTAGGGTACAGTGGTCCATTAACAATATAGCACAACATTCAAGAATCTAGGGTATTGGTACATGTCCCAAACAGACCAACAGATCTTATTTTGAAAATCTTATCATATTTTTTCTTGAGGATTGGACTTTTAGTGTCTCCTTCTCTGGCACTTCTTCTCCTCATCCCCTGTTTGTTGGTGTACCACAAGGTACAGTCCTAGCCCCCCTCCTTTTCTCCATCTTTACATCCTCCCTTGATACCCTAATAAACTCTTTTGGATTTCACTACCATCTCTATGCAGACAACACTCAAATCGACCTCTCAGCACCAGAACTTCCCCCCTCTTTTCAAGCTAAAGTTACCAACTGCCTCTCTAGCATATCCTCCTGGATGTCTACCCATCAACTCAAGCTCAACATGTTTAAGACTGAACTCCTTATCTTCCCACGCTCTTCCTCAGCCTCTACTCACTTTTCACTCTCTGTTGACAATGCCATAATCACTCCCACCTCCCAGGCCCGTTGTCATGGGGTTCTATTGGACCCTTCCCTCTCTTTCATTCCTCATATACAATCAATCCCAAAATCTTGTCATTTTCACCTAAAAAACATCTCCAAAATGCAACACTATTTGACACAAGACACAGCTAAAATTTGAATTCACTCTCTCATCATATTTCACCTTGACTACTGTAACTCGTTCCCCTCACCCGTCTGTCCCCACTCCAATCCATATTAAATGCATCTGCTAGACTCATCTACCCCATTCAATGCCCAGTTTCTGCAGCCCCTCTCTGTCAGTGACTCCATTGGCTTCCCATAGCCTCCAGAATAACATTCAAAATCATGACTCTAATATATAAAGCTCTCAACAACAATTCACCCTCTTACATTAGTGCTCTCATCTCAAAATACTTGCTCTGCTAAAAACCTTCTTTTATGCTTCTCCCTTATTACCTCCTCTCACTCCCGCCTCCACAACTTTTCTCGTGCTGCCCCTATTCTTTAGAATTCCTTGCCTCGCTCCACCAGGCTATCCTCCTGCCTCAAAACCTTCAAAACCTCACTAAAAATTAATCTGTTTAAAGAAGCTCATCACCTTCAGCCTTGATATGTAGAAGGCATCTATCACTGCTTTATCTCACCTGTACCCTTTAGACTGTAAGTTTGCAAATTTCAAATCTTTTGGTGCTTTGGGGAAAGCACATTATATGTTTGATTTTAAACTCAATTTCAGGGCCCTCCATTCTTGAGCAAAGTGCTAAAAAAATGTTTTGGATTTGTACTTAACCCCTGTACAGCGCTACAGAATATGTTGGCGCATTACAAATAAAGGATAAAAATAATAATAGATCAGTAAATTTTGCTTTCACAGCAGCTAAGGATTCTGGATAGTAATATGCAAATGAGATACAAAATACAATACCTTTTCCATTTGGATACTTGTAGCTAATAAACAGTGCTCTTGGCCAACCTTCACAACAGTGTCAAGGCAAATGCAAAGCACCAGGGCAGGTTAAAGGGTAGAAGCTCCTTGCTACCAGCAGTCTGGAGAAAACGGGGACAGATAATTATATTTTTAGATAATCTCATGACCCCCAGGGGTAACTACCTTGTAGATGGAGGCCTTCCACTTTGTATCTCCAACACTGTTTCAAAACATAGCACTGGAATGTGTTATAATGCAAGAAACCCACTCACAGATGGTACTTTTGTCCTTAAAAGGCCATTTACCTTACTGAAAGTTCTCTTTGTGGAGTGAAAGAGCCCAAAATTTACATGTTAAAATGATCTATTTTATCAATTCATGAATAACAGATAAAAAAATAAATAAGTTTTAAGCCTCTGTTTATATACAAGGTGTATCCTGCCTACCTGCTGTTGCATATGTAATAACAGATAGCCGAGGAGTCTGTGGTGATTGTCAATAGGGTAGACAGTAACTGATAGCAGTTTTTCCCTGGACTCAGGACTGCACTGACCAGTAAACCCATAACTGACCTGTTTGGGTGAGTCCAGCATTCCATGCCTGCACAGATAGATTTGTTAAGGGTTAATATTTGTTCAAATTCCAGAGAGGCAAGAGAGCAGAAACATACATTTTCTGCCGTAAGAAATTACAAAGATCACAAGGTCTGTTTCCTTCAACTGATAATGTGAGCAGTCATACCACTGACTTGAATGGGACGTACACCCCTGCAACCTGATTGCCTGCAGTAATACAAAAATAAGTGGGTTGTCTATTACACGTGAGCACATATGTTATTTTATTCTCAGTGAAAAATGCACATATTTAAAAAATTTCAAAATGCTCATACTGTTGGGTTTCGTTTGTCCATTTAGTTAAATCATTATTTGAAAAAAGTACTTGGATGTAGCTTTTAAAACTTGCATTTGAACTTTAGTGTTTCAAACTTTAGAAGATAAACTTTTCTCCACCCCTACCAGGTGACGAGAGGTAGAGAGGATCGGTAGAGGAGGTTGTCCTGATATGAGCTTTTTTGTTCTCCTTCTTTGCAGCGGTTACAGACCAGTGTAATAAAATGTTAGTCTGTGGGGCAGACAGAAGCAGTTTTGCTAGTACTTGAAACACTAAAGTTTAAATTAAGCTTTAAAAGCTAAAGTGATGTTTTTTCTTTATATATTGATTTTATTGCAAATAATTTTTTATCAACATACTTTGTTTTGTATTGTTTCATTTATAAATATGTCATTATACTCTAGATGATACTATTGTAAATATAAATATATCAGATTTTTTTTTTTTTTTTAACTAAAAGGAATGTATGTAGACTTCCATGGCGATTTGTTTTCGGGAAAGTGTTTCATAAATTTATCCACACAATGTAATTTGTTGATATTATTCAAAACAACTCTTTTTTTAAGTTAAGTTTGTTTACACATAAAGTTCATGTTCATTCTAACAAGCCCAGACAATGAGTAATTGCATATATTAGGTATGATTTACTTATATATAATCTACCTAATAATGTAATGTGCAATTCATTTGATTTATGCCAAGATAGGTCTCATCAATATTCCACATCTGAGTAATGAGAAGTAAAATGGAAAAACAAAAAATACCTGCAGGTTGCAAAGCTTTGTTTACTGAACTTATTTTAATTACAAAAAAAAGCATTTACTTTGTAGTTTGTTGCTTGGACCATTTAGTTATATATGTGAACCAGATAGAGGGAATCTAATTTTTTTATGTTTTTTTTTCTCTACAAAGAATCAGCAAAAGCATCTAAAAGTATAGGAATCAGTGTATTTAAACAAATAAGATGTACATTTACCTTAAAATTGTCCCACAAGAAATCCAAGCTTTAACCAATGCCAGTTCTCAGTAAAGTTCTGAGCCTGTTCTCAGTGGATCATGGAGAAAAATCATCCTTGTATATGTGTTTGATAGATGTTTTTGTGGTGGAATTACCAGTGTAAAGCCCCTTCTGGATCTCCACCTTGTTGTGGTGAAGGAGCTTGTGCACCTCAATGAAGGTGGGAGCTATACCATCGGGTCATGAAGAGTCCGACACGACTGAATGACTAAACACAAACACACACACCATTGTAAAGACGCACTAGGAACATTTGAGGGAACACACTCACTCCAATTCTCTCTCTCTGGGCCAGCTGTTATGAATTACTTATGGGGGCCAGGATGGGGGACCCCTGAATCCCACCAGCAAAGACCTCTATGGCCTAAGATTAAACTGTCACCACCCCAAACTCAAGGACTATTTTGTCATGAACGTAATAACCTGTATAATGTTAGGCCTCAGGCTCTGATCCGATGGATCCTCAAAGACCATGGCCTGTGAGTATTCAGGCCTAATAAGAATAAGAACAATGTAGATGTGCTAGAAGTAGGCCCTAGGATATGCTAATATTATATAAAAGTTACTTCATTCACTTGTGGGACAAAGGGTTACGTTTTTGTACAATAATTTGTATGGTCCCTCAGAGCTGGACAGGCATACACTCTCTCTGGCCTCAGAGAGTCCTAAAAGTTGATAAGCCCACCAAATAGATAACCCCTACTATTCCTTACAGAAGAGCAAAACCAACAATCAGTCCGAGTTGGAGATTCTAATAACCAGGGGTGTGGATTTATGGCCTAATGACGGGGTGATAAGGTTACAGTAGGAAAAACAGGCTCCTGAAACAAGGAAATAAGGGGTTGGTAACTCACAAGCCAGGCTCCTTGGGGATCTAGGGTACCGGATCAGAGCCTGAGGTTATTACGTTTATAACAAAACTGACGGGGCAATAAAATTGTAAGGCAGGTAATGCTGTTTGGCACAGACATTAATTTTTTTGGTGGTCTGAGATCCTTTGGCGCTCATTGCGAGCTTCGCCCTGAGCGCCTTTGGCGCTCATCCCATCGCTCGCAATGAGTGCCTTCGGCGCTCATTGCGAGGCTATTGGTTGTTGTATTTTTTTTTATCAGAGGCGCTTTTGCTGTTATTGTAAGGTCGGCGCTGATCTGCGTTTTGCTCTTATTTCAAGGCTGTCCCCTGGTGTAGTCTGTGTGCTATGAGCAGCGTTGGCGCTCGTTGTGAGGCGCGCAGGTGAATGGGTTTTGTGTTTATTGCGATAGTGTTTTTTTTTGTTTTTTTTGTGTATATGTACTTTTGTATGCTAATTAAATAATTAATAAATTAATACATTAATATACTTTACCTGACAAGCTGACCATCTGTTTTGATGTTCCTGCAGCATACAATGTGGGTTTGCACTGTTGTGGAGCTGAGGTGTAAGTGTCAGCAATATGTGCAGTGTGTAGTGTAAATAGGCTGCGTGCGCAAGGGGAAGACATTAGTGTAGCTGTGTATTTCCGCATTCTGTAAGTTAGTGTTGTAAAATGGCGGCGAATGTGTATGTGGTACGCGGGTGTGGATGAATGTGTATCTTGTACGGCTTTTTGGAAAAACTGTATGTGCTTGGTGGTGTTTTGCGGCTTTAGGGTCCTGTAGCCTCGTTTTCTTTTTTTTCGGCGGCCATTTTATCTCTCGCTTAGGCGTTTTCGTGTGTCTAAACTCGGTAATTTGGACTTAAATTGAGGTGTAACTTCACTTGCGGAGGGGCCGAATTTGCGGAGGTGGAGGCTCTACGGCGCCTCACAAGCAGTTACAAATACCCACAGAAGCGGGACTTTGAAAAAAAACATCTAACACGCAATCAATACATACGGACTTACACAAAAAAATACGAGCCGCAGTTCGTAAAAAAAACATTACGAACTCGCAAAAATACGACCTTAGCGGCCAATCCGCGCACACCTGAAAACATTAAAAAAACATGTTTTCAGGTGTGCACGGATCGGCCGCTAACCTCCGCAAATTCGGCCCCTCGCTTTGCGAGGGTCCGCATTTGCAGCCTGCAATGAGCCTTCAGCCTTCAGCTCATTGCAGCTAATGTGGGAGCCTCCACCTCCGCAAATGCGGCCTGAACTGGGGCCCTTGCTTTGCGAGGGACGCAGTTCTTGCGAGCTCACTTTGCGAGCTTGCAAAGCGTAACAACAATTCATAGTTTCACAAAATTATATGTGATAGTCCTGGAGTTCGGGCTGGTGACAGTTCGATCTTGGGCCATACAGACTCTCGCTGATGGGGATCAGGGGTCCCCCATCCTGGCCCCCATAAGCCATAACACTAATAACATTGGTTTTCCATTAGTCCATGGACTCGTCTATTCTATTAGATGTTTTGTTTAATTAATGGAGTTAGAACAGTAGTAAAGGCATCATCAGGGCTTCTAATCGTGATAAAACACTCTTACCCCCTGACCTATAAATGTTTGCAATTTTTTATTACAAAATGTCATTTGGTGACAGAAAAAACGGGTTTGACATTACTATATTTTGGCTGTCACTCATCACAAGAGTTCCTCCCACCAGACTGCTAATTTTATAAGTACCTAATGAGTTAATTATTGGATTATTCTTCCTTTTGCACAAGGCCTGTGAAGTATCAAAGCAGTGTGCCAGTTCACATAGACACCTAAGAGACCATATTAAAAAGGAAGCCATTACTCCAGGGAGTCATTAACTGATTATGAAATAATTAAGCATTGATAACAAGAGCAGTCTGATGAGATAATCTGTTGAGCTGAGTGACAGGCAAAATGTTGTAAATTTAAAGCCCAGTTCTACTACTGTAGTATGTTAAATAAAAAAATAAAATAACTTCCAGTTGCAAATATTCATATTTATGTTTTTTTTTTACTATCCAACCTTAACTTAGACCTCTGGTCATATTTTTTAAGAATCCATATAAATTACCAACACAATTGTAGACTGTCGTTCAAATGTCTTTCCTAATGGAAAATAACTTGTATAAACCTCTGGGATTCTTGGCATGTCACTGGTGCTGTAATGTAAATAGTCATGGGCTCTTAATCAACCAAATAATAGAGCAGATTATGTATCTCCATGCAACTCCCACTGTTCCAGTGAAATATGACTTAATTGTACTCCACCAAACAAACATTTCCAAGGATACTAACTGAAAAACAAGTACAGAATGCTTTTATTTACTTATATAAATCCAAATAAGGGTGAGAAATAAAATACCCAAAGAAAGAGAAAGTATATTTGTTTATGTGAGGATTACATATAAAATAAGTATCTGTAGATTAAATTAAGGGACTCCTTTTGATTCCTTAAATCTCCTACATACCAGGGAGGTTATCTCTTAAGAAAATGTGTTGCCTTCTAACAATGTGACCATGTAATCACATATATAGTTGTGAGCATGCGAGCCGTTGCTACCGCTTGTGGGCTCGTGCTGTGGCCCTCGCAAAGCAATTTAACTGCAAATAAAAGAGTTTAGACACTCAAAAATCCCCTAAGCGAGAGAAAAAATGGCCGCCGAAAAAAACAAAAAACGAGGCTACAGCAGTCTAAAGACGCAAAACACCACCAAATACCTACGGATTTCTAGAAAAAGACGTACGAGATCCGAAAACGAGGACGCAACCCGCGCGACCCCAAAAACATTACAAACACAATAAATATACACAACAAACACATAAAAAGGTTGCCCACAGCAAGAAGGTACACCCAGGACTCCTGCAAGTGAAGTTACACCTCAATTTAACTCTACATTTCGGAGTTTAAACACCCGAAAATCACCTAAGCGAGAGAAAAAATGGCCGCCGAACAAAACGAAAACGAGGCTAACGGCCCCTAAACACGCAAAACACCACCATAAACACGCAAAACACCACGAAACAGCTATGGATATTCCGAAAAAGTCGGACGCTAAATCAGCCACAGCCGCATGCCACACATTAGGCGCCATTTTAGAACAATAACGTAGACAATTCGGAAGTACACAGCTACACTAACGGATTTGCCTCGCGCACGCACACTACACACTGCACACATTCATGACGCTTACACAGCAGCTCCACAGCACTGATGCTGCAGCAACATGAAAACAGATTGCCAGCTCTTCAACACAATGCTTCCTGCATATATTACTTCACAATAGATAAAGTATATTACTTTCTTATTTTATTAATTATTCATTGTCATAACAAAAAAAAACACCAACGCTGCTCATAGCACACCAACAACCAAGAGCCTCGCAATGAGCGCCGAAGGATCTTAAAACACCAACAAAATTAATTTTGCACCCAAACAACATGACCTGCCTTACAATCTTATTGCCATCATTTTTTGACGGGCAAGTCGCTAGTATTATTATATGATTCATGTATAGTCAGGAATGTGTATAGTTAAAGGGCCACTGTGATATTAATATAATAGGATTTTGTTATTCGTTTACAGGGACATGGCAGGTTTCCAGCCTTCACTAGGAATAAAATATACCTGTGTATCTATTTTACTTTTATGTGCTTTATTTTATTAAGAAGTTCTGTGAAGTTCAGTGTTTAAAAATTAGCCTGTTATTGACCTCTTTCAAGCATGTTGCACAATGTTGCCACTATAAAACAGTGCAACCCCTGTATTTAGAAGCACACTGTCATCATGAGCTGCAGAAGAAAACCAGTTAGGAACTCTTTGTTAGATTTTTGGCAGAAAAGAACAGAACTTTTAAGCCCTTCTTAATACATTGAAGTACATAAAAGTAAATAGATACACAAGTGTATTATATTGCTGGGGAACCCAGAAAACTTCCATGTCCCTTTAAAATAACACTGCAAAGGTTATAAATATGGTACAATTTAAAACTATAGGTAGTAATGAGTACTTTGAATGTTATTTTGTGCAATTAAACTTAATCATTATACTGCTGGTGCACACTGTTGTTTGGTATTTGGAGCACAGTCCTCAAATAAATTAATTTAAATTTTAAAAAAAATCCTATTTGTTATTGAGATACTAATAGTGATCATACAATCTGATTTTATTGTTTGATATCAATAAAGCATTTGAATAAAAGAAAACTTACATTTAAACTTTTTTGATTCAGGAACTAGCAGGGTTGCTTTTCTCCACCCCTAATAGGTGTCCAGAGGGATGGGCCTGCCCATGAAGCTGACAAAATTTTATTTTCTAACACGTCTAGTGGCCACTGCAGTGAAGGAGGCAGATAAAGTTTTTTTATCAGGACAACCTCCTGGGCAGATCTCCCATTAATTAGATATGTTATACAATGGAGAGGTGTGATGAAGTTCAAATGCGTGTTTTAAAGAATATATATTTTTTGCAAATCCTGATTTTATTGCTCATATCTTATTAACTTAACAAATTAACTATATTACACAAGTATTACAGTAAATGGAATTGAATTTAATAAATAAAAACATTAAAAAAAACTTTAAAGGAATGGAATAGCAATTATTTTGATGGTTGCTTTTTAATATTTGTAGGGTTTTCCATGGGGCTATATTAGCATTATTTATTAATTTGAACAGATTTTTTTTGTTTTTCTTGTACTTTCAGACCACACAGACCTTTTCTAATAGTGACCTGTATGATCATGAAATTGTCCAAATCACACCAGACATTTTTTAGTACAATAGATTTTATCTAAACACACAGGTATAGGGGCACATTTTATGCTATGCACATCTGGTATTTTTGCTTTTGTCGGAAATTGTTGTATAAATGTGTAAAACATATTGTACGTTATAGTTCATTCATCATTGGAGAAGATACATTATAGCTCAGACAAAAAGACATGACATTAATAAGACATTAGCAGTAATAATTGTATTTCTTATCACTACAGAGAACTTAAAAGTGATTTATCAATTATTTTATGAGTATCCTTCAAGTTTCAAGCAAGTAATGAATTGTATGAGGCCCCTGTGTGTTATATGGAAGAGTTGTTTTAGTATTTTGATCACATAAACTATTTTCAAGTCGATACACAATACATGTACAGTATCTCACAAAAGTGATTAAACCCCTCACATTTTAATAATAATATTTTCTTACTAGAGATTTGCCCGTCAAAAATGACGGGGCAATCAAAAAAAGTATTGAAATGCTGTTTGTCACACAATGTGAGTACTGTGTGCCTCAACTTCTGTATATAGACCCATATAACACACCATCCAGGACCCCATGACCCAAAGTGTAAGCACTACACCATTTTACCCCGGTCTCTTATGGGGGTCTATACAGACCCTCATAAGCCTCTATTCAACCCCATTAGTCCCATAAGGGTATTTAAAGACCCTCTTGGGACAGTTAGAAGCCGCCATTGCCAATTTTATTCTGGAACACTCTGTAGGAGGCTCATTAGCGTCGGGGAGGTTCGCAAGTGCGGACCTCAGTTAGTTTTTTAACCATTTTTTTTTTAGAAGCCGGATGGTTCCAGGGCCCATCCGGGGCAGAAGAGGAGGAGGCCGGGGACATCACGAGGAGGTAAGTACAATGTATATTATGTTTATTTTTATTTTTATTATGTTTATGTCTGTTGTACTAATGTAATGTTTTTTTTAACAGCGGCCGCGCCGGAGAAGAAAAGAAGAAGGACGGGACATGCTGGAAAGGTGAGTAGAATATTTAGAATATTTAAAATGTTTATTTATTTAATGTAAATGTGTTGTACTATTTTTTTCCCCCATGTTGCTGATCTGAAGGGACATGCAAATGTAAGTAGTCTTAATTATTTTATTTTAGCTTAGAATTAGGGTTTGTATATAGAGATAGCATTTATTGTATGTTCGATAGGGGGATGTATTTTAGATAGATAGGATGTATTGTACTTAAATGGAGTACAATACTTAAATGGAGTTGGACTTAAATGGAGGTGTAACTTCACTTGCAGAGGTCCTGGGTGCTCCCTCTTGCTGTGGGTAAGCTTTTTATGTTTGTTGTTTGTATTTATTGTGTTTTGAATGTTTTGAGGATCGCGCGGGTCGGACGTTAAAGTCGTAATTTTGCAATGTCGTAATGTCCCGCATCTCGTATTTCTGTGTCGTAAGTCCGTAAATTTTGCAAGGTCCGCAGTTGCTGGCAAGGAGCGCATTCGGCGCTCTATGCCTGCAACTGATGCCCTCGTTTTGTGAGGGCCGCAGCGTTAGCAACAACTTTTGACAACCCGCAGTTATGACATATATGTGATATCTTTTCATGTGACAACACTGAAGAAATGACACTCTGCTACATTGTAAGGTAGTAAGTGTACAGCCTGTATAACAGTGTAAATTTGCTGTCCCCTCAAAATATCTCAACACACAGCCATTAATGTCTAAACCGTGGCAGCAAAAGTGAGTACATTCTAAGTGGAAATGTCCAAATTGGGACCCAAAAGGGCCAATATTTTGTGTGGCCACCATTATTTTCCAGCACTGCCTTAACCCTCATGGGCATGGAGTTCACCAGAGCTTGACAGGTTGCCACTGGAGTCCTCTTCCACTCCTCCATAATGACTTCACGGAGCTGGTGGATGTTAGAGACCTTGCACTCCCCCACCTTCCGTTTGAGGATGCCCCACAGATGTTCAATAGAGTAGTTCTGGAGACATACTTGGTCAGTCCATCACCTTTACCTTCAGCTTCTTTAGCAAGGCAGTGGTCGTCTTGGAGGTGTGTTTGGGGTCGTTATCATGTTGAAATACTGCCCTGCGGCACAGTCTCTGAAGGGAGGGGCTCATGCTCTGCTTCAGTATGTCACAGTACATGTTGGCATTCATGGTTCCCTCAATGAACTGTAGCTCCCCAGTGCAGGCAGCACTTATGTAGGCACAGACAAAACATATATACACATATGTCTATATGTGTATATATGTTTTCTATAATATGTTGTGTTGATTCCCCCTATATGCATTTACCTGATGATGTCAGATGCTGCCTCTGCTCTCTCTGCATCACTGTTTACGTTCAAATTGAGGGTTTCAGTTCATATAAGTGTTTTTGTGCTCTTTGTTCCTTATCCGTTTATCTGTCATTTAGGGATTATTTCAACTACCTTTACTCAATATAGATGTATACTTTTGGTGGTGGGAGTGTCATGGTCTGGGCCTGCATGAGTGCTGCCGGCACTGGGGAGCTACAGTTCATTGAGGGAACCATGAATGCCAACATGTACTGTTAAATACTGAAGCAGAGCATTATTATTATATATTTTTTTTATTGCGCCAACATATTCCGTAGTCCTTTACTGGGTAGAAGAACAAGGAAATATACAATATTAACAACTGCAGAAAATAGAGGCCACTGTTTTGAGTTTCAAGTCTTGTAAAAGTGCTTTTTCCCAAAGCACCCCACAAGATTAGACACTCGCCACTTACAATATAAAGGTATTGGAAGAGGCAGAGACCTGGGGAAGAGTAAATAAGGAATAGCAAGGTTAGGAATGAAGTGAGAGCTACATAGGAAGGAAGTTGTGAAAATAAAGAGGTTAGGTTATCCATTAGTTAGAGAGGGAAAATGTGTGATATAAAGTGATTGGCACTATTATGTAATATGGTATATGCCCCTAGTGATCAGGTAATGTAACCTGCAGATGGAAATGTCAGGAGACACATAGTTTAACCACATCTTAAGTAAAATGAGTTCATGGGAGAGTGAAAGAGGAGAGGAAGGCATGAGAGGTGAGATGGTTGTGTTGGAGACAAAAGGTGGAGAGGTTGAGAAGGGTCCGAGGAAAAATACAGGGGGATATGAGGAAGAAGCAGGCAAGAGGAAACATTGTGTAACGAGTTAATGGGAATAGTTAGCAGAAGCTGCTAATTGGTCAGATGTAGAAGATTAGTGTGACTCAATAAATTAAAGCCAACAAGGAGTGGGTTGGGTGAGGGACAGGGAGAGAGTGAGAGACAGACCAGAATTGTCTAAAAGCAAATAGGAATAATTTAAGATGTGATATAAAGTTATTGCCCACAACACATGCTAATGATGTGGGATAGTACAGAGGAAATCACAGTTATACAATTATGTCTAGATGAAAAGTGGCTATGTCAGTAGATATAATAACAGATATTAATCACAAAATTGATAAATAATCAGCAACAATGGCAGTGAATCCTTAGTTAGAGGTGATGTTCTAAGGGGTCAGGAGCCAGGCAGAGAGTGAGAGACAGACCAGAATTGTCTGAGTTAGCGGTGATGTTCTAAGGGGTCAGGAGCCAGGCAGAGAGTGAGAGACAGACCAGAATTATCTGAGTTAGCGGTGATGTTCTTAGGGTTCAGGAGCCAGGGAGAGAGTGAGAGACAGACCAGAATTGTCTGAGTTAGAGGAGATGTTCTTAGGGGTCAGGAGCCAGGGAGAGAGAGAGAAACAGACCAGAATTGTCTAAAAAAAAAAAAGAAAGCATGATCCCCTCCCTTCAGAGGGTGGTATTCCAACAATCCAACACACAGCTCCAAGATAACCACTGCCTTGCTAAAGAAGCTGAAGCTGAAGGTAAAGGTGATGGACTGGCCAAGCATGTCACCAGACCTAGACCTTATTGAGCATCTGTGGGGCATCCTCAAACAGAAGGTGGGGGAGTGCAAGGTCTCTAACATCCACCAGTTCCGTGATGTCATCATGGAGGAATGGAAGAGGACTCCAGTGGCAACCTGTGAAGCTCTGGTGAACTCCATGCACACGTGGGTTAAGGTAGTGCTGAAAAAAATTGGTGGCCACACAAAATATTGACACTTTGGACATTTCCACTTAGGGATGTACTCACTTTTGTTGCCAACGGTTTAGACATTAATGGCTGTTTGTTGAGTTATTTTGAGGGGACAGCAAATTCCCACTGTTATACAGGCTGTACACTTACTACTTTACATTGTAGCAGAGGGTCATTTCTTCAGTGTTGTCAAATGAAAATATATAATAAAATATTTACAAAAATGTGAGGGGTGTACTCATTTTTGTTAGATACTATAGAGAAGCAAACATTTAAATTTGTCAAGTCATTTATCCTGCATGTGTCTTTTGAATCTTTAATCTTTATAATAGCAAAATGTCTTTAAAATACAAAAATAAAAAACACAACCTTTATATTCTTAATATTTATATGCAATTATTCTTTTTTTTAAATTTGTAATTTGATTCTGACTGATGCTTTTTTAGGAGGGTGTTGTAGTATATTGAGATTTCCATCAGTACTGTTGAAAATAACTGTGTTTTTAGCTGCCCCGTTCCTATAGTGCAGGTGTAGTCGATCAATATAAACCAAAATGGTAGATTCCACTGCAACATGGTGTCAAACACGGTACAGTCACATTATTATGTACAGCACAGACAGCAGGTAGATGGCAATAAGATGCTGAAATATAGCCAAGGGTATCTGGAACCATGCAGACTGCAAAGTGCATGGTGGAGGATCCATATGGCGAACATGGCGATCAAGGTGGCACACAGGTGCTCGATGGGGTTCAAGAAAGGGGAAGTTGGAGGCCAGGGAAGTATTTGGAAGTCTTCGTCATTCTCCTCCAACCAATCCTGAACAATTCTGGCCATATGACATGGTGTATTGTCCTGCTGGAAGATCCCATATGCTCCAGGGAGGACAGTCAGTATGTATGAGTGTACTTGATCTGCAAGGATGGATAGATAACCCAATCGTTTAAGGTTGCCTTCCAGAGGTATGAGTGGACACAGGCAATGCCAGGAAACATTACTCAGACTATAACGCTGCCCCCACCAGTTTGTGTTCTTCCAACAGAGGTATGAGTGGACCCAGGCAATGCCAGGAAACATTCCACAGTCCATAACGCTGTAGCCATCAGCTTGTGTTCTTCCAACAAAGGTTGCAGAGTGCTTGTTCTCGTAGGTTTTGGTCCTGACACACCAACGTCCGTCCAGTTGATGGAGCAGAAAACGTGACTCATCAGAGAAGGCAACCCATTGCCAATCAGAAGAGGTTCAATTTTGGTACTGTCGGGCTAATTGAAGCCGTTTGTGTCTTTGAACCCTCATCAGCATGGGTGCAGTGACCAGCCGTTTGCTTCGGGACTATATACACAACAGGGTTCGCTGTACTGTGCTTTTAGACACACGGTAGCCCCCTGGTTTGTTTGGATAGGGAGTTGCTCATCTGTGTTGTGTTGGTTTGCCCTCACACACCTTGGCAGTCGACATTCACCTCTGACACCAATGGCACATGGTGCTCCGCCATTTAGACACCATTTATTCGCAATAGTGCCTTTGTCCAGTCACTGTACACTGTAACCACAGCAGCACACAAAGAGTTCACAGACTAAATCCCATGTTTTACCCTTGACAGAGATGGTTGATATGTTTGCAGATTGCAGACATGTCATCTTATATACCCACCAAGCTAGCCCACAACACGTGCCGTATTTCATTGGCTATGTCCTGCTGATGTCAAAAGTAGGTCACAATAATGGGACTTGAACCTGTACAAACAATAATAATTAGAGGATGAATTATATTTTTGTTATACTTTCTTAAAAAGTTTCCTATTTTCAGGTATAGTTCATTAAAGTACATTTTTAATATAGTGCTACAGTGGTGCTTCACCAGTATGATTTTCCACAATATTTAGATGTTTTACATATATACATTAAAATAATAAATCCTCCCTCTTTACCGCTAGCATTTCTGAGAAGTTCAATCTCAATACACTTAATTATAACATTTCCAAGTATGGGTTGTATGGGCATCACTGCAAGAATTTCATTGAAGAATTTTCAAAGGTAATTATCTAAATAGTAACAAAATGCAGAATTTTTGAAGTAGCAATAATAGTAATGTTAACCTCAATGCTTACTGCAGTTGAAGGGCCACTTTAGAGTTATTATAACAGTCTCTCTAAAGAATAGTTAGGTAGGGTTGCTAAGAAAAAAACGGTTATTAAACTTTTAAAGTTGTTGTTTGCATCGCTCAGTCGTATTCGACTCTCCATGACCTTATAGCTCGCAACACACCATGCTGATTCACTTGGTATTCATGGCAGAGATACTGGAGTGGGTCACAGCTTACAGCTCCTGGTATGCCTAGGTAGTCTCCCATCCAACTACTGACCAAGCCTGTGCATTTAAACAATGAATTATTATTTTTAATCATGCCCCCTGGCTAAATAAAGTCCTTATCTCTCCACCCCCTAAATGATGTGTTGTCTCTGGAGTGGGAGGCGCCCAAAGGGGAATGGTTGCAGTATTATAGTAGGAAGTGACTAGAAAGTGTATTTGTGCACATTGCTAGCAGCTCATGTTACACTACTGACTAGTACTAATGTGTGTTTTACAGAGGGGTCTCAAAAGGTTTTCAATGTGGTACTTCCCCCCTGGGCGGCTCCCACTCCAGAGACAATACATTATTCAAAGGGTGGAGAGATCTGTAGCTTATACGGCCTGGGGCATGATTTCATTGTTTAGATGCACAGTAAAAGTTAAATAAATGTGTTTTTCTTATGAAGTCCCATCTAACTAATCTTTGGAGAGCTATTTATAAGACCATTAAAGAAGCCCTTTAAGAAGCAACTAACCCATGTGTTCTGCTCATCCTCCTATTTACTTAAAAAACTGCATTTAAAAGGGCACTGTGGTCAAAAGTGCATTTAAAAGAACTTTTAAACATGTGGAACATAAGTTATATACACTAAATAAAACACAGGCAGTTAATAAACAATGTGTTTGATGCACTGTTACCAGTGAGTTGTGTATGTGTGATTAGTGGTTCAGTCGTGTCCGACTCTCCGTGATGCTATGGACTGCCACAAGCCAGGCACATCTTGTGTCTGGCAGTGCCTTTCCATAAGGTTTTCATGGCAAAGATAATGGAGTGGGTTGAAAAATGTAAATCACATATTATAATTGTCTAACTGCGATTCGTCGTCACGCTTCAGACGAATTGCAGTTAGACAATTATAAACTGCTGCGCATTGCGCAGAGCGGCGCGAGCCGCGCATGCGCAGAGCGTGGCGCAAGCCCGCGCTCTGCGCCCGAGCCGCGCTTGCACAGAGCGCAGCGCGAGCAGCGCATGCGTAGAGCGCGACGCGAGCGCGACGCGAGCGCAGCGCGGCCCGAGAGCAGATTAAAGAGTGGGGAAGGGGGGGGGGGGGGGTAGAGGCACAGAGGGAGAGTGGGGAAGAGGGGAGGGAGAGTGGGGAAGAGGGGGGGGAGAGGCACAGAGGGAGAGTGGGGAAGAGGGAGAGTGGGGAAGAGGGAGAGTGGGGAAGAGGGAGGGGAGAGGCACGGCACAGAGGGAGAGTGGGGAAGAGGCACAGAGGGAGAGTGGGGAAGAGACACAGAGGGAGGGGGGAGAGACACAGAGGGATAGGTGGGAAAGAGACACAGGGGAGGTAGAGGAGGGGGAAAAGACACACGGGAGGGAGAATAGGAGAAGGATACACATGGGAGGGAAATGGGGGGGAGAGGGGAACAGACACAGGGGGAAGGGGGAAAGAGACACAGGCCAGGGGGGAACAGGCACAGAGGGAGAGGGGGGAAGAGGCACAGAGGGAGAGGGGGGAAGAGACACAGGGGGGAGAGATACAGAGGGTGAGGGAGGAAGAGACACAGAGGGAAGGGGGGGAAGAGGTACAGAGAGAGGGGGAAAGAGGCACAGAGGGGGGGGGAACAGAGGAAGGGGTGAAGAGACACAGTGGCGAGACACACAGAGAGAGGCGGGGGAAGAGGCACAGAGGGAGAGGGGGGAAGAGACACAGGGGGGAGAGATACAGCGGGTGAGGGAGGAAGAGACACAGAGGGAAGAACAGGTACAGAGAGAGGGGGAAAGAGGCACAGAGGGGGGGGAACAGAGGAAGGGGTGAAGAGACACAGTGGCGAGACACACAGAGAGAGGCAGGGGAAGCGGCACAGAGGGAGAGGGTGGAAGACACAGAGTGGGGAGAGACACAGAGGGTGAGGGGGAAGGGACAGGGAGGAAGAGGCACATAAAGAGGAGGGGGAAAAGACACAGGGGAGTGAGAGGAGGGGGAAGAGACACAGGGGAGAGAGTGCAGGGGGGAAGATACACAAGGGAGGGAAATGGAGACACGAGGAAGGCTGTAACAGACACAGGGGGAGGGGGAAAGAGACACAGGCCAGGGGGGAGCAGACACAGGGGAGGGTTGGGGGAGACACAGGGGGGGGAAGAGATGCATAGGAGGGAGAAGGGGGAAAGAGACACAGGGGAGGGGTTTAGAGACACGGGAGGGAGAGGGAGGTAAAAACACAGGGGGACAGGAGATACAAAGGAGGTAGTCGAGGTGGAAGGAGACACAAGGGAGGGAGAGGAGGGGGGGAAATAAGACACGAGGGAGGAAGTAGACAGAGGGAGAGACTCGCAATGAGCTCCAAAGGGGCTCATTGCAAGGCCTGTGATGAGCGCCAAAGGCGCTCATCACAAGGCCAGTAAAGTAGAGGGGGAGAGGCTTACATTGTGTGGCAAACAGCATTGCCAGGCTTCAGTTTTTATTGCCGTCATTTTTGACGGGCAAGTCGCTAGTTAATATATAATTATATATATAATTGTAATAGTTGCTTACCCATCATAAATGACTGTATAATATTACATGTGTCTCCCCTCTCCTTTTTGTCTCTTCCCCCCTCTCCCTTCCCTGTGACTCTTCCCCCTCTCAATTCCCTGTGTCTGTTTCCACCCTCTCCCTCCCTCGTGTCTCTTCCCCCTGTCCTCCCTCCCTGTGTCTCTTACCCCTTTCCCCCCTCTGTCTCTTTCCCCCTATCCCCTGTGTCTCTTTCCCACCTCCTCCCTCCCCTGTGTCCCTTTCCCCCTCTGTCTTTCCCTCTATCCCTTTTTTCTCTTTCCCCCCCCTCCCTCCCCTGTGACTCTTTCCCTTGTGTCTCTTTCCCCCCTCCCACGCTTCTTTTCCCCTCTGTCTCTGTCCCTTTCCCCCTCTCTGTCCCTTGCGCCATCCAGCTGGCACTGCGCTTTACGCATGCACGGATGTTACTGCGCTGTGCGCACTGCGGCATGTACGGAAATCCATACAAATAGTTTCTGGAGTGTTACACATGCTGGAGAAGCTATATTAGTGATTACATGACAATGGCTGATAATTTATTTATGGTAAGGTGATCTGATCTCCATAAGGGTGATCAATCAGATCAACTACATGTTGGTAGATAGAAAAGTTGCACTGATTAGACCATAGTTGGAAGCCCAACATCAGTGTATATAACTCATATTATCTGCCTCTTGGCTTCATACAACTATATAGTGCCTTGCAAAAGTATTCACCCCCCTTGACTTTTAACCTATTTTGTTACATTACATCCTTCAGTTCAATGTTTTATTAATCTGAATTTTATGTGCTGGATCAGAACACAATAGTCTAAGCTGCTGAAGTGAAATGAGAAAAATATCTACATAAAACAATGTTTTAGACATAGAAAACAGAATATTGCCATGTGCGTATGTATTCACCTCCTTTGTTATGAAGCCCATAAAAAGCTCTGGTGCAACCAATTACCTTCAGAAGTCGCATAAATGGTGAAATGATGTCCACCTGTGTGCAATCTAAGTGTCACATGATCTGTAATTACATATACACACCATTTTTGGTGCAACACCTAAGCAAGAGGCACCACTAACCAAACACTGCCATGAAGACCAAGGAACTCTCCAAACAAGTAAGGAACAATGTTGTTGAGAAGTACAAGTCAGGGTTAGGTTAACAAAAAATATCCAAATCTTTGATGATCCCCAGGAGCACCATGAAATCTATCATAACCAAATGGAAAGAACATGGCACAACAGCAAACCTGCCAAGAGACGGCCGCCCACCAAAACTCACGGACTGGGCAAGGAGGGCATTAATCAGAGAGGCAGCACAGAGACCGAAGGTAACCCTGGAGGAGCTGCAGAGTTCCACAGCAGAGACTGGAGTATCTGTACATAGGACGACAATAAGCCGTATGATCCATAGAGTTGGGCTTTATGGTAGAGTAGCCTGAAGAAAGACATTACTTTCAGCAAAAAACAAAATGGCACGTGGGAGACTCCCAAAATGTATAGAGGAAGGTATTCTGGTCTGATGAGACTAAAATTTAACTTTTCGGCCATCAAAGAAAATGCATTATCTGGCGCAAACCCAACACATCACATCACCCAAAGAACACCAGCACCAACACAATGAAACATGGTGCTGGCAGCATCATGCTAATGGGATGTTTTTCAGTAGCTGGGACTGGGAAACTGGCCAGAGTTGAGGGAAAGATGGATGGTGCTAAATACAGGGATATTCTTGAGCAAAACCTGTACCAGTCTGTGCGTGATTTGAGGCTAGGACGGAGGTTCACCTTCCAGCAGGACCAAGACCCCAGACACGCTGCTAAAGCAACACTTGAGTGGTTTAAGGGGAA
The DNA here is from genome assembly GCA_027410445.1 of Discoglossus pictus. NCBI lineage: Eukaryota > Metazoa > Chordata > Amphibia > Anura > Alytidae > Discoglossus > Discoglossus pictus. The sequence goes on along the minus strand of CM050173.1, from coordinate 50,076,817 downwards.
ACGTGTAAATGTGTTGGAATGGCCTAGTCAAAGCCCAGACCTCAATCCAATAGAAAATCTGTGTTCATACCTAAAGATTGCTGTTCACAAGTGCAAACCATCCAACTTGAAGGAGCTGGAGCAGAATTGCAAGGAGGAATGGGCAAAAATCCCAGTGGTGGGAGTATTGACTTTAGGGGGGGTGAATAGTTATGCACATTGACATTTTCTGTTATTTTGTCCTTTTTGTTGTTTGCTTTACAATAAAAAAAAAAAAAAAAAAACATCTTCAAAGTTGTGGGCATGTTCTGTAAATTAAATTATGCAAATCCTCAAACAATCCATGTTAATTCCAGGTTGTGAGGCAACAAAACACGAAAAATGCCAAGGGGGGGTGAATACTTTTGCTAGGCACTGTAGATCTTATAGGGGGGGGGGGCAGCACAGACCAATAAAACACTTTACTTCTTATTGCTGGAATTTATCTCCAAAGTCTCAGTGAAATCCAAACCATTGTCTGCTAATTCCACAGCTTTAGGGGCATCAGAAAGGATTGAGAAATAAGTACCAACATTAAATAACCAAAACAAATATCTACTTAAAGTAACATTCCCGTGCATTTAATAGTGCACGTTTCCTGTATTATTATAATTGCTTTTTCCATGATAAAATAGTGATCTGAAGTTTAGAAAATGTCATTATTTGTTTAAGTAAGGAAGGAATAGTCTCACAAAGAAACACAAATTTAGCAGCAAATAAGAACCAAAAGGTCCATCTAATATGCTCATTTTGACTGTTTACAAGTTTGGTTTAGTTAAAGGGATATGGAAGGTTTCTGGATTGTATATAATATACATGTACATCTATTTACTTTTATGTACTTTATTTTATTAAGAAGTACTTATAAGCTGTGTTTGTACTGCCTAAAATCAAACAAATATTATCTGATTGGGTCTGCCCTCTGCAGCTTATAAAGACACAGACTCTGTAGTCTTATACTGGCTGCACAGTATCTTTGTCATGAAAACAATATGGATATGCACAACCAGAGACAGATAAAGATGTGCCCAGGTTCTGCATTCCATATGATCACCAAGAGTCGGACATGACTGAAGGACTGAACAACAACAACAACCTCTCTATAAAAATAAGAGATAGATAGATAATAGAAGATATATTAGGTAGATACAGGAGAAAGATACATAGGCAGACAATTAAAATCAAGAAGATAATACAGGTAAGTAGATAATAGAGTAGATAGATAGATAAATAGAGTATATAGCGATAGATAGAGTATATAGAGATACAAACAGAATGTAGAAGCCAATATATATATATATATATATATATATATATATATATATATATTTATATATATATATATATATATTTATATATATATATATATATATTTATATATATATATATATATATATATATATATATATATATATATATATATATATAGGTGATCAGATCACCTTTCTATAAAAATAATTATCAGCCCCTTTTCCTAATAAATTAAGAGCCACTATTTTGCCCCAGGTTGCCGCTGGTAGCAGTGAGCCCCATTCCTGCAGAGGTTCCCTGGCGCATTGCACCTGCTGCACCAGCAGTAGCTCTAACACTGGTATTGAGCCACATCAGAACCAATCCTTTAAAGTATTCTTTAACTGTTAAAAATGAATGCAAATGAATAAATAGTTCAGTCACTGAGGCCCTCATTCAATTGCGATTTGGCCAATTGAATAGGGCTCTAAATAAGCACATAACATATTATTTTAAAGAAGCTTTTAGATCGTGAAAACCTTGCTTTTGGATAGATGCTTACTAACTGAAAACGTATTTAAAAAAATAAGTTATGCGCTTTTTGAGTGCCCTATTCGATTGGCCAAATTGCAATTGAATGAGGGTCGGAGTGTCTTTATAACACCCATGGACAAAGAAAAGTAAATGAGATTGAGACGTCAGGTTGTAGCCTCCTGTCATCTTCCTCTGATTTAAGGTGGACACAGTGATTGCATTGTGTCACTTTAATTAAGGTGGATATGGCGTTTGTATTGTGTCACTTAAACTTAAATTTGCAGTTTAACCTAATAAAAGTTTCTTCAAAGAACAAACAAAGCAGTGAAGGGAGTACAAAGGAATAAGGGAAGTAATCAGTATTTACTGGTGCGCCCAGCTCCTAATGGCTCCTTCCCTCAGGTGAGGCTCATCCTACTTAATTCTGTAGGAGGTACAGTACAAGAAGCCTATTATTAGGGCAGGTACATGAACACAATGGGCAAAATGGAGCAGAAAGCTAATGTGCAATTATGCAGAAAGCAGCCGGTGTGTATACAGTGCGAGGAGTCACCTGATCTGTACCACAAGTCACTTTTATATATCGTCCAGAATTATCCAGAAAGTTCCTCTTATTGTAGAAGATCCTGATGTCCAATAGATAGACAGAGACATAAAACATATTGATTTTTATATCCTTCTCTTTTACTATAATGTTAATCATCTTCAGCCGCTGTGGAGCCAAATTTCACAAGATAGATAGATAGATAGATAGGTAGATAGATAGATAGATAGATAGATAGATAGATAGATAGATAGATAGGTAGATAGATAGATAGATAGATAGATAGATAGATAGATAGATTGATAATACAATACATAGATAGATAGATAGATAGATAGATAGATAGATAGATAGATAGATAGATAGATAGATAGATAGATAGATTGATTGATTGATAATACAATAGATAGATAGATAGATAGATAGATAGATAGATAGATAGATAGATAGATAGATAGATAGATAGATCGATAGATAGATAGATAGATTGATAATACAATACATAGATAGATAGATAGATAGATAGATAGATAGATAGATAGATAGATAGATAGATAGATAGATAGTTAGATAGATAGATAGATAGATAGATTGATTGATTGATTGATTGATAATACAATACATAGATAAATAGATAGATAGATAGATAGATAGATAGATAGATAGATAGATAGATAATACAATACATAGATAGATAGATCTATTTTATATTGTAGATAGATTTTAGAGATAGATAGATAAATGAATAGATACAGTAGATAGATAGTGATGGATAGATACAGTAGATGGAGATAGATAGATATAGATAGATAGATAAATAGAAGATACAATTAATAGATATATCTATTTCATATTGTAGCTAGATGTTAGAGATAGATAAATAGATACAGTAGATAGAAGATACAAAAGATAGATAGATAGATAGATAAATAGATAGATAGTAGATGGATATGGATAGATACAGTAGACTGATAGATAAAACCAATAAGATAACACATGACTCTGATTGTGACACAGGGTATACTGTGACTTACTCTTCTGTTGTCAAGTGGCTATGTATGTGTCAGCCTTCCAATACAACTGAATAGAGATCTTATATTGACAGCTGATCCCATTCCTCCTAAGTCTCTAATCCTGCTAGGATCAAAAAGAACTAAAATGTCTGGTGCCATTAAAGAAAATGTTAATAAAACTGTGAAAAAATTAATTCTATATATATTTATTTTTAGCTTTGTAAAAAAAATGCACATTTCAAGCCAAGTTCTTCAGACAACAAAATAAATACATGACACTTCAGTGGGCTTCAGAGGTGCTTTTCAGTGAACATGCCACAACAGCTTGTACAATATACCTGTATAAATATGTTTTATGCCAACATGCTTCTACCAATCTGGCTACAAAAGAGAAAAATGTCACATGTTTTGTCATGTCCTGCACAATAATGCATAAAGTATTCCCAGGGATGTGTGGGAGCTAATCTACTCTCATTAATGCTGCTTACCGTTTTGGTGTTAATTGATTTTTTATTGCAGTTTTATAGTGTAGGTCACAGATACAAAACGTGGCTTGTACCACTAACCGCCATGGATTAGAGATTCAATTCTCACAGCTCAATTCTTGGAATCGGTTGATTTACACATTTTACGCTTTCTTAATTGGAGCCACTGATGTGTCAAAAAAGAGTAGAAATGTATGCAATGGTGGACAACTATAGCAGCTTCAGTTGCAGGTAGATATTTAGGAGCCAGTGTACAGTAATGTTAATGGAACTTCTCCTTTTCTCCCAGTTTACTCTCTTGCAGGCTGCCATCTTGCACAGCTGTGATCCACTGCACTTCTTAGATAGCATCAATGACATGTGGGGTGAAACTACAGAGCTCTAATTTGACAGGGCTTTTAATCATAATTATTATATGTAATACTTTACAATAACACATTGCTGCTATATAATGTAAAAAGTAACATTTATACATATCAGCATTGTTCTCCTGTATAAAAAAATCCAAAATGATTTTTACTTCGATCACAAAACGGTCTGCTTGCTGTCTAACAGCATGACAGTTTAGGGAGTGTCCTCAGCTCGCAAAATACAGTGCTTCAAGTCATTGGTGTGCAAGATGGCAGCCTGCACGAGAGTGAACAAGAACAATGGGACAGGGTCCAGAAGTTGAGAAACTGTCAGTCTAGTGAAGTGTAAAATATATATAAAAATTACATGAATTGCATGAGTGCTGCTGGCACTGGGGAGCTATAGTTCATTGAGGGAACCAATGAATGCCAACATGTACTGTGACATACTAAAGCAGAGCATGATCCCCTCCCTTCTGAGACTGGGCCACAGGGCAGTATTCCAACATGAAAACGATCCCAAACACATCTCCAAGACGACCACTGCCTTGCTAAAGAAGCTGAAGGTAAAGGCGATGGACTGGCCAAGCATGTCTCCAGAACTAAACCCTAATGAGCATCTGTGGGGTATCCTCAAGCGGAAGGTGGGGGAGTGCAAAACTGATGTCATCATAGAGGACTGGAAGAGGACTCCAGTGGCAACCTGTGAAGCTCTGGTGAACTCCAACCCCATGAGGGTTAAGGCAGTGCCGGAAAATAATGGTGGCCACACAAAATATTTTAAACTATGGGCACTTTTGTTTCCTACGCCCCTGAATATAATATACCTATGTATCTACTTGCTTTGATGTACTTTTTTTTGTTAAGAAGTGTTTTTTTCCTGCCTCAAATCATGCACATTTTTCTTGTTTGGGTTTGCCCTCTGCATCTCATGAATACAGAGACTGTGAAGTGCAGTGTTTCAAATTAGCCTGTCAGTGACCTCTCTCAAGCAGCATGTCGCAGAACATAGACAGTGCAACCCCTGTAGTTAGAAGCTCACTTTCTTCATGAGCTATAAAAGGAATAAACCAGTTATAAAATTTGCAATATTTTAGGCAGAACAAATCTGAGCTTTTAAACATTTCTTAATAAAATAAAATACATAAACATAACTATATACACAAGTATATTATATTCCTAGTCAGATCCAGAAACCTTCCATGTCCCTTTAAACAAATAACAAAATCCTATTGTATTAATATCACAGTGGCCCTTTAACTATACACATTCCAGACTATACAGGGATCATATAATAATAGATGGAAAATCAAGGATATTACATGGTCACATTGTTAGGAGGCAAATCATTTCCTTAAGAGATAACCTCCCTGGTATGTAGGAAGACTTAAGGAATCAAAAGGAATGTCAGTGCTTATAAGAGTATCCGGCAGTTTAGTCAACACAACGATTATTCTGTCTGAGTTATATGAATCTTATGCAGGTGACATGTTAGGAAGAGCTCATCTAATAGCAGAGGGAGAGGTCAAACCTCCATAGGCTAATTGCACTGCAGAACACGACAAGCTCTCCGGGGTCTATGTGGGTGATGCACTTGGTTGGGATACAAATTTAGATTAAAGGCACATTTAAGTTTCATAAATTATGAATGCATCAGATAGAGGAGAATCCAGTAGTGTATGAAAACATTTTTGCATGAAAAAAAATCCCCAAATATACATTAATAAACTTACTCTAGAATTTGCAAATAGCTTCAGCTTTTATGGCAGTTGATTTTAACCCTAGCTAATTTTGCTTAAAATTCATAATTCATTTTGGCCAATCACAGACAGCAATTCCAATCTCTGGGAAGTCAGTTTCCACAAAGCATCATGGGATATGTAGTCCCCATCAAAATGAAGTAAGGAGCAGCTCAGAAATAGCCATGTGGATTTCTGCATTGTGCTGCTGTTGGCTTGTATAGGGTTGCCAATCACAGGCAGCAATTCCAATCTCTGGGAAGTCAGTTTCCACAAAGCATCATGGGATATGTAGTCCCCATCAAAATGAAGTAAGGAGCAGCTCAGAAATAGCCATGTGGATTTCTGCATTGTGCTGCTGTAGGCTTTTATAGGGTTTAAAAATCATTACCAAATGTCTATGTAGGCACCTCTGGGGGTGTGGAAACCGATAAAATATATCTGTATGCTTATAGAATGACTCAAAATAATGTGTGTGTTTCTGATATAAGCAGCAGGTGTTAGAGAAGAAAAACGTAAAAATAGGGAAACTTATATAACTTATATATATATCACATATTATAATTGTCTAACTACGAGACGTCGTCACGCTCCGTTGCGCAGTGCGTACGACTTTGCGATGAGCGCCGCAGGCGCTCATCGCCCGGCGAGCCTCGCGTAGCGAGGCGAGCCGTTAAACTGCTCTGTTGCGTAGTGCGTACGACTTAGCGATGAGCGCCGCAGGCGCTCATCGCCCGGCGAGCCTCGCGTAGCGAGGCGAGCCGTTACTTCGTAGCACTTTGGCAATGAGCGCCGCAGGCGCTCATTGCAGGCGAGCCTCGCGTAGCGAGGCGAACCGTTACTTCGTAGCACTTTGGCAATGAGCGCCGCAGGCGCTCATTGCAGGCGAGCCGTAACTTCGTAGCACTTACAAAAAAAATACGAGCTGAAAAAAATTACGACATAAGCGGCGGAAACAAAACACTAAAAAAAACACTAAATACACACTAAAAAATAAAATAAAGGTCACTTACAGCATGGGGAAGCAGGCAGGACGTCTGGAAGTGAGTTGGAACTCCAATTTACAGCGATTTTGCCGAGTTACAAAGATCGAAAATCGGCTAAGCGAGAAAAAAATGGCCGCCGAAAAAAATGAAAACGAGGCTATACTACTACGAACTGCGTAAAACACAGCCATAGACGTAGGTGTTAGAAAAAATACGAGATAAAGGATGCGGATTAACCGCGCAATGAGTAAAAAGACAGTAGCGACTACATTTTACGATCAGAAATTACAGATTTACGCATTAACACAGATTTAACGACTTTGTCTCGCGCAACATCGGATTTCCCGCCTAAACCAACGCATTTGATGAAATATAAGTTGCAAATTACAAAAATATTAATTTTATTAAAAAAAAATTGTATTTATTTGAAGAAAAAAAAAAAGGGACAAATGTAGTGTCATGTTGTGTGGCAAACAAATTTAATGTTAAACCGTAGTAGTTTAGCGGGCTTAGCGATGAGCGCCGCAGGCGCTCATCGCCTGGCGAGCCTCGCGCAGCGAGGCGAGCCGTTAAACCGTAGTACTTTGGCAATGAGCGACGCAGAAAAAATGACGGACGAACAAAACGAAAACTAGGCTACAGCACTATAACCACGCAAAACACGTACCGATAATCTGCGAAGACGCATAAAACACATTATCCGCCATTTTAGGATAATGCGGAAGTACACAGCTACGTTAACAGTTTCGGCACGCACACTATTACACTGCACACGTTCATCACGCTTACACAGCACCTCCACACCACTAATGCTGCTGCAACATCAACTAAGATTGCCAGCTCTTCAACACAATGCATAAAAATATGTAAATTCATTTATTAATTTGAATTCTATATTTCAGTAGTACACAAAAAAAAACATTAGCTACCTTACAGTTCCATGTGTATATTAATAACTAAACAACTTTTAAAACATACACATCTGATTGCCGTCATTTTTTGACGGGCAATACGCTAGTATATATATATATTAGATATACCTTTGAGTGGAAATGGACACTTGAGCTTGAAAGTTGTGTATTTTATACATAAATTACCTGAAAAGATTACCTTACAGTATGAGCATACCCAGTTAGTATTAAGTATTATTAAGACTTTAATAATTAAAAGTCTCTACTATTATTTATCCAACTGTACATGCTCTTTTTGCAGATAGTTTTTGCTTACAATTAAATTAGAAGCTTAATAATCTAACACTTCCATTCAAATATTTATATGTGTCCTCTTCATTTATGCAAAGAAAAGTTCATTTGTAAGAGGTTCCCACTTACTAGACAGGAAATGATAAGGAACCATATTTACTAAAGAGTGGATTGTAGGAGAACTATTGGAGGTGTCAAATCTTAGTTTATATGCTCAACAGGATAACAAACAAATGAAGATGTTCTTCAATACTTTGACATTTAGTACACCTGGCCCCTTTGGGAGATTATTTCATATCAATCCCAAGATGCAATGCAAGTTGTTAACTCTGCATGCATTGGTATACTTACAAGAGCCTGTCTATACAAGGCAAAATAACATTGAATAACTAATCATAGGCTCCAATTAAGGACGGTCATTATCCATTTACCTGCAATTATACCTCAGTGCTTATTATATGACAATCAATACTATATTAATTGCATCATTTTTAACGTAATACCAATACTACTTCAACAAAATAAGATATTTGGGGTCAGATTTGGTGATGTCATGCAGCAGTTTTACAGTTTATTGCCTTGCCCAGTTGATCTTGCTTCAATATAATATACTTTGTATATTGTTGTTCATTCCTTCAGTCGAGTCCGACTTTCAGTGACCATATGCACGCAGCACGCCAGGTACGTCTGTCTGTGTTTCTGGTTGTGCTTATCCATATGATTTTCTTTCCAAAGACTGGAGTGGGTTGCCAGTTCATTCTGCAGTGCACCACAATGTGTCTGACCTCTCTGCTATGACCGGTACATTATTATTATTATTATTATTATTATCGTTTATTTGTAACGCGCCAACATATTCCGTAGTGCTATACATAAGTTAAGTTACAGGCACTGACAAGTTAAAGATTCACACATTGCAAAGAGTGTATGGCCCTGTCTTTGAGCTTGGAGTCCGGTGTCCATAGCGCTTTCCCTAAAGCACTGCGCAGGATTGAAACTCGCAGATTTACAATATAAAGGTTATAGTTTGTATGTGGTACAGTAGGGAGAGAGTAGTGTTGTGCATGTTAGCGAGGAAGGTTATAGACTTCTTTAAAGAGGTGCGTTTTTATTGATGTTTTGAAGGATTTAAGGCAGGAGGATAGACTGGTGAAGCGAGGCAAGGAGTTCCAGAGAATAGGGGCAGCGCGAGAAAAGTCCTGGAGGCGGGAGTGAGAGGAGGTGACAAGAGTGGTAGAAAGAAGAAGGTCGTTAGCAGAACAAAGAGGGCGTGTGGGGGAGTATTTGGAGATGAGAGCAGAGATGTATGGGGGTGCGCTGTTGTTGAGGGCTTTATAAGTTAGGGTCAAGATTTTAAACTTTATTCTGGAGGCAACGGGAAGCCAGTGAAGTGATTGACAAAGAGGAGCTGCCGACACCGAACGATGTGTACTGAAGATGAGTCTGGCGGAGGCATTTATTATGGATTGAAGTTGGGAGAGGCGAGTGATGGCAGGCCAACAAGGAGCGAGTTGCAATAGTCAAGACGAGAAAGGATGAGAGAGTGTATTAGAATCTTAGTAGTGTCTTGTGTAAGGTAATGGTGTATGTATCCAGATACATGATATAGTTCACAGCTTCATTGAAGTACACAAGCCCCTTCACCATGACAAAGTAGCAATCCAGAAGAATGTGTGTATCCAGATTTGTGAGTAAATGCACGAATTGTGTGTGTATATATATATATATATATATATATATATATATATATATATATATATTCAGTTTATATATAAAAACATGTGATATCTATTTTTGTTGTTTAGTTCTTCAGTCGCATCTGACTCTCTATGACCCTATGGACCGCAGAACGCGGTGCATCCCTCAGTCACTGCCCCTTGTAATTCCATCAAGTTCATGTTCATTGCTTCAATGACCTCATCTATCCATCTCTTCCTCTGCCGTCCCCTTCTTTGTGTGCCTTCAATCTTTCCCAGCATCAGAGTCTTTTCTAAGGAATCCCGTCTTCTCATGATATGGCCAAAATATTTGAGCTTTAGTCTCATGATCAAATCTTCTAGTGATCAGTTCGTCTTCATTTCCTGGAGTACTGATTTATTGGATCTTCTTGCAGTCCAAGGGACTCTAAGTCATTTTCGCCAACACCACAATTCTACAGCATCAATTCTACGGTGCTCAGACTTCTTTATGGTCCGGCTCTCACATCTATATGTTACTACTGGGAATACTATAGTTCTAACTATGCAGACATTTGTTGATAGGGTAATATCTTTACTTTTTACTAGCTTGTCCAAGTTGCCATAGCTTTCCTCCCCAGAAACGTCTTTTAATTTCATGACTACAGTCACTATATATATATACAGTATCTCACCCCTCACATTTTTGTAAATATTTTATTATATCTTTTCTTGGGACAACACTGAAGAAATGACCCTCTGCTACAATGAAGTAGTAAGTGTACAGCCTGTATAACAGTGTAAATTTGCTGTCCCCTCAAAATAACTCAACACACAGCCATTAATGTCTAAACCGTTGGCAACAAAAGTGAGTACACCCCTAAGTGGAAATGTCCAAATTGGGCCCAAAGTGTCAATATTTTGTGTGGTCACCATTATTTTTCAGCACTGCCTTATCCCTCATGGGAATGGAGTTCATCAGAGCTTCACAGGTTGCCACTGGAGTCCTCTTCCACTCCTCCATGATGACATCACGGAGCTGGTGGATGTTAGAGACCTTGCACTCCTGCACCTTCCATTTGAGGATGCCCCACAGATGCTCAATAGGGTTGCTTGGCCGGTCCATCACCTTTAACTTCAGCACGGTGGGCAAGACCATACAGCGGTTTCGCAGGACAGGTTCCACTCAGAACAGGCCTCACAATGGTCAACCAAAGAAGTTGAGTGAGCATGCTCAGCGTCATAAACAGAGGTTGTCTTTGGGAAATAGACATATGAGTGCTGCCAGCATTGCTGCAGAGGTTGAAGGGGTGGGGGTCAGCCTGTCAGTGCTCAGACCATAAGCCGCACACTGCATTAAGTTGGTCTGCATGGCTGTCATTCCAGAAGGAAGCTTCTTCTAAAGATGATGCACAAGAAAGCCCGCAAACAGTTTGCTGAAGACAAGCAGACTAAGGTCATGGATTACTGGTCCGATAAGACCAAGATAAACTTATTTGGTTCAGATGGTGCCAAGCATATGAATGCCAGCATGTACTGTGACATACTGAAGCAGAGCATGATCCTCTCCCTTTGGAGACTGGGCCGCAGGGCAGTATTCCAACATGATAACAACCCTAAACACTCCTCCAAGATGACCACTGCCTTGCTAAAGACGAAGAGGACTCCAGTGGCAACCTGTGAAGCTCTGATGAACTCCATGCCCATGAGGATTAAGGCAATGCTGGAAAATAATGGTGGCCACACAATATATTGACTCTTTGGGCCGAATTTGGACATTTCCACTTAGGGGTTGACTCACTTTTGTTTAGACATTAATGGCTGTGTGTTGAGTTATTTTGAGGGGACAGCAAATTTACACTGTACACTGTAGACTGTACAGGCTGTACACTTACTACTTTACATTGTAGCAGAGTGTCATTTCTTCAGTGTTGTCACATGAAAAGATATAATAAAATATGTACAAAAATGTGAGGGGTGTACTCACTTTTGTGAGATACTGTATGTGAGCATATATATAACACTGTTTATATATATACTAGCGAATTGCCCGTCAAAAAATGACGGCAATGAAATTGTAAGGTAGCTAATGCTGTTTGGTGTATAATAATGAAATATGTAATACATTACTAAATGAATATACTTTACCTATTTTGAAGCATTGTGTTGAAGAGCTGGCAATCTGTTTTGATGTTGCTGGAGCATTAGTGGTGTGGAGCTGCTGTGTAAGCGTGCTGAATGTGTGCACTGTGTGGTATGAATATCCGTAGGTCGTTTGTGGCGTTTTGCGAGTTTCTTGTGGTGTTTTGCGAGTTTAGAGTAATGTGTGTGAACGTGTGTCGTATGTTGTTTGCGAGTGTCGTAATGTGTGTGTCGTGCTCTTTGGGTTGCGACGTGAACTTTGCGAGGGTCGCAGTTGCTGGCATGGAGCGCCTTCAGCGCTCCATGCCAGCAACTGCGGCCCTCGCTTTGCGAGGTCCTCAGGTGCTGGCATGGAGCGCCTACGGCGCTCCATGCCAGCAACTGAGACCCTCGCCCAGTGCCCTCGCTGCGCGAGGGCCTTGGCTCGCTATGCGAGTCGCTGCCCTCGCTTCGTGAGGGCCTTGGCTCGCTACGCGAGCCTGCAGCGTTAGCAACAACTCGTACGCTCACAACTATATATGTGATATATATATATATATATATATATATATATATATATATATATATATATATATATAAGTTTAACAACCGATTACCCGCTCAGAATTCCCAGAAATACAATTATTGTACTGCACTGTAGTTCTGGGAATCCTGAGCAGGTAATAAGTGCAGATGGGCTTACAAATATAGTATTTGTTTCTGTACTCTGTACGGTGGAGGGCTTCTTTAGCTCTTGTTGCATTGTTCATCTGTGTTACTGTCTTGTGAGTTGTGTATTTTCTAAGTTCTGCGTGCCTGTCCTTGCTGAGCCTCGTTTTCATCCCGTTTCAGAATTTTTCCTTTTTTTTTTTTGGCCGCCATTTTCTTTCATGCTTCTGCTATTTTCGGTCGTTAAAAAAAGACAAAATATGCCTCAAATTGACTTGCAACCTCACTTACAGGCTCCCTGGGTCTCCCCCTGTGCTGTGTGTGAGTTTGTAAGTTAATTTGAGGCATATTTGTGTGTTTTTGCCGTCTTTTCCAATTCGGGGGTTCAGCCGTTAAAATTTTATTTTTGGGAGCCCCGCAGTCCATCTATGTGCTTCGAGTCCTAAGTTATACGGGCCGTAACTTTGCAGGCCATCGCTCATTGCAGCCTAAGTGTGACTACAACTCACAGTACAACTATCTAGGTGTCATATATAAACACATACATAAATATATATATCTCAGTCAGTTGTGTCTGTAGTAACAAATAGGCCTTTTTTTAGTCCATTCTGGGAGAATATATGTGTGTGTGTGCGCTAGTAAATACACACACACACACATTTTATATATATATTTAATTAAATATTTATTATGTTACACTATCATAGAGGTTGTATCTGTAGTAACACATAGGCCATGTCAGGTTTCTATACTGTGTTTATCTAATACAATGAGCACCCTCTGGTGACTTAGAAGAGGGTACAGCACAGTAATGTTTTTGATTTGGTTTTGCCCAGGACCCATAGACCATGGCACATTTAAACCAAATCTAATATCTAGTTTGTGCATTATATCTACCGAAAAACCCTGCCTTTATTAACTCTCAGGATGGCCTTAATGTTGAATTCCTTTACATTATTTGGCCCTATTACTTCTTCTGGAGGGTTGGGCCACTTACCTACTCTGTAAAGTAGTAATTTACTCATAAATATTTACAGGATAGGGTTCCAATGTGGGTTTGTATACAAACATTTAAATTAACTAGAACTGATAAAAACATTTTGTACAGTGACACTCGATTTTTGGTGATATTCCTATGTGAGTGCAGGAAAGTAAATCAAAATGTTTGATCCACTGATTGATCAGCTTGTATACAAACAAGATATCCACAAAAACTGATGTGATAGCAATGTTGAGTTAGAGTTGAAAACCGGCAATAAACACATTTGCTCTGCCCATGATATCTACCTAAATACTTTATCTTAATAAATCCTCAGGGTATCCCAGGCGTGCTTGAATCCACATCTGCTGAAGGGCTGTTCCTGTTGTCTACTACCCTTTTTCTAAAACTAGACAATTGTCCTTCTCACTCTCTCCCGATCTCGTTTTTTCTCTCCCTCCTACTCTCTCTCCCCTCCTTCTCTCCCTCATCTTCTCTATCTCTTCCTCTCTCTCCTTCTCCCCCTCCCACCTTCTCTCTCTCTCCCGCTGTCCCTCTCCCTCCCTCCCTTTCTCTCTCCTCCTCACTCTCTTCTTCTCACTCAATCCCTTCCTCTCTCCCCTTCCCTCCTTCTCTCTTTCCCTCTCCTTCTCACTCTCTCTCCCCCTCCTTCCTTCTCTCTCCTTCCCCCTCTCCCCGCTTCTCACTCTCTATCTCCCACTCCTTCCTTCTCTGTCCTTCCCTCCCTTTAATTCTCTCTCTCCCCCCTCCTTCTTTCTCCTTCTCACTCTCTCTCTCTCTCTCCCCCTCCTCTCTCCTTACATTTCTGGTTTGGCTCTATCTAAGAAGTTAGTTGCGGGTCGGGCTTACTTGATCATGATCAGGCCCTGAAATGCTACATATAGAAACATGATTTTAGTTTCTGGCTTTCTGCCATGTACTTCCGAGCTTCATACAATTTAATCTTTCTGCAACTGTTGCAATATTGAAGCCCACAGATTTACAGCCTCAGGCATTGTAACTAAGCATGATTTACCATTTTAGCTGTTTTTAATCGCTCTGCAACTGTTGCAATTTTCAAGATTGCAATTTTGTGAGCGTTGCACACAAACTCGCAGTACCACAATTATATATGTGACTAGTAAATCGCCTGTCAAAATGTTTTAATTTTTCTCTCCCTCCCACCTCGTGTCTCCCGTCTCTCTTTCTTCCTGTCCCCTGTGTCTCTCCCTCCCCCCCGGGATTCTCCCCCCCCCCTCCCGTGTCTCTTCCCCCCTCTCCCTTAACCCTGTGTCTCTTCCCCCTCTCCCCTTCCCTGTGTCTCTTCTCCACTTCTCCCCTATGTCTCTTTCCACCCCTGTGTCTCTTCCCCACTTCTCCCCTCCCCTTTGTCTTCCACCCGTGACTCTTCCCCACTTCTCCCCTCCCCTGTCTCTTCCCCACTTCTCCCCTCCCCTGTGTCTCTTCTCCACTATGTCTCTTTCCACCCCTGTGTCTCTTCCCCACTTCTCCCCTCCCCTGTGTCTCTTTCCACCCGTGTCTCTTCCCCACTTCTCCCCTCCCCTGTGTCTCTTTCCACCCGTGTCTCTTCCCCACTTCTCCCCTCCCCTGTGTCTCTTTCCACCCGTCTCTTCCCCACTTCTCCCCTCCCGTCTCTTCCCCCTCTCCCCTTCCCTGTGTCTCTTCTCCACTATGTCTCTTTCCACCCCTGTGTCTCTTCCCCACTTCTCCCCTCCCCTGTGTCTCTTTCCACCCCTGTATCTTCTTTCCCACTTCTCCCCTCCCCTGTGTCTCTTCCTCCCCCCTCCCCCGTGTCTCTTCCCCACTTCTCCCCTCCCTTGTGTCTCCTCCCCCTCTCGCATCTTCCTCCCCGGTCTTCCTCCCTCCCCTGTATCTCTTCCCCCCACCCATGTGTCTCTTTCCCTCCTATCACTTCCCCTCTCTCTTCCTCCCCCTCTCCCATGTGTCTTCCTCCCCCTCGGTCTCTGTCCCCCTCCCCTGTGTCTTACTTCCCCCTCTCCCCCGTGTATTTCCCCCCACACCTCTCCCCTCCCCTGTGTCTCTTTCCCCATCCCGTGTCTCTTCCCCTCTCCCGTCTTTCCCCCCTCTCCCCTCCAGTGTCTTTCCCCCCCTCCTGTGTCTTCCCCCTCTCCCCTCCCATGTGTCTTCCTCCACCTGTCTAACTCCTCCTCTACTCAAGTCTTCCTCCCCCCTGTGTCTTCTGCCCCAATCTCACCTTGTACTCCTCCCCCATTCTCCTTCTCCTCCTCTGCATGCGCGCAGATCTGTACGGACTTAGGAAGTGGAGCGTTACACACTTACCACAATTATTATAGTTGACAGTTCTTTTTGCACATTAACCCCAAATCTCCCACCCTACAACTTCAATTCAACCCCTAATCCACATCATGCAATAAGACAGTAAAAACGGATTGGAAATGTATTTATAAATAGTATACAAAAATGTAACAAAATTAAAAAGATAGATATATAACCCATTATATCTAATAGAGGAAAAAACTGTAACGTGTAAATGAAATCTGTTCCAGGTTAAAACTTGCTTTAATTCCTACATCATTACAGAACTTTTCTACATTAGAGAAATGAACATATAACTAACATAGAAAATTATACACAAACAAGTACAGTATAATCATAATATCAATCTATAAGATTGATTAAAATAAGAGAAAACACTCTCATGAGTAGACACAATATTCTGATCAGTGCTGTTTAAAGGCATACTGGAAATATATATTTTCTAGACAGCTGGTAAATTTTATATATATATATATATATATATATATATATATATATATATATATATATATATATATATTTAAGTAAATGGATTTATTAACAATTTAATTTTAAAATGTGTAGCAATAAAAGTCAATTGAGCTTTTAACTCCACCCCATTGTATTTAACACTTACAAAGATTGCATGAGTGGGACCCATATCTGCTGAGGTCATTAATCAAAATCATAAACACATCCCACAGAAATGAGCCCGGCATTAAGGTAAGCACAAAGTTTATGAAAGTATTCACACAAGAGTAGAAGACTCTTCTTGACAGCACACTCTTCCTTGAAAGGGAAAGTTCTGAATACCAGTTTAATTAATGACCTCAGCAAATATGGATTCATTCCACATGCTGTGTGATGGATACAAAAGGTGGAGCAAGACATTTCCCCTAAGTAAGTTTATAATAAATCTACCACCATTAAAACTATACATGCAGTATTCCTGCTGACTATAAGTACTAAATATATCCTGAAAATATACTTTCTGTGGTTCTTTAATTGCAGGGAAGTGATTAATAAAGAGTAAAATATATATGATAATGCATTTAAATATCTTAATGGGATACGATCACAGTCACCTAAAAAATTCTTCTAAAAAGTAAAAAGAAAAATTAATAGTTTTTCCTTACAGTTCTGAGTTAACACAAGATGAGTGAGAGGCTTCACAGATAAGCTGAGCTTAAATGTATTAGGCACTTTGTCCTGTACACAGAGGCCTTTGTGATTTGATATTTGGCCACTACAGTGGAACCTTGATACTACTTCCAAACTTGTCGATGTTGGTATTCAGAGGGTTTGGATGAGCAAAAACCCTTGGTACTTGTTGTGCTACCTTGGTATTCGTCATGCTTGCCAAAACCAATTTGCATTACTCCTTATGGGAGTTTGATACTCGTCGTTTTCGACACTCATCGTGCCTTCTGGAACCATTAACCGACAAGTACCAATGGTCCACTGTACTAAGAAATTTCATGAATCACAAATGCAATATATTGTAAAGCATAATTTGATTATTATAGAACATTTTAGGCATACTAACAAGATATCAATAATACAAACCAGATTAAGAGCCACATTAAATTCCAAGCCAGTAACTCCAATGTGAAGCTCGTAACGTCTGCGGGCTTGAAATTTGGCAGAGTTACGATGCTATTAAATTAAAAAGGCTGCAAGCTGGAGACAAAAAAAACGTAACTGTCGGATTTGCGGGCTAGAAATTAATCAATTAAGCAAGCCAGTAGTTACTGGTTCAGATGGAGCCAATGGAAACAGAGATCGTCAGCGTTGCGTCACAAGAAAATGGAGGATGGATTTCAAAGTCTTACGGGGTACAATTACGAGTTACGATCGGACCCACATTCCATGATGCAATATTAATAAAGCCACAAATATGATATTCTATCACATGCGAGTTACAGTATATGTATTAAAACATTGATTGCCGGGATCGATATAACACAAAAAATTTACATAAAATCAAGTAGTTTTCTTAGCCGATTTGCGGGCTTGAGAATGTTGTGCTATTAATTCTAAGACCTAACATCACTTTCACTTATAATCAAAAGTACAGTAGTGCGTTTGTAGTCGCATTACAAGTGCTACGAATGACACTTTACCCCACTTGTGGGTCCTCTCGAGTACACGTTGGGCTTTGGGCTCCATTTGCATGTTACGGACTTGCTAGCGAGTGACTTTGTTGCAATTTAATAGCTAAATTGAACACGTAGCGGTTACGAGCTTGACAGATCAAAGGACTTACCGGCGCAAAGTTCAACGTTGCTCAACACTTAGGCTTTTTAGTCCTTGCTGCGTCTTAATCCGCAAGTCGTCTGCGGGCTGTGTTACAGGGCTAATTTAATAGCAAATATCTCTACGATCTAGGTTACGGGCTAAGTTTTAACACGTAGCCCGAATTTAATTTGGCTCTATGAAGGTATTGTGTTACTGAATATAAATGATTGGTGGATGTCGGACAATGTACCAATGTGGAAGATTAGTGCAAAATAATTATATGTGCAGACGAAAAAAAGAGATTTAATTATTGCCGGAATTCTTCTAGTCATTAAAATGAGTTATAATAAATGCTTTTACTTTTGTGTCTCCAATCTGTAACTGGACACTGTCTATTAATATAGTCTTGGGGAAAACACTGGGCAGATTATCAGCTTTTACCAACAGAAGTAAGGAGGTATGAATGTTTTTGGGGTATAAAAATGTACCCTGTCCCCAAACCCACTGATAACATATATTCTCTCTTCAAAAGTATGCACTCATAGCACAATAAACAGATTCATATATTTTGTGGGGGAGGGGGATGCACCTATATTTGTTGCTGAACTGATGTGAACTAATGATCACTTAACTGATCATATGTAAACTTATCTAGAACTATACAGACCTAAACTTAACAGGCAAGATATGAACCGGTATTGACCATGCTGATAAGATCTGGTCTGATATGAACTGAACAGAGTAATAAAACTGCAGTATTCTTGCAAAAATATTAAACCACCATTGTCTGGCAAAAATGATTTCCCCAAAAAGCCAGAAAGGACAATGCCAGAAAATAGGTGCCCGACCTGTACTTTCAAAATATTGTACAAATATGAAAGGACCAATGTAGGTTAGCAAAAATGTCACGTTTGCGACGTTCAACTAACTAATAAAATAAGCAACTAAGCAAGCAAAGACCCCATCTGGAACACTACCTTCTCGTGGTGAAGGGGCTTGTGTATCTTAGTGAAGCTGTGAGCTATATCACGTAGGGCAGACCTTGACATTGTGCGGTCCACGGGCCACATCCAGCCCTTTGGCTGACCCCATCCGGCCCGCTACAGTGGGAAACAAATATGTGTCCTGGATAAAAAAACACTGCCAATTGTAAAAGGGGGCAATTTGTGAGTAGCAGTGAAAATAGAAAAGTAGAGAAAATAAAATAAATCTCTAAAATTAATATTGAGCAGAATTAAGTTCAGCCTATGGTCCGGCCCTCCACAACACTTTGAGTTTCTCATGTGCCCCTTTTATTACCACACCTGCAAATATTGTTAATTTGTTACAAACTTCACAAACCTACCAAGTTTGTCCCAATCTACAGTTGTCCTTTAATATAAAAATAATGGAAACTTGGATTTGAACTCACAACCAACAGTCCTAAGGCAGATGCATTTTACCATCACATGGTACATAACAATGCTATGGTGTCACAGTGTATTTACTATTCTCAGATGAAGGTCTTAAAGAAGAATAAACGGATTCAAATGTTTATGTCCTTCCTGGGGGTTATGTCTGCCAATGAGATCCTCAGTCACAAAGATTTCAGTTTAGATTCAATAAAGATTATTTTCCTTGCCAAACAACATTTGAAATGTTTTAAATATAGTCTTTTAAAGGCATGAAAATAATTGTGTTCCTGACTGTGATTCTTGCAGTTGTCCATGTCAAGTGATATAAATAAATAAGAAGTCACAATATACTCAAGTCTGATACAATAGTGAGACACTCAGACGGTACTCCTCATACACTCTGTTGTTCCTCTATTTTCATGGTAACCCCTGGCTTCCAAGCTTCCTTGTGTTTGCCAGTGGCGTAGCAAAGCGATGCATTGTCTTCAAGTATGTTTCAAGTGATGTTGCCACTTCCATTTCCACTTGAGATATTTAAGTCCATGTAAAGAAAATCCATCCTTCCATGAGCAATTTGGCTTAGCGTATGACGAAAAGTAAAATGGTGGCTACAAACACGTAGATATGAGCCGTTGCTCTGCAGGCGCCAGACGTCCTGTGCGATCTCATTACGCTAAAAACAGCGTTTGTGTGGTTTGTTGGGACGTCAACATTGCAAATCATCCCATCACAACAGGAAACACACTCCTGTGGATAGACAAGAAAAAATATTAAATATATAAATGAAATAGCATATTTATAGCTTTAGAAGAACTTTAATGGCAGCAACTCTGGATTTTTCGATAAGATCTTTATTAAAGAGATACTGAAAGCATTTTCTTCTATGTTGCATCTGAAAGAGGGTATTTAATAACGTACCACTGTGGAGTTGTTTTCTTTTTTCAAATGAGGGTCTGTAGATTTAATTGGTAGACAAGTATGATTCATACAGCTTTATTACTGCTCATTGGCTGATAACTATATGAATCATAGTTGTCTACCAATTAAATCTACAGATGTGCATATGCTCTCTGCACTTCCTGCTAGTATCAATAAAAGTTTAATCAGGTTTCACTTAATATTTTTACATGCAAAACACAACTTTGGTAATGTTTGAAGCTGTAATTGTGTTCCATGTCCCTTTAAGTTCTCCTGAAAGACTGCTACTGCGATAAAGAACTGAACAGAGGGGTAAGCCACAAAAAGATATCCCTCCCCTCAGCCTAGCTAGCCAAGATGGTAGCTAAGGCCCCTATTCAGTTGCAAGCCCGCAGTTGCCTTCATGCCAGCCATAAGTCTGCGGCCTAGTTACACAGTGATTCAATTGAACAAGCCCGCAGCTACCTGGCCAAAAACATAAACCGTAAACCATGCACCTGTAAGTAGCATTTCAGAGCATGGCCATGATAAATTAAGCAAGGCTGTAACTAACGATGTAGAAACAGCCAATAGTAAACAAGACCGTCATCATGACGTCAGTAAAAATGGAGGTTACAGGTCAATCAATTAGCTTTTAGAAGTTTGATATGTGATCAGACTGGCAATCTGGCAATGTATAAAATAATAAAAATGAATGAAGGAAGGAAATGTTCTAGTCCATGTGGGTGGCCTGATATGTATTAACTCCTTGATTACCGAGATTGATATAATACAGAAATGAAACGTGCAAAAAATATTTTTGGGTTGCAGATTTGCGAGCTTGAGACTGTTCTGCAATTAATTCTAATGTCTTTCATCGCTTTCCCCGTCTTTTAAAGAGCAGTATTGATTTTTTTTTTGCATTTACAGTGCTACGATCAAGTGTTTAACCCCCTTGTGAGTCCTACCTGGTACCCGTAGGATTTTCTTCTAGATTTGCCATTTACGGGTGTGAAAATATTTGCGGGCTTGAGGAATTGTAGCATTTGAATAGCAATTTGTGATTGTAACATTTACAGGCTTGAAAGATCAAAGGCTTTGCTGGGTCAAAGTTACAATTTTGATAACCCCAGGGATTTTCATCCTGTAACCCGCAGATCGTTTGCGGGTAGCTAAAAGGCGCCAATTCAATGGCAAATTTGTTTATGGGCTCCCTTAACTTAAAATTGCTCAACTGAATTGGGGCCTTCGTATACTAAATACAAATTTGCTCTAAAAATGCTTTTCTGCTTTTGGATTACCGTATATACTCGAGTATAAGCCGAGTTTTTCAGTCCTTTTTTAAGGCTTATACTCGAGTCACTCCCCCCCCCCCGTGCCTCTCTACCCCCCCATGTCTCTCTAACCCCCCCGTGTCTCTCTCCCTCCCCCCTCCTCATTCTAACCCTCCCCCCTCACTTACCTGCTCCGGCCTCCGCTCCTTCCGGGTCTTGATGCGGCACCCGGTATATGCTAATGACATGGCGTGCATGTGACGTCACATGCACGCCACATCAAGACCCGGAAGGAGCGAAGGCCGGAGCAGGTAAGTGAGGGGAGAGGGGTAGTATGGGGGGGGGGGGGGGGGAGGATGAGGAGGGAGGTTTAGGAGGGGGTTGAGGATGGGGGGTTGAGATTGAGGAGGGAGGTTGAGGATGGGGGGGCTGAGGTTGAGGAGGCAGGTTGAGAAGGGGGTTCAGGATGAGGAGGGGGGCTGAGGATGAGGAGGGAGGTTGAGGATGAGGAGGGAGGTTGAGGAGGGGGGTTGAGGAGGGGGTTGAGGAGGGAGGTTGAGGAGGGAGGTTGAGGAGGGAGGTTGAGGAGGGAGGTTGAGGAGGGAGGTTGAGGAGGGAGGTTGAGGAGGGGAGGTTGAGGAGGGAGGTTGAGGAGGGGGGTTGAGGAGGGAGGTTGAGGAGGGAGGTTGAGGAGGGAGGTTGAGGAGGGGGGTTGAGGAGAGGGGGGGGGTTGAGGAGAGGGGGGGTTGAGGTTGAGGAGGGAGGTTGAGGATGGGGGAGTTGAGGTTGAGGAGGGAGGTTGAGATGGGGGTTGAGGATAAAGAGGGAGGTTGAGGAGGGAGGTTGAGGAGGGGGGTTGAGGTTGAGGAGGGAGGTTGAGGATGAGGGGGTTGAGGAGGGAGGTTGAGGATGAAGAGGGATGATGAGGAGGGAGGTTGAGGATGAGGAGTGGGGTTGAGGAGGGAGGTTGAGAATGAGGAGGGGGGAAGAGACACAGGGGAGGGAGAGGGGGGGGGGAGAGACACAGGGAAGGGAGATGGGAGAAGAGACACAGGAGAGAGAGGGGGACACAGAAGGCACAAAAGGGACACAGGGGACAGCACATTTCCCACCCTCGGCTTATACTCGAGTCACTCATTTTACCCAGTATTTTGAGGCAAAATAGGTGCTTCGGCTTATACTCGAGTATTTACGGTATATAGCTGCTAACTCTGTGACACACTTGAAGAACATGTGAAGTTTTACAGTAATTTATGTAGACTCAGACTCTGCAGGACTGGATGTGCAGTGTAGTGTACTAGCCTATCAGGAACCAGGTCTCAGCAGTAGGCTTTCTGAGAAATGTTCCTGATAGGCTTGGACATTACAGTGATCATGAGGCACTAAAGAGTCTGTGTTTGCATACTCTGCAGTGGGCAGACCCATGCAGGGACTAATTGTTTGATTTTAATAAAAACAGCTTCTAAACACTTCTTAATAAAACAAAGGTACATGTAAAAGTAAATAAATACAAAAGGTATATTACATACCTAATAACATTTATTTACCTTTAAAGATTATATATATATATATATATATATATATATATATATATATATACATATACACATACATACATACATATATATATATATATATATATATATATATACACATACAAATATATATATATTATATATATATATATATATATATATATATACACACACACACATATATATTTCTTATATATTATTTTTATATTTCTTAATACACTGTAAATATGTTTTTAGATTTCTATTTATTGCATTATCAAGTCTAGTTTATCAAAAATGTCAAAAGATCAATAAACATTGGACTTTAATGTTCCTCTAAATGGAATGTCATCAATGTACCCATCCTATATTTTCTGGAAATAAAAAAAATGCTTTTATATATTCCAGTTACTCAACTCTAAAAATGTTATCCTTGATAATGAATAGAAAGTCAATACAGTCCTGTCAATATAAATGATATACTTCAACAGCGCACACTTATAACCCTAAGTGGTTTGATGATATATGTGACAGGGAGTAAACACCTTCCAGACACACCTTGCGAGCCCAGAAATGTCCTTAATAAACAAATACCATCCAGCTATTGATTTTTAATGGTTCTGAAAAACGTACTTTATGCCACGTGTTTATCTTTAGTGCCACACCTGATTTTTTTGTCCAGTGTGTAAGGCCACGGAGGATAATGCACATTTACAGAGGATGAATGAATAACTTGTTAGCTGGGATTTTGTGTTTGTTTGAGATTCATGGTACACCTGGCGAGTAACCTCCTGCTCCAGGTAACTCTGCCTTTAGAAAGAGGTAAAGATTAGAGGATACAGCTTGGCAGGTCCCGCTCTCTGCCATTGTGCTCTCATCGTGCAGGAAGTGCACAATTTACCATTCACGCCGTACATCAAACTCTGTAACGATGTTGATTACAAACATCATACAAGTCTCATCATGTGCAAAAATCTTTACGCTCTCTCACTTTGAATAATAACAAATTTACCATTTAAATTCCAGTAGAATCTACAACTATTATGAATGAAATTGATATATATGTACAGTTATTAGATAATACTCAATGCAAAGCTTTACATTTATTATAACATTTAATTAGTGCTTATATTAAAGGAGAAGTATGGCCCTAGACCCCTTCTAGATCACTATCTTGTTGTAGTGAAGGGACTTGTGTACTTCAATGAAGCCGTGAGCTATACCATGTAGGGTGGTCCAATTGGGCAGGTCATAGCACCGAGGTCAGGCAAATCGTGATCCACTGGAGAAGCAACTGACGACCCACTCGGATATCTTTGCCAAGATAACGTGGAGTAGCTCACCCAGATACAAGATGTGTCTGGCGTGCTGAGGTCCATAGGGTCATGCAAAGTTAGTCACAACTGAATTATGATGGCCCTATACGAGGGATAGGCAAGTTTCGTCTTGGAGTTCCACAGGCCTGAATTTGAGGATTTATTTTCTGTGCACAAGTAAGTCAATCAGGATGACTGAAGAAACAAAAGTCTCACCTGTACAAAGCAGGGATATCCTCAAACCTTGGCCTGTGTCACTCTCCAGGACTGAAC
Source organism: Discoglossus pictus (assembly GCA_027410445.1). Taxonomy (NCBI): domain Eukaryota; kingdom Metazoa; phylum Chordata; class Amphibia; order Anura; family Alytidae; genus Discoglossus; species Discoglossus pictus. The sequence continues at coordinate 50,052,067 of CM050173.1, read as the reverse complement.
TTGCCTATTCCTGGTATAGACCAACTGTATTTAATACTTAGAAAAGCTACAGAAGTTCAAAAGGGCTTGTTCTTAAAAGGGCCACTGTAGTGGTCATACAATCATTTTTCATTTATATATTTGGTAACTGGTAGCAATAAAAACAAGGTAAATTCTATGTAGCCTTTAAAATTTACATTTGAACTTTAGTGTTTCACAGACTAGCAGAGTTACTTCACTCCATCCCGTTCCTCTGTAAAGGAGTAGGAGAGGATCAGCCCATACCACGTTGGCCTGCAGAGGCCACAAGAAGGTACTAAAGATTTCATTTCGAACAGCCAGAGTAAATGGAAAAGGAATTTAACAATGAACTCACTGTATGCCCAGAATGATGGTGACATCCCACATTGCGGCACTCCTCTGCGGTGGCACATTTCTTGGTGACAGATTTACTTTTTCCATGGCTTGACAAGTGGTGGACAGTCTTACAAAACTGAGTATCTGAAAAAGAAAAAAAAATCCTGAAAACTATTTGATACCATGCATGGAGCAGTTATACTAATTATTTATATATATATATATATATATATATATATATATATATATATATATATATATATACATATATATATATATATATATATATATATCACACATATATAGTTGTGAGCAAGCGGGTTGTTGCTAACGCTGCGGGGGCCGCAGTTGCTGGCAAGGAGCACAGAAGGCATAGTACACAAACAACCAACAGCCACGCGATGAGCGCCAAATGCGCTCAGCGCGAGGCTCGCAATGAGCGCTGAAGCATCTCGGGAACACCAAAAAAAATAATGTCTGAACCAAACACCATTACCTGCCTTATGACGGCAAGTTGCTAGTATATATATATATATATATATATATATATATATATATATATATATATATATAAACACCCATAATTTATTGTCACATCAGCAATTTCTAATCCCTATAGTGACATGAAGAAAATCAAGATAGCAAATGATGATGAACCAATGAACTGGAGGCATTATCTATTGATGAGATAGAGAACTTTCCATGTCTCAAATGCTCTAAGAATTTTTTTTCCAGTTTCCTCCATGCTCTTTAAGAATAAACTAAAAATCAACTTAATTTTGGGGTTGCAGAGTCCATTTAGTTGACTACCTGTTATATGCAATTATAAGCAGTCTTGGACATGGTTATTTCTTTGTCTTATCTCACCACCTGTCATTTCTCAACCTACAAGGCTGCTTTTTCAGCTTGAACAGCAGATAAGTAATATGAACGGTTTGTGGTATAAAAGTGTAAATAGCAATTCACTGTGTGAGAACTGGCTACTGTTAGCCTTCAAAATACCCACGTACAGAAATCAAATATACCTTTTAAATCAAAATAAAAGCACAATATAACACTCACTTTGAGGACACCACTTGTCTTCTGCCCATCGGTTGCAGTTGTAATTATCTGTTGCTTTATCACAGGTAAAACACTTGAAGCTGTTTGGGAACGGCGTGGCTGCAATTCAGAGTTACACAATAATCATGTTAATTATATCAATATTGCTTAATTAAAAAGTGCAAATAAGGCTAACAAAGAAAACAGAAGAGATTTACTTTCATTTGGATCAAGAACATTTAAAGATATAACATAAACACTAGTATATGGTAACATCAAGTCTAGTCTTTAAAACAGGATAATGCTAACATGGTATTTCAGTAATTCTTTAAACTGTTTTTTTTTCGGTGGCTGGGCCCTTTAAATGAACAATTATGTCCCCTGCTCACAGTAGGTGATTTAGATGATCTTCTAAATTTCATAATTACAAAACAAATATAGTTTCTAATTTTTTAATTGCTATATGTATTGCCATGTTTCAATAGCAGCAGCTAAATGTTTCTTTATATTCCCACCAATAGAAGCAAGTAAACATAAACAAAAAAGGTGGCATCCACTTTGTATATCATAGTAACAAACTAAAACTCAAAGAAGAATATTTAAATATGAGACTAACATTTGCTTATAATGGTTTACAATAATGGATTTTATGCAGCACATGCTAGAATTTCATTAGCATGGAACAAAATTATAATAATTAATATATTTTAAAAAATAATAAACTATTTTATCTAGGTGCATTTTTTAAAATGTTTTAAAAATCGACAAATAAAATGAAAAATGCAGTTAAAAAACAACAGCAAACAAAAAGTGAAATTTACTTACGGTCTAATGGAGGTTTCACGTTATGAAAGTTGATATTTTTGGCTAATGTTTTGTTTTTTACTAAAACGAGGACTTGGAAGAAGCTGAGGATCAGCAGATGAGATATCAACATGTTGCCAATTGTTTTTTCTAGATTTGATAGATGCCAAGACCTCTAGTCCTGAAAGTAAGAGGTTACAAAGGTGTTAATCCACACAAAGGTGTATTTATGCTGCTCTATACGGCCATGCAGATTTGTGCCTCAGTAGCTCCCAGTTACTATTATTCTGTTTTTTATTTCTCTATCCCCATGATGATTAAAAGATACACAGACTGTGCAACACTAGGCTTGGGCCCCATTGGACAAGGCAGAAATACACCACTGAACCCACAATATATTTTTCCGTTTCATATAGCAAAGCACCAGCCCTATAGAGAGGATGTAGGCTGTTAGAAGTATCTATGTAGCTGAAGAATTGTACCCACATACCAAACAAAAACACTCATCCAAACCAAGATGGAAAGTAATAATCATTATAGTATATAAACAAAAATGTTTTTAAAATAAAAGTGGGATATCAATATAGAGCCGAGTGAGTATTTATCAGTGCACATCGCTATAACCAGGTCCTCAAGTTCCACTGGACAACAAGGTCCAGGCTTGAAGACATCATTCTCTATCAATGATTAAACATGTACTTTCAAATATATCAAAGGATTTAATAAAGTTCTGGAGTCAAGAATTTTCTGGAAATTCTGCAAACAAATGTAAGAATAAGAAGTCATGATATGATGTTGGAAGATTTAGGGGTAATGTGCAAAAATGCTACTTTACAGAAAGGGGAATAGAGAAGTGAAACCACCTTCCAGTGGTAGGTTAAAACATAGTTAAGAATTTAGGAATGGTTAGGATTAGCATAAACCACCCAGAGGCTTAATTAAGCCAAACATTTAGGTAGATATGATGGTCAGACTAGATGGAACGTTTTGTCTTTTATCTACAGTCAAATCTATAATTCTATGAGTGAGAGCTAACATACGTCATTCTCCTATCAACCAATTTCCAGCTGATTCCAATATATTTAACTCGCCTCTTCCTCATCTCTCCACATACCCACTTTTTGGCCCCTTCCCGCAGCCCATTTCACAGCCCCTATCTTTTTCCCACCTCCCCCTTCTCTCTCCTCCCCTCTAATCCTTTGTCATTCCATCTCTTCTTTGTATCCTTCCTCAGGACTCCCTCATTCATACGTTTACTCTAGCTCCCCCTTTCTCTTCTCATGTCTTCCCTTTTACCTTCTTGCTTGCATCTCCCTCCATTTTTCTTTTTTCTCTCTTCTCATCTCTCTCTATCACTCTCACGTTTACACACTCTCCATCTTTCCCATTCCTCTTGTTCCCTATCCCATGTCCCTCTTTTATACTATGTCCACCTATATTATATTATATTTCACTCCTCCTTCATCTACATCCATCGCTCTCCAGTCTTATGCTACCACTGTAATGCCCTAACAAGCACAGCTATTTTTTTTACTACGAATTGATCCTTTAAAAAAAATAATGTTTATATATATTAGATTTCTATTTATTTATGTAATGGTAAATTAATTCTCAAAGACTACAGAATCAGCTGATGTCTCCACCCGGATCAGTTTATCAAGAAGAGAGGGATATCTGGCTGAGAGACAGGTCTGCAGGGCATTAAGAACAATCTGAGTCTTCTGTACCTGTATAACTTCTTATCTATCAGTTATACAGAATGCAAGCAACCGGAACTCTCAAGCCACCGGAACTCTCAAGCCACCGGAACTCTCAAGCCACCGGAACTCTCAAGCCACCAGAACTCTCAAGCCACCAGAACTCTCAAGCAACCAGAAAAATATATGTGTAATACTGTACTTCAAATAAAAAATTACAGGGCCCAACAAATGCCAGGAGCCAGGTTGTCATGCCACAAAATGCTTACAGGCACCATCCACTGTACGTCTCTGCAATTCAATGTTACCCGGAAGCAGACAGGCATGTGAGACCGAGCCAGTGCAGTGTTGGTGTTACATTCCCTGCCTTCAGCACCGCACCCTCCAGCCAAACGTACCCATGTGAGGAGTGAGGAGTGAAAGCTGCTGCTGCTAGCACAGCCCTCGCTGACCAATATACTTAGCAGAGCATCCTATGTGCAGCTAATCTAGGCTGCTTTTAATAGTAACTCTCAACCATAGCAACCAGAAACTACATTTATCCGGCATCTACCAATCCCCATGGGTGCCGGATAACTGAGAGTCTACTGTAGTCATAAGCTGCTACCACATGAAACCACTTTAAAACAGCACATCTCAAGGCAATGGTGAAAACTGTGCTAACTTAACATACAATTAAGCATGGTCTACTAGCCATAACCACCTCCCAATTGACCTTATAGTGGGCAGAGGATAGGAGAAGTGATAATGGAGTGACTCAACACCAAAGGAGGAATGGAGTGCTTGATCAGAGCTACAAATAGAGTCACATGGAATAAAAATAAAATGTTAAAAAAAAAAAAAGTAAGTCAAAGTTTTTTTTTAATAGCATCCTATGGCATGCTGTCTATAAGTGCAGTAGACCTTAAAAAAAAACAACAACTTTCATACAGTTGTCCTTTAAACTTACCAGATTTGTGCATTTCATACAAATCCAACCATTTCCATGTGGCCACACTAGGCCCTGATATGAACCTTAAATCTCTGCTTAGCAAATAGGCGAATCAACTTAACTTAACCCACCTAAATTCCAGGAATCTCCTTCATAGCAACACACCCTGTAAACACACATTAAATATCATAATCATAATGAATCATAATCATTTAGAGTTAATCAAACACATGTCCTTATTAGTACTACATGCGTAGGGATTTTTAAATGTATATTTTTTGGAAAACAAAAACACTGCTTTAATAAAAGACTAGCGAATTGCCCGTCAAAAAATGATGGCAATGAAATTGTAAGGTAGCTAAATTAGTAAATGAATATAGTGTACCTATTTTGAAGCATTGTGATGAAGAGCTGGCAATCTGTGTTGATGTTGCTGCAGCATTAGTGGTGTGGAGCTGCTGTGTAAGCGTCCTGAATGTGTGCACTGTGTGGTATGAATATCCGTAGGTCGTTTGTTGCGGTTTGCGAGTTTGTTGTGGTGTTTTGCGAGTTTCTTGTGGTGTTTTGCGAGTTTGTTGTGGTGTTTTGCGAGTTTAGAGTGCTGTAGCCTCGTTTTCGTTTTGTTCGTCGGCCATTTTTTCTGTCGCTTAGATTTTTTTTTAGTCTCAAAAGTCTTTTATTTCGAGTAAAATCGAGGTCTAAGTTGCATTTTTGAGGTCCTGGGTGCTCCCTCTTGGTGTAGGTAATGTTTTTATGTATGTGCTGTGTGTATGTATTGTGTTTTAAATGTTTGTATGTCGGCGTGTTGCTTCCGATGTTTGCGAGGTCGTAATGTGTGGTAACGTGTTTCGTAGGTTGTTTGCGTTCCTCGTAAAATTTAGCGAGTGTCGTAATTTGTGTGTCGTGTTTTTTGAGTAGCGACGTGAAGTTTGCGAGGGTTTGAGGCCCTTGCCCAGTGACCTCGCCAGCAACTGAGTCCCTCGCTTCGCGAGGGGCCTCAGTTGCTGGCATGGAGCGCCTTCGGCGCTCCATGCCAGCAACTGAGGCCCTTGCCCAGTGACCTCGCCAGCAACTGAGGCCCTCGCTTCGCGAGGGGCCTCAGTTGCTGACATGGAGCGCCGAAGCCAGCAACTGAGGCCCTCGCTTCGCGAGGGGCCTCAGTTGCTGGCATGGAGCGCCTTCGGCGCTCCATGCCAGCAACTGAGGCCCTTGCCCAGTGACCTCGCCAGCAACTGAGGCCCTCGCTTCGCGAGGGGCCTCAGTTGCTGACATGGAGCGCCGAAGCCAGCAACTGAGGCCCTCGCTTCGCGAGGGGCCTCAGTTGCTGGCATGGAGCGCCTTCGGCGCTCCATGCCAGCAACTGAGGCCCTTGCCCAGTGGCCTCGCTTTGCGAGGCCCGCGGCTCGCTACGCGAGGGCCACGTCTCGCTACGCGAGCACGCAAGCGTGAGCAACGACCCGTACGCTCACAACTATATATGTGATTGCTGTGCCTACAAAATGTATCTTTATGCAGTTTTGCTATTATTCCTTACACAATATTGCTATCAAACAATCATACTTATTTTTTCTGAGAAAGTAACAAAAGATTGCTAAATATTATATGTATATTAATAATAATGAAATCTGACAGCTTGGGAATGGTACAGCGTTAGCTATTATTTTGTCTACAAAATGCTGTTCTAAGCCGCTTTCATTAAAAGACCATTCTAGTTTAGGAAACCATGATTGCCAAGTATGTAACAAGCTAACAACATGAGCAGATTGATACATTTTGAGCATAAACGCATTTTTAGAGAAAATCATAATTTTTGCTGACTTTATAGAATGTTCCATTGTGTCTAAGCACTTCCTACTATCTTGGATCCCCCTTCCGTATCGCTACCTTTTTGTGGTGGGGGGCTTGAGTACTTCAATGAAGCGGTCCCCCAAATTGGCAGGTCAAGGTAGAGTGGTCAGGCAAGTCGCCGTCCACTGGAAAAAAAAACTGGCAACCCACTCTAGTATCTTTGCCAAGATAACCTTATGAATAAGTACAACCAGACACAAGATGTGCCTGGCATGCTGCAGTTCATATGGTCACAGAGAGTCGGGCACAACTGAACAAGAAGACAACTATCTTGGAATCTGAGGATGTGTGCATATCTTTCAATAGAAAAAGAGGTGGGAGAAATTGAAAGAGCTTTAAGTATTTGATGCCTACCCCTTTCCCATGCACATGCTCAGAAGCAGGCAGCTGCAAGGTAAATTGCAAGGCAATGTAAATGCCACTTTCAGCCACGGAAATTTCACCAAAGTAAGATGAATGCCACCCTAGACTTTTTTTTATAATTAAAAGCTAGTTTTATGGCATTTTTACTGCCCAGTTTTGCTATTTTGTATCTAATACACGTTTATGTTTATTGTTAACATACAGAGGCCCTTTAGGAGTAACTATTGAGTATTCTATCTCTAGAAGCTCTACACTACCTGCACAATACTTGTTCGGACACAATAAAGTCTGATCAGTGCTGAATTTTACATCTTTCCGCATACCAACCGTACAAGACTCACGCCAGGCATTTCTTATACAGACTAACTCAAGCATAGCGCCGGCATTGTGCAGGGAATGCTTATCTGCTGTAGCTATGTCAGAAAGTGAGATTGTACTATGTTTGAACTCCGGCATCATATCGCAAACAAATATTATGGGTGTTATTGTGGTCAATGGGACATTTCAGGAAGCCCAACCCATGATACCTTGGGTCTCTGCCAATGTAGCCAAGTCCCATAGACAGGAATGCAGTGACCACTGGACTAGATCAGCCACAATATAAAGGCACAATACCAGGCGTGCACTCAACTGTACAGAGCTCTGCAGCAATGGTGTCACATAAGGGGTTTTTGCTTAAAGGGATATTGAAGGTTCCTTGTTTTTAATATTAAATAAAAACTACCTAAGTGTTTGTTTGCATATTGAAACATATCGAAACATCATTTTATTAACAAGTGCCTAAAAGTTTTTTTTTTTACTCACTGAATTATTCAAAACCGTCCATGCAAAGGTCTGCCTTCTGTAACTCATGGACACAGTTTCTCTATAGGACTAGATGTACTAACCAATCACAGATTGCCTCTGAGCAGAATTTAAAACGTGCTGTTGAGAAACAGTCTTTCATTGGCTAGTGAATTCCAATAGAGGCTTGCTGAGGCTATTTAAGAGATTTCAGAAAGTAAAAATAGAGCTTTTTGTTTTGTTTTTTTAAGGTCTACTGCACTTGTAGACAGCATGCCATAGGATGAGAACTGAGCATGCTATTAAAAAAATTATACTTACTTATTTTTAAAACATTTTATTTTTATTCCATGTGATTTCATTTGCAGCTCTGATTAAGGACTACATTCCTCCTTTGCAGATTAGTATCTCTAGGAGTCTTCTATGTAAATTATAGGGAGGGGGTGTTAGTGAGCCCAGAAGCAGCTCTGTGCCAAGCATGCACCCCCAATACCATAGAAGCCTCCTAGAGGGACTCCACAGCAAAGGAGGAATGTAATGCTTGATCAGAGCTGCAAATGGAGTGACATGGAATAAAACTAAAAAACTTTTAAAAAGCAAAATTTTTTGTTTTTTCAATAATTTACTAAATTCTGATTATTTGGTGTACCTTTAAAAAAAAAAAAAAAAGCACACATTATATGAAAAAAAAATATCCCTCTCTGCTACTAATGGGATTAATTAGATTAGTGATTAGATTAAAAATAAGTGGAAGAATGGCATATAAGTCATTTAAAAAAATATAATAAGAACAATGAATAGGGATATAAGAGGCAGCAGAGTGGTAATAATTACAAAAGAGAGGGTCGGCATTTTATTGGACTTCATGCCAATGGAAACCAAGGTGGGGCACTTGCTGTTTGCATGAATATTACATACAATATTGGCACTGGAAACGCAGCACTGCCACACCTCACAAAGCACTGATAAGTATCAGCATGTGGGGGTTTGGGTAGATATTTTCCCACAACATTTGGAGGCTACATAGCAGCGACAATGGATCCAAATATTAAATGCATTTCAGCAAATAAAAACATTATAAGTAGAGGCTGTGGATTTATTCATTACATTTCCATATCCATTATAAGTATCACTGAGCGTCTTAAATATGAAGTAACACTATTATCTTCTTGTTGAAATCATAAGACGGCTAACTGATTTATGATCATCAACAACTCTATTATTCAGACAGTATAAAACCTAGGGATAATGTGCACAGGTACTACTGTATACTGTGGTACAGTCGTGTACGACTCTCCCTGACCCTTTAATGTTTTCATGAAAAATATACACAGCCAGTTCCTTCTCCAATGGATCGCCAATCTTGAGTGGCCCTATATGGTAGAGCTTACAGCCTCATTAAGATACAAAAGCCCCTTTATCATCACAAGGTAGAGATCCAGAGGGGTACTGTATTCTATAGAGAGACTAACAGTAGAACAGACTTCTTCACAGTGGGGTCAAACATTGCAAAGAATTCAAGCATGCCTGGATTAATTTTAAGGCTCTTTTGAACTTTTTGTTAGACAGTATAGGAAGACAATTGGTTCCATGATTAATCTGTTCCCAAGTGCAGGATGAAAGCACAAATTCATATAAGAATAGGTCACAGAGTGATTTTCACCACCTGATTTGGGAGAAGACCGCACGGCCCATAGTTGTAAACATCCCAACCTGTACTATTACTATCATTAACCTTTATTTGTAATGCACCAACATATTCTGTAGCGCTCTACAGGGTAGATACAATCAAAAGAAACATAACAAATTACGAAAGATTGAAGGGCCCTGTTATTGAGTTTACAGTCAGGTGTACAAAGTGCTTTCTCTAAAAGCACCCAACAAGACTGAAAACTCACAAACTTACAGTCTAAAGGGTATGGGTGAGGCATAAAAAGGTGAGGTAAATTAGGACTCAATGTGATAAGCTTCTTTAAATAGATGAGTTTTTAGTGAACTTTTGAAGGATTTGACACAGGAGGATAGTATAGTAGAGTGAGGCAAGGAGTTCCATAGAATAGGGTCAGTAAGAGAAAAGTCCTGAAGACGGGAATGAGAGGAGGTGACAAGAGAAGAAGGTCATTAGCAGAACAAAGAGGACGGCTGAGAGAGTATTTAGAAACAAGAGCAGACATAAAGATAGTGCATTATTATGGAGGGCTTTATATGTTAGGGTCAGGATTTTACTTTTTATACTATAGTGCATCTCCACCAATTCCCTTGCGGTATCCTAACATTACAGTGACATACATATCAATAAATAAATAAATAAATAAATATAGTGCTACGGAATATGTTGGGCACTACAAATAAAGGATAATAATAATAATAAATGCAATTAATTAATTGTTATTAAAGAGTTTCAGTGTAAGCTCTGGGCTTGAAAGTTAGGTATTTTAAGCATACATTATTTATAAAGAACCTCCCTCTCTCTTGAAGGGGTTATCATATTTTGCTGACATATTCACATGAGATATAGCCTAACCATAATATCATGTTCCTATCCTTGGGATGTTTTGCGACCTTACTAAAACACAAACATTTCTAGTTGTTCTAAGAAACAGAAAACACATGATTATCTGTCCTTGTAACGTTTATAGCGTAACTAGCCTCTAATATCCGCCTTCTTTAGCAAGTATATAACTTATGTTATGACGTAGAAATAGAGAGCTGCTGTGTACTGAGAATCATTTGTGTGTGTGTTACTTCCAGTACGGTTCCTCAGAATTCTGACTGGGGCCTGTGTGTTCCAAGCTGCCAACTACAGAAATTAGGAAGCCCCAACATCTCTAACGTTTTATCTACAGTGGCCCTTTAAGATTAATGATTTAATACTTCTACTAGTTTTTTAACCAATCACTTGCAATTATATCTGTGTATTTTAGTTCTGCATTAACCTGGGCTCTTGCTGTGTCTAACATCGTTCTGCACCGCTGCACACCACACCCAGCTCCCTTTTATCCAAATGCCTTTCTTATCCATATTATTAGCCAAAAACAGCTCAGCTGAGCAAATATATTCCTAAGATGAGAAACAGGATATTACACAATATCTAGAAAAATCCTCACAATTCGTATTGAATAGATATAGGGCTATATTCACTAATAAGAAACACCTCCAGAATTCCTCCGTTATCTTGAGGACCCTTTTTTTTTTAAAGCTGAAGAAATGTTCTGCTGCATATAATAACATATGTCTTATGACACTAGTGATTAGTACAACACATTATAACATTATGCAATCCTTATATGTCACAGTTCTGTATATCAATTACCTTAGTGGAATGAATATCAATCTGGCTGTGCCCCAAGTTCACGAATATAGTTGTTGTGTGTGTGACGCTCGCAAAATTGCGAGTTGCGCTTGCGCATTGCGAGGCTCGCATTGGTACAAGCATTATTAAAAAAAAATTAAGTCTTGATATATTGGTAGAAGGTGCGTTTGTGTGAGAGGCATTTACATTTCTAGAGAGCTGTGGCTCCATCCTTTGATGTAATGTTCTGCTTCTGAGCCAGTGGGGGAACTGATGTGGTGTCAATTTCAATTGTAGCCTTGTCATGGTGCAGGGCTTGGCTTGGGTACTTCATTGAAGCTGTGAGCTAAACCATTTAGGGTCACCCAAGATGGGCAGGTCATAGCAGAAAGGTCAGACACATCATGGTCCACTGGAGAAGGAACTGGCAAACTATTCCAGTATCTTTGCCAAGAAAACCTTATGGATGAGCCCAACCAGACACAAGAAGTGACATGCTGTGGATCAAAGGATCACAGAGAGTAGGACACGACTGAATAATAATCAAAGGCTCTTCACCCAACCCTCCCTCCACTGATAACTTCAAACACACACATCCATAATCCAGCTCTCTGATATAACAAACACAAAATGGAATCCTGTATATATATATATGACATATACAGCAGCTAGATGATGTTAGTTTGGTAAATACCTGACACACAAGTGCTTTTGGGGATTTGTAGTAAAACAGATTTTTACAGGAAACATCAGTCCGAACATAATTGAAGAAACAGCAAAGGGCATGTTCACAAATACATAAAAACACTCATGGAGTGGACATATTATGTGTGGGAGACTATTAAGGATAATTATGATATCAAATACAATAATTATAGATTTAGACAACACAGTCGGTCCTTTCAGGAAAATAATTCTGAAAGCTGCTGTATTGTTGGGTAAACTTGTGCAAACAAGCAAGGACTTTACTGACAGGTCTCAATGGGGTCCCGGAAGTTGGGGCTTATTATGTGTAAAATACCTATATAACATCACTGCAATGTCTGGTAGCTTTCATTAATAATTGGTACATTTTAAAAATGGAAAATCATCAATCTTAGCTTCTTACTGGAGTCAAACAGGGAAATTAGAGGGGATGTTATGTCCCATCAATCTCTATTTATGTGGAATTTATGCCTTAAAGGAACAGACACTGTAATGGTCCAGCATGCATAGCTTTGCAAGGGCCCATGTAGTGGTCAGGCAATATGGTGTCATTTCTTTAGTTATTAAAAGTCAGTGTTTGAAGGAAACAAAAGTCATTCTAGCTTTTAAAACTTACTTTTGCTTCTCTCCACCCCTTAGAAGGTGCCTATTGGATGCAATGGGATCTGCCATAATGAGCCTTCTCTGTAGTAGCCACTACAGGCAAATATTTGAACAGCCTCTTGGCCAGATATGTGTGTATTCCCTGGCCCTTTAAATAGTACATTTTCAAGTTCTTATGATTATTTTCTTACATTGAAAATGCATAGGTGCCTTTTATCTATCTCAATCTACTTTGCATCAGCTTAAAAACTCCAATCTGGGCATGCAAGATCCAATAGATCACTCCAAGGGGGTAATCATTTCACAACCAAATCTGAATGACAGTAGGTCCTGAAATCTGCATCTTTAATGTGCACATCCGTTTAAAAAAAAAAGTATGATTTTTAACATTTGTAACACTCTTTCCCCTTCTGGATCACTACCTTGTTGTGGTGAAGGGGCTTGTGTATTTCAATGAAGCTGTGAGCTATACCATGTATGGTCACCCTAGATAACTAGGTCATAGCAGAGGGGTCAGACCAATTCAATTCCACTGGAGAAGGAACTGGCAAACCACTCAAGTATCTTTGCCATGAAAACCTTATGGATGAGCACAAGATGTGCCTGGCCTCCTGCGATCCATAGGGTCACAGAGAGTCAAGCTCAACTGAACAACTAAACAGCAACAACACTCTTTAATTATCATAAAATATATATTCTTTTAAATACATCATTTGAAAATTTGGTGTCTCTCTAATTATGTTTCTTTTTCTTACAAACCGAAAATCATTTTCTGATTGACAGGCAGATAACGAGATGGATGACTGGCTGCAGGTAATTTTCTGCAAAAAATCATTTCCTCTTGGTTTTAAAGAACTGCAAGTCAAGAATGGAGTAAATGGGCCGTAACGAGGACTAGAAATAAGTTTCACTCCCAAGTACATTTTATGCAACTTTGAGTTTGTAATGGAAACCAGTGTCAGATCCACAAATACAATGTATCAAAGTATTATAGAATAAAATATCATATACACCACAAATACAATGTATCCTAATAATATAGCATAAAATATCATATACACCACAGATACAATGTATCTCAATATTCTAGACTAAATTATACACTACGGATACAACGTATCCCAATATTACAGAATGAAATATAATACACTACATATACAAAGTATCCCAATACTGTATTACAGAATAAAATACACAATAGATACAATGTATCCCAATATTACAGCATAAAGTATAAAATACATCAACATTTTATCTAAATGAATCATGCAGAATATTAACTTAAAACATAATCTTTTAAATGTATGATGAAGTGAGTATCTTCCATGTTCTTTTAGACATTTGACTTTCTGTAAAATAAAATCCATTAAAGATATTAAAGAGGTGTCAAACATTAACAGCTCCCACCTACTTACAATAATGTATACTGAGTTGTAGAGCCTAAGTGTAGGGGGGGGGGGGGGGTAACTGTCCCCCAGAACAGTGTTTTTTTGGATGAATGGGCCAAATCAAGTCTACAAATAATGGGCTGAGTTACTAAGTATGGGGCTTGTAGTATGTTCTTGAACCCCAGCCTGCCCCTGGTCTCAGCACAATGGCTAGACCCTCACCTCATGCAGAGTTACAATATTGTAGACAATTCCACACAGATGTATTATCAATACATGCTGAAGTATAAGTAAGTGGGGAGATTTAAGGGACTCTTTATCCATTATTTGTATATTTGTATTATATAAATGGTTTAATTAGGTGGCTTAATTTTATCAAATATCAAAAAATTCTTACATTCTGGGACTACCCTCTCTCTTCCTGGTCTCCCATGTAAGTGCCATGTTTCAGAGCTGTGACCTAACGCTACATCCAGATAGAAGAGCTTCAAACTACCGGTACAATGCTGATAGCAAATAGTGGCAAGCTGTATGTAAGCATGGAGCAGCATTTCATGGGTAGTGTGAAACACCTCAATCTGGGTGTGTCCTTAAGCCACAGCTCCGAAACATGGCACGAACATGAGAGAGAACACGAAGAAAGGCAGAGGGAGGTTCTAGAATTTGAGGAACTGTTACTCCTATGGCTTCCAGAATTAAGTGAAGTGTGCATCTTGTCTCATTATTTCATTGAGGAAGATACAATTAATTAACATAGTTCAAACACTTGTATAAAACATTGTTTTGTCTAAAGATTCCCTTTAATATATCTAGTGGGCACACATATAATGGGTCATTTTAATCCTATGAAAAGCTGGGACTTCATTGCTTGTGGTTCGTTATTTGCTATAGGACAATAGTCTAGCGCCTGAACTACAAATCACATGAGATAATTGCTCCTACTCTTATATTTGCTGAAGTCTGAAGAGCTAATGTACAAATGTAAGTCTCAACAGCTACATTGATTGTTTTTCAAATACTGTTTTTATTGCTAATCAGTTATTAAACAAACAATCACATTAACCGCATTGTATGAGCGCTAAGGTGTCTTTTTAAGAATTTCTTGGGCTTTTAAAGATGTAGAATGTCCTAAAATCCCACATTCCATTTGTTTTAAACCAAACGCACACCTGAACAAAGAAAGATAAAAAAACAGATCAGATTTTTGAGGAAGTGAAAGCTTTATCAAAATCCTATAATAATCCCACACACAGTCCCACAAAGAACCAAAGTGCCCCTATCATACTGATAAGGGTAATGGATAACACACAGATAGCTAGTAGGAGGTTTAACAAAAAACAGATTAATGACAACCGAATAATAATCTCTTAACAGTTTCAGACATAACCAGAGTCCCTGTAATCTACACTTTATCTTGATAGTGATAAGGTTCTTTGTAGAACCTGGTATTGATTTAAAAAGGCCCAGGGAAGTATATTTATTTGTTGTTGCATCTGAAACAGAGTATATGAAAAGTTCACGGTGTTTTCAATAAACTGCTTTGGAGACCAACTATCCTGGGAGGTTCGCCTCGGTCACCCAATGAACATTAATATAGCAGGTAAGGTGAATGCCAATCAGACATTGACATCTGAGTACAGCTGTATACTATGTGCACATACAGTCATTTCTTGCAAGATCAAAAGAAAGAAAAAAAAAATGTGCTGGGGGTGATGTAGACACCCCCAGCAATGGCACTGCGCATATCGGGTACTTCATTAAAAAAATGTACCCGATATAAAAGCAGAAAGGAAAGTCAATGACCTCATCTATTCATCTGCGCCTCTGCCACATTTTCTACCACCATAATCAGTATGGTAATGATGGCATGAGTTCCCGTCTAACAGGGATTGAAAATCAACTATATTCAGTATAGGTTCTCTCATAAAATATCATTTTGAACCACAGCAAAATGTAAAGTTGTTTACAAAAAAATGATGTTTACGACATACAAATGAGAGAAGCTGGACAATAACAGTGGCCATTTATGGTTGAGTAGGCAACTTCGATCTTTCCTGTTATGAGTAGTCCAGCAGTGGCAGCAGCAATTGCAGCAAGGAGCTGCTAAATGGCACTGCTGAAATTGTACACAGTTTGTACACAGTTTCTAAGCTTAAACGATTACCCTTATACTAATTCTTACCCTAATCCCCTAACCCTTACCCTAACCCTAAAGCAATGACATTGGCAGTGACATCTAGCGGATGCCACTGCAGCCGCCTCATATAGGAAAGGATCATCAACTGAATCTTGGAATGCTGATCCAAGCAATAATAATGTTTTCTGAAAATCAAACCTAAAAATGCAGATTTCCCTTCACACAACACATTCATTTTAAAGTTTACAATATACCTGTAACATTAAGGAGCTTTCCCTCTGGACAGACTTTCTTTCAGGTTTGCAGAGCTTATTTACAAGGTGTAAACATATCTACTATGATCACAACCATCTCAAATAACAAAGACATGTGAGCGTCCGGGCTTTATTTCCCATTAATCAATGTTCACACCCCCCTCAACTAAATCTCTCCATAAATGCTTGTTTAAGTCTGTGTATTAAGAAGTATAAATTAGCCGGTGTTTGAGAAGCAGACACACAAAAGGCAAGAAAAATCAAAGACTAGGTAATGATTCATTTCATGTTTGTAGTTTTTATTGCACATTCTCAACCAGTTAACCTGGTTTCTAACATTCCTGACCATTTTAACTCTGCATAACCTATATTGAAATTAACATTTTTAAACATTTTATAGGTATGTATCATAAAATTGGGCTTGGAAGCATTCTGGTTTCAATGAACAATCTAAAGACAGTTATACATATATATTTAGCTAGTTTTATATTAAAAAAGATGGTAATAAGTCACAACATTAACATACAAAGTGGCAAGAAACCTTGGGAATATATTGTATCATGAAACAGAATGCAAAGCAAATAATCCTTAGGGATTTTCTCAGCCTAAGGGTGATCTGGTCGCCAGATATGGACTCTTTGCTCACTGTGCCTTAGGGAGTTCTGCTACACCTCACTGATGAGGCCCACAGAGGCCGAAACGTACATCTGGGGTTTGCTGTTTCTCCTGTTCAGGGTAGAATTCCCTGGTATTTTGGGGCTGGGCCACTCTAGTGAGTGGGACCAGACTGATATATTATATATTGCACAAGTTAGATAAAGGAGGCTGCCCTCGGAGTGGGTAAACAGAGCAAACCTACTTAGCTTTGGTTTGTTGCCTCTGACTGTTTGTGTGTGTATATATATATATATATATATATATATATATATATATATATATATATATATATATATACACACACACAAATATTAACCTTTTGCGTGAAGTTCAGGCCAACAGTAAAACAGTCAATCACTTGACAACGGAAGATTTTAAACTGCATAATGGAATAGAGAGGTGGTAGGAATGGTTTGCACTTTAAGCATCGAAAAAGAGAGGGATACTAACCCACAAGCTGCTTGAGTCAGAAGAAATATTGGTAACAGACTCTCCCCTACCAAGTTTTTCACATTATACAAACATTTGCCTGCCCAAAGTGTATATATATATATATATATATATATATATATATATATATATATATATATATATATACATATATATATATATATATATATATAGATATAGATATAGGATATAAAAAGTCATTTCAGAACGTTTTCCACCTTTAATGTGACCTATAAACTGTACACTCAATTGAAAAACAAACTGAAATCTTTTAGGTGGAGGGAAGAAAAAGAAAAAAGAAAAATATTTGTGGTTGCATAAGTCTGCACACCCTCTTATAACTGGGGATGTAGCTGTGTTCAGAATTAAGCAATCACATTCCAAATTGTGTTAAATAGGAGTCAGCATACACCTGCCATCATTTTCAAGTGCCTCTGATTAAATAAAGATAATAATAAATAAAGATAATACTAAAGATAATACTAATAATTAACCCCAAACAAAGTTCAGCTGCTCTAGTTGGTCTTTCCTGAAATTTTCTTAGTCACATCCCACAGCAAAAGCCATGGTCCACAGAGAGCTTCCAAAGCATCAGAGGGATCTCATTGTTAAAAGGTATCAGTCAGGAGAAGGGTACAAAAGAATTTCCCAGGCATTAGATATACCATGGAACATAGTGAAGACAGTCATCATCAAGTGGAGAAAATATGGCACAACAGTGACATTACCAAGAACTGAAGCTCACTCCAAAATTGATGAAAAGACGAGAAGAAAACTGGTCTGAGAGGCTACCAAGAGGCCTACAGCAACATTAAAGGAGCTGCAGGAATATCTGGCAAGTACTGGCTGTGTGGTTGTACAGTTTATAGGTCACATTAAAGGTGGAAAAAGTTCTGAAATGATTTATCTTTGTCTCATTTTTTTACAGCACAGAAACCTGACATTTTAACAGGGGTGTGTAGACTTTTTATATCCACTGTGTGTGTATATATATATATATATATATATATATATATATATATATGTATATGTATATATACATACATATACATATATACACACACATATATATATATATATATAATATATATATATATATATATATATATATATATATATATATACTAGCGACTTGCCCGTCAAAAAATGACGGCAATAAAAACTGAAGCCTGGCAATGCTGTTTGCCACACAATGTAAGCCTCTCCCCCTCTACTTTACTGGCCTTGTGATGAGCGCCTTTGGCGCTCATCACAGGCCTTGCAATGAGCCCCTTTGAAACTCATTGCGAGTCTCTCCCCCTGTCTACTTCCTCCCTCGTGTCTTATTTCCCCCCTCCTCTCCCTCCCTTGTGTCTCCTTCCACCTCGTCTACCTCCTTTGTATCTCCTGCCCCCCTGTGTTTTTACCTCCCTCTCCCCTCCCGTGTCTCTAAACCCCTCCCCTGTGTCTCTTTCCCCCTTCTCCCTCCCTTGCATCTCTTCCCCCCCCCCTGTGTCTCCCCCAACCCTCCCCTGTGTCTGTTCCCCCCTGGCCTGTGTCTCTTTCCCCCTCCCCCCTGTGTCTGTTACGGCCTTCCTTGTGTCTCCATTTCCCTCCCTTGTGTTATCTTCCCCCCTGCACTCTCTCCCCTGTGTCACTTCCCCCTCCTCTCACTCCCTGTGTCTCTTCCCCCCTCCTCTTTCTGTGTCTCTTCCTCCCTGTCTCTTCCCCCTCACCCTCTGTGTCTCTCCCCACTCTGTGTCTTCCACCCTCTCCCTCTGTGCCTCTTCCCCCGCCTCTCTCTGTGTGTCTCTTCACCCCTTCCTCTGTCCCCCCCCCCTCTGTGCCTCTTTCCCCCTCTCTCTGTACCTCTTCCCCCCCCTTCCCTCTGTGTCTCTTCCTCCCTCACCCTCTGTATCTCTTCCCCCTCTCCCTCTGTGCCTCTTCCCCCCTGGCCTGTGTCTCTTTCCCCCTTCCCCCTGTGTCTGTTCCCCTCCCCCCCCCCCATTTCCCTACCATGCGTATCTTCCCCCTGTTCTCCCTCCCGTGTGTCTTTTCCCCCTCCTTTTCCCCCCCCATGTCTCTTTCCCACCTATCCCTGTGTCTCTTCCCCACTCTCCCTCTGTGCCGTGCCTCTCCCCCCCCCTCTTCCCCACTCTCCCTCTGTGCCTCTCCCCCCCCCTCTTCCCCACTCTCCCCCCCCCCCTCTTCCCCACTCTCCCTCCCCTCTTCCCCACTCTCCCTCTGTGCCTCTACCCCCCCCCTCTTCCCCACTCTTTCATCTGCTCTCGGGCTGCGCTGCGCGCAAGCGCGGCTTGCACCGCGCATGCGCGGCTCGTGCCGCGCTCTGCGCAAGCGCGGCTCGCGCCGCACTCTGCGCATGCGCTGCTTGCGCTGCGCTCTGCGCAAGCGCGGCTCGGGCGCAGAGCGCGGCTTGCGCCGCGCTCTGCGCAATGCGCAGCAGTTTATAATTGTCTAACTGCGATTCGTCTGAAGCGTGACGACGAATCGCAGTTAGACAATTATAATATGTGATATATATATACATACATACACACATATATATATATATATATATATATATATATATATATATATATATACATATATACAAGCACATACATTTTAAGACAAATAAAATGTATACTTTAATTTTGTTGGCTTGTTGTCGCAATAATGAATATAGGAATAATTGTCTCTTTCTGTTTTGTTATACAATAAAAATGTTTTTTAAATACGGTTATCACAAGTTTTATAGGAAATCTATTGGTTTAAAATATTTTTGAGTGCCAAAATCTTAATCATTTGAAGTTTTTGGGTTATTTTTATTTGTTTTCTGAGGTTTTCTGTTTTGTTATACAAAAAGAAGAATATAATTTATTTTGAAATAATATCACCAATTTTTACAGGAAATATACTGGTGTAATATATTTTGATATAGAAAATCTTTATCATTTGTATGTTTTGTTTATTTGTTTGTCATTTTGCTGTTTATTTGTTTGTTTTCTGAGCTTTGCCGTTTGCATTCTTTTTTTATTTTCGTTCCCTACACTGTGCCAAGATGTAATCTGATAATTTCTGTCACACTATGGTGGCAGATGCCAGGGAACAATCAGCTACTGTGTATAACCCAGAGGAAGCAGTAAAGTTTATGACAGGAACAGAATGATATAATAACATTGCAAGATAAAAGCTCTGGATTTCCTTACAATGCCCTTTGTGGACACTGACAGTTGGGTTTAGCTGTACAAATGCAACACCAAAAAAATACACACTGTAAAACTACAATAAGTGTTTTGAGCCTTTTTTTCTCAAGGCTTGGCTGACCGGCCAGACATGTTGACCGTTCCTATACAAAGCAATAAATGAAAGTCTTGAGAAATACCCAACCCAAGTTTAAAGTCACAGCATCCTTCAACATTCTGTTCTCATTTATTTGTTTGTTCTTACAAATATATAAATGTTAAAATGATCCTTAAGTAACAGATTTGCTATTAAACAAGAACAGAAACATTCTTGCATGGAACATTAGTACAGGAAAAGCTAAAAAAGATGACAGAAAATACATATAATATGTGTTATTTATAATTATTGTGTGAGAGTTTTTTGCTGAAATACCACCCACAATTGTTTGACATTATATGAAAAAAGTCAATTTATTTACAAATTTAGACTTTGAAATATAGAACATTTTCATAAGGGAATCACTTAGGAAACTTATATGTTTCCCAATTGTTTCTTATCAAAGCTTTCACTAGATAATGTAAAATAAAGCTTAAAAATATATCTAAGCTTCCCTGTTTTTCACTTTTCCTAATCTAACACCTGCTGCTTATATCAGACACACACATTACATTGAGTCATTCTATACACATACAGGTTTATTTTTATTTTTTTATGAAAGATGGATTTCTACACCACTAGAGCTGCTTACAGAGGCACCTGGTACTAACCAATAGAAACATGGATTCAGGTACGGTTTACAACCCTATACTAACCTTCAAGCCAACAGTAGCACAATACATAAATCTAAGAAAATGTCTGGGCTCCTCCTTGCTTCCTTGTGCAGGGGAAAAACAAGACTACACATCCCATGATGCTTTGCTGCACAAACTGACTTTACAGATGGAAACAATGTTATAGCTGCCGGTGATTGGCAAAACAAATTATGAATTTTATGATAATTTTACCATGGATTTTCAGTGGCGTTAACTCTGAAAATCAACTGCTTGCAAACTCAAGAGATTTATCAAACTTTAGTGTTTATAAATTTAATAATGTTTATTTTGGTATTTTTTTCATGCAAAAAATATTTTCATACACTACTGATTCGCCTCTATCAGATACATTCATAATCCATGAAACTTAAATATGCCAAAGCAGATAAAACTTGCTGCCATGGCAGCTCCCTGTACAATATAACTGTATATAATACTGGCCTTGACAAATTCTGGGAGCCACAACTCCTAACTTTTTGATTATTCTACATATATTTATACACACCCCACACCCCTAGCTCCTCAGAAAACAACACCTGGTACCTCTGTAATCTGGCTCCTAAAATTATAATGTTTGTTAAACCATAATATATAAATTTAAAAAAACATAGCTATATTTTTATAGTTTATTTTTGCCTTCAAAAACTTGTGTTGATTATCAGGTTTCGTTGTTTAGCAGAGAATATTATACATATATGATTTCAGTATTTGCTTTTTACCGTATTAAAGTGTGAGCATTTTTTCTCTATTTTTTTTACAACCTATATTAAACCGTACTCCACTGCCTTCTGATTGAAAGATATTTCTTCAGATAGTGTTATGGTTAAATCCTACTGGACATGTAGTCTACAATACAGTGTATAACAACACTTACTTTGTTGTTGTTTAGTCATTCTTCTCAGGCACATCTTATGTCTGGTTATGCTTACCCATAAGATTTTCATGGCAAAGACACCAAAGTGTTCCTTCTCCAGTGGACTGTAACTTGTCTGACCTCTCTGCGATGACCTGCACATCTTGAGTGATCCTACATGGTTTGGTTCAAACCTTCATTGAAGTACACAAGCCCTTTCACCACGACAAGGAAACATGCCAGAATTGGTCTTTACTTACTTGGATGTTGTTGCCCATGTCACAAACACATGACATTTTTGCTAATCTTCAACTAACTAAATTGTCTTGACCACCTACTTTTCCATTGCAATTACATTTATCTATACAAGTAGCCTTTCCTACAGTTTTCTACATTGTTTACCTTCTTTTGAATCTTCAAAGTAATTTTCACTTTTTAGATGGCACTATATTTGGGTTCCCGGATGGACCACCCTGAAGCCATGCACTGTTGGGCCTGGTCAGTACTTGGATGGGATATTACCAAGGAAGCTGTATGCTGTGGCCCACTGGAGAAGGAACTGGCAACCCAGTATCTCTGCCATGTATACCAAGTGGATCAGCATGGTGTGTTGCGGTCCATGAGGTCATGGAGAGTCAGACACAACTGAGTGGCGCAAACACAAAGCACCATATATTTTATATTGTTGCACTGGAATTGTCCGTCCCTTGAGTATTGATTGCATACTAAACATAGTAGTAACATTGTAACCAGTCCCCAATGTGGTGTTTGTAGTGAAGCATTGCCTCTCGCTATAGAAACTCTTGCCTTGAGGGATGGGGGAGAAGTATTTCTTTCTTCTGTGACAGGTAGAAGTTAATGTTAGAATCCT
The DNA here is from genome assembly GCA_027410445.1 of Discoglossus pictus. NCBI lineage: Eukaryota > Metazoa > Chordata > Amphibia > Anura > Alytidae > Discoglossus > Discoglossus pictus. The sequence continues at coordinate 50,029,077 of CM050173.1, read as the reverse complement.
TCTGCTAACTCCACAGAGCAGACGGACAGGAATTGCATTATGGAACTAGGAAATTAATAGGTCATAAATCTGAATTTCCTGCTGTGTCTGACAAATGGTGGATTGATAGATCACACAATACACAAGGAATGAGGACTCCTGCCCCATGTCCTGGTGTTCAGTAAACGCTACAAAAAGCCATAAAACACCTGCGGTCAATAAATGGTATTGCCTGATACTGCAAATATGTTTGCCATAGGCAGGATGTAGACATTGTAAATTAAAATTGAATAAATTGATGAAAAGTCAAAGGTTAATGCTCCTAGGACCACCTGTTTAATTAATTCCTATAATTGGGTGTCTGGCTGAAGCTATAAATCCTCAGCAGTCAAATATTCCTCAAATATTCAAAAATACTGTAAATATTTGATGAATATTCCCCAAGTCAAATGTCAAAGTATGCTAAATGCAATAATAATTAATTTGTCCATTAATTGTATTTTTAACATGTAATACTTACAAATATTATCGTTTGGCACTATAAAATAAGAATATTTTAGTTAATTATATTAATAACATTTCTACGGTATAAATATGATTGATTAATGTTTTTCTTGAAAGAATAAGTAAATATGGTGTTTTATACTGAATGACACTTATTTGTCAGTGTAGGAATACTAAATGTGCAGTAGACATTGAAATGTAGTATTTTTCCAAGTAATATTTCAATATATATGATAAAAAGCAACATTAATTCATTGCATTTTTTCAACACATAACAAAATAGATAAAATTACACATTTTAGTATTCAGCACTGTAAAATAAGAGTAGGTTTATCTGAGGGGTTAACAAATATATTTGAAACTTAGGAGCCAGCCATATTAGGAGGTAGACAAAAATATTTTTGAGGAGACAGGTTATGGTTTATATATAAAAGAATATGTATAATAACCAGAAAAAAAATGTTAGACGCCAGCAGTAAAACTTTAAGAGTCATGGCTATATCAATAATATTTAGTTTACAAAATCTGTATGATTAAAGTTTGTCTTATACAATTTTAAATATACAAGTAGTAAAAGAATAATATATAAAGTTACAAATATATATATAATAGATATTGGTGTTAATTTTCAAGACAAATTTTAACATACATGGTAAAAATTAATCATTTTTAGTTGTTTTTTTTTTTCAAATATGTATAGTTAATTCTAAATGTTAGTGTATTGGCAGTGTAAAATAAGAATATTTTAACCTATTATTTTAATAATATATATTTGTATGATTAATTAATCTTAATCAGATAAAATTTGCTAAATATACAACTATTATAGGGAATATCACAAATAAATAATATATGAGGTTAGAAAATATACTGCATGTATGATTTTAAAATGCCTTTTTTGTAGCCAGCAGCTGAAGCGTAGCAGCCAAGACAATAACTTAAGTTATAACTGATGAAAGACTTAATATGACAAGTTGCTGAACAAGTGACATTGTCCAAATATCAAACAGACCTTCTGTAGGTTGAGGCAAAGGTTAGAGTCCTCCAAAATAAAATCACCCAATCTTTTAACACTGTCAGGCAAGGGGGTCATCCAATGCTTTACAGAGGGTGGCAAAGGTGCACTGAAGAAAGCATCCTCTCTTTTCACTTTTTCTCCTTGACGCAATTTTTTTTTAAAAAAACATGCGTTTTTTAATTTAGAACAAATAATGGATATGCAAACAATCTACATTTTTAAGAAATACAAAATAAATACCGTATTTGTGCATTCATGCTTGCAACCAAAATACCTTGACCACCATGGAGAGTCAGAAAATTAAGGTATACATGTGTAATTATGAGGAATAATGGAAATTTTACTGATAATATGGAACTAGAAAATTGAACAAGTAAGGTTTCTTTATCGTAATCGTTGTTATTGTTTACTAGTGACTTGCCCGTGAAATATGACGGAGCAATAAAACGCGAAGCTATGGCAATGCTGTTTGCCACAAAATGTAAAGCTTTTTCTACTCTGAGGGCCTTCACGCTCATTGCGAGCCTCTCCCCTCGTGTCCTTCCAGTTTTGTGCTTTGCAACACTCATGTTCGTCGCTCATCACAAAGACAGATACATATATCTATATTGTTTTAAATAATAATTAATGAATTAGCTACTTAATAAAATGAATATACTTTACCTATTTCTAATTAATATATCCAGCAATCAATAGCCTGAAGAGCTAACAATCTCTTTTTATTTTCCTGCAACATACAATGTACTGTTTCTGCCCTGAGGAGAAAGTGTCATCAATGTGCCAATTTGAAATAGTAGAAATAGAAAGCGTACGGGATGGCAAACCGTTGGTTTATTTGTGAAAAGCGCCATTTTAGATTAGTAATGTTATTAGTTGCAAGTTAGTGTTGTAAACTGGCGTGTATTGTCTATGTGTTACGCGGCTCGCAAGCATTTTCCGTCCTTTGTAATTGTGTATTTTGTACCTCGTATGTCCCTGGGTAAAAGCTGAATGCAGCTGGTGGTGTTTTGCGTGGTTCGGCGTCGTGTAGCCTCGTTTTCATTTTATTCAGCCGTTTTGTTTTTTTTTGTCGCTTAGCCATTGGCGAGTGCCGAAACAAATTTGGCTTAAAATTCACGTGCAACCTCACTCCCAGACATCCTGGCTGTCCCCCCGTGCTGTCCGTGATGGGTTTTTTTTGTATATTATTTTAAATTTTTTGTGTTTTTCATGTTTTTTTGGTTTGCGCATTTCGGCCATTAACTTTGTATTTTTCTGACCTCGTATTTTTTTGTTTATAAGTCCCGCGCTCCTCAACTGCTTGCAGCCTAAGGCGATACTGCGTTTCCTAAGTGCTTGGAGGCTAAGTCCCACGTCTTTCAATGCTTCAACTGCTCCCCTCGCTAAGCAAGGCTCGCAGGCAATGATCGCCTTATGCGCTCATCGCCTAAGTGCTGCGAGTTTTAATGGCTCAACTGCTCGCCATGCGAGGCTCTCAGGCAACAGCACAAAGCGTGACAACGTCTCGTAGTCTGACAATTATAATAAGTGATGCCTAAGCAGTAGTATATTCACAGAGCAGTCCAGAGTGAAAGGGGGACAATCTAGGAGATTAGTGGTAGAAGAGGTAAAAAGAGAGAGACTGCTTGGTAAGGTGGGTGGTCTAGTCTTGGTTCTTGTGTAAGAGTCATTTATGAATATTAGGGTGCATTACATGTTCCTCTGAAGAGATGAGTTTTCAGAGCGTGCTTTAAACTGCTAACGTTGGAGGAGAGTCTGACCACACAGGTAAGGAATCCCCACAGGATGGGGGTAACATGGGAGAGTACTGGAAGTGTGAATGGGATGAGGTAATGATGAAAAAACAGAGGTGGAGGTCAGTAGCCTGGATAAGTGAGCAGGTGGGGAAAAGCTGGATACTTTTGACAAAATATAGAAAGAAGTGTTGTTTATAGGTATGTTAGAATCTGTATTTTTACTGTAATTCTGGAAATAATTGGGTACAATGCAGGGACTGGCAGAGGATGAACAGGACGGTAAAGAATAAATGTTCTACATACCCAGGTTATCCATTAGCTATATAGTGCCTGAGATGGTTTATCTAGGATTTACCAGCTATTGACCATTGTAAAACAGATTGTGACAAAATAAGTCCTCGGTCCACACACTTCTTTTTCTTGATAAAGAAATGACAAATGAGATGTCAACATCCAAATCACCATGCTTGGCTTCTAATAAGAAGAATTCCAGAGTGCCACACCACATCCATATAAATCCTCTCATTTGTATATTCGGTATTAAAAAATGTATCTTAAATAAATACACATTGGTTGGTATGGTTTTGATTCATTATATTTACCACAAACATTATTACTGCTCCTCTAAACCACAGTTGCCTATAGATATGAGAGCGTGAGAGCAAATAACCTAACTGACCAAAACTTGGATTTAATATTTGCCAGTTCCAATTTGGTGTATATACCAAGGTGAAGAGATTACAGTCTCCAATCACTGGAAAGTACATTAATTGTATGGCATATTTGTGGTTATTAGAAAATAATATTAAGTGGACTGTGCCTTTAAGGCAAGAAAATATTAGCTGACCAAAGGTATGTGAGGTCTCTGACATTTAACATTAGTAACAGCATTTTGATAAGGAATTTTAAAACAGGAATAGGACAGTCACAAGCTCTTGATACAATGCCCAGGTTATAGACAAATAAGTCTACGTGGGACACAATGAGAACAGCTTATATAAAATAAAATCTATATTAAAAAAATGAAAAAAAAAGTAATTGAACAAGAAGCATTGCAACAAGAAAACAGTAATTTTTAAACCTAAGTTCTCCCACCTTTTCCAAAAGAAACCTATATATGCATATTTGCTCTGGGCCTCTGTCCATGGGATTCCTACCCAAGGAGTGAAAGCAGCATCAAACACCAATGTGTGTGGATGTTGCTGCAGCATTAGTGGTGTGGAGCTGCTGTGTAAGTATGCTGAATGTGTGCACTGTGTGGTATGAATATCCGTAGGTCGTTTGTGGCGGTTTGCGAGTTTCTTGTGGTGTTTTGCGAGTTTCTTGCGGTGTTTTGCGAGTTTAGAGTGCTGTAGCCTCGTTTTCGTTTTGTTCGGCGGCCATTTTTTCTCTCGCTTAGATTTTTTTTTAGTCTCTAAAGTCTTTTATTTCGAGTAAAATCGAGGTCTAAGTTGCATTTTTGAGGTCCTGGGTGCTGCCTCTTGGTGTAGGTAAGGTTTTTATGTATGTGCTGTGTGTATGTATTGTGTTTTACATTTTGTAATGTTCGCGAGTTGCGTCCGAGTGTTGCGAGGCCGTAATGTGTGTGAACGTGTGTCGTATGTTGTTTGCGAGTGTCGTAATGTGTGTGTAGTACTGTTTGGGTTGCGACGTGAAGTTTGCGAGGGTCGCAGTTGCTGGCATGGAGCGCCTTTGGCGCTCCATGCCAGCAACTGCGGCCCTCGCTTTGCGAGGTCCTCAGGTGCTGGCATGGAGCGCCTACGGTGCTCCATGCCAGCAACTGAGGCCCTCGCTTCGCGAGGGTCCTCAGTTGCTGGCAAGGAGCGCCTTCGGGGCTCCATGCCAGCAACTGAGGCCCTCGGGCAGTGCCCTCGCTTCGAGCCCGCAGCGTTAGCAACAACTCGTACGCTCACAACTATATATGTGATGTACATCTGTCTGAATGGCAGTTATATTTGTAATTGCTGTAAAACTATAAATAAAGAAATAAAAAAACACCAATGGTAAACACAGCTGCCAATCATACTACACCAAGAAGGCCAGGTCAGCTTGTCTTCAGACAAGAAGTGGTTGATAACTACTGGCTCAGAACAGAAGGGAGATGGGCAACGTAATAGAAACCTTCAAACATATTAACACATTTAAGTTCAAGATGGAAATATCTAGCAGAAAAATAACAAGAGATCATGATTTAAAGCTGGAAGGTGGACAATTTTGGAGGTTACATGTGCAAAGATTACTGTACAGAAATGGAATAGCTTTCTAGCAGAAGAGAAAGTGCCAAACACAGTAAAAGAACAGGACACGCATAAGACTATCATGAGGATTATTATTATTATTATCATCTTTATCCTTTATTTGTAATGCGCCAACATATTTCCTAATTTTATACAGGGGTTAAAGTACAAGGCAAAATCAATCAAACACTGCAAAAGAATGGAGGCCCTGTCTTTGAGCTTAAAATCAAATATACTTAGTGCTTTCCCTAAAGTACCTTACAGGATTTAAAATTTCCAAACTTAAAATCTAAATTTTAATTAAGTCAAGCTTTTTAGGTAAAGAGAATAGGCAAACTAAAAGGGCCTGTTGGTTCTTATGTGCTGATAATGTGAAAACCACTGTTCCAAATAAGGGAACATCCCCGGATTTTGTTACCTGCAGCTCATTTCCCTTATGGATGCACAGTATCACTTATGTTCTAGGTTTCTCTATGAACTGACCATATTTCCCATTGTTTTCTACATTCCACACAAGTCTAGAAGAGCCCTGTAAATATTCAGATTCACACACAGCGGTACTCCGAGGGACCTGTCCCCACTTAACCCTCGCTTCCTCTGACACGCCATTCGCAGCCTCTGCATACATTTTCCGAGGACTCCTGTAACATCATTACAAGAAGAGGTAGAAATGGGGTCACCTTAATGAGAAGGCTGATTACATCTGCTGGTCTCCACTGGAAAATTAGTTAAGCCACCAAGCATAAAGTGACCATTTCTTACTTTTCTCTCCAACAAAAACACTCTTTGTGCGCACCTGACAGAAAATGAGATGCTTTCATTCTGCTGCTAATATGCCTAAAAGAAAGCGTCTCGGATATCAGCGCTTGGTGCATTCCAATGGGAAGCCTGGGGTCTGCGGACTACAGTGCCATTCATCCAGTATCACTGGAGCTTGTCTCTATTGACGTCCTACTAACTTCGCATAATCAACAGTGCTACATTTACAGCCTGGTCAGGGTCACTTTCCTCCTAGCTTAGAACAACATTGTACGAATGAGTGAAATAGGGCTACGAAATATGTTGGCGCGAAACAATAAAAAATAATGATAAAATATAGATACTACAGATAATTAAAAATGGTGGAGAAGTACGTACAAATTATAATATTACACATAAAGGATAAAAATAACAAAATAATGATAATATTACTACTAGTAGTTTAAGCTGTGAACATAATCGCATTGAAGAGAAAATCTTAATTTTAGCAGACTGTGCTAAAGCACGGGGGCTGCCATAGTAATTATTCCTGTTCAGTGCACAGCGGGTTTGTAGAACTCATGGAAGCAAGACTCAAGTGTGACTGTCAGCTTTTGGACTTGTGAAGTTAATCGTATATATACACACATTTCCTGGGTTTCAACTGTTTGGTAAGAAACAGGCAATAATTGTGAGAAAAATGTGTGTTATATAGAAAAGTTCAGTGAACTTACAAAGTTAAATGCAGGAAACTAAAATCCAGCTTTGCACACCTACAGGGAGCTTACATGACCAAGTACACACAGAGGAGACGCAGCCAGATACGTTTGACTTTTTTGGTAGAGAGACTTTACAACACAGCCAGGGAGCCTCCTCTCGATTGGCCAAAACAAATTATGAATTTTATGCAAATTTAGCCTTGGTTTCAAGGGGGTGTTCATTATAATTTTCAACTGTCAGAAATTACAAGACATTTTGCTAACTTCAAGGTAAGTGTTTAAATGTTCATTCTGGTATTTGTTCATGCAAAAAACATTTTTCATACACTACCAATTCTCCTCTATCAGATGTACTCATAATCCCAGAAACTTAGATATGCCTTTAAGGGGGGCATTGTCATATACCAAAACCTGAAATTACACCAAAACCTGAAATTACTGCCAACAAATTCCTATCTACTCCTCCACGGCTTAATAGGGCAAAAACTTACAGACCACACACATTCAGGAAGCGTTGGAAGATAGAAAACATGAAAACACTTTTGCATTGCCTTTAAACATGCATTTATTCTTGTGGCTTACGTCATTACCAATAAAGTTTTTTTTATTTCAAAAATGCCTTTTCTTACAGTAGCTTCACATTAAAGTTTGTCAATCAGCTTTTGCACATCCACCAACTTAACCATGCCTGACATCTCATTCTGATGAGTGATTATTTCTACTAGTAGCTAATTAAAACTTTTGAGTCTTTTTTTTTAGTCTAAAGCCATATGACAGAAAAAAATGTGCATGTGCAAATCACAAGGAGTATTTAGGATGATTAGGCTAATTACTTAAGGGGGTCTGCACGTGCTGAAATTGTGGTCACCTGGTCCAGCTGTAAATTGCACTGAATTAAAGAACCACTATGTCTTGGATGTAGTCTTTTTAATAACACAACTTGACAGTGTGCAAAATGAACACAACCTTTACACTTTTCCCCTTTTATAAGTCTCAACAGGATATCTCTAAACTAATAAGCTATTCATTAGAACAAATACGAGCACTGGCAGGAAAGTCTGTCACCTTCTTATTGTTTTGATACAAACTTCCTGTTTACTAAACTTGAGGAAGTTGATCACTAAAAACTAAAAATGGTATATTTCACAGCAGTAATATTGCATATGAAATTAATAAATTAGAGGCTGTTATTTTACATGCTAAAAACATGATCCTTGTTTTCAAGTCTAATTCTTCAAAAGGAGCTTTTTACATTTTTGATCATAGAGGTAAATCCACACTGACCCTGTTATCTTAAAAGGGATATGGATGGTTATGGTTTCTTGATTTTACTGGGTATATAATATACCTGTGTATCAGTTTACTTTTATCAATTTTTTAGTTAATTAAGAAGTGCTTATAAGCTCTGTTTTTACTGCCTAAACTCAAATAAATATTACCTGTTTGGGTCTGCACTCTGCAGCTCACAAAGACACAGACTCTGCTATACTTGCTGTGCAGTATCTAATACTAACCAATCAGTGGCCATCTACAACCTGCTGCTGAGATGTGGTCCCTAATAGGCTAGGACACTACACTGAACATCCAATCCTACCGAGTCTGTGTCTGCATACACTTCAGTGGGATCGCCCATACAGGGAGTATTTGTTTGATTTTAGGCAGTGAAACAGAGCTTATAAGCACTTCTTAATAAAATAAAGTACATAAAAGTTAATAAAGGAATATTATAAGCCTAGTAAAATCATTTCCCTTTAATGTAATCTTTATCAAACCATTACCCTTTTTCCATGTTTTTTTATTTACAATACAACATTAATACCCCTCCATCCTGACCAGCGCAGTGTAAGAAAACGCCACTTGTATATTTCTCTTTCAGAAACACAGAATGAAACCAACATTTAAACAACAGATTCCATAAACACAGATCTGTCTGCTTGAACTGGCAAGAAGAAAATCCAAACATTTGACTTTCTCAACAAAACGGGTTTTGACGACGTGAACAGTCGAGCTATTCACTGCGCCGCACACCTGAGAGGGATTATATTGTACATTTAAATACAAGATGAATAATTCATTATATAAAGAATAGCCCATGCAAGGTGAGAGATCTCTCACAGAACAGAAGCTGGATTAGCTCTTATAAACCTTTTCAATACAGTGGCGTCCCTGCACAAATCATCCATGTTTATAGATGCAGTGAAATGTGAATTTCTGACCCCTGTGTTATTTGCGGCCTTGACATTCTTGCCAGAACTTACAACTGGAAGTAGCTGGCTCACTTACTTAGTACTTGTGTATTATATTTCTGACTGATTCATAAATTACAAAGACATTCCACTGCTGGGATCAGCCCAGGAGAAATACTGAAAAAGTTGATTATATATTTTTTATTATTTATTTAGACTAGTAATTGTTGGGGTTTCCTGGTGGCCCAGTGGTAAGGATTCAGTGCTTTCACCCCTGCTACCTGGGTTTGATTCTAGTCAGGAAACCAAGAGGTCACACCAGCCTGAAGCCGAGCAGGTTTGGGCCGGGTCAGTACTTGGATGGGAGACCACCGAGGAATATCAGGAGCTGTATGCTGTGACCCACTGGAGAAGTAACCGGCAACCCACTGCAGTATCTCGGCCATGAATACCAAGTGGATCAGCATGACCATGGACATAAAGATATCCTGGTGGGTTACGGTCCATGAGGTCACAGAAAGTCAAAAACAACTGAACAATGCCCCCCAAAAATAAATAAGTTGATATTGACAGCATAAAACACACAGCATATACATTTATTCATATACACAGGGGCGTAAAAACTGGGGAGATGGGAGGGGAAAGCTTCCTCATTATATGAACAGGGGACGCAAAAAATAGCAAAATTAAAGGTAATCATGCATTACCAAATTTGTCCACTTTCCCATGAAATGGAGCACTAATCATTTAAACAAAGAAATCTTGGAAAAGGGCACTACCCCACCAGGACAGGGCCCCGGTGCACTGGCGGTAGATCCACCCCTGCTGCCTGTCCTGGGAGTAGTGCTGAATTGCACCACTCAGGGCCACAGTTTTTTTGTTTCTTTAAACTACCCCCCCCAGATTTTTTTTGGCTCCTACGCCCATGCATATACACACTACAACAACTTATAGCTACTAACATTTGAGTGACTATAACCACACTGGTATTAAGAGACTCCGCACACACAATGTTCATTTTTATGAGAACCTGAATAGCTACAATCTTTTTTGGTCATGCAAAATGAGTGACACAGAAAGTTTGAGGAATTTGCTGTTATTTGCCAATTTTGACATATGTATATACACACAGGGAGCAGTATGGCTATTGTACACAACTGCCGGGGGGCAATAAGAGATCACCTTGAGAGAGTGCTCATACAGAACAAGGCGTGTCTATCATCTCTGGCTGCACAAAAGAGACCTGGCTCAGATTGTGTTACCAGAAATCAGACCACAAAAAGAAAGCAACAAAAAACGCATTGAGGGGAAAAAACTCACAATAGTAAAGAACGATTTTCATTTCTTCCAGAAAATGAATAAACTGAAAGGCCGAGAGACACACAAACACACGCACTCACCGGCTGTCTGTGCACGGTGTGAGTTATTGCTTCCTCTATGGAATGAAAGCTCAAGGTTAAACTGTTTCATGGGTCAAACCCTGAAGATTACAGTCAAGGATGATATATCGCACTGATGTATGTCTTGAATTGTGGAATCTGTGTTTAAGAAAGAACAAAAGACTGCATGAAAAGTCTTTAAATCATTACCTGATATAAAGCTTTATACCAGGCGACACAAAAAAGCTTAAACACATTACTGCCAGGATTACTCATTATTTGGGTAAAGATACGTTTAGTTATTTTAAAAATATAACTTTATGTTGTGGGAATATTTGCTGCATTTTTCTTATTCGATATTCATTATTTTTTTTATTAAAAAGAATAATACAGCAGTTCATTTTGCTTTTTTACTTTTTAAATGCAAATATTCTTAGCACAATCTATTATTTTAGTTAATGCTGATCAATATCCGTATGTGAGAGGAGGGTTTGAATGTGGAGGAATCTTCTATATGCACCAAGGGTATATGGCAGCTAACAGCTCCAGTGCTTCCTGAGTAAGTGGCAGAAAGGATTAGCGCAGAAAAGAAGTAGAACCCTGAAGTGAAAGTTAACTGTTATAAATTAAACAAGGCTGTATTGTTTTATGTAGTATGTATGTATGTATGTATGTATGTATGTATGTATATATATATATATATATATATATATATATATATATATATATATATATATATATATATATATATATACATATATACATACACATATACACACACACATACATTGAATATCTGGTATATTAGTGCCATTTGGGAGTCTATTAACAAATAACTAAATATTTTTTACATTTTGTAGGCCAATGATGTTATGACACTTTGCCAGTAATGATACATTGTCAGAAGTGAATAAATATTTTACAATTACGAGTTCACTAGGAAAACCGCATTATTTTGCAAAGTAAAGTATTGATAGCATTTCAGTGTTGTTTTTAAAACTTGCATTTGAACTTTAGTGATTCATAAGATATTCCTCTGTCCACCCCATAAGGTTGGACGGGATCAGCTCACCAGATAGGAGTCTTTGCAGAGAAAACCAAGACTGAACAGATAAACAGTTTAAGGCAGCCTCCTGAGCAGTTTCTCTCCCACGCCATGGACTCCAAATGGGGGGTGGAGAAAAGCTGCCCTGCTTCACCTTTAAATGTATGTTTTAAAAGCTACATGATTACTAAGAATCACATGAAACAAGCACTAAAGTGACCCTTTAATGACATTTGCCGGTACTGACATTGATAGATAAACATATACAGACAGCAGGCCTTGGAGTGCGGCACGTTTCACTTTATAAAGTTGCTTTTCAACATGAAAAGCCTCTTTAATCTCCCGACTTTATTGTATTTGCTGTCATTAGGTATTACTCTCCAGCAGTTACCACAAGGACTAAAAGCTTTGGATGTCTGAGTAGAACCGGAGTAGGCAGGTGACCAATTCATGTTTATTACTCTTATGAGCTTTAATTTTTAGTGCTAAGTGGCTCCAATATTTATCTACCCTAATAATTACATTTACTAATTAGTACTAGGCAGTTTGCCAGAAGTCAACAAACTCTCTTATTCGCTTGTGTCGTGTAGCTGTTTCAGGTATAAAGTACCTTGACAGAATAAGCCACACCTGAGACGAGACCAGTAAAATAACATGTTTTATGAGCCATTCACTCGTACCAACTCCCAAGTTTTGCACATTTTAAAGGTCCTCAGAAAGTTGATTCTGTTCTACCAGTTGGACTGTATACATAAAAAATATCACTAGACTAATATGTAACACGTACATAGGTTGCATAGGTGGGTCCATGAAATTGTTGCTATGAGACAAAAGCCACAAACCAAACTGATTTGATTAGTGACCTTAGCAGAAGATATATACACTTGTGTTATTTAATTTTTAATTTAATAAATGGATACCCAACTTAGGGGTTACATTTATGTTTCATTCTGTCCTAGGCCTTTTGTGTGCCCCCACACCCCAATTCTACTTTTGGGGCAGTGGCTGGGAAGGGGTATTTTGTTAGTTTCAGTCAGATCCAATTATCTAACAGAGAGTCTTCTGATCTTTCCCTGTTCCCTCCTCCTCTTTCCATCCCACCAGTGATAAATAAACACACTATCTTGAACCAGCTCTCAAGAAATGCTGTAAAAAAAACAAAAATGGATTCCTCTACGCAAACAGAGATTTCCATTGTTCTGATTTTCTCCAAAAAAATGTTTCATGTCCATGTCTTATACAACTGGTATTTTGAGACTTACTTCACAAACAAGTTTCCTTTTCTTCAACTACAGTGGTACTTTAACCCAGAAGTCTACCTGTCCCATCAGGACATGGGTTATTAATTCTGTGATTTTCCTAATGTTATTGGCACAGGAACTCAGGGTAATCATTCTGAGACATCCTCCTCATTTATGTGAACCATTCACTGTAGTGGCACCGGCTGACTTGCCAAGTAAGTAATCGATAACTGAATAACTAGAGGGCCATAAAATGGTAATGAAAACCAAGTACAGGCGACCAAAAATACGTTCTATACTAGTAACCTGCTATAATAGATTCCTGTTGTACAGTGTTGTTGAAGGACTGCTGTAGTACAACAAATACTGTAGGTTTGTACAGTACGTAAAACTACTCACATTAGCAACTATAAAACGTTTAAAGAAAATCTGAATTTTTTAAAATCCTGTTTATGTACAGGAGATCCCATCTTGTTTGTTTTCAACACTTATTATTCTATTTATAAAGATCACACTTCCTGATAGCTGGAGGACTAATGGGTGGGCTTAATTATCCATCAATAATGGGAAAACAGGGAAGAGGGATAAAGGAGAAGAAGGAGTACTAACAAGTTTGAATCTTAATGCATTTGACATCTACCCCCCCCCTACCCCACACATACCAGTCCTGCTCCTCCAGAAATGTAATCACCCCTCTTCTATACAAGACAAATGCATATGAATGACTCAGAGCAAGGGTGGAGGCAGTTTTAAAATATATGTGTGTATGTATATATATATATATATATATATATATATATATATATATATAATTTGAGTGAAGGGTTCCATATGTGACCCTTATCAATTCCCAGTAGCCTCCCCCTCACCTCCTGTCCCTTTAGCTGCTGGATTCCTCTTAAAACCAGGTCTCACAAAGTCATGCACGATTATCTGGAGTGATCTCATGAGACCCGGCTTTACCATCTTAACCATGCAGGGACACCCAAGATGGGCTGGTCATAGAAGAGAGATCTGACAAATCGTGGTCCACTGGATAAGGACTAGCAACCCACTCCAGTATCTTTGCCATCAAAACATTATGGATGAGCACAACCAGACAAAAATGTGCCTAGAGTGCTCTGGTCTATAGGGTAGTGGAGAGACATGACTGAATGACTAAACAACATTTTCTTTTAAAATCTTGCAATACAGTTTCACAGAGGGGAAAGCCCCTCTGGATAATTAATGTTGGCTTGAAAAGCAAATGCAAAAATTATTTTCCTTCTGGAGATTGCTACTAATTGACTGGATTGGAAGCAACTGTAGTAACACGTTTTCGATCCAATTATACGTACCGGTAATCAGCTGCAATGGCCCCATGGCACTAAATAAAACCAGCTGTGTAGGCTGAGTGAGGAAGTGGTATTATTAGTAATATTGTGATTGCTAGTCATAGTGAAATTGCTCAGTGGTTAAGGCACTACTTTTGATAGAGGCATGGTATGGTTGTGAGTACAAATCCTGTCATTTACAGTCAATGAGCAAACCCCAGAGCTTCCCGGACCATGTGATATTATTATGCGCCTCCTGATCCGGCATTTAAGCCAGTCTGAAATTATCAAAGCCCTAGAATTCCTTTCTGTTGACAAAACAGCATTTATGACTAGATGACCTGGTGGCTTTAGAGACTACGTGAGGAATATCCTTTGAATGGTTTGCCAAGTAATTATTGCAGGCCGACTGTTTACTCTCTGTGTGCGGAGTTTAAACAGCAATCGCCTGTAACGTAATTCTGTTTTCTTTAAATATTTAACTAAATCACAGAACTCCTTCACAGTTCAAGAGCCAGGAAGTTACCTGGACACCGGCCACCAGGCAACAAAATGAATGAATTACAAAAAGGGGCCATAAAATTCACTGCCTCACTATAGACTCACAGTATGGTTGTGTCACTGAATATGTCAAAGCTAAGAAAACAAACTGCACATTGATACTGTATAACATTGCACCTATTTGTTTAAAAGAAGTTAAAAGTACCACCATCAATACAATTCAAATTTTATTATATATAATAGTAATTTTCAATATTAAATTCACTTTCAAAGATTAGAGTAACTGTTTCCTCCAAATCAAAGACTCCTTGCCAAAGGAAACCTCCACACAACAAATATCCAGCTAATCAAAGTCATTGTGTTAGTGGTACCCATTATGTCTGAAAATTTAGCTGCTTCATGGAAGACAGAGCAACTTCCCCCAGTGACCTTATGATGGATACCAGCAGCAGCTCGAGTCTGAACTTTGACAGTAAGTTTAATATTGAATATTGTTTAAATAATTAAAATTGAATATGAATTGTATTAATGATTATGGAATGATTAAAAAATGTTGTTAAGGGCACTATAGCTGTCCATCGTTTATAAACAGTAGTTTGGATATACCATAAAAGTCAAATAGTAATGAGTTTGCAGTAGATTTTCAATAAAATGAACTTTCAGTAAGAAAAGGGCAATTTGCCACACTGGTGTTAGAAGTGGGATGCCTGGTGGTTTTGAAGACAGCCCACACCAGAGCATGGAGAAGATGGTAAAGGCCTTAAAAGCAGACTACAACTGTTCAACAAGACTTTAACAAGTTACTGTCCCGGAATAAAAATAATGATAACATCCAAATATCACAATAAACTAAAATGTTTTTTTATATAGGTTATTACTATTTAAAATGTATGAAAGCTGGACCATTACAGTATGTCTTTAAATGTGGCCCCATTCAGCATTGCACATGTGGATAACCAAAGACATAAATGTAACCTAACATTTTTAACTATTGTATTCAGTTCTGCTTTAATGGCAGAAGACATTCTGCCTTTGTTCCTAACAAGTTTCAAGAAAACCTGTGAGGGATTGTGGATTCATATAAGAGTAACCCTCCCTCCCAGGCTACAGGCAGATGAACAATCCAAGAAGGAATGTGCCATGGCTCAAGTAGAGTCAGTTAATATAAGTTTTATAAATGATTTTATGCTTAAGTAGAGGTTAGTTTGTGACCTTCTTAGCAAGCAACTGAAGTTTTTCCCAAACCATAGTGGTTCTTCAATCAGGTTTCTGACACCAGCTCACTGTTTATAAATACGGATTCCTTCACAAGTAATAAATAATATAATATACTAGCGACTTGCCTGTCAAAAAATTACGGCAATAAAATTGTAAGGCAGGTAATGCTGTTTGGTGGAGACATTAATTTTGTTGGTGGTCCGAGATTGCGGACCTGGCAATGAGTGCCTTCGGCGCTCATTGCAAGGCTGTTGTATTTTTTTCTTTCTGATACGTGCTTTTGCCGTAATTGTTTTGTCGCCATTGATCTGCTTTTTGCATTTATGGCAAGGCTTTGTGTGCCATGAGCAGCAATGCCGCTCGTTGTGAGTCGCGCAGTGAATGGGTTTTGTGTTTATTGTGAGAGTTTTTTTGTTTTTGTTTTTGCGTATATTTGTTTTTGTATGCTAATGAAATAATTAATACATTAATAAATGAATATACTTTACCTATTTGGAAGTAATATATGCAGGAAGCATTGTGTTGAAGAGTTGATAATCTGTTTTGATGTTCCTGCAGCATACAATGTCGGTTTGCAGTGTTTTGGAGCTGAGGTGTAAGTGTCAGCAATGTGTGCAGTGTGTAGTGTAAATAGGCTGCGTGCGCGAGGGGAAGCCGTTAGGGTAGCTGTGTACTTCCGCATTGTGTAAGTTAGTGTTATAAAATGGCGGCGAATATGTATGTGGTAAGCAGGTTTGTAGGATGTAGCGTCCTTGTTAATAGTGTATCTTGTACCTTGTACAGCTTTTGCGAAAATCCATATATGCTTGGTGGGGTTTTGCGTATTTAGGGTCCTGTAGCCTCGTTTTCATTTTTTTCTGCAGCCATTTTTTTTCTTGCTTAGGGGATTTTAGGGGATTTTTGTGTGTCTAAACTCACTTGCAGAGGTCCTGGGTGCCCCCCCCCCCCCCCCCCTTGCTGTGGGTAAGCTTTTTATGTATTTGTTGTGTGTATTTATTGTGTTTTTAATGTTTTCATGTGCGCGCGGTTCGGGCGTAAAGGTCGTATTTTTACAAGGTCGTAATGGTTTTTTTTCCAAGTCCCGCGTGTCGTATTTTTTGATGCTAAGTTCGTAAATTTTCCGCTTTAAGTCCCGCCTGCGGCTCATTGCATCTAACCTGGGAGCCTCCACCTCCTGAAATGCGGCCCCATTTTCGGTGCGAAAGTCGTAGCGGGTCGTAGGGAGCGTTGGCAACAACTCGTATGCTCACAACTATATATGTGACTAGGAACTGGCCTGTCAAAAATGCCGGGATTAAAATTGTAAGGCTGTAAATGCTGTTTGCCACACAATGTGAGGCTTCTTGCTCCTCTGAGCACCTTTGGCGCTCATCACGAGTCCCTCATTGCAAGCCTCATCGCCGAAGGCGCTCATTGAGAGCCTCTCCCCTGTGTACTTTGTCTCTCATCTCGTGGCTCACAATGAGCGCCTTTGGTGCTCATCACAAGCCTTTTCACCCGCCTACTGTACGGTCCGCTCATTGCAGGTTTGGTTAACCTGCAAGTTTTGTGCCTGGGAATGCCATGTGCCTCGTGCCATGCATGTCTAATGCCATGATCTCCCCCCTGTCCCTTCCCTGTGTCTTTGTTCTGTGTGTGCTGAATGTTTGCGTGTTATGCGCTGAAGGCCATTTGTTTTATTTTCAAAGTCCCACGTGCCTGGCGTTGTTGGTGTAAGTGTTACGGTCTTTGCCTTTGTGTATTTTCTAAGTCCCGCGTGCCAGGCTTTGCGCAGCCTTGTATTCATTCAGTTTTAGAATATTTTACTTTTTTCATTCGCCATTTTTTTCCCCTCGCTTAGCCGATTTTGGATTGACGAAAACCCCCAAATATTGCTCAAAATCTCTTACAACCTCACTCCCAGGCTTCCTGGCTCCCCCCCCCTGTCCTGTCTGTGTGTTTTTAAATTTGTTAATTTTTTTGTTTTTAGGGTTTTCTAGAGTTATGCGCTTGGCTCTTAGTTGTGCCCTTCACAATGCAGCCTAACTCTAGCGACTTGCCCGTCAAAAATGACGGGACAATAAAATTTGAAGTTATGGGAACGCTGTTTGACACACAATGTAAACCTTTTTGTACTGTTAAACCGTAGTACAGTAGCGGGCTTAGCGATGAGCGCCGCAGGCGCTCATCGCCGGGCGAGCCTCGCGCAGCGAGGCGAGCCGTTACACTGTTAAACCATAGCACTTTGGCAATGAGCGCCACAGGCGCTCATTGCAGGCGAGCCTCGCATAGCGAGGCGAGCCGTTAATATGGAGCACTTTGGCAATGAGCGTAGCGAGGCGAGCCATTAATACGGAGCACTTTGCCAATCAGCGTTAATACGCAGAACAAAAATACGGCCGCAATTCGCGAACAGGAAAAAAAAATACAATCACAATAAATACACACAGCACATACATAAAAAGCTTACCGACAGCAAGAGGGAGCATCCACGACCTCAAAAAAACAAGTTACACCTTCATTTTATTAAAAATAAAACAGTTTAGACACTAAAAAAGTCTCGAAGCGAGAGAAAAAATGGCGGCCGAAAAAAACGAAAACGAGGCTACAGCACTATAACCACGGAAAACACGTACGGATAATCCGATAAGACGCATACTACACATTACCGCCCATTAAATCACGTACGGATTATCCGCTAAGACGCATAACACACATTACCCGCCATTTTACGATAATGCGGAACTAAAGTACTACGCTAACGGTTTTAGCTCGCGCACGCACACTATTACACTGCACACGTTCTAAACGCTTACACAGCACCTCCACACCACCAATGCTGCTGCAACATCACTACAGATTGCCAGCTCTTAAACACAATGCATACAAATTGGTAAAGTATAGTCATTCATTAATTATTTATTATTTTAACTTATATATTTCAGTAGTACACACAAAACACCATTAGCTACCTTACAATTCCATATGTATATTAATAACTATACAACTTTCCAAACAATTTTTCCCCCTGTTAATACGGAGCACTTTGGCAATGAGCGCCGCAGGCGCTCATTGCAGGCGAGCCTCGCTTAGCGAGGCGAGCCGTTAATACGGACCCCTTTTTTTATGGAGCAAAGTGCGCCATATGTATATTAATAACTATACAACTTTCCAAACATACACATCTCATTGCCGTCATTTTTTGACGGGCAATACGCTAGTATATATATATTAATCAATAATGAATTAATTATTTCTTGAATAAATATACTTTCCCTATTTGTAATTAATATATTCAGCAATCAATAGCCTGAATAGCTAACAATCTGTTTATATTTACCGGCACCATACAATGTACAGCGAGTGTTGTTGCTCTGATGATAAAGTGTAATAAATGTGCTAACTGTGCATTCTAAATGGTTTGTGTGCGTGAGGTAAAACCATTGGTGTAGTTCTGTAAAGTGCCATTGTAGATTGGTAATGTTATAAATGTGTGATGCGTCTCTCATGTATTTTACGTATTTTGTAATAGTGTATTTTGTTTTTCGTTCTTTGCTGTGTGAAAGTGCTACGCGTTTGGCAGTGTTTTGCGTGGTCCGGGGTAATTTTTTTATCTCGCTTAGGTGACTTTCGTGTGGTGGAAGTCGTCGAAATCGCATTTAAATCGCGTTGCACATCACTCCCAGATGTCCTGGCTGTTACCCCATGCTGTGGGTGATGTTTTTGCTGTATTTCTTTGTATTTTTTGTGCGTTTTTATTGTTTACGCGGTTCGGCCGTTAACCTTGATTTTTGCTCTGTCAAATGTATTTATCTAAGTCCTGCGTTTAGTAAAGCGAAATGGGAAAGCGCTATGCATTTGGCAGTGTTTTGCGCGGTCCTGTAGCCTCGTTTTCTTCTTTCGGCTGCCATTTTTTTTCCTCGCTTAGGCGATTTTTGTGTGGTGAAAGTCGTTGAAATCTGCTTAAATTCACGTTGCACCTCACTCCCACTCCTGCCTGTTCCCTTGTGCTGTGGGTGATATTTTTGTTTGTGTTTTTTGGATGATCGCCGTTGAAGGCTAATGCGATAGCTCATGTTTAATTGCCTTAACAGCTCGCCTCGCTCATCGCATAAGTGCTACTCGTTAACGGTTCGCCTCGTGTGCGGCTCGCAAGTGATGAGCGCCTGTGGCACTCATCGCCTAACTCGTACGCACCACGCAAAGTGTAACGACGTTTCGCAGTTTGACAACTATTATATGTGTATATATATATATATATATATATATATATATATATATATATATATATATACACACACATACACATATATACACACACATATATACACATATATAAATTAGTCGCTGTTGTAACAATGGCAATCTGCTTTGCTCAGTTTACTCTGCCTTGTTTGCATTACCTTTCTCTAAAAGGTCTGATAAATAGTATCACAAATATCACAGTTTCTAAAAAGAACTTCAAGGAAAACTAAACGATGAGAGGTCAAGAGGGGTATTCACACATTGAGAGTTGTAAACATTGAGTGGGTAAAGATACTGTGTACAATAAAATGTTCTTAATTAATCATGTAAGAGGGAGTGTCACCTTTTCTGTTTTCCTATAGAATTAGACATAATCATCTGGTTACTTATTACATTAGTAAAAAAGTGTTTAACCACAGCTCTTAAAGTACACTAGAAATCATATTAAAGATCTAGAACTGATAATGAGCAAATGTTTTTCTAAAAAAGGAATAATAATAATAATAATATTAATAATAATAATATTTAAAAAAAAGAATAATTTAATATAATTTAAAAGACAACTGTACAATGAAAAATACATGTTTGAAAACTTTGAGTCTTACTAAGAGCATAATTAAGCAGGGGTAAAATTAAATTATAAACAATTGTATGTTGGTGCTTTTACTGGACCCTGGAGGTATCCATGATGCTTTGCTGGAAGTTGTGTGTGTGAGAGAGGGGCATTTACACCTCTTGAGAGCTGTGGTTGCATCTACTGATTTAACATAAAGCATGAACTAAAATAGATTGCAAACTCTTAGGGTGATCTGCAGATTGCAGTTCTTTTACCATACTATAGTAGGGTAGGTTACTAAATGGTGGAGGCTGGTCAGAGTAGTAGCTAGAATACTACCAGTAGCTCCTAGCTACCTGTAGGAGACCCTAGTCCTGGCCTATAATTAGTTAGGGTTGATTAATGGTTACAAAAGAAGTGCATTTGAAACATGCCTGGTGCAGTGTCACATTTTGACCTTTTGAATTTTCCACAGGTCATTGCAGTCAGGTTGCACATCAATGACACCAGAAACACACGAAATAGTAACATGTAACATGTGATGCATGTAACAAACTTACAACATCAGCAGCTTTGTAAATCATAAGCAATCTTAATTTTAAAAGACTGATTTTTTTTCTGAGGGCTTCCATATTGGACATATAGAGCTCTAAT
Source organism: Discoglossus pictus (assembly GCA_027410445.1). Lineage (NCBI taxonomy): Eukaryota > Metazoa > Chordata > Amphibia > Anura > Alytidae > Discoglossus > Discoglossus pictus. The sequence continues at coordinate 50,007,829 of CM050173.1, read as the reverse complement.
TGGAGAACTGAGCCTGATGGGAGGGTTATCCTCCTGTGAGTTGCACTTATATCTAATTCTATTGTTAAAGGACCACTGTCTTTTGGGGAAAAAAAATTACATTTATGACATAACACAGGCTGCTTATATCAGACACACTCATTACATTGCATCACTCTATACACATAGGGCCTCATTCTATTATCGGCCGTAAATCGGCCGTAAGGCTGCGATTCCTTGCGGGGGTTCTGTTAACTCGCGATTCTATTATACGGCCCCGCAAGGATCTCCCCTTACGGCCGGCCGCATATCTTGAAACCGGCCGTAAGCTGTGAAATCTAAAAACTAAAAAATAAATTCAAGCCTGCACTGTACAGCTCTGTAAATGCTCGGGATCATATTGGGGGACATGAGGATTAAAAGTAACCCCCTCTCAAGCTTGCACATCAGCCCAAACCCGAGTTCAAATTAACTGTTTATTTTCCAGCTGCGGCGTGGGCGGGTCTGAGGTGCTCCAAGCCCTCTGGACTTTTTACATGGATATTTTACGTATATTAAAAATAAATTATTTTACGGATTTGAGTATAGGGTAATTATGTGCTATTTTTGCTAACACCGAATATCACTTTATAGACTCCGCAAAGTGCAGGATGGCTTTATTTGAGCTATTTTAGTCGCTTAATTGGTGCTAGCGGGACCTGTTTGCTGCAAGTAATCTGCGGCTCGTTTTTAGCCTTGCAGACAGGCTTCCCGGAGCAATAGAATTGCAACCAGGCTTTTCTTACGGCCGATTTCCTTGCGGCCGTTTTAGATCAAAGGCTTTCCTCCGGCGCGTGCGGCCGCAAGAGATAGCAAGGCGCCGGCCGCAAGCCTGCCGGAATCCCCGGCCAGAGGGGAATAGAATAGCCGGAAAGCTTGCGGCCGGTCCTTGCGGCCCCGCAGCGGCTGCGGACGATAATAGAATGAGGCCCATACAGATTTTTTTTTATTTAGAGTAAAATTGATTTTCCACACCCGCAGAGCTACTTACATAGGCACCTGGTACCTACCAATAGAAACACTGCATTTGGGTACATTTTTAAAACTATAGAAACCTTCAAGTCCACAGCAGCCTAGTGCAGAAATTCAGAGAGCGATGTTTGAGCTCCTCCTTGCTTCCTTGTGCCAGGGACTACACATTCCATGATGCTTTGCTGCACAAAATGACTTCACAGATTGATACAATGTGATTGGTCAAAACGAATTATGAATTTTATGCAAAATTTAGCAGGGATTTGCAGGGGTGTTAACTCTCAAAATCAACGGCTAGCAAACTCAAGAGATTTAGCAAACTTTAGGGTAAGTTTAATAATGTTTATGTTGGTGTTTTTCATGCCATTTTTTTCCATACAGTACTGATACTCTATCAGATGCATTCATAATCCAGGAAACATAAATATGTCTTTAAATTATTCATGCATCTGACCGTTCAAAGGTGGACTGTAGTAGCATTGTGATTTCTGGTTTCTTCTATTTGTTATCTGTATTCTTACTAACAATCAATAAAATAATATATTTCCTAGGCTATACCAATTTTCATTGCAGACCAGTAACCAAAGTCAGTTTCATGATATTTCTGCCCCTGCACTAACTATAAATGTCAATTTTCAACATTTCCTTGTCTTATTTTCTTAGCCTAAAACAACACAAAGTAAAGCAAACAGAAAAGTCAGCAAACACAGCACACAGCGTGATCTAAACTGAATTTTTGTTCTCTGACGTTATATATTATATGTAATAGCTCAGTTTATGTCTCCTCAAAAAAATACACCTGTGTGCAGTTTACTTAAGAACACTTTGCTTCTTTGTACTGAGTTTCAATTATTGATTTTTACTCTTGAAATTCCTCCTGCCCTAAATAGTCTGACACATTGTAGTGTTGTTAAGAGGCCAAACAATCAGTGTGTGAAATAAATAGAGAATACTTGGATGAGGTTGGTATATCGCACCATATACGATTCTACACCTGAAGTCACAGACCATTAAAAAGGGCACTGGAGTCCCACATGTTCTATCATTAATTTAAGCGTACCACTGTAATGCCCTTACAACTGGAGTTAAAGGGACATGGAAGGTTTCTCAATTTCAATAGGTATTTACCTAGGCATCTATTTACTTTTATGTACTTTATTATGAAGTGCTTATAAGCTCTGTTTTCTTCTGTCTGAATCTTCAAATAGTTCCTAAATGGTTTCTCCCCTCTGCAGCACATGAAGACAGTGTACTTTAAGGTACAAGAGTTGCACTGTCTCATAATGACAAATCAGCAGCAATATTGTGCAACATGCTACTGCACTTAACAGTCTGTATATGCATGAGGTGCATGAGCTAGAGAGGGCATATCCAGACAGGTACAAATTGAATGGTTTTACAAAGGAAAGAGAGAGCTTTTATGCACTTTGTAAAAAAAAAAAAAAAAAAAAAAAAGGACATAAAAGATAATGGATACACAGGTATATTACCGTATATACTCGAGTATAAGCCGAGATTTTCAGCCCTTTTTTAAGGCAAAAAAGGGCCCCCTCGGCTTATACTCGAGTCACTCCCCCCCCCCCCCCCCCCCCGTGTGTCTCTAACCCCCCCGTGTGTCTCTAAACCCCCCTGTGTGTCTCTCTACCCTCCCTGTGTGTCTTTCCCTCCCCCCTCCTCAACCTAAACCCCCCTCAACCCCCCTCCTCCACCTTAACCCCCCTAAATTTGAGGTTGAGGATGAGGGGGGAGGTTGAGGATGAGGGGGGAGGTTGAGGATGAGGGGGGAGGTTGAGGATGAGGGGGGAAGTTGAGGATGAGGGGGGAGGTTGAGGATGAGGGGGGAGGTTAAGGATGAGGGGGGAGGTTGAGGATGAGGGGGGAGGTTGAGGATGGAGGTTGAGGATGAGGAGGGAGGTTGAGGATGAGGAGGGAGGTTGAGGAGTGGTGTTGAGAGGAGGGTGATAAGGGAGGGGGGAAGAGACACAGGGAAGGGAGAGGGGAGAAGAGACACGGAGAGAGAGGGGGACACAGAGGGCACAAGAGGGACACAGGGGGCAGCACATTTCCCACCCTCGGCTTATACTCGAGTCACTCATTTTACCCAGTATTTTGTGGTAAAATGGGTGCCTCGGCTTATACTCGGGTCGGCTTATACTCGAGTATATGCGGTATATTTCCCTTTACATGCTTTAATTAGGGAGAGTGAGAGTGAAAGGGAGAGAGAATGAAAGTAAGAAATAGTGAAAGAGAGGGGGAGCGAGCGAGGGAGAAAGAAAGAGTGAGCGAAAGATCAAGCGAAAGAGCGAGAGAGCAAAAGAAAGAGTGAAAGAGGGAGAGCGAAAGAAAGAAAGCGAAAGAGACAGCAAGAGGGAAAGAGAGCAAAAAAGCAAGAGTGAGCAAAAGTGCAAGTGAGACCGAAAGAAAGGGGGAGAGTGAGTGAGCAAAAGAGAGGGAGAGAGTGTGAAAGAAATTGAGAGAGAGAGAGAGAGAGAGAAAAGATAGAGAGAAAAATAAAAAGAGAGAGAAAGAACAAAAGAGAGCGAGAGATCAAGAGCGATTGGAAGAGAAAGAGCAAACAAGACAGAGAGAGAAAGAGAGAGATAGATAGAGAGAGAGAGAGAAAAAAAAAGAGAGAGAGAGAGACAGACAGAGAGAGAGAGAGAAAGAAAGAGCTATAGTAAGAAAGAAATAACCAAAGTAGCCCTTTAAATACTGCTATTTTTAAATATAGAATGATAGAAATTTTAAAAATAGAAAATGTGAGAGTTGCTTTAATCACCCAACACCACAAGAGATAAATGCTGTAATCTAATGGAACCTGATCTAATCCCACAGGTTATGACTTCTTATCTTGAGGATTGTCTAGAGAAAGAACATTTTAATCCAATATGAATCTTTGAGACATTCAATGTAATTGTCTCACTCCTTGACCCGGAAGTAACTGTTCTGTGTGTTTGTTTTGGCCCTGCCTGTACTTGCAATCTAATACCAGGACAGGCCTGAAGTTGAGTGATAGGCCCGGAGGCAGCAGGTTGTGTAGCTGTGAGCCACAGATTCAATTACATGGAGCAAGCTACTGAAACAACCTTCCCTTAAAGGGACACTGTGATCCCATATATACATTGCTTTATTTTAAGGAACCTCGTTACATAAAAAGGCAAACTTTGTATAAATTGTTAAATAAAAACAAACAAACATGTCTTTCCTCTTATAAAGACCTCCCTATCTGCCAAGTCACAATCTCCAAGACTCCTCTCTTCTATATTATAAAAGTGCAAAAAGCAATTCTCTGAGTGCAGCCAACCTGTTAATCTCAACCTGCAAGCTTGACAGGTAATGTATAGAATGATTTACAGTAGAGAGAAATGGATAGCATAATGTATAGACAGCATTTATTACTCTTCAAGATGAAGCCAACTTGCTGTTGGGGTGAAGTTATGGTGTTTTCTTTAGGGATGACCAAGCTTCCAGACGTTGGGTGCATTTTACAGTGAGCTTATAGTTGTGGGTTATAAATATGAAGTGAATAGGCAGTGGATACATCAGCATAATCACAAAGGCTTTTATGTGCATAAACAAGTAATTCTTATTTATATAACCTGGGCACATGGGACAGAGAATGTGATTTTTGATCCTTTCAAGGACAGCATTGAAGGAATAACTTGGTAATAAATAATATTTGTTTTCAGTGCACCGTTTTATGATGTAGAGCAGCACTGATACATTCAGAGTCCCTTTAAGTGCTGAAAAATAAGATACATTGGTTTCCTGTTGAACATGTGTTTAATATGATCAAATGATGCAAGACAGAGACTTTTGAGGCCTCTGTGGGTTGTACTCTGTGTCCTCCGGTTCACATTCATGACATTTTTGTTCCATGAGTATATATGAAAAGTCTCTCAATCCAGTAAGATCAGCCTTTAATCGATGCCAGAGGGAAAATCAAACACCTGAGCCCCTTTTGGCAAAAGATGGAAGCTTCTCATGTTCATCCATGTACCTGTAAAGTGTTGTTATAGCGGCATGCCCTGTGGCTCCCAGATCGGGAACTATCCTAATATTTCCAGTAAGGCTCTGGATTACTGCCTTATTGCCCACAAACTATTTACTAGAGTTAAACCCCTGGTCTAATTTTATCGGTGCATTTGGCAAAATGACGTGTTTCTAGAATACATTGCACAGTTATAGGGACACAGCAAAGGTAGCAGAAATTCCTGTATTATGAATCAGTCAAAGCCAGGTTTGAGTGTGAGTTTTTCGTGTGAGCAATGGTGCAGTAAAAGTGTGTAAACAGTGCAGATAACTTTGTTATGTGTATGTTGACGTGACATATTACTCACAGAAATATTTTATTACTCCAGTTATTTGGAAAGCTCACTGGATTGGAGACAAAGATAAAAGCTGAATCCACATACTTCTTGCAGTACTTGAGCTTCTAACTGTTTAAACCGAAAAAGTTGCGCTACGCCTTTTGCTTTGCTTATGATATGGAGAGCGCCAACCAATCATGTTTGTATGGTGCCCTCTCCCAGAAGAAAAAAAAATGACTGTCAATTACCCGATATGCCTTCTGCAATTCACCTCTTGGAGAAGGACTTCCCATTCCTGGGAAAACGCAGAATATGCACTGTAATCTAATGATGAAGATCATGACCGAGATCACCACAGTCCTCAATAAGAAAATAACCTGATTTTGTTCATGATATACCCTCCGCAGAACAAAACAAGATGCACAGAATAAACTGGGTGACCTGTTTAGAGATGTAGATTGGTCCACAAATAAGACAATTTTAGCTTTCTGACTACAGCAATGGAATCTGCTTAAGGAGACAGGGAAAACGTCAGTATGCCATGACTGCCAAAAGGACTTAACTTAGAGATCAATGGTTTTATGATATCACTCAATGTTGAGCACAAAACTGAAGAGTAGAGAATCTTCATTGAGCTACATTTAAAAGCAGTGTTACTTACTGCATAATGGGAAAAAACTACCATCAATTATCCCAAGAGACATAACTGTTCAAATAAAGTCTTACTTCAGCATGCAGCTTCTTCTTGACTCTAGCAACTACAAGGACAACCAGTGGTGGATCTATGGGGATCTAAAAGTAATAGCCATCTTACTAAGAATGTAACAGGGACACACAACATTTTGCTAGTAGAGCACAGTCTTCTCACTATAAAAGAAAAGTATGGTCTACATGGACGTTTCTTGATTGTGGGAAGTGGCAGAGTTCCTTTATAAATGTTGATTTTTCTAAACACTCCACTGGGTGCATGTGGGTTATTTTTATTCCAGTCACCTACTTTACCAGTGCATAAATAATCAGACATAATCATGGGCGCACAGTTCCGTATAATCAAGAACGTGTCCCTGAATATACATTAATTCTGATCCGGTGGCTGCAATCAAGATATTATTCTGGGTACCTGACATCTGCCGAATTAGTCTAACATTGTTTAATTTGGGTTTTACACCAAAAATGCTTATTGCACAACAGATGAGTACAAAGTACATGCAGATTTTTTTTTTGTTTAAAAGAAAAGTGTCTTTGTCTGGAATTTAGTAATTAGACTACTTAGTGTCATTATGACATGTGCCAGTTACTGTGCAATTAATTCAAGAGGGTTTATAGTACAAAGGAACTTGCATTTATCTGACATGAAAAGCACAGACTATAATAGATAGCGGAGATGGTGAATAATAAAACACATGAAATGATGGGTCTGCCCAGTGTTAAAATTATATACAAATTGATTTTTTGCCCCAGTCTGTAGCTTGATGATAAATCCCAAACTGGTTGGAATTTAAAGATTAAATCAAAATAAACGTATAAACTGTAACAAATATTTATGAAAGAAAAATATATATATATGTATAAAATGAATAGTACATTTGTGTTCCCATTTGAATGTCTAAAAATAAATGTAAAACAATTTCCTGCTCAGGTTTCCCAGACATACAGTTATTGCACTGCACTCTGGGAAATTGGGCTGAGACATGCAAATGAGCCCACAATGTATTTTTACATTTAAAACCAAAATCTATTTTATTCAACTGCTCCTTTTAGGCATATGCTTGCTGTATACTATGCAGCTTTAAGCATAGCAGAACATTGATATGCCTAAAAGGAGCCATGTATAAAATGTTTTTGGGATTTAAATTTGAAAATGCATTGTGGTCTCATTTGATTGCCACTGCCAAATTTCCCAGAGTGCAGTGCTATAACTGTATTTCTGGGAAACCTGAGCAGCAAATACATTTTTTAACTTTATTTTAGATATTCAAATGTGAACACATTTGAATATTAATTTTCTGTAATATGTACAGTGGAGGGCTTCTATCAGTCTTTTGCCCACCATATGCTATAGCATATAGTGTATAAAAGGGCAAACATAGGTTAAATATTCACAAAAAAACAAGTACAACTATAGTAGTTGTGCTCGATTTCTAAATTTTGTGAATAGTGAACATAACTATGAATTCTGTTAAGAATCAATGCACAATGGTTTTGTTTCAAGAGAACGGAATAGAGATTGTATATGAAGCTCTCCTATTCCTTCCAGGTGTTTAAGTCTGTTAAGAATAAAGGTAAAATGGCTGCTGCTATTAAAAGCAAAAACAGTTTGTGCAATGGTTAAGAAAATACTGGGAAAGCAGCTTTGCAGCACTGTCAGGATTTCCTTGTGACAAATAAGGATTTTGATAAGCAGTAAGAGCATGTTTGTTGGATAAAAGTCCGTCTGTATATAGATAGACAGTAGCACTAAACACTTATGATGATGTTTAGTCCATTGTACATTACAGTATGTAGTTTATCAGTATGACACAAGAGGAGCCAATAACCAGTGGACCCCTTCAGCACTGCAGCCTGTCTCCAAACATAAATGCCACTGTGCAAAGACTATCAGTAGGTAGATAATAATGGTTAGATAGTTGCCAACATAAACAATGCAAAGTCAGGTCACCCAAAGTATGTTGCTCGAGTAACTTGCCTTAGTGTAAGCACCTGTCACACTTGGCTATAATTATTAGGTGATGGACAGGTTAGACACCCATTACTAACAGATAGCTTAGAAATGACACAGATAATGGGATAAATTACCAAATGGGATAAATGATGTCACCTAGAATTCTAGCAATGGTAGCACTAAATTTATAAAACTGATAATGATTTAGAGAATCTGCATCTTTAAAACATTATACAGAATGGAGACATAACAGAAACATGGGTTCCTACAATTGTTTGTTGTAGCTCCTAAACATTTCCAAAAGTAAAATAGAGAGTGATATATATAGGAACCAGCTCCACACTGATTTGCTCTTGCAATCCATAACCATTTCAAACATGGCCTCCCTTAAGCATATGCCTGCTGTATCACACAGCTTTGAGCAAAGCTAAGGTTGGATTATACACAAGCTAGGAATCCCACTCACGTACAGCTGTTTCAAGATTACTGCCTACTGCCTCTCATCAGTGTGGGACTGGTTCCTTAGCTTGTATATATGTGTGTAATATATATATATTCATTCATACAAACACACACACACACACACACACAGTGGACTCTTGGTACTTGTCTTTAATTGGTTCCAGAAGGCACGACGATTGGCGAAAACGACGAGTACCAAACTCATGGATCCTAAAAATGTTTGTGTGGCTCCTAACTAACCTGATTGGCTCTGATATAAATAACATTAAAGTTTCTTTACACGTTTATGTTATGGAGAACTACAGAACCAGCTTACAGATATAAATATTATTTAGTGAGGATCATAATAAACTCAAGAATAAAGGGTATTTTTAACCATCCAAGTCCTCCTTAATCATATCAGGTAACACAAGTCACTGGTGTAAAGTCACAATCTCATATAGGAGCCAAGTTACTGTTTAGTAACAGGGAGTGTCTGCCCTCAAAATACACATTTCATCGAATAGGAAACCCAAGAGTTTTGTGGTGAGCACAATTGGTGACAATAACACTTTGCCTGCCTGGGAAACTTGCAGCAGGTGCTTTAAGAAAAGTAAAGGGGTGCACATGGGTGGCTTGAAGCCTACCGGACATCTGCAAATATAAAGAGGCCCTTTGTGTGCAAGCCCCAGTAAAGATTTTAAGGGGTATTAGTCACTGCGTAGACATAGTGATCGCCATACTGTGGCAATTTAATAAACAACTTCCTAGGGCGAGACATGGAGCGTACAAATGTCCCTCCAGTTATAAAGAGCATGGTTTAAACAATAAGTTCATTTCTAAATAATTGATGTTAATTTTCTAATGCAGCACAGGGAAGATCAAAAGATTAATTCATTGAATACAATCAGGATCCTACTTAAGTTCTTATGTGCATGCCAATAGTATTTAGAATAAGATTTCTATACGTGTTTTCCACGCTAATTAAAAATCACAATATTTAAATCAGGCACCTTTGAAAATACAAGGAACCAGGGAAAAATTGTTCCAAAAATATTGGCTCATAAAACAAGATCTTGAAGACTTTGGTAAATTTGTTTTTAGGGATAAGGCGTTAGGGATAAGGCGTTAGGGATAAGGCGTTAGGGATAAGGCGTTAGGGATAAGGCGTTAGGGATAAGGCGTTAGGGATAAGGCGTTAGGGATAGTAAAATAGTGGTGTGTGTCACAATTTCACTATAGGTTATCTGCTACTACCCCAAACCCCTAAACTAAATCCCCTATCCCTAAACCAAAACCCCTAATCCAGTGCCCTAACCATAAGCCTCTAACCCTAAACCCAATACCTATCAGGCCTAAACCCCAAACCCAACACCTCTAAGCCTAAACCCTAAGCCTCCAACCCTAGCCACTTAGCCCACAACCCTAAGCCCCCAACCCTAACCCCTTAGCCAGCAACCCTAAGCCCCTACCCATATATCAAAACCCCTAACCCAAAACCTCCTAACCAAGAACAATATAAACAAAGCTGCTGAGATAAAAGAAGAGGTCCAAAAAATATATCTCCCATTGCAAGCAAAAACAATTTTTAGGAGTCAAGCAAAGAAACAACTGGAGATGATACCTTTTTCAAGGTGATACTCCATTCCTTTCTTGTCTCTAAAGATTGAAAACATTCTTGTATAATCGACATATTTTATTTCTATAGTATTTGATCAACAGTAACATTAAATTGTACAATATTATATTTGCTCCCGTAGAACCTGCCCCATAGATGTAGGGGGTGGATTTAGTGGGGGCAGAAAGACATTTCTGTTACTGGTGCAGTATCCAGTTACACTTCTGGGCATCTAATAATAGAGGCTCCTACTACAGAACCTCCCTACAATTTACTGCCGGTGTCAAAGCCACAAGCCAAGAAGTCTTGTATTTACTAACAATAATACTCCGTTGTATTGATCTGCGAAGTTCAAGGTGAGCTAGTTCAAAGATAATATGTCATTTTGTTCAGAGAAGGAACTAAATGTGTAGAAATACAGTATGAACAATGTGCTAAGCAGCCCAATCTGTCATGCAAATCCGTCATAACAAAAGAACAAGATGACATTTTTTTTTAAATTTGATTCCTTACAAGTTAGAGACAGGGGTAGATTCACCAAGCTTCATGAGGACAGCACTGAAGCTGAAATATCAAAATACCACATAAGAAACACATTGTTTCACAGTTATTGCAGAGCTTAGTGGATCTGGGAGAAGAGCACTGTATCATATATACACACCGCTTCTGGATCGCTACCTTTTTGTGGTGAGGGGGCTTGTGTACTTCAATGAAGCTGTGAGCTATACCATGTAGGGTCACCCAAGAAGGGCAGGCTTTAGCAGAGGTCAGACAAATCGCAGTCCAATGGAGAAGAAACTGGCAACACACTCCAGTATCTGCCAAGAAAACCTAATGGATAACAGGACCAGTGACATAAGGACAGACGTGCCTGGTGCGCTGCAGTCCATAGGGTCACAGAGAATCGGACAAGACTGAACGACTTAACAACAACAACCATACACACAAAATCAGTTATGATACAAGATTCCTGTGCCTATAAATATCATCACCATTAGAACAACATTTAAATGCTGTTTTTTTCTAAAATTCAAAAAAATCTGTATCATTCTAAAAATAATCTAAAGAATGCAGAAAAAATGTCAAAAGTTTTAGGCAAATGGGATAAGCAAACAAACTGACCATTAACCCTTAGCACGCCTGCAAGAATATTATATTGTTAGGGGGTTTATGTAAAAGCAAACAAAACATAACAACTATTTATACAAGAAGATGTTGTGCAAGTCTTCAGTAGAAATAAGTATAGGATGTGGATTCTTAGAGTAGGTTCCTGCTGAGTGAGCAGACAAGTGTGCAATATATAGTTACACAGAGCCATAAACACAGCATGTGGGACACTGACAAGTGCAGGGATTAGTATGTGCAGGAATGGGACACATGCAAGAGGAATATACTAATAGTGTACATTGCTATGGGATACATAGATAGATTAAGAGAGAGAGATACAATAGATAGAGAGACGAATACAGTAAATATACAGTAGATTATATATATATATATATATATATATATATATATATATAGTTGAATAATCAAAAGTATTGCAGTGAATAGTTATACCTTTTTTATTGGACAAACGTAGCGACGAGCTTTCGAGAGATAATGCCTCTCTTTATCAAGTCAAAAAGCGATACATATATATAAGTTGATAGACAGAGACTGTATAGATGGATAGTATTTGCCCATCCATGCCAGGACACAATTAATGCCACTAGATTGTTTTACTAAATCAGGCTCTGCTATTTAATAAAATAACACTAAATATTACTCATTGAAGATGCACTAAAAGCAAAGCAATAAAACACAGACAAGAAAGAACAGTCCATATAAGGTGCATCATGGCTGAGAGCACCTTCAAGGAAAGTCTGTTTTTCATTATACTTATAATTACACTGCATCCTTTTCAAGCCATGAAGCCAAGTGCCCCGGCCCGCAGTGTGTCCCCAGCCTGTTCTTACCTTGCCAGCACTGCTCCTCCGGGGGCTCCCTCTGTCTGTTCTGGGATGCACTGTGCTCAGAGATCACTGACTGGTCGGCCCGGCTCCTGATTGGGTGGTGAGTGACTGGGGGCGGGACCAGGAGCAGACACACCCAGAGACTGCTATGGTGTGTACAGGCTGCTCACAGAATGGAGATCAGAGCACATGCAATACATGCAGGAATTGTATATATATACATATATATATATATATATATATATATATATATATATATATATATATATATATATATATGTCATTATATGGAGTACAACATACATGTGTATATGTAAATAAATATATAATTATAAAAAAATAAATGAATATATATATATATATATATATATATATATATATATATATACACACACACACACATATTACAGCCTTAAATTCAATGTTTTCTTAATCTGAATCGTATGTGATGATCAGAACACAATAGTCTAAGTTGGTGAAGTGAAATGAGAAAAATATATACAGAAAATCAGCATGTGCGTATGTATTCACCCCCTTTGTCATGAAGCCCATAAAAAGCTCTGGTGCAACCAATTACCTTCAGAAGTCACATACTTAGTGAAATGATGTCCACCTGTCTGCAATCTAAGTGTCACATGATCTGTCATTACATATACACTTTTTTTTTTTTAAAGGCCCCTGAGGCTGCAACACCTAAGCAAGAGACACCACTAACCAAACACTGCCATGAAGACCAAGGAACTCTCCAAATAAGTAAGGGACAATGTTGTTGAGAAGTACAAGTCAGGGTTAGGTTATAAAAAAATATCCAAATCTTTGATGATCCCCAGGAGCACCATCAAATCTATCATAACCAAATGGAAAGAACATGGCACAACAGCAAACCTGCCAAGAGACGGCCGCCCACCAAAATTCACGGATCGGGCAAGGAGGGCATTAATCAGAGAGGCAATACAGAGACCTAAGGTAACCCTGGAGGAGCTGCAGCAGAGACTGGAGTATCTGTACATAGGACGACAATAAGCTGTACGCTCCATAGAGTTGGGCTTTATGTCAGAGAGGCCAGAAGAAAGCCATTGCTTTCAGCAAAAAACAAAATGGCACATTTTGAGTTTGCGAAAAGGCATGTGGGAGACTCCAAAATGTATGGAGGAAGGTGCTCTGGTCTGATGAGACTAAAATTTAACTTTTCGTCCAAAGAAAACGCTATGTCTGGCGCAAACCCAACACATCACATCACCCAAAGAACACCATTTTCAGCAGTCGGTACTGGGAAACTGGTCGAGGTTGAGGGAAAGATGGATGGTGCTAAATACAGGGATATTCTTGAGCAAAACCTGTACCACTCTGTGCGTGATTTGAGGCTAGGACGGAGGTTCACCTTCCAGCAGGACAATGACCCCAAATACACTGCTAAAGCAACACTTCAGTGGTTTAAGGGAAAACATGTAAATGCGTTGGAATGGCCTAGTCAAAGCCCAGACCTCAATCCAATAGAGATCTGCGCGCCCCCAGCGCACCCGGATGATGCAGCAGTTCTCTTCTCTATCTTCTCCCCATTTCTTTCTTTTCTCCATTCCCTTCCTGTCATTTCCTTCAACCACTGATCTCTCTCTCTCCCCATTATCCTTTCTTTCCTCTTCCTCTTTATTCTCCTTCCCCTTTTCGCCCGTAATCGGGGTGCCATTTACCTCACATCACTATGCCTTGCCAGTCCTCCTGATGAATGGATGAGTTAAATGGCACCATTCCTGATTATGTCTAACATTTTATATTACAATTTCAGAAGATTTGGTGCAGAGCTTCCTCACGCCGGGCTGTCTCACCTCTGCTGTGTGACTATCCCCATGCCACCTCTCCCTATCCCCATTCGTTTTGGAGAGCGCTGGTGTTGGTGCACATCTTGTGCGCTCTCAAATCGGGGTGTCGTACCAAGCTGTTTATCTCTATACTAATTAATTCCTGACATTATGCACTTGCTGAGTGACCCCTTTATCCTAATGTTCATCCTAATATGCTAGTTTGTGCCTCAGAGCTCTGGATAAGGGTGGGGAGGGGATCTAACTGTGTGATAACTTTAGGGCCAGAGGCGGAGCTACCTTCAGTGAGAGGCACAGAGGCCCCTGCGGGTCCCACTCGGCCCTTCCGGGTCTTCTGTGGTCTCCGTCGGGCCATCTGTGGCCCCCGCGTACCTGGGTCCCCACGCTGCCCCTTATAGCCCACTGTGGCCCATGTGCCCCCTTGCTGACCTCTCTGGCCTCTTGCAGCTCCCTGTGTTCCCCTCAGCCTCCTGTGGTCCCTCACTGACCTCTCTGGCCTCCCTTAGCCCCCTGTGGCCTCCCTCGGTCCTTGCATGCCCCTGTGCCACCCCGCCTACATATAAATATATACAGAGTTGTGCTCAAAAGTTTGCATACCCTGGCAGAAATGGTGAAATTTGGGCATTTATTTTAAAAATAAGACTGATTATGCAAAAAACAAAAATCTTTTATTTAAGGATAGTGATCATATGAAGCCATTTATTATCAGATAGTTGTTTGGCTCCTTTTTAAATCAGAATAATAACATAAAATCATCCAAATGGCCCTGATCAAAAGTTTCCATACCCATGAATATTTGGCCTTGTTACAGATACACAAGATGACACACAAAGGTTAAAATGGCAATGTAAAGGTTAATTTCCCACAGCTGTGGCTTTTTACATTTCTATTGGTGTCTGTGTATAAATAGTCAATGAGGTTTTTAGCTCTCACGTGGATGCACTGCACAGGCTAGATACTGACCCATGGGGCGCAGAAAAGAAACGGTTAAAAGACCTGGGTAACAAGCTAATGGAACTTCATAAAGGTGGAAAAGGATATAAAAAGATATCCAAAGCCTTGAAAATGCCAGTCAGTACTGTTCAATCCCTTATTAAGAAGTGGAAAATTCTTGGATCTCTTGATACCAATCCAAGGTAAGATAGTCCAAGAAAGATTTCAGCCACAACTGCCAGAAGAACAATTCGGAATACAAAGAAAAATCCACAGGTAACCTCAGGAGAAATACAGGCTGCTCTCGAAAAAGACGGTGTGGTTGTTTCAAGGAGCACATTACGACAATACTAAACAAATGAGCTGCATGGTCGAGATCCCAGAAAGAAGTCTTTACTGAGCCAATGCCACAAAAAAGCCTGGTTACAATATGCTCGACAACACCTTGACTCGCCTCACAGCTTCTGGCACACTGTTATTTGGAGTGACGAGATGAAAATAGAGTTTTATGTTAACAACCATAAGCGCTATGTTTGGAGAGGGGTCGACAAGGCAACATATAACCACACAATAACACATAATCCCAATGCAGCAATGCCATGCTCCCTTGGCCATATTCATAAATTACTGCCAATATGAGTGCTTAAACAATTAAATCATGACAAAGACCTATAGTGAAAAGATCGGGGGGGGGGGGGGGGGTCTAAAGTCATGGGGAATCTTGTGAAAACTGATGGCAAGATGAATGCAGCATGTTATCAGAAAATGCAGGCAATTTGCATTCTTCTGCATGATGGCTGCTCATGGGACGCTCTTGGACTTTCCAGCATGGCAATGACCCGAAGCACAAGGCCAAGTTGACCCTCCAGTGGTTACAGCAGAAAAAGGTGAAGGTTGTGGAGTGGCCATCACAGACTCCTGACCTTAATATCATCGAGCCACTCTGGGATGATCTCAAACATGCATAGTTACATAGTTACTTGGGCCCTCATTCAATTGCGATTTGGCCAATTGAATAGGGCTCTAAATAAGCACATAACATATTTTTTTGAAGACATTTTTAGTTAGTGAAAACCTTGCTTTTGGATAGATGTTTACTAACTAAAAACTTCTTAAAAATAATATGTTATGTGCTTATTTAGAGCCCTATTCAATTGCCCAAATCACAATTGAATGAGGGCCATAGTATTTAAGATTGAAAAAAGACTTTCAGTCCATCAAGTTCAACCTTTTATGATCGCCTCTGATCTGCAATATGCAGATTAACTATTAATTCATTAGTTGTTAATTAATTATTAATCAATTATTTAATGTTTTTTTATTATTAATTAGTCCAGAGGAAGGCAAATAGAAAAAAAACAAAAAAACACAAGCGAGACTTAGCCAATTGTCTCAAAGGGAAATGTAAAAAATTTGAATCAATACTGTCTCTCTAATTATCCATGATAACCCTGAATTCCCTTTTTAATTAGAAATAAATCTAGTCCCCTTGTAAAGTTATCTATCAAATCTGCTGTCACCACCTCCTCTGGTAGATCCACAGATTAGCCACCCTTACTGTGAAGAACCCTTTTCTTTCTTTGAGGTGGAATCTTTTTACTTCTAATCTCAAGGGATGTCCTCTTGTCAGTTGAAAACCTCTTGGCACAAAAAGCTCCCCTGACAAATCTTTATACTGACCCTGGATGTATTTATATAAGGTAATCATATCTCCTCTTAGACGCCTTTTTTCTAGAGAAATAAGTTTAATTTGGTTAGTCTTTCTTCATAACTTAGCCCCTCAATTCCCCTTATTAGTTTTGTTGCCCTTCTCTGTACCTTTTCCAGCTCTAAAATGTCCTTTTTATGAAGTGGTGCCCAAAATTGTACTCCATATTCCAAATGAGGGCGTACTAGAGATTTGTATAGTGGCAGAATTCTTTTTTCTTCCCTGGCTTCTATACCCTTCTTAATACATGCTAATATTTCATTTGCCTTTGCAGCTGCTGCTTGGCTTTGAGCACTGTTACCTAGGTGGTTGTCCACAAGCACTCCCAAATCTCTTTCAATATCTGATACACCTAGATTTGCTCCATTAAGATTATAAATTGCATGGCTATTTTTCCTTCCCAGATGCATAGCCTTACATTTATTCGTATTAAATCTCATCTGCCATTTTATGTAAATCCCCTTGGAGGGAAAGCACATCATTATCTCATTTTATTACCTTGCACAACTTTGTGTCATCAGCGAAAATGGAGACCCCACACTCCAATCCTAGCTCTAAGTCATTAATAAATATGTTAAAAAGGAGAGGATCTAATACTGAACCCTAAGGAACCCCACTTACCACATTAGTCCAATCGGAGTATGTTCCATTTACAACAACCCTTTGCTTCCTGTCTTTTAGCCAGCTCTCAATCCATGAGCAGATATTTACTGCAATTCCTGCATCTCTTAGTTTGCCCAATAGTCTCCCATGTGGCACTGTATCAAAAGCCTTTGCAAAATCCAAAAAGACTACATCCACTGAGTTGCCTTGATCCAGGTTCCGACTAACCTCCTTATAGAAACTAATTAGATTTGTTTGACATGACCTATCCCTCATAAATCCATGTTGACTCCTACTTATAATCTTGTTCAAATAGACATATTCTTGTATATTATCCCTTATTAACCCTTCTAAAAGCTTCCCTAATACAGAAGTGAGGCTCACTGGTCTATAATTCCCCGGATTTGCTCTTGCTCCCTTTTTAAATATAGGTATCACATCAGCTTTTCTCCAGTCATCTGGTAGAGACCCTGTGTTGAGTGAATCTTGAAAGATTAGATATAATGGTTTGGCTATTACAGAACCCAGTTCCCTTAGTACCCTTGGATGTATTCCATCAGGACCAAGGGCTTTATTAACATTTATTTTTTCCAACCTCTTTTGGATTACTTCCTGTGTTAACCAATTATTTGGCAAAGGTAGTGTAGCCCCATTATGTTGCAGTGTCCCAACCACTTGTACCTCCCTTGTGTATACCGAAGAAAATAACCTATTTAGCTCATTTGCCTTTTCCTGGTCACTAATTTTCAGACAGCCTGTTTCACATTCTAATGTTCCTATAGCTTCCTTCCTCGCCTTCTTCCTATTAATAGACTTAAAAAATATTTTAGGGTTAGTCTTACTCTCTTTTGCAATACATTTTTCATTTTCTATTTTAGCCAGTCTAATCGCGCTTTTGCAAGCCTTGTTGATGCGGTTCATGCAAGAAGAACAAAGACTTTGTATGACCTGGAGAGGCAAATGGGCGGCTATACCACCTGCAAGAATTAGGAGCTTAAGAATTAAGGGTATGTAAACTTTTGATTAGGGCCATTTGGGTGATTTCTGTTATCATTATGGCTTAAAAAGGAGCCAAACAACTATGTGATAATACATGGCTTCATATGATCACCATCCTTCAATAAAATATTTTTTTCTGCATGATCAGTCATATTTTCAAAATAAATGACAACATTTCACAATTTCTTCCAGGGTATGCAAACTTTTGAGCACAACTGTATATATGTAGTTACGGCACTTGTTCTCACTCATAATAATTAGGACATTCTCATTCCCTATTGGTTCCCAGATCTGTTTCTCATCCGTAAAGCTTGGTGTGGACACTCCTTACACTGAAATCCCTTCCAGATAAGGCAGGATTTACGGATATCGGCTGGGTGCTGCCAATTTACTGTATACTAAAAGTTATACTGCTTGATTAGAATGGAGGCCATACATGCAAAAGGAATTTACATTTAGAGTTGAGAGTAAATTGTATCTAAGAGGTGCATGGTGATTTATGATTGTGGTACTTGAAAAGTTTAGAGAGACTTGTATCTCCACTGCCCAAAGGAGGACACTTACGGTACATCCTTGAACACAGGTGGCAGCAGCTTGTTCAAAGTGTGTAACTTACTCTGAGGGTAAAAATAAGGTGGAACTTTGGATTTTGGGATTATTTTGGGGTAGAATAAAGTGAGTTTCTCTTCCAGTCTATACCCATGTAGAATAGGTGTAAGTATATAAGATATTCTCTCAAATAATTAAGGTATTAGTTACCTGTTAATAAACCAGTCTATGGACATTTACAGCAAAGATAGACTTTACTATGCAATTTTGTCAAATAATTTGATTTGATTAAAAAACAAAAAGGGACAGAGCAGTGGTTCCAAATACTGTATGTTACAACTTAAAAAGATAGGTAATAGTACTCAAGACAGGTACTAATTAAAATGTAATGTCCATGATCCTTCATTAACAAAAGATATGTATCTCTGTGGTGTGTCGAAGGCTGACTGACAGCTCAAAATGGTAAACTTCAATGGTATTTACTGCTATATTTAATAATATTCAATTGATAAAGTACTTGTTATTAACTATAGTTTTACTTTCTTATGCTATGTTGGTTTTAATTTAGTCTCTCACATCGAGCTGACTGCTTGGAGACTGAGGGCAGGTCACTACAGAGCTTTGTTTGGAGAGGAAAATAAGGATGTGGACAGCAGCCTACCAGTAAATTATAAACATGGCACCAATAAAATATTACATCTACCCTGGACTGTACATACTACTGTCAGGGCATTTCCAGGAAGACAAATTAATACACAATTTTTTTTTTCTACTTCCATTTCATATTTAATTTTGGTAATGTTTTAATTGGTGTAGTGCACCACTATAAACCTATTTTTTTAAACGTTAAATCATCCACTTTAAAAGAAAAAAGAAAATGTAAAATGCTCTCTTCCCTTAACACTAAAGGGGTACACTAATAAATATTAATTTGGAATATATTCAAAATGATCACTGCCTTGCTGTGGTGAATGGGCTTGTGTTCTTCAATGAAGCTGTTTGCTATACCATGTGTGATCACCCAAGATGAGCAGGTCATAGCAGAAAGGTCAGACAAATTGTGGCCCACTGGAGAAGGAACTGGCAACTAACTCCAGTATCTTTGCTAAGAAAAGCCAGAGACAAGATGGTTGTGCCTGGCATGGTGTGCTTTTAACTCTTAGTAGAGGGAGGGTGGGAGGAATAGAACAAGAAGTCATGAGACTTTGTTAGATAACAAGATCGGACTGAAACGGACACCATACCTCTTCCACCTCACAGACCCAGAATTGGACAGCTTGCATCAACAGATGAAGGCACCGATATCCAGAAATGTAAACACCCCTCTCACAGACACAACTTTCACCAAAGTACTATCCAACAAAGGCATTAACATTTCTTTTTTTTTCTAATTCAAAAAGTAACTTTATGACTTTTCTCCCTGCTAAATTATGTTCTAAATCATTACAATCAAAGTTTTCAGAAATCATTTGTTTCATTGAACTGCGGTCCTGTAAATTGGTAAAAATTCAGTGTCGGAATCCAAAGATTTATTTAACAAGTTCAGTTTGACGATCTTGTCAGCCAAAAGCCTGTTTTAAATTTGTGAAACGATACACCATACGGATTTAGTGATTTTCTCACATTTGCCATTACGGTTCTGGCTTTTGTCCCCCTTCTTTTAATCGCCACAATAAAAAGTTTACTGAAAAGCAGATTTTTTTTTTATGTGATCAAATGTCATTTCTGGTAATTTCTCTTCTCCCATGAGGCTCAGACCCTACATACTGACGTCTCTGGCACTCTCTGTCTGACCCAGAGTCACAGATCAAAATTGAACAAGTAACCTGAGCAGGTGGCAGCAGGAAATGAGAGATGGGTTTTCAGCAAAGCAGTGACGTGGGACCGGCTTCTTAGATTATAAAAACACAAACTCAAATAAAAACAAGTTGTACTGTAGTTATGTTTTCTATTTCAGTTTTAACTCCTTTACGATCCAATTAGGCTGCGCTGAGCCATAAAACCACGACAAAAAAGCTCTTTTAATCAGAATTTCTTACAAGGTGCAATTTATTTGTGTTTAACTATATCTTTGCAAACAAAGCTTTAAAAAAAAATATGGTAAGTGTTTAAAGACATATCTAAATTTCCTTGATTATAAATGCATCTGATAGAGTAGAATCAGTGTATGCAAACATTTTTGTGCATTAAAAAATACCACAATTAACATTTACAAACTCATACTGATGTTTGCTAAATCTTTTTAGTTTGCAAGCTGAGGCTTTTGTTAGTTGACACCCTTGAAAGTTCCTGCTAAGATTAGCATAAAATTAATGATTCATTTTGGCCAATCAGGAGAACGCAAAGGTTAGCGGATGCATTTGTTCATACTCTGGAGTTCCTGTTTTGCAAAGCAGCCTGGGATATGTAGTCTCTGTATCTCTATATTCTTGTGGTCGAATTAAGCCGTGAGCTCAGACCCCACCCAACCATGTGATTCCATCCTGCAGCAGTACTTCCTTTAAAAGGTGAAACTTCGTACTTGGCTGCCCTCCTATACATACTTGGTTATGTAAGCTCCCTGTGGGTGTGCAAAGCTGGATTTTACTTTCCTGTCCATAAATTTGTAAGTGCACTGAACTTATCTATATAACACATATTTTTCTGATAATCACTGCCTGTTTCTTACCAAACATTTGAAACCCAGGAAGCGTATATATACACCTATAAGATATGTATTTTTTTGAACAGATAGAAAGGTTGTGGCATCTTAATGAGAAAGCGAGCCATGGGCTTTAAAAGTATATAGCATAATGACAAGCTGTACCCCGTGACCACCTGAACCAATAGGAATCACTGACTGCAATATGGAGATACATTTGTTTGCTGCCTGTTCACCTCACACATATGAAATGGATGTAGAAAAATAGTATGTTATAGAATATTTAATTTAGATGGTGTAGTGTACCACTGTAATTTCTATTTATTATTTTCCTAAATTTGAAATCATTCACTTTGTGGAAAAGAACATTTTAAATGTATTTTTTCTTTAGTTATACACCTGGTGGAATCAGAATTGGGAGAGAAGCCAACACTGAAGCACCTGGTGCTGAGCAGAGGGAAATTTTAAAATAGTGATACCAATTTTATATAAACTGAGCGAACATGGCTTTTAATAAGCAAAAAAAAAAAGACGTACTTTAAAAAAAAGACATTGACTTCATTTACCACTACAGTTTTGCCTTAAACCCATCAAGATACATACATTACTAGATGTCAGGTTTACGTGCAAAGTTAACACTGTAACATCTTACCTGTTTGAAGGAAAGAGATGAAGTGGAGCATGGCAGCATCCATCAACGTGACATAATACAGTGGTCACAAAGAGAGCTTACTATTATTAAAAAGACTCCCCTGTGATGACAAGGCAAACACATCAGATGCACCATGTACAGCATATACAGTTGTGCTCAAAAGTTTGCATACCCTTGGAGAATTGGTCATATATGTACCATTTTTAAAGAAAACATGAGTGAGCAGGCAAAACACATGTATTTTATTTCTTATGGGATTCATATTCAACTGTAGGTTATAACAGAATGGCACAATCATAAAACAAAACATGGCAGCAAAGAAAAAAAAATAAACAACCCTATTCAAAAGTTTGCATACCCTTAGTTCTTAATACTGTGTATTGCCCCCTTTAGCATCAATGACAGCAGGCAGTCTTTTGTAACCGTGGTCTATGAGGCCCCTAATTCTTTCAGGTGGTATAGCTGCCCATTCGTCTTGGCAAAATACCTCCTGGTCATGCAAAGTCTTTGCCCCCCCCCCCCCCATGCTTCACAGTGGGGATGGTATTCTTCTTTTCACTATAGTCCTTGTTGACCCTTCTCCAAACATTTTTTGTCACTCCAAATTACAGTGTGCCAGAAGCTGTGAGGCATGTCAAAGTGTTGTCAGGCATATTGTAATCATGCTTTTTTTGTGGCATTAGCTCAGTAAAGGCTTCTTTCTGGCAACTCGACCATGCAGCTCATTTCTGTTCAAGTATTGTATTGTGCTCCTTGAAACAACCACACCGTCTTTCCAGAGCAGCCTGTATATCTCCTGAGGTTACCTGTGAGTTTTTCTTTGTATTCCAAACAATTCTTATGGCAGTTGTGGCTGAAATCTTTCTTGGTCTTCCTGACCTTGGCTTGGCATCAAGAGATCCCCAAGTTTTCCACTTCTTAAGTGATTAAACAGTACTGACTGGCATTTTCAAGGCTTTGTATATCTTTTTATATTCTTTTCCAAGACGCAGGTCTTTTGACAGTTCTTTTCTGCTCCCCATGGCTCAGTATCTAGCCTGCGCAGTGCATCCACGTGAGAGCTAACAAACTCATTGACTATATATAGACTAATTGCAATTTAAAAAGCCACAGGTGTGGGAAATTAACCTTTAATTGCCATGTTAACCTGTGTGTGTCACCTTGCATGTCTTTAACAAGGCCAAACATTCAAGGGTATGTAAAATTTTGATCAGGCACATTTGGTGATTTCGGTTTTAAAAAAGGAGCAAACTATGTAATAATAAATGGCTTCATATGCTCACCATCCTTCACTAAGACATTTTTTTTGCATGATCAGTTTTTCCAAATAATTGCAAACATTTCACAATTTATGCCAGGGTATGCAAACTTTTGAGCACAACTATATGGAATAATTATTTTTATTTTTTTTAAATTGATCACGACATGTTATTGCCTGTGTCTTCTCAGACAAGAAACTGCGTAGACAGAGGTTCAAGCAGTGAGTGTCACTTATTATATTTTTAGATGTTTTTACCCAAAACACCACATCCTTGTATGAAGAGTATACAATCTGTGAAGGTATTTTAGAGTTGTAGGTTAGGATTATAGGTCACCCACTTATTTTATTTATTCAAAATACAAGTTAATAAACAAATCAAATAAATTATACTCCATGTTCAATATCATTCCAGGTTGGTATTCTTTTTCCTGTTTTTTTCATAACTATAAATCCATTTACCACCAAACATATTAAAAATATTATATATTTTTCGATATTTGTTGGAAAGATGTGAACTAAGCAAATCTCTGGAGTCAAAAGGTATTATAATATTAAGTATTTTGTATTTGGAATAAGTAACTTGGCAGTAAGGGGTGTATTTCACGTTTCCACCAAATCTCTAGATTTTAAGTTTGCAATCTTGTAAGGTGCTTTGGAAAAAGCACCATGTATGTATATTATAGATTCCAAAAGACAGGGCAGCTTTTTTTTTTTTTGCCTTGTTTAAGATTTTATTTTTCGTTGTACTTATTCTGTAGTTTTATACAGGGGTCATGTTGGAGTTTTACAAATAAAAGATCAATAATTCCCACCAAATACAATGGACCCTCTGTACTTTACTACCTCCAAACTCATCTATTTCTGGATGAGCAAAAAACCTTGGTACTCATCAAACTTGCTAAAACCAAATTTACATTACTCCTTCTGAGATTTTGGTACTCATCATTTTCGTTAAAAAAAAAAGAAAAAAAAAAGGGGGGGATATTTAAATATGCACAACCATTTACAGATGGTCTCATTTGTTTTGTTTTATTTGTAACACAAAATGTAAAAAAAAAAAAAAAAAAAGGAGAAAAGAAAAGAAAAAAGAAAAAAACACAGGAACTTGTGAGAATCAAACTTGACAATGTAATTCTTTAGAATATAATCTCATGCAATAAATACTCAAAAACAAAAAGTAAACTGTCATTCAATTTTATTTTTCACTTCGACATTTTCAAATAAAATATCATGCAGTCTGCCAGTGTATCCCGTACATCTTTCATATCCAGAACTGGAGATGGGGGGGTGGAGTGGGGGTATTAATTAAATGCCCCTTTGCTTTTGAAACCGTTTTAAATATATTACAGAGCAAGTCAGCATAAATAGTCATTTGGTACATTTTGTGAACAAGCTGATATTTTATTTCAAACAGTAGATTTGATTTTCATTTAATTTATTTTATTACTAAAATTTATGCTACTGTACAGATATATAGGAGCTAGGAGAATACACATGTATAGTACACATCACATACACAAACCACAATCTAGACATGTACAATGCTTTATAAAAAAAAAAAAAAACCTTTCCTCTATTCTCCAACTAACATGACATTTGGAAAAAAAGATGTACAAGTATAAAAAATGCTCAATTTATAAATACTAGAATAGCTTAGAAAAAAAATTGAGAAAAAAAAAAAGCGATTTCAAATAGTGTAATATTTCTGAATAATTACTTGCAGTAACCCTAACATCTTTATCATGGCCGAATGTTTTTAGAAAGTAAAAACGAACAGTCTTTAATGTTTCTACTATATGCAGTGGTAGCCACCATTTTGATTTTATTTGTCCACATCTGCTTCCACAAGTGGGAGGAGACACTAAGTGCAGAGAGGTTTGCAACTGTTGCTATTTGGATAAATAAAAATTTCATTAGTTTACAAGAAACCTGTTTGCTAAACTCAAATAAGACCACAATCAAGGGAATAGCAACCTGCAGTACATAATAATTGTATAGAATATTTAACAAAGTGCTGCGTTTATTTTATTTACATTCTAAAAACATTTTCCTCATTATCAAAAAGTAAATGTAGATCTACAGTTGGTCCTTTAAAAAAAAAATCCAAGTCAACATCTAATAAATCTGTAAATTCTTGCAAGACACCTGCAGCACAGAGACTCGTGCAAACCTATCTGGCAGAAGAGGAGTATTGATTGCCACCAGTTTGAGCTGAAGATCGGTGCAATTATTACAGTACATAATCTGAACAATAAAACTGCTGTAAAAAAAAAAAAAATCATTAGAGTAAAAAGGAACATTTATGTTGCAATATTTTGATGGATAATCAAAAACATATTTTTAACTATTATAATTCAGATTTATTTTTAAAGCTATAATCAAATTTTAAATCAGTAGAGAGTCAGAGTCAATAACAAATAATCTCTGCACACATTAATTTAGTCAGAGGAGATGCTTACTTTGTTCCAAAAGCAGTTTGTAACAGGATTAAAACATTTTTGAAACCATGCTACACTCATTTCTCATGGAAAGAAAAATGTTCGAGGTGTTTCAAATCTACTCTTTTCTTTAAATGCATTATATTTTGTAACCAGAATCCCTTAAAATGTGTAATATGTCTTTGAATGCAAACTTGAGTGGTAACTTGCAAAATACATTATTAAACTACAATACTCATCTCTGAGATTATACAAATAGTAGTAGTGATCAGAATATATAGCATTTGAAAATCTGCAGACTTTGTTTCCATCACACACAGAACTTGCTGGGGCATTTTGCCCTTAATAAAGTGGACTGAGAGACCCCATAGCTAGAAAATCTGATTGGCTGATCAGACATTTGTTATCATGATGGGACATCGAAGTCACCTTATCCTGGGTGCAAAATTTCCATTCCAAATCCGTGAAGCTGGAACTAAACAATGTATTTTCTTAAGTTTTTCTTTAATCAATAGTTGAAAAAACTTTTTATAGGTAATTTATAATAAAAACTAAAAATCAAGTGAAACCAAGGCTCATTACAGGAAATTAGACTTACGCTCCCTCTATTAGTCCCTGAGCTCCAGTGTTTTCTTATTAAATTAACATAAAATATATGTTGGGAGCTGCTCTCAAACCGTCCTTAAACCGTGATTGAGGCATCTACGTATAGATAAAGAAACACTTGAGCATAGAACATTAGAAAGATATGGAAAGGGGCTACTACTCAAAGGAAATTGGTTAATAAGCATTCTTATTGATACATTTTAATGGCCAGCAATGCATTTCAAAGCACTTTTAGGATCTGACAGGGTTAAATTTACCATAATATTTTAATTTAAAAAAAACAAAAAATATTTTATTTCAATCAAAAAGCTTGATGGTTCATCATTACAGATGTCTTAAATGTCTTGTTAAAAAAAAATAGTGGACTTGATCTTCAATAAGCCCAAGTTAAACTTAAAGTATATACCAACCACCACTATCTACGTTTGGTTGTAACCTGCTATAATCTTCATCACTTCTATTTAAATCTTCTTCAGCATGCTCAGTAGGGTCTAATCCTATGGTGGACAACTTGGGGTCCTTTTCTATTTCGTAACCGCATCCGGTCAGAACAGTGGGGTCGAGTGTTGCGCCACAGCACCACCAGATGGTGCAAAAAATATATACTGCAGGTAGATAACCATTTCTACCTCCGATCTGGCTCATAAGGCGCACTGACAGAAGAGGCCTTCAGCTAGGAGAGGCGCGCCCGAAACCCTGGACTGTTGGTGGCCCTCGTAGGACCGAGTTGCCCACCACTAGCCTAATCAATGGCAGTTTTCACACTCTTCTGCACTCACTGTCCTTTATTCATCATTAAACATACCATTTATCTTGAAATATTCTTTGAAATCTAGTTTGTTCAATAAATAATGTGCTCTGGAACAGCCATTTTTTGGGCTGTATAATTATAAATAATTATTAAATAACAAAAACTAAACAAATAACTTAAATAATAAAAAATAAAAAAGTGAAAAACAACAAAATAAATACACAAAATACCTTAGAAAACCAGTGCAGAAAAAGAACGAACAATAAATAAAATAAATACACCAAAATCCTGAAAAAATTTTTAATATTTATGTTATTGTAAATAGGCTCCATTTTTGCTTCTGTCAGAAAAAAAAAAAAGACAGAGACACAAGGTAGCAGCAGCAGCTAACCGCTCTGGAAATAAATACATATGCCAAATAATCTGGTCTATTTCTTACAGATCACACACTGGCAGTTTATCCTTGAGGAAAACCTTGTAACTGGCACATATGTGTTAGAAGGCAGAAAAGTTATCTTAGTAAGACGTAATGAGCCCCAGCGAGCCTTTCCCTGGGCGCACCCATTCTGGCAAACTACAATACGAAAAGATTACTCTGTACATTCATTACTCTTTCAAATGTGCTTCACTCGAGATTTAAAGAGCCACCGTAATACACTACAATAGGTTACAGCAAGAAACAACTTTGCAATATAATTTACCTTAAATTGCATATGTTCAATACACATTATTGCATTGTTTTCTAGATCAGAGAAGGTTTCTGCCAATAGCTCCCCTGTATATATGTTTGTATTTAAGTTTGTATGCATGAGGAACAAAAAATATATATATATAATCATGTTAGGAAGCAGACTTTGAAATTTGCTATTTTTAAACAGAAATGACATTAAAGGACTAGCACCAAACAGGAAATTGATTTAATTTTAAAGAGTACTAAAAACTGACCATACATTTTACTAGCAGTTTTTCTCTACAGTAAATAACTTCTATAAAATTAGGATTTGTGCAGCTCCTATATGCCAATGTGTGGCTCAGAGTGCTTGATAAGGGTCTAACTGCCAGATAAAAATCGGGTGCCTATATTTTGACCACTACAGAGACAGACAAGCAGACTCATTTGAATTAGAACATGAAAGCAGTTAATTGAGGTGTGATCAGCTAATTTACATATAAATGCTGCAACATCAACATGGGATTGACCAGGATTGATTTACTTTTTAAAAAAAAAATGAACACCACGACATATACCAGTTTTCATGCTGTATAAGAATAACCTAAAAAAAATATTTTTTTGAGGTTGGCAGAGTCCCTTTAAGATCCAGTGTTGCGATTTTATTTAGTGTAATTAGCCAACTCCTAGTTCTGGAAGTTCGCAGAAAGAAATATGTATATCATTAATCTTATTTTCAAGAAACAATAAAAAAAATTCTGCTTATGGAGAATTAATTACAATAGATAGGTAGATGGATCTTAATTTGAAATTTCTGCCTAAAATAGAAGTGATCAAGGTCAGTTATTTAACACTAATTTAGATTTTTTTTTTAATTATAACAACCAATTGAAAATATCCTTGTCTAAACGTAATGCTTTCATTTTACTTTAATTGCAACTGTTGCTGTGTCCCCTTTATTTGCATAAAGTCACCTTTGATTTGTTAATCTAGTAACGACGATTATTTATGGACAGGAAAGTCATAAAACATACCCATTTTAGGTGTGGCTAACAGGCTCTCAATTGACTTTAAACACACTACCAATAAGGGTATAATCGAATACTGTAGGCAGGAGAAATACCTCTGAAAATTTAATTTTACTAGATAGTACTAAAAGATTAGTTTTGTTTTGTATATTCTTTGTATATTGCAAAGTTGTTTAACCCACTGCAACATATGGTTGATGTACTAAAGTGGGACTTTAACAGAAAAAGAACAGCACTCTCCACAAGAATTTGGTTTAATAAATTATTTTCTAATAATCAGATTCTGTATACCTTCGAGGAGCCGACTGTACGACTCTCAAAGTATAACCTGCCCTACAGCAAATACACTGATACCAACTGGCTACTCGAGGCCCCATTGACAGTAAAGAGGTAATAGGCTTCCCCAGTCTGGATTTCGGCTTAAATTTACACAGTGTATTATGAACAAGTTTCCAATAGACTGGATCGCATTGGTGTGTGTAAATGCATCAAATGTGTTATTAAAATGTAATCAAAGGAGATTACAATTTTTGATACATTTATCCTCAGCCGTGCGATTGGTTTTCCAGTTATTTTTAGTGGTATCAAAATGTGTTTTTTTTTATTCATTTTTTTATTTAACTGTAAGGTTAATGCAAATTGTATAGCAGCACACGGTGTCATCATTCCCTATATATATATATATATTTATAAAATAATATGTTTATTATACAATACATTGGACAGCGGTGATTGAGCAAGGTCTCCAGCCTCGGACATCACAGGATTGGTTCTGCCGCCAGAAGTGTAACAAACAGCAAAGCAATGGATCGGTGGGATGTCTGGCAGCATTGGATCTATAGTATTTCAGAGACATACTGTAGTGATGTCTACACAAGAGCGGAGAACTCTATAGCACCAGGATCTAGGTGCCGTAGGTTGATGAGGACTGCAGAGGCAGAATACACTACTGCATCGATGGCTAGGTTTGATACATTACATATGCGGAGAAGCACAAGTCTGTACATTGATGGGCTGGACAAAGCTGCGAATATGTTATCCTGTGTGCTTCCGATGATTGTAAAGAGCGCAGGAAGAACAAGGTGCAAACTACACGTGTAGGGAAGGCGAGAGCGTGAAATAGCGTCAGTGGCTTCACATGCTGGCGATGGTCATCTCTGTGAGAGATAAAACAAAAAGAGTTAAAAAGGGACATGGAATGCACATAGTTTAAAATTTGCTCTTTTAAACAAGATCGAAAATTCTAAAAAGTGTCTTATTCATGAAAAAAAATATTTAGTAAAACTTTTTTAAACTTATTGGAAATTAACCGGAAATACCTATGTGTGAGTATAGCTGTCCGACTCTAGATCTCATTGGCAGACATGTATGACCCATACAGCTGTATCACTGCACATTGGCAGGGACAAACCCCCAAAGCAGTTTATTCTTATACAGGAGCTTCATTTTCTAAACATTTTTAAAAGACCCTGTTAAATATCAAATACCCTCTTTCAGTTGCAGCAAAAAAAAATAATTAATGTCTTCAATGGCATTTCCTTTAAGATTTGGCTAGCTGAGGCATTATATATTGTGCCCTGTATTTAAGTTACAAGTACAGAAAATAGAGCCCAAGATTTTCAGTGGAGTTAATGGGTCACTGTAGTCCAAAAAAAAGTTTAATTCATGTATTTACAAGTATATGTTTTATACATTAAAAGCGATACCCGGTTAATAAAAATTAACTAATCGAAAACAAATAAAAAAGTGTGTTGGATCTGCCTTTATCTCACCAATGAATTGTGGCAATAAGGACTCCCGGTTAATTGTATTTTATAATCTGATCTACATTAAACCAATATGAATAAGGCTCACTGGCCCGCTGTTTCCTGTAAACTTATCAGGGCAGAGGTGGAAAAAAACAATCCTACAATGTCTATATTTAATGTTTTTTTTCTACACTATAAAGTAAATTATGTATGTTACAAAAAATATAATCTATAAAATACAGGTTATAATAATTTGGACTACAGAAGACCTGTAAATTCAAAGTCAAGTTTATATTTTTACAAATTAAAAAATACAAAATAGGTGCTAGAATCACAAGAAAGCAGCACTATTAAATTACACGTTTATGGTGAACATATACATGTTTAAGTGTCATTTAATGACAAGAGGCTTATACAATATTATTATTTACAAATTTTAACACTGGCACCACTCAACCTACAAGATTTCGTGTATGTGCAGGAATCTATAATGCCTTGTTTATTCAATATGTCTTCAGCATACAGGAGCCAGGAGATGTCTGCTTTATACCATGGTCAGCAGACCATAAAGATCTCATCACATCCCTAAAAGGATTTTTTTTGTCTCACATAAAAATAGCTTATTTTGCAAGACTGCACTGGAATTCAGAAACCTATCCCTGTGGATATAAGTCTGTTTGTGTTCATTAATAACAAAAAAGTAGTGAAAATATAACATTATATAGAGATTTATCTTCGTCAAATCTATGAAATGTTCTGGTATCTAGTCTTTCAAATTCGGGATATTTGAAATACAAAAAAATAAATGTATAAGTAATCTAAATTCATTGTAAAACATGACAGCTTTTTCAATTGGTCATTCTCTTATGCCCAATGCTAATCGTTCCAATTATTTTATTAAAATAGCATTTCAGTTTATATACTTTATGTTTCTGTACTTTTTGAAAGACAAATGACAAACATGGTTCTTGTTTAGAATTCAATTTTATCTTTATTGCACTTGGTAAAGAAATTCGTTCAGATACAAATAAATTCTACCTCTCTATGACTTTCCCAGCATTTCCACTTAAAATTGCAACAAACTATTAAAAAATTCTGTTAATTCTTATGCATACCTTTCATTTATCTTTTCTCTGTCACTGAATTTGGATAAAACTTATGGACACTACACACAGGGAAATAAACAGCAAATGCCCCAGTTATTGTGGAACAGAAATGGGTATTTGAGTATTTTGAGAGTAACTGTTCGATAATGGAGCTTGGAAACTGGGTATGTTAGACCGTTATCTAAAAAGTGTCTCCATTTCTCTTTACATAGTGATAAGCAAGCAACGTATGTTTATTTACATGTATGTATGTATAAATAAAAAAATAAAAAAAAGTATTGGTCTTTGTGACTGCACCAATATAACCAACTGGGCATGCTCTGTCAGTTGGTCCCTGTGTCAGTTGGTCCCTAGATGGCCCTCTATAAAATAGTTAGGTAAGGCTTGATGAGAAAAAAAAAAAATTTGAAAAGTAGTAATTAATGGTTTAAATGCACAGTAAATATTTCAATCATGTCCCAGGCTGTATAAGCTCCAGATCTCTCCACCCCCTACATGAAGTATGGTGTCTGAAGTAGAGCAACCCATAGAGGGCTATGTAAATTTAAATACAACTACAGCAGGATAGTGTGTGTGTGTGTGTGTGTGTACACGACTAGCAGCTAAGGCTTTCAGAGTTTCAGAGTTGTTTTCAATGTGGCACTTCCCCCTTGGAGGATCTGCTCCAGCCACAATACTTCATTCAGAGGGTGGAACGATTTAGAGTTTGTACAGCACGGACAGATCATTGAAAAATAAAAAGTAACTGTTTAAAATGTACAGTAAAAGTTTTTTTTAAGACTGTATCAGTGACTCTTATGAAAATCAAGTCATTTAAATACCTAACTTCAAATCTCCATTACTCATAATTACAACTGGTTATTAAGTTGCAGAAGTGATATTTATTTATACGTATAGTCTCATTTCTGGACCTTTGCGGAGCCCTTGTAAAATGGGGGAATTTCATCATACACAAAGCACTGCTCCAGGTTGGCACAGACAACTGGTGTTTGCACAGAGTGATTGTTTAAGTGCTGTTCTTACGCTGTTGAGATAATGTGAAGAACACGAGAAAACAAGGTAAGGCCCTGAAACAAAAGATTATCTCACTTACAAGACAAAGAGTAAACAGAGTTAAAGCAAATCACTTGGGTCACCGGCAACGTGATCAGGAGGAAAGACGATCTGTGTGCAGATTAATACAGACATCGTCCCAAAATCACGCAGGCCGGAGTCTGTATAATAATAGGGCCGCTGTATTTTAGGGAAAATAACTTGTGGTAAATGTGTAAATATTGAACTTAAAACTAATTTCAGAGAAAGTCTTCATGCTGTAAATTCTATACTGTGTATTGGATGTTTGTCTGGTTTAGGAGCTGAAGAGCATGCTCCTATTTATGGAGTAATAGGGCAGGAATTTATTGAATCATTAAAGCTTTTGGAATTTAACTCCTACCACCGTCTCCTGTACATATTCAGACACTTTGCATATGTAACTGGAAGTCCTGGACCTGCAAAAATGGAAAAACAACTCTCTCTTTACCAAACTATCATGGATGTCAGGTACCAGAAAGTATTTAGCAGAATACAAAATAGCTTTATGACCATATTCTGCCTAATTATGTTTTAGACTCCACTTTTTTCAAACAAGGAGTAACTTAAAAACATGATTTTCAGGTGATACTGTCCCTTTAAAGGACCAAGTAGTCCCATATTTACAATATGCTCTTTCAACGAAGTATACGTATACGGGTAAAATATATTTTTATTTAATGAATAATGAATCTCAACTTTCAGTGGTTCTCCAATAACTTCATTCAAATTTATATTAATTAGTATTTTTCTGCGAAAGAGCATAATGTAAATATGGGACTACTTCATCTTTTAAAGACACTGTGTCACCCCAAAATCATGTTTTTAAGTTACACCTTGTACTAGTCATTTTTTCTAAAAACAAACTAAGATGTTCTGCATTGCATGTGGAGCATTACTATGCAAAAAAAATATGCCAAATACCTATTAGCTGCTTTGATATGCTAATTAGATCCCCAGTCTGCTTCTTTGTTTCTGTGGTGACAGAAACAATGATATTGACTATTACCATTCAGTTAGATCCCCTCCCCGAACGGTTTCAAGGTACTAATGGAGTATATTAGAAATACTGAATCTCTCAGGAATCACTAGAGAAAAGCCTAGACCACTGTAATGCCCTATTTTAAATTATGCATTTATTATTAATAAAAGTTCCTGTTTAGTGGTTTTCGCCTCTAGTTCAACCAATTGTCTCCACCATGATAAGGTAATCAAGAGGGGTTAAGCCAAGGTCTGAAGGTTTGTGTGGTCCTTTATGAAATATTTCATTAGATAAGAGGACAAGCATTTATAGACTGCGCACAGCGCAAAAGCCAAGGGAAATGACACGCCAAGTATCCAGCCAATGAAGACCAGGGTTATGTGCCTGAAAAATTAGCACGGCTTGCTATACAAAGGCACCTCTCCCCATTGACCTTTTAGAGGGTGGATACCACCAACAGTTGTGTCTGTTATTTAAAAAAAAGTTTAATCTCCATTATTCTTTGTTGTGGTTTAAAAAAAAAAAGAAAAAAAATCACTGAATATGAACTTTATCAATGATAAATGCCTAATTAAAAAAATCTAGTCCTTGTTCGAGCACTAGTTGTTCTTTAAGATGAAAAACTTGCTTTTGAACTGACACAACCCCTTTAACTCTCCATTAGGATTTTCATAATCAGTTCATTGAACACCCCTTTAATTTCTCCAACGACAGACATCGTGCATCAATGAGCGCCTTTCTAGACTTCCAATATCTATTATCTCTGCCCCCTTTATAAGTCAAAGCAGGAACTACTTCTATTAAAGGCCCATTGTTAAGTTCATTAATAGCACTAATTATCAGCTAGGACTACATTACAAAAGACTTTTATTCTGTGGATTACTTACCCTGGGTATTGTGCAATCACAATGATAGATTGTTAATTATCAAGAAACCAATCTCCGATTTTGAACAATTTTCTGGCATTCCAGATATGAGGCCGATCTGGTGACCTGGAGGTCATACGCAGTCAAAATACAGTCTCCATGCCACGCAACTCTGCCATGCGAATGTCATACCAAAATAGTAAAATTAGACAGGGAAGTTCCTGTTGGACTTTATTTTTTATTTATATATTTATTTTTTACTTTTTAATTTTTTAGAAGGACACTGCAAATGCACCAGTTGTGGCATCACCAAACTGATTATTAAAAAAAAAAATACTAGTTATATTATCGATTGTACTTGGTATTTTAGGTTCATGAATCATCCTCAACCAACCCCTGAATGCTCTGTGTGTCAGCAACCACTAACTAGCACTATAACAGTTTGGTGTGGGGTACAAACAAGATTAGCACATGCTCACGTTGATTTTTGCAGCTGGCTGTGAGAATGAGAATGCTGGGCTCTGTTCTCAGCCTATATATCACTTGGCTAATTTATCACCAACAGTATGTGTCAGCCTTGTAATCCCTCCCCCAAGGAGCCACATGCTGGATGTGTAAGGAAGTTCTTTTTTTTTTATTTCACTTTTTTTTGCTCTTTGATGTATTCCATTTCTGTACCAGCATTATTTTTGTCTGCATAGATATGGATATTTAGATCCAGATATACCATATTTACCAGAATCTAATGTGCACCTTTCTCACAGAAAACCAGGTCCCGAGTTTGATGGCGCACTAGATTCAATGGCAAAAAGGAAAGCACAGGACACACTGCGACACCACCATTACTCGCTTCCCGTCTCGCTAGAGTGGGTGACCGCCGAAAGAAGTGGCACTCAGAGAGACCCAGCACA
Organism: Discoglossus pictus; assembly: GCA_027410445.1. Lineage (NCBI taxonomy): Eukaryota > Metazoa > Chordata > Amphibia > Anura > Alytidae > Discoglossus > Discoglossus pictus. The sequence goes on along the minus strand of CM050173.1, from coordinate 49,972,510 downwards.
GTGGCACCCATAGAGCCCAAGCACAGTGGCACCCAGAGAACGCATTACATTCGCCAGCAAAAACATTTCTTTTTTCCATTGGTTCCAAATTAGGAGTGCACATTAGATTCGATGGCGCACTAGATTCGAGTAAATACTGTATATTGAGATATTTACCTTCTTGATGTGGTAATTAGAGCAGTTGATTTGTATCTATTGTTATGATTACCACATGAGCCATTGTATTATTATTCTTCAGGGATCTGAGTTGCATACAAGTCCAACCTAAAGACGTTCTCGTGACTATCTCATCTGTAACCCCGGGCCTGCCTAAATACAAGACAGATGACTGACAAAAGCTAGATGAATAAAATTAGACTACCTTCCTTAATGGAGGGATCACTGTTTTTGTTTTTTTTTATAAAAAAAAAAAAAGAATCTTGCAAATCTTTATTTGCATATCTAAACATGTTATTGACAAATGCTTAAAAACATGTTTTAAACATTTTAACCTTCCAAATAGTCCCTGTTTGTAAGGGACTGTTTGTAAGGTTAAAATGGGTATAAAAATAGAGCTTATTAATAGCTTAAATGCTAATAAGATGTTTAAATACACAAATAAAACACATAATGCATTATTTTAATATTAAACAGGGAGCCTTTCATATCCCTTTAAACTGAGGAAGGGCAGAGCTGCATGGTTGGGTGCAGTGCATTGGAACAACTATAATAGATAAGCACCAGCTAAGGTATGAACATGCCCCTTCATTCCCCAGAAACCTTATTGTGATGGAGAAATGCAAGTCTGCTACACCCAGAAAAACAACTAAGCTTTAAAAGCTATATTGGATTTATTTTATTAAAAACAAACAAAAAAACAACTAATCAGTTATTAAATAAACACATTTTATGGTTACTACATTGGCCTTTTAAGGCAAATCATTTTTAAAAGAGAAGATACAAATTGTGCACCTTCAGAATTATACTGAGACGCCATCTAGTGGTAGAAACAAATTACAATTCAAACAAGGGAATAAATATCTAGTTTACCCAATGACAAACAACTTTTGCAGAGTTTAATATAAAATAATTCCTGTTAGATGCTATATATTTATGCATCGCTTTATATTCATTATTGCACATTATTAAATCTGTGCTGCATTAGTAAGTATTTTCATTTTAAAAAAATGAAGTAAAAAAAACATAAAAAATATTTATTTTCTGAACTAGAACAATGTGGGAATCATTTTTACAAAATTAATACATAAAAATAGTCCTGTTTTCAAATATGTGCCATACTGGGCTCCTCTATTAGTGTTATCAGGTTCCCCCATTTTTTTATATGTTAAGTGGGAGGAAGCATTAGGAATTGTGTATATTTTTTTATTATTATTCTAACAACAACATAATAATAATAATAATAATAATAATAATACTACAGCAGTTAACAGATTTTAATTTTAACTCAAGACTCTTCACAGACACACAAACTGTAATACCGGAAAAGTCCACAGTCTGAGGTAACAATTATGATAGAGCATACAGTAAATTCATAAGAAATTGTTTAGAGGTTGATTATTAATTTAATATTGTAATATAAAAGTATTTATGAGCTTAGCAAATAAAAACATAAATAAGTAAAAGCAATTTTTATGTAAGTGCAATACTACACAACCTCAATGATGAACAGTGTGAATCAAGAGCTGCTGCTACCAACTGGATGGACTAAAGGATTACCTTAGAGACTGCAATATTGAAAAAATAAAAAAACACTTTTTTGCAAGGTCATCTGCAAAGCGTCCAGACGTCACTTCTATCTAGCTCAGTGGTACCTACTATGTATGTGATGACAAGTGATGTCCTATCTAGATGCGCATCAGATGAAACATGTGGCCACTTACTTGTCTTTTACTTGTGGTAGTAGGAAGGATGAACAGATCCACCACCTCTGATGGAATGGACTGCAGTAGGAGAGGATGCTGGGTAATGGCCAGGGCGAATTGGCTTAGCTGAGAAAGAGAGATTACAGAAAAAAAAAAAAAATGACAGGGTGAAAATAAAGTATATTTGTGAAGTATCCAATATGGTTAGAATCCCATTTATTTACTGGAGGTCTATACTCAATATTAGAAGAAGCAAATAACAAAAAAAAGTAGTGAGGTATTAAACTGAGAAGAGAAAAAAGGTTTTAAATTAGCAAAAGGGTTTTAAAAAAAAAAAATCAAAAAAAAATCAAATGACTAGAGAGGTTCCAAATATGGTACAACTTAAAAACTTTAAAGTACTTTATCAATAATATATTTTTTTATTTAATAAAAAAATATATTCCTACAGTAAACTTACATTGAAGACAATTTTTTGCCTGTCAGGTGACCTTTCTGTTTCATTAACTAAATATATGAATCTATTTGTGATAGTAGCCGATTGGCAATTAATGGCAATGATCTTCCGAGGCTTGCTGAGGGTTCACAGTCTTGAGTGAAGTCACCTGCACAAGATTGCCAGGGACCAGGTCTAGTCTTTTCTGTGCAAGCAACTGCACTCAAGACAATGGACCCAAAGCATCAGGGGCTGATTACTAATTAATGATAACGATCTCTCATTAAAATGTACCATTCTGAGGCGTCAGTCAGCCTTTCTGATCCAGCCACAAAGATTCCGATTTTAATTAATTACAATGAACTATCATTAACAAAACAGATATGCCATTGGGAGGCATTGGCTCCACTTTCCTGACTGCAGACTGAGCATACCTAGCCTTTTTCTGCAGTCAAGACAATGGAAAGATATTAATCTCAGTTTGTGAGTGGATCAGGAAAGAGAGTAGTCAAAATGGCAAACTTGATAAAATACCTACAACCACCACCAGTTTTACATAATACTATAAACATTGCAAGTTGCAGTAGTTTGCCCGCCAGCCTCTGTTCCACCCACAAAACACAATTCTATTTTTGTTAATGAAGGATCATTGTCTTAGGCCCCTTATTCAATTGCAATTTGGCCAATTGAATAGGGGTCTAAATAAGCACATAACATATTTTTTTAAAGAAGTTTTTAGTTAGTAAACATCTATCCAAAAGCAAGGTTTTCACTAACTAAAAACTTATTTAAAAAAAAAATGTTATGCGCTTATTTAGAGCCCTATTGAATTGGCCAAATCGAAATTGAATGAGGGCCTTAGTGATTAGCCCATCTAGTTTGTCAAAATCCTATACCATTTTGTTTAACCCTACATTCCCAAAATGAAAGTTAAATTGTAAAAAGAACTTCTGGAAAAAAAACTTTTCAATGACACTTCTAAGAGTCCCGTGTAGCCATGTGTGACACTCACCGATCTGGGCAGAGTGTGCCCTCCTTGCCATGTTCTTGGCTCTCACGGCCTCCTTGATACGGTCTACCTCCTGCTGGTATCTCTTGCGGTCACGCATTGCATTCTCTTTGGCTTCCCTAAGTGCCCCTTCCAAGGCCTTAACTCTCTCAGCTGTAGCTCGAAGACGTTTTTCCAATTTAGGAAGCTCACAACGCAGATCTGCATTATCCCGTACCAACTGGTACCCAAGAGGAGAGAGCGAGACAGAGTAGGATTAAGGGCAGACTATACAACCAGTGGGAAAGCAGTGACACCTACTGGCAATTGCATGACATGACCATCTCCAGAAGAACCGGACAAACCCAACATTAATTAATTTATTGAGGTTTCAGTCATTTATACTGTATAATAAGAGTTAAAATAAGCATTCTCTGCATTTAAACTTTCTACCCATTCTGCCAGTTTGAAACAAAATGATAGATTCCCCTGTAGCATAACTGCATATAAAAATGTAATAAATTAGAAGTTGTGTATTTTTTGTTTTTTACTTTCTAAAACCATTTTCCCTATTGTCAAAAAATCCTCTTAAACAAAAACTCACTTAAGTATATGACTACAGTGGCCCTTTAAAGAATATGAATAGTGCCATATATGCAATATGATATATAAAATCGAGCAAACTACACTCGAGAACTGGTAAAATGTTTTTGAAAATAAATAAATGCAGTTTTTAAGTTATGAGCCAGTGTATTCTATTATTCAATAGGGGAGACATTTTGTTTCTACATACAGTCTTAAAGCCAAGTGCTTTCAAAAGGACTAACATAAATCAAATCACTCAACTTGGCTCCATGAAGCAACTCAAAAAAGACAATAGCTGCTAGTAATAATCAAATTTATATAATTCGCCTGTATTTATTTTTCAGCTTTAAAATAACAACTAACAAATAAAAAAGGAACACTGAAAGTTCAGAGGTCATTTAGAACATTTTATTAAATCTGGTCTGTCTTCATAGTCATTACCCCACCGTAAAAATATTTAATATTACTACCAAAGAGTAACAGAAAATTTGATCATAACAGTGAACATTTAACGGGTAGAGCATTTCCAATTTGGATATCAGGATATCATTGGATATATTCTATTCCACCGCATACCCCTAGAAATCTCTACATGGTTCTTTCAGGTTTTCACCAATTTAAAAATTCTCTGAAAGCTCAACTGTTCAGACAAGATTATAACCAGGCTTCCTAATGTCCAATAAACAAATGCCTCCTTTCATGAAAAAAAAAAAAAAAAAAACTTTTTGTATTTTGTTAATAGCTATTTAAATGCAACAAATATATGGTGTGACTTTAAGGTCCCTATTATGAAGAGCTGGATAATGGACCACTCGCTCAAACATACATCTCACCTGTTTGTGAACTTTGGTGAGCTGCTCAAGGTTGTTCTCAAGAAAGGATATTTTCTGTTTCTGGGCAGCACTTCCTCCTCCATCATCACTGTCCAGCTCAACACTCTGGGAACACAGAAATGGTGCCAACCATGAAACTGAAACTATGATCTCAAAATGATGCCCTCTTCATATGAAGATATACAGTGGTGTTTGGGACATGTTTATATAAACTTTCCAACAGTTGAACGGTGAACAACGATACAGTGGAACTAATAAGTAAAACAGCCCTAGAAGGACCAGTGTAAAAGGAACTAGAGGCATTGACTAAAAACAATTTAAAATATATATTAAAGCTGCTGCTAAATCGGGGGCAGGCAGCTTTGTTTTGACAGTGGTTACATTTTTTTGTGCCTGCAAATTTAGCAAAGGGATCTTCATTGGTTGCAGACTTGCTTTGTTAAAGTAATTTCCATTGGCAACAAGCTTTTGTTGTAAGGTCAGCTTATGAAAGCGTGCATCCCCTCTTATCTAAAGACCCTGTTGAAATGCTCTACACCAGTTTCTCAGCTTAAAACTCCCCCCCCCCCCCTCTTAATGAGTATATATCATAATGGAGGCAGTTGGAGGCTTTTCTTCAACTGCAGTGGTCCTTTAAAATAATTTTTAAAAAACCTCTTAAAATCACACACAAAAAAGAAGCAGACCTTTGTTTTGCTTGGGGAATCTGCGAAGGATACAAAGTGTGTGGACTGCTTGACCAAAATCATCCCTTGAACATCCATCTAATCTACAGCAAGACTGGCAATTATAACCGAATATCATTATTTTGTGTGTTATAATTCCAGTTTTACTTTACAAACAAACAATCTGTTGTACTAAATATTATTGTATATCCCGTTACAGAGTCTTAAGTGCATATATACAGTTCACTTACACACTAAAAAAACATAGTGTTTTTTTTTTGTTTTTTTTAAGGGGATATGTTTTTTCACTGTGAAAAATTGGCGTTTTCTAACTTTTATAGCTCTGGGTAATTCGAAAGTCCCATAGGTTGTTACATATTCAACAGCCTTATTAAATTGTTATTTGGCCAATTGAATAGGGATCTATATAATCACATAGCATATTTCTTTACAGAAGTTTTTAGTTCGTGAAGACCTTGCTTTTGGATAGAAGTTCACCAACAAAAAACTTCTGTAAAAAAAATATGCTCTGTGCTGATATAGAGCCCTATTCAAATCGGCCGAATGGCAATTTAGTAAGACAGTATATTTCCTTTGTAGTGGCTGAATTACATTATACATTTTTTTTGGGGGGGGGTTGAAGTTATTGCAGGAGTAATAACGTGGATAAGCAGTTTTGTGGTTAACCCTTCCATTCACATACCCATGTTACATGTCTTTGCTACTCTCTGACCACATACTATAGGAAGAAGATGTAGAGCATAAAAATTTATAAAGAGCAAATAAAACAAAAACAAGCTATTTGTTCATAGTCTTACAGTGTCACGGTACCTCTAGGGAAAAATAGTCCTAAAAACATAAATCTGCATATAGGCGGAATTAAAAAAAAAGAAAAAAAGTAACATTTTAGAATGACTTTCTATACTATGTATACAATTGCCACAGACCATAGCCTTAACTGATCATCTATTTTGCCCTCATTTATGGAGGGTGATCCTAACAAACTATTTTCTTAGAAAAGTGAATATTTACTTGTGTTGCACTTACCTTTTTGACTCTGGTGGTAAGATCCTGAACAAACAGTCTACGCAGGTTGTGCAAGGTCTGGAGTTCTCTGGCCTAGATATAGAAAAATAAAAAGTATATTACACATATATCTAAACAACAAGATAATGCATTCACTTTACTGCAACATTGTTATGTTTGTTTATGTATTTTTTACTTGTACAGTGGCATAGGACATACCATGTCATTATATAGCTAAAACATAATAACAAATACAGGGGATGGACATAATCACAGAAACATCACATGAAAAAGTAGTTTAACAAGTTCACAATTACAAAGAAGATGCAAGTGTGAAACATTAGGTTGTATTGCCCATTAACAGTAAGTGCCTACTATTATGCTGTCTGACAATCGATATGTGAATTTTCAAAGCAACCAACAGAGTTACAAGGAGTAAAAATAGTTGATGCCTGAATTGCGGGTGTATTGGTCACAAAAACTGCAAATGTATTTAATATATCAAGGGGTACCGGGTTAAAAATTATGACAACATGGATCAAACGAAACTTGGGGAGAGAAAGTGGAGGATGGAGGCTTTTCTTCTTAATAAAACTGATGCACATTTCACTGTCCTCTAATTCAAAAAGGTATTTTAAAATGATTTTTGGTACTCCGTTTAATGATGTAGTACCGATTAATTTCTCCCTCTTTTAAGCGGAGACGAACATGGTTAAGGCATGTAATTTTAGGGAGGGGGCAATACAGTCTTGAAATAATTCTCATAAGCCCAGAAATGGCCCACAATAAACCGTATTTGTGCAAGATATAGATAGTACTGTATCAATAATTTCCCCCCCAATTACCTGTGTGTCTGTATATGATGGGTCTAGAGTGGGGACATGGCCAAAGTGGCAAATGGAAATTAAGTGGAGGTACCAATAGGAGTTCTCTATTGCTGTGAGTTTCCCTTATTGGCAACCTATTATCCATCTTAAAAGCAGAAAAGGGTTGTTGAAGCATGCAGTTTTAAGGAATATCCAAGGGTGTGGTCTATGATAAACTGTGCCTCTGTCCCATTGTTATTATGGTCTTAATTATTGATTTGTAAACTAGTTGACATATTAAGTATTTTTTTAAAAATAGAGGTGTTAACACTCTCAGCAACCCAGTATTTGGATTTTGCATCCAATTTATATACATCCTATCCCATTGTATTGTATTTGTGATAGGCTTTTGTTGTTATATTTATGGAACTGTAGCCAGATTTGGGGCATCAAATTAGTTCAGCCTTCCAGATAGAAGGATCCTTCGAGGCTCATAGGGTCTCTTCTTACTTTGCTATATATCTGTGCTTTGGTTGTTCCCTTTGAAAATTGACTTCCATTCATATCAGAACATCCTCAAAATTACAGATTGGAAATCCAGACACTAGACGATTTGGAGAATAGGAGTATTAACCCTTTATGTGTATGGTATTCTTTATTTTAATTACGGCGTGGGTTTGTGTTTATTAAATATTTACATATGTCACATTTGGAACTACCGCTACATCACGTCAAACTTAAATTAAACCTATCATGTTGTTATCTAGGGTCTGGGATCATATAAAAGAATAGATATTGCATGATTCACATACCACGGTCTCTTCCAGGCCTTTGAGATCCTCACGAGACTGCTCCCTCTTCTCATTAAGAACCCTGTAGGGAAACCATAGTACTTCATATACAATGTAAATATCCTATATGTGAAACCATCTTACAAGGATTATAGTATAATTATTCATTCATGTAAGACTGATTAAGCAGAGTTTAATTGTATTGCAATCCACCGAATGTAAAACGTTTACTTGTATGTATTGTCCAGTTCTTGATCCTGAACATATGTTCTCCTTAAAAGGGCTTTCAATTGCACTACTTTATAGTATTTAGATTTTTTTTTTTAATTAATCACATACTAATCTATATCACTTAACATTATTTTCCAAATAAAACAAATATTTTACACCACATCAGCTTAGCTGGTCAGTCTGTAAATCATTAACAATAGGAGTGAAACACATCAAGTGAAGTTAATTTACTCTTTCCCCATGCAGGGTCTTCAATGCTTTTAATATTTATACATACATAATTATTATCTATTTAGGGAACCCTCCCCATTCACACATGAAACCAGTTTGACAGCTCTAGACTCTGATTAGAGAAGATTGCTTGTTGGGCCACAGTAGACTTTGCATAAGACAAACATTATCTTCTGGACAGGATTGGGTTGTCTTATGCAGACTCAAAAAGGCATTGCACAACATGACAAGCACTGCTTGAACGTAAAAATCTTCAGGAATGGTCAGTATTATCAGTGTCCTACATGTTATATTCTGACAAAACAATAAATGGAAATAAAACTTACACAAGTCTCTCTAATTCTGCTTCTCTCTCCTGATCCTCAGTCTTCAGCTTCTCATAGTCAGACGTTAACTTGTCCTTCTGAAGCTGCAGTTTCTGATTCAGACTTTAATGGACCAAGGAAAACAAGAAGGGTGTTTATTGAAATATATTATCAAGAATTCAATGTAAAACACAAACATATATAGCTAATAACTTGAAGTCTAAAACATTAAAGTATCCTTTAAATATCCCATCCACATCTAGTATACTCTTGTGTGAACTTTAGTATTTCAGCAGAACAGTAAGCCCCAGTAGCATAACCCTCTGCCTCAAGCTAGAGATAGACTGCGTTTGAGATGAGAGCTTCCATCTTGGAAAGAAAGAGTCAGTTTAATGTAAGCTTGACTTATGTCAGCAAGGCTTACATAACTATTAATGTTCTCAGTTTATCAAAATGTGATGTTTCAGACAGACCACGGTGATCCTTTATGGTTTAAATGTGAACATTATAGAAACTGAAAAAAAATAGGAAGCACAGGATTCCTCAACGTTCCACCAAGGGCCTTCACAAAGACTAAAACATTAAGAGGCAGCATAAGAACACTTCCACACTTACTTCTCTTCCACCCAATCCTAACATGCTTTACTACTGTCACTATTGCCCTATTTTTTTTTTTTTTTTTACCACTCTCTCCCTTTTGTTTACATTTTCCTTATATATTCTCATTTCCTTTTCATTGTTCCCAGTTGAACCTCCCTCATTAACTGGATCCTTTCCTTCTTTCACACTCCAGTGAAGCACCCAATGGAGCACTGGTCTTCGAGTCTCTTTAGCTTGCACACTTCAGATCGGGTAGCTCTTCATATCCCTGGGTGTTTCTAACTGGATTGCACCAGTTTCGCATTCCTGGGACCATCCCTACACTGGCAAATCCTACAGGGTTGCACCAACTTTGGGTAGGTTCACTGTAAAAAGTTATGCTGTGCTTCATAAGGGGCATTTTAAATGCAGGTATATGTAGAACCACATTCATGTTATAGGAAACAAAAAGCATTTACTAAAAATACCCACATCCTCTAACTAATGAAAATTTAGTTCACTGAAAAGATTATCTGTTGACATTTAGATGTATTTCATGAAACAGATTTTAAAAATATGACTTGAGAGAATTTTCCACAATGAATGCATAAAAAAACAACTATAAACTATAGGAATGTCACACAAGGTATTCTGATGAACACAATTGGAAAATGTACCTTACAAATCCATTTGAAGGAGGAAAAATAGCATATTATTATTATTATTAGATTTGTTGAGCACTTGAAGATTCCGTAATGCTAGGATACACTACACACATGAATAAAATGTGCACATAAATTTGAAGACAATGTCAATTAGATGAGATGGCTGATTGATACAGAAGCATTAGAACAGGAAGAGAAGAGGGCCCTGCCATCATAGGAGCTTACAATCAGTCAGGGCATTAAATGTTTAAACACCACATAAGCCTTCCACTTTTCTTACTCCACTCAAAAGTATGGGACCACAGACACTTTCTACAAAGCTCCAAGGACATTTTTCCTTACTCGCAATGTTAAATCTATTAGCTGCTTTTCAACTGGCATGACCATCGTCTTCATTGTTAAAGTTAGGATTCACTGCAATCTACTATGGTATAATTTGCTTATTCATTAACTGGACGGTAATTACATAAATAATAATATGCTAATGATTTCCTGATTGTCCTCCATGATCTTCAAGAACACACTAACTCACCACTAACTGGAAGAGAAGAAGAGAAAAACAAGAGACATAAAGCCAACATCCGATACACTTACTCTTTCAGATCATCAATCATTTTCTGTTTCTCTTCAATCTCGTCACGTAGCCGGGACAGTTGCTTTTGATGAGCTTCTCTATGATTCTCCATTTGTTGCTCCAGGGTTGTCTGACATAGAACAAAATACAGAAGTTATCACTGCTAATTATCCCTCTTACCCACTATACCATTCATCTTCCTTTTTATTCTTCACAACATTAAGGGTATGCTACTGAGCTGGACATAGGACTAAAATAAAATACTAGATCACTTCCTTATCCAGAATCTATTTTTTCTGGAGTGATTCTTTGATCATTTCATTTGTTTTTATTACTCTTCCTAATCAGAACCCACATATGTGGTTAAATACTTTAGATTATTTGCAGCTGGAATGATTGTTTATGTTGGATTTCCTTAAATAAATCATTGTATACCCTCAGCAGAAATATAGAATACCAAAAACTGTATAAAATGTAAAAACATTATTAAAGAACTTCCTTTAAAAAAAAAAAAAACTGCCCCTTAGAGAAAACTAAAAACTTTGTGCATAACCAGTTAGTAATAAAAACAAAAAAACAACCCAACTATAGTTAATATCATGCAATTGATAAAGAACTTCCAATGAACAATTTCATTTTCTTCCAGTAAACCAACATTGAAGTTGGTCATTTTAAGCTGTCAGTCAGCCTTTCTGAACCCCATCCACAGAGAGTCAGGGACAATGTACCCAATGTTTAATTGCTAGCCAGTAATTAATGAAATAGGCACATTTGTTTGTTGGTGGATGGGTGGATGAGAGGCTGACAGCTCAAAATGGCAAGTTCCAGTGTTTGTAGGAAAATGCAATAGAATGTTATTTTTAAATTCCACAGTAAAACAAAGTATTTATGGTCTATAGATTTGCTTTTTTTATACCTATTCACACAGTCTGTATGGACATGTTAAACATGTATTATTTACCTTCATTTCCTCAGCATCCTGAAGTCTGGTCAGATGTTCTTTTTCCTTATCTTTAAAGGACACTTCATGCATTTTTTCTGTCAAAAATCAAAGCAGGCATAAGAAAACAAGGCCTAGGAAAGATGCATTATTCTCAAACATTAACATAAAAGTAAGTAATTTGTAGAAGACGACATTTATTATAAATATGTATGTTCTTTGGTAGTTGACAAGCATGCTCCATACTAACTAAACTCAAAAAGGATGAAGCCAGATCTGGTTTTCAAGATATTTCTGTGATGCACTGGTACATTGAAACAACAAGTGGAAAAAGAAATGCAACATCTCCAGATGAAATAGCCACATGAACTTTTGTACAAATAAAATCCAACTTTACATGGGTATTATATGCCAATATAATATTACCATTATAACCTCTTATATCCAATGTATTATTTTATATGCTCTATCACATTTTATAATTGTTTAACTACGAGACCTTGTCACGCTGTTTGCGTGGTGCGTACGACTTAGCGATGAGCGCCACAGGCGCTCATCGCAAGGCGAGCTGTTAAACTCAGAGAACTTAGCGGGACATAAAAAAAAATACAAGACGAAAAAAAATACGAGACGCAAAAAATTACGAGATTAGCGGCCGAACCAAAAAGCGGAAAAACACACTAACGACACCTACAAAAATATCACACAGACAGCATGGGGCAACAGCCCGGACGTCTGAGTGAGCTGGAACGTGAATTTAACTTGATTTAGATGATTTTCGCCACACGAAAAAATTGCCTAAGTGAGGAAAAAAATGGGCGCTGCATAAAATGAAAACGAGGCTACACGACCCTGGACCGCGCAAAACGCATAACACTTTACACATCACACTACGACCTACAAAACACACTATTACAAAACCCGGAAAATGCTCACAAGATGCGCAACACATTAATAACATTACGACTATACAATGATGCTTTATACAATAAACCAACGGCTTTATCTCGCGCACGCAGCCTATTTCGAATGCACACTTGGAACATTCATTACACTTTATAAGCAGGCCACTAACACTCACACTGAATATTGTATGCAGATGCAAAATACAAACAGATTGTTAGCTTTTCAGCCTATCGCTCGCTGCATATATCAAATATAAATAAAGTATATTTATTTATTGCAGAAATAATTATTACTTAATTGAATAAATCATTAACTACATATACATAGAAATATATCTCTCTCAGAGGACCAAAAGTACACAACATGAGAGGCTCGCAAGGAGTGCCTAAGGTCCTCACAGTATAAAACGGTTTCAATTATGTCTCAAACAACATTCCCATGGCTACAAATTTTATTAGCCGTAATTTTTTGACGGGCAAGTCACTAGTAAAAACAATTATCTGTAAGACGTGCTAATCACTGCCTGGATATTACTGGGAAGCCGAGCAGGGACATGCAAATGTGCCCACAAATGCCTCGCTCTTCAATCCATAGACCATTTTAAACATGGCTTCCTTTAAGCTTATGCCTGCTGTATTATACAGCTTTTATGCAAAGCCAATGTTGGATTATACACAAGCTGGGAATCCTATCCACATAGAGCAGTTTCAAGCTTACTGGCCATCATCAGCATGGAGTGGGATCTCCGCTTGTGTTGTGGACCTTATGAGTAGGTAGTTCACTAATATATATATATATATAATCACCCCCTTGGCATTTTTTTGTGTTTTGTTGCCTCACAGCCTGCCATTAACATGGATTGTTTGAAAATTTGCATCATTTAATTTACAGAACTTGTCCACAACTTTATTGTTAAGCAAACAACACATAGAACAAAAAAAAAATAACAGAAAAAGTCAATGTGCTATTGTACTATTCACCCCCCTAAAGTCAATACTTTGTAGAGCCACCTTTTGCAGCAACCACAGCTCCAAGTCGCTTTGGATACATCTCTAGGAGCTTGCCACATCTTACCACTAGGATTTTTGCCCATTCCTCCTTGCAAAACTGCTCCAGCTCCTTTAAGTTGGATGGTATTGCACTTGTGAACAGCAATCTTTAGGTCTGACCACATATTTTCTATTGGATTGAGGTCTGGGCTTTGACTAGGCCATTCCAACACATTTACATGTTTCCCCTTAAACCACTCAAGTGTTGCTTTAGATGTGTGTTTGGGGTCATTGTCCTGCTGGAAGGTGAACCTCCGTCCTAGCCTCAAATCATACGCAGAGTGGTACAGGTTTTGCTCAAGAATATCCCTGTATTTAGCACCATCCATCTTTCCCTCAATTCTGACCAGTTTCCCAGTCCTGGCTGCTGAAAAACACTCCCACAGCATGATGCTGCCACCACCATGTTTCACTGTGGGGATGGTGTTCTTTGGGTGATGTGATGTGTTGGGTTTGTGCCAGACATAGCCTTTTCTTTGATGGCCAAAAAAGTTCAATTTTAGTCTCATCAGACCAGAGCACCTTCCTCCATACATTTTGGGAGTCTCCCTCATGCCTTTTCGCAAACGCAAAACGTGCCATTTTGTTTTTTGCTGAATGTAATGGCTTTCTTCTGGCCACTCTGCCATAAAGCCCAACTCTACGGAGCATACGGTCCGTGAGTTTTGGGGGCGGCCGTCTCTTGGCAGGTTTGCGGTTATGCCATGTTCTTTCCATTTGGTTATGATAGATTTGATGGTGCTCCTGGGGATCAAAGATCTGGATTTGTTTTTATAACCTAACCCTGTCTTTTACTTCTCAACAACATTGTCCCTTACTTGTTTGGAGAGTTCCTTGGTCTTCATGGCAGTGTTTGGTTAGTGGTGCCTATTGCTAAGGTGTTGCAGCCTCTGTGGCCTTTCAAAAAAAGGTGTGTATATGTAATGACTGATCATGCAACACATAGATTGCACACAGGTGGACATCATTTCACTAGTTATGGGACACCTGAAGGTAATTGGTTGCACCAGAGTTTATGGGCTTCATAAAAAAAGGGGGTGAATACATACGCACATGCCAATTTTCAGTTTTCTATTTCTAAAAAATAGTTTTTTGTATATATTTTTCTCATTTCACTTCACTTCACCAGCTTAGACTATTGTGTTCTGATCCATCACATCAAATTCAGATTAACAAAACATTGAGTTTAAGGATGTAATGTAACAAAATAGGTAAAAAGTGAAGGGGGTTGAATACTTTAGCAAGGCACTGTACATATACATACCATGTTTTAAATATACATCATGCGTTTTCTACTACATACATTTTCTTCTTGGTATGCATAACTGACACTCCTTATCACTAGAATGCTAACCATATCTTGTATTTACTACCGATAAAAGTAAATAGTTTATTAGCTAACTTAAATTATAATTTGGTTGTAATTTGAAGGTTCAAGAGCACCCCCTGGTGTTGAATGAATTGACTCTTAAATACTCTTTCAAAAAGAATACATCCTATTAAGAGTTAAATATTTTGTGACATCATTAGGATTTCTGATTGGTTGCCAAATACATAGCCCGAAAGGAATTTCGGATAAGCAAATAAAGTTGTGGGTATAATTGAGGGTAGAAACAGTATCTAAGGGAGGAATATATGAGGAGAGGAGAAAGTGGAAAGATAGAACCAAAATCCAGAGAGGGAGATACATATAGATACACACATACCTCTCAACAAACAGACTCCTGGACAGACACACACCCATTGAGAAACTTTGGTAAATTCTTAAGAACATTCTAACATACTATTGGAATTTCTCCCCAAAACACATAGAAAACTCCAACATGCATTCTACAAAGAAGCTTCCACAGCTCACTAGCAAAATTATTTACACACCTACATACCAAGAACTTCTGCAAAGATCCAGACCTTCATTGGGCCAAGTCATATGATGAAATCAAGTACAAAAAACAGGTATGATATAAAAGTATAATATTTTAAAATGTTATTTATTTTTTGTTACAATCATGGAAATATTTTGTTAATATAGTATAGAATAAATTGCTATATTAATATTTATCTAATAAATACAATATACCTTTGTGAATTATAAGTTGACATATAATTTGCCAATTAATTTTATAAATACGGAATACATCAGCTATTTTAGCGATTTAATATATCCGATAATTGTAACGAAAAGTGTTCTCTTTTTTTTAAAATTAGAGATAATACTATAATTAGACTATAAAATAAAATGGAATAAAAATGTTATATGTTATGTTAAAATAGGTATTTGTAAACATACCAAAACTATCTCAAATGTCATAAATTGCCATATTATAGAAAGTATATTGTACCGGTCATATAATTATGTGGACAATGTGATAACCAACACTTTATAATTGATGTACCTTGATATATATTTGTTACAGTTGTTTATACCAACTTGTTATATTAAAAACATACTGAATTATTATTATTTGTATTAATTTATAATAAATATATTCTCACATAATACAGTTCTGTTTATTTCAGGAGGCCAATGCTCTTAATATATTGTGTAGTAAGAATTTGGAAATTAGTCAAAATTGGCAAATATGTTAAAATAGGTAATTTTTACTTAATATAATTAAAGGTTATTAATATCACCATATTAATTGCCAAAACCCACAACACCTTATAAACATAAAAATATCCCAAAATAACTAACTATCTCTCTAAACGATAACAAAAAACAGATACAAGAAGGGAGCATGAATGATCCAAGTACAACTTTGATTTCTACTACTACCAACAACCAAGCAAGCATCCTTTCCTGAAGACAGCTCAGACAACACAAGAATTATAAATATATGAAGCCACCAACTGATATAATCCTTTCAGAGATAATGGAGATATCTGGTGAGGAAGGAAGCTATACGAACATTACAATGTGATACAGGCCGTCTGAAAATTAGTGACCAGGGAAAGGCAGATGAGCTAAATAGGTTATTTTCTTCGGTATACACAAGGGAGGTACCAGTGGTTGGGACTCTGCAACATAATGGGGCTACACTACCTTCACCAAATAACTGGTTAACGCAGGAAGAAATCCAAAAGAGGTTGGAAAAAATAAATGTTAATAAAGCCCCGGGTCCTGATGAAATACATCCACGGTTAATGAGGGGACTGGGTTCTGTAATAGCCAAACCATTATATCTAACTTTTCAAGATTCACTCAACACTGGGTCACTACCAGATAACTGGAGAAAAGCAGATGTGACACCTATATTTAAACAAGGGAGCAAGAGCAAATCCGGGGAATTATAGACTAGTGAGCCTCACTTCTGTAGTGGGGAAGCTTTTGGAAGAGTTATTAAGGGATAATATACAAGAATATGTCTATTTGAACAGGATTATAAGTAGGAGTCAACATGGATTTATGAGGGATAGGTCATGTCAAACAAATCTAATTCGTTTCTAGGAGGAGGTTAGTAGGAACCTGGATCAAGGCAACTCAGTGGATGTAGTCTTTTTGGATTTTGCAAAGGCTTTTGATACAGTGCCACATGGGAGACTATTGGGCAAACTAAGGGATACAGGAATTGCAGTAAATATCTGCTCATGGATTGAGAGCTGGCTAAAAGACAGGAAGCAAAGGGTTGTTGTAAATGGAACATACTCCGATTGGACTAATGTAGTAAGTGGGGTTCCTCAGGGTTCAGTATTAGGTCCTCTCCTTTTTAACATATTTATTAACGACTTAGAAGTAGGACTGGAAAGTGGTGTCTCCATTTTCGCTGATGACACAAAGTTGTGCAAGGTAAATAAATAATATAATTGTGTGCTTTCCCTCCAAAGGGATTTACATAAAATTGAGGAATGGGCATCTAAATAGCAGATGAGATTTAATTCGAATAAATGTAAAGTTATGCATCTGGGAAGGAAAAATAGCCATGCAATTTATAATCTTAATGGAGTAAATATAGGGGTATCAGATATTGAAAGGTATTTGGGAGTACTTGTGGAAAACCACCTAGGTAACAGTGCTCAAAGCCAAGCAGCAGCTGCAAAGGCAAATAAAATATTAGCATGTATTAAGAAGGGTATAGAAGCCAGGGAAGCAAATATAATTCTGCCACTATACAAATCTCTAGTACGCCCTCATTTGGAATATGGAGTACAATTTTGGGCACCACTTTATAAAAAGGACATTTTAGAGCTGGAAAAGGTACAGAGGAGGGCAACAAAACTAATAAGGGGAATGGAGGGGCTAAGTTATGAAGAAAGACTAACCAAATTAAGCTTATTTTCTCTAGAAAAAAGGCGTCTAAGAGGAGATATGATTACCTTATATAAATACATCCAGGGTCAGTATAAAGATTTGTCAAGGGAGATTTTTGTGACAAGAGGTTTTCAACTGACAAGAGGACATCCCTTGAGGTTAGAAGTAAAAAGATTTCACCTTCAAGAAAGAAAAGGGTTCTTCACAGTAAGGGTGGTTAATCTGTGGATCTACCAGAGGAGGTGGTGACAGCGGATTTGATGGATAACTTTAAAAGGGGACTGGATTTATTTCTAATTAAAAAGGGAATTTAGTGTTATCCTGGATGATTAGAGAGAGTATTGATCCAGGGAGAAATCCGATCGCCAGTATCTGGGGTCAGGAAAGAATGTATTTTTTTTCCCTTTGAGACTATTGGTTTCACTTGTTTTTTTTTCTGTTTGCCTTCCTCTGGATTAATTCATAATTTAAAATAAAAAAAAATATATAATGAAATAATTTTTATATTTTTAACAACTAATTATTTAATAACTAATCCACATATAGCAGATCAGAGGAGATCTTAAAAAGGTTGAACTAGATGGACTGAAAGTCTTTTTTCAGCCTTAATTACTATGCAACTATGTAACTATCATTCTGTCCAAGCATAAAGACACAATAGCTCACAGAATAATTTCCACAACAAGGAGGATACAGAAACATCATTGGATTATAACAAGAAAAAGTAAAGAGTTCAATACATCACCAGGATACAAGCCTAAAATGGACAGTTACATGCTTTTGCTTGAAAACTGTATCCTTAGATTGTATAAGCCTCTTTTCTGTGGGTATATTATTATCTCCACTAGAAAGAGTTGCCATAATGTGCTTAAACAGCCAACCATAAAATCCCTATCGAACCAGCAAAAAAAAGGTGGTGCAGTTGTTTTTATTAACTCTCAGGACTACATACAAGAAGGAAACAGACAACTGACAGACAGGACCTACTACAAGAAGCTGGACAAGGACCCGAGCAAGGAATATACAATGCAACTCAGGAAACTCATCCAAAACATTTCCTAAGAATGTGCAGCATGAATTGGAGCAGCTTATACCCATCCATCCTACAACTGGGACTTTTTACATTCTGCCAAAGATCCACAAACCAGGCAACCAGGTATGGACACACTAACTGTAACTAGTGACTTAAGGATGTTTTCAACAAGGCCAGAAAACTGTTCAAGCGCCAGCAGCTATATACAAGACACCACAGACTTTCTCAACAAATGCAGTCAGATTAAAGACCTACTTGCTAACACACTACTTGTCACCACGGATGTTGAATCTCATTACAGCAACATACCACAGAAAGATGGCACCGAGGCATGCCTTCTATTTCTCTCAACACACACCAAATCCCTGAAACCATTGCTAAAGTACTGGAATATATCCTGACGCACAACTACTTACCTGTTAACATGTTGTTAACTGCAAATAATGGGGCCCAAAATGGGTACCAAAATGGCACCACAAAACACTAATTATTTATGGCTGACCTGGAAAAGAGACTCCAATCCACATATATGTTCACAAACCTTACAGATACTACCGTTACATTGATGACCTGAAGGGCAAAAGAAACCTCAGAGACTTCCACAATTTGCTCAATACCTTCCACCCATCTCTTAAACTTAAATGGATTACTCTGCAGAACATATAACTTTCTGGACACTATCATATCCATCACAAATGACACACTCAACTCATTTCTATATAGTAAACCTACAGACAGATGCAGTTACTTAGACCGCTATACTTTCCATGCCACTCAAATTAAGCAATCGATAATACACAGCCAAGCCATCAGATATCAATGCATATACTTACACACTGCGGCCATGATAAAAACATTTAAAAATACAATGTGAATCAGGTAGAAGGGTTACAAGCCCCATGTTATTACAAGCAAAATAACCTCTGCCATTAAAAAACAACCCGTGAACACCTGTTAAGGATTTACAGCCACTACTAACAGAGGACACAGAATTACAACATATATTCTCCAAACCTCCCATTCTCGATTTTACACAGCCTAACCAGAAACAAACATTGGTCAGCAGAAGATTGGCCAATGAACAGCATAACAGAGAAAATGGCACCAAACTGTGCAGCAAAATATGCCAACACATCAAACAGCCCCACATAACAAGATCTAGAACATCAGAGAGTCATATTCATGTACATCCTCCAATGTTGTTTACAGTACTGTATGTGAAAGTAGCTGTGACATTTGGTGAAGTCTGCTAAAAACAACATCTAAGGAAGACCCTTCAAAGACTTCCCATCAAAAAGCATTGTACCCCAGTTGGACATAATTTCACTCCATCCAATACCTGAAAAATCAAAATACTCAGAGGAAAATTTCAAAAACATGCAGACTCCCTCTATCTTAAGGATGGCGCATGGACTAAATAAATAAATATCTTCCAAAAAAAAAAAAAAAAAAGAGAGAGGAATGCAATATATTATGATTTGAAGTGCAACAGTTTTTAAGGTAATGAGCAAAACGTATTTCTTTACAAAATTATAGTAGCTGAGTGAAACAGCATTATAGTAGAAAAGTTAAGGTCAAACCATTATCCTATGCATGGGATAAGAAAAAGGCCATACTGAATGAAGCCAAGATTCTGGGGTAGATGAAATGGGCAGATTTGATTTTCCTTTTCATTCTTCACTGCTGTCAAATATATATTCTTAAATAAAGTTAAAGCATAGGGTCCAATAATGGTATCATTGAAAACTATAGATAATAGAAAAATTTCATGAACTGAATGTTATTAGAAAAAATGTACTTTCCTACAATAAAATTACATTGTTTGTGAGGGGGTCAGAAAAGCAAACTTCAGATTCATATTTTGTTAATATGAGGTCATTGTCATTAATTACTGTGAATAAAGGCACTGGGTACATTGTCTTGAGTGCAGGTAATTATACTCAAAAGAAATACACCAATGCCTCAGGGGCTAGTCAATAATTAATGGCAATTATCTCCCATTAACAAACTTCAATTTTAAGTTATTGTAGGGAAAACACATTTTTTATCATATACTGTTATTAAAGTACTTATAACCTATAGTTTTAAGCTATAACATATTTGGAATCTCTGCTGTGTCACTTTAAGAAACCACCAGCTCTCAGAAACCACACAAACACCACTGATAAAATAGGCAGTGCCAGTGGAGTAGGATGACTAGCTAATTCACGATGGTGATTTCCCTGCAGATGACAAACCTCATCTTAAATAGTTAATTTCCTCCCTGTAATTCACTTACATGCCCTCTATGTGCATGTATGGTTTCAAATTAAGTAAATTAATTCCACCAGTTTCCTGATTTAATAGTTAACTGAATTCGCTATGAAAAACAATTAACATTTAAAAAATGGTATCTTAAAAAAAAAAAAAAAAAAAAAAAAAAAAAGGAGTTTGCAAGAGGTCTGCTAAGGTTATATGAAGTCTAGACTACCAGAATAAAACCTTAAAACAAATAAAATGCAAGTACAATAAATATAATTGTATTAGCTGTGAAGACATTTCACATTTTAAGTAATGAAACAATTATCAATAGTTACAATCCTTATAAATATGCAACCCTGTAGCTCCTCTCTACAATGTATAATATGTTTATTGAACAATTCACCACAAGCACATAACACCTATGTTTCAGGGATCCTATAAGTGTCTTTGACACTCAATTATAAAGATTAGAATTAATGAAACACTTATAGTCCCTATAATTTATAAGGACCAGCAATAGTCAATCTTATTACATAATTCAACAACGGAGAATTTAAAACTTAGATTAATATTAGTGTGATAAGACACTACCTTAATGCACCTGCAGGGGTGTAGTACAGAAACACAATTTATTTAATGGCAATCTTTGTGTGTACCCCAAGGAATTGTTATCAAACACACTCACAATATCTTATATTTAGCAGATATGGGATATTATCTCTATTATACTGCACTGACACACATACCTATTAAACCCTATTAATTACAAGAAATCCCCCTTGGATCACTACCTCAAATTACACAGAAAAATCTGTGTGTCTAGCTTAATCCACTGCTCAAAAGTACACCCTTATTCCGGGTACTTTTATTGATGGCATAAATTAGGTCTGGATTCAGACGCCAATACGTTATGTGTCCTAGTGGGTAATTCAGGGGTTAATTAAAGTATGTGACTTCTAATAATCTGCTCCTTGTTGGAGAACAACTTGCCCACAGATAAGGTTACTCTGGTTATAAATGCCCTTCACCCGGTCTCTTATATCTGCTATTAAAGGCAACAAAACAGGGCACAGGATAAGAAAATCTGCCTGTCAGCTACTATTTCCCCCACCTTAGGTGAGTTCACGAGCCGTAATAGCTAGCCCTTGCACTGATGCTTCAATAGCTCAGTGGCATGTCCTGATATAAAGCAAGGATTTCTAATGTGTCAATCCATAACGATTATACTGTATATGGGAGGTTGGTCAAGCTTTGCCAGCTACGCAAAGCGAGGCGAGCCGTTGCCACCTGCACCAAGATTGTTGCTCCATAGGGCCGCAACTGCGAGCCTTGCAAAGCTATGCAAGCAGTTGAGGTACGCCACTGCATGGCTCCCGATTAGCACCGCAGGCGCTCATCGCGAGGCCAGTATAACTTTGCGTGGTACACAAAATTACGGGCCGTAGGACAAGAACCGAAGGTGCTTATTGAGAGCCACGCGATGAGCGCCAAAAAGGCACTCAGTGCGGGGCTCGCATTATGTGCCAAACAGCATTGCCAGGCTTACGGATATATATATAGGCTTGTGCATGCGCAATAAGTGGTGAAGCGGCTCATCACAAGACCTGTAAGGTAGAGGGGGAGAGGCTTGCAATGAGTGCCAAAGGTGCTCATTGCGAGGCCCGCAATATATAGGTGTGTGTGTGGGGGGGGGGGGGGAAATCGCAATGAGCTCGAACAGACACTCATCATGAGGCAGGCTTCCAAGTGATGGGCTTAAAAAAATAAATAAAAAAAAATTGAATAGGAAATTAGCGTGCAACCTCACTTATGGGCTCCCTGCCTCCCCCTGAGGCAGAGAGTCCACAAGTGAGGTTGAAAGCTAATTTGCTATTTAATTGGCTTCTTTCGGCGACCTCCCATTGGCTTCCAAGTTAAAAGCTTGAAAAAAAAATGGTGGCCGTTAAAAAAAAAAAAAAAAAAAAAAAGAACTTTCTTTCAAAGCCACAACTCGGAAGCACTTTGCAGGTTTGGAGAAACTGATCAATTTCCCCTATCCTGCGAATGTTTTCACCCCCGTAAATAAATAGTACATCTGTGTTCACATTTGAATGTTTAAAACAAGATAAAGTTTCCAGCTCAGAATTCAGAGAAAAACAAACAGTTATTACACATACATAAGGAAAATTTGTGTGTAAAGATTTTCCAAATTTCTCACCGAAATAGGATTTTGATAATTGGCAATTCCTGTCCGTTAAGAGACATTACTTTAGGTCTTCCTTAATCTTCAGCAATTTAGTTTTGCAACTTCCCATAGATAAAAACCTTCCCATAAAATGTGGTAAATTGGGAAAACAGACACTATATTTACATACAGTCATGTTACATACCATAGCCAAATGTATTGTTTTACATTGAAATATAAAAATGTAAATAGAAAAGATAATTTTTACCATTTAAAGTCAAAAGGATGCTTTTTGAGTAAAATGTGAAGGTACATTGTCACCATCTATAGGTTACAAGATATTAATTGACATTGTGGTTTTGTCTCATGATCCTATGGGACAAGAGTACATTTTTCTCATTGGTGCACAGCTATAGTTACTAGACAGACACACACATATGCTATTTGGCATATTTTACACGGCCGTTACTTTATGAATACATTAATGCTTCGTACTTCCTAATACATTTGTTAAATCAGAATTCATTCAAATTTAACGTACATTCATTTCGTAAGTATTAATTAGTTATGGAAAATAAAAATTTATACTTTCCACTGCACTAAAAAAAAATTATTATTTTTTTACACTGCAGTAATATATACAGTGGATATAAAAAGGCTACACACCCCTGTTAAAATGTCAGGATTCTGTGCTGTAAAAAAAAAATGAGACAAAGATAAATCATTTCAGACCTTTTTCCACCTTTAATGTGACCTATAAACTCTACAATTCAATTGAAAAACAAACTGAAATCTTTTAGGTAGAGGGAAGAAAAAATATAAAAAAATAATATGGTTCCATAAGTATGCACACCCTTAAACTAATACTTTGTTGAAGCACCTTTTGATTTTATTACAGCACTCAGTCTTTTTAAGTAAGAGTCTATCAGCATGGCACATTCTGACTTGGTAAGATTTGCCCACTCTTTGCAAAAACACTCCAAATCTGTCAGATTGCGAGGGCATCTCCTGTGCACAGGCCTCTTCAGATCACTCCACAGATTTTCAATAGGATTCAGGCTTGGGCTCTGGCTGGGCCATTCCAAAACTTTAATCTTCTTCTGGTGAAGCCATTCCTTTGTTGATTTGGATGTATGTTTTGGGTCGTTGTCATGCTGAAAGATGACGTTCCTCTTCATGTTCAGCTTTCTAGCAGAAGCCTGAAGGTTTTGTGCCAATATTGACTGGTATTTGGAACTGTTCATAATTCCCTCTAGCTTAACTAAGGCCCCAGTTCCAGCTGAAGAAAAACAGCCCCAAAGCATGATGCTGCCACCACCATGCTTCACTGTGGGTATGGTGTTCTTTTGGTGATGTGCAGTGTTGTTTTTGCCCAAACATATCTTTTGGAATTATGGTCAAAAAGTTCAACCTTGGTTTCATCAGACCATAACGTTATAACCTTTTCCCCACATGCTTTTGGGAGACTTCAGATGTGTTTTTGCTAAATGTAGCCTGGCTTGGATGTTTTCTTCGTAAGAAAAGGCTTTCGTCTTGCCACTCTACCCCATACAAATGAAGAATACGGGAGATTATGGTCACATGTAACACACAGTCAGTACTTGCCAGATATTCTTGCAGCTCCTTTAATGTTGCTGTAGGCCTCTTGGTAGCCTCCCAGACCAGTTTTCTTCTCGTCTTTTCATCAATTTTGGAGGGAGCTCTAGTTCTTGGAAATGTCACTGTTGTGCCATATTTTCTCCACTTGATGAGGACAGTCTTCACTGTGTTCCATGGTATATCTAATGCCTTGGAAATTCTTTTGTACCCTTCTCCTAACTGATACCTTTTAACAATGAGATCCCACTAATGCTTTGGAAGCTCTCTGTGGACCATGGCTTTTGCCGTGGGATGCGACTAAGAAAATTTCAGGAAAGACCAACTAGAGCAGCTGAACTTTATTTGGGGTTAATCAGGGGCACTTTAAATGATGGCAGGTGTATGCTGACTCCTATTTAACACGATTTGGAATGTGATTGCTTAATTCTGAACACAGCTACATCCCCAGTTATAAGAGGGTGTGGAGACTTTTGCAACCACATTATTTTTCTTTTTTTCTTCCCTCCACCTAAAAGATTTCTGTTTGTTTTTCAATTGAGTTGTATAGTTTATAGGTCAGATTAAAGGTGGAAAAAGTTCTGTATATATAAATTGTTTATACCATCTTTATTGTTATAAGGAAAGATATATATTGCTTTGATTTTATTTTTTTCATTATTATTAAATATTTTTCATATAATCCAGTTATTTCATGTGCCCAAAGCTTACATTATATTTTGTATCCAGAATTCTGAAATTTTAAATATATAAAATTTGTACTTCTTAATTAATAAAATGTTATAAATTCAATATAGCTTTTAAACTATGCAGTTGAGACTACTGCATATCGATAAGACCAAAAATGGTCACCCATGGGAAAGAGACTGGGATAAGGTGTGGCAAACACACTCCATGCTATCCATTAGCTCCAACTAGAAGGCTAGAAAAGCCTATCTAGTTATTACTACTTCCAGTTTTAACTCTGCAAGATAGGAAAATTCCCAGCTAATCTCTGTTGAGGAAAAAAAAAATGCGGTTCTCTCAGCTTGTTGGTGGTCACGTCCATTGGTTACAAGAGGTAAAAACATTGCTTAATGTTGTTTCTTTAGGAAAAATACCATTCTATCTACATATTGTTCTACAAAACTAAATCATTTGCAAAATGTACTTGAAAATAAAAATTAGCCTATTGGTCCTAATCAGACTAGGAAGCGTAGAGCCCTATCAGAGATCTGGAACAAATCTACACTTCCCTAAATAAAAATATAGTTATATCCAATGTATGGCATACTAGGGAAATGGAAGTTAGAGGTAACACTGCCTCCCAGATAACATAATGGTCCTCATGTTACTTAAACTACCACCGCAAACAAAAAACTTTTACTGTGCAATCAAAGCCGACACCAGCTGCTTCATAACATTGAAATATATGATTAAGCCTGAAGACAATGAGATTACAAGTTTATATACCATTTCTACAACACAGACTCCTGTCTATTACACAAATTGTTATATTTATACATGTATATACCAGTGTAGGGTGTCCCTGCATTGACCACATGATCAGATTTCCTGATAGAAGGATTTATTTGACTCACTACAAATAAAGGGTCCTATTGGGAAGGCTAGTTTGATAGTGTCTTCATTCTAGCAGATGTCAGGGAGAGGTGAAGTCTAAATTGCCAATGTAACATTTTAAAAGCTGTGCTTATTTTTATTTTTGTTGTTATTTAAAGATTTTTTATCGTTAAAAAATGATTAAAAAAAATAGATGAGCAGTATAGAAGTCCTTTAAAAGGGTCACATATGTCACCTCCAATTACTTAAAATCGGGATGCACAGTTTATTTTGTTTTACAGGTAACAAAAATGAAAAAAAAAAAAAAAAGAGAAGAGGTGGTGTTATTTAGTATTAAAGATAGCAATTATAAGTATTCAGACTTGCTAGTGTGTAGAGAAAATGATGAGTGCTGTTGCTCACCACTGGCCTAGGTTATGGCCCGAACACTGGGCAATGTCTTAAGGTGGGCAGATAACAATGGCCTTATGGCATTTTCTAAATTGCTAAGTTTTAAAGTGATAGTTTAAATAAATATAGCCTTTTCTCCTCAAGATATAGGTGTGGTAGATATTGGTTCTGGATGACAGTCAGCTCATGGGAAGGCTGTTCCATTCATCACTGAAGAGTGCTACTTTTAGACATAACCCCAAATCTTCCACTTCCCGGCTACAAAACATCCCCTCTGGTTCCCGAGTACTTCCTTCTAAAAAATTCTCGCACCTGAATAATGACTAAAAGCTTCTGTCTTTTAAACCAAACAATATCTTAGTCTATCCCCTTTGAATTGGTTTCCAATTCATTAAATATCCTTTTGGATATAAGAATCCAGAATTAGACACAGTGTATTTTACAACCTGGCTACAGGTTGGCCCTTTTATAGAGAGAATCCATAGTTTATCACATCCCCAACTGGTGATTGGACATATCGCTCCCCTCCATTACAAATTTTTAATTTTAAACTGTAAAATAAACAAAATTACATAAGGAGGGTAAGCTGAAATAAAAATGGATGGGGGGGGGGGGGGGGGGGGGGGGAATGGAGCAGAGTTCACCATCCACAGCCCACTGGGAAATAAACTCTTCCATCCTCCCAGTGGATAAGGCCAGGTAGTACTCTGCCCAGATACAGGAAAGCACCAGTGCCCATAACATGGCCTCATGTGACAATGGAAACCCCTCTGTCAAACACGGATTCCTGGACTTCTAGATAGCCAACTTAGCCAATGCCAGGAGCAGGTTGATGAGGAGGTCCCCGGCCCTATTGCCCCGAGACACCCAAAAATAAAAATATGAGGGGAGAAATGCAGCCAGAAGGAGGAGGTCCCTCAAGAGAGGCTGATGTCTGGAGTAACTAAAATAAATATGGTACACAGACTCTCGCTTGCCACAGAATGGACAAGTGGATGGAGAGTTCATGAAGTTAGTCAAGTACTCTGTGCATCATGGAGCACTCTCTCCAACTCAAGTCCCCTGTGGGTCATGGAACCCAATCAGAATACATTTCCCTCCACCAGAGCCTATAGCCCTTGTCAGCTAGTAGGACCCGCCTCCAGATGGTAGTGCACTGTATGGAGCAAGAGAGAATACAAGCTCTTCCTTGGCATGCCACGAAAGCATGCGAAGTGAGGTCTAGACATAGATCTATAAAATAAGAGGAATTAATAGAAAGTGATGTACCAGTTTATTTTAATAAAAAGCCCCTTTACTGCAGCTTTTGACTACATTCAAAGTATATTTAGTTTCTTAGCATTTTCCAAACTAGACAGAGCAATTAGATTATTTAAGTTTAGATCCCGATAGGGGTCACAAACCAAACCCAACAGCGAGTGAGAAGAGACGTTTCATGGAGACTGACTCATCCCGTTTGCTTCCAGTCTGCTACTGTCTCACCATAGAGATTGGAGTAGGGCACTGGGAATTACTGGGCACTGTGCCACCATAATAATCAATTAAAATCATGTTCATTCGATTGTTCCCTGCCTTGGTGGCGGTTTCACAAAGATTCCAAAAACAGAAAACAAGAGAAAAAGTGAGTTCCAGCTCGCTCCAGTTATAACCAACTCTGTACCTTTCCCCATCTCCTTTCATTACTTGCTTCTAATTTAGGTTTAAAGAATAAGTAAAACTTCAAACTTTAAGTCTGCAAGAAACTGATAATGTTAGAGTCCAAGAAAAAAATAAAAATGTACATCTGCTTCTCTAAAACCATTGACAGTGTTTGGATCACAACATAATGTGGCAAGTTCTTAAAGAGATGGGGGTACTAGACCACCTCATCCGCCTCCCGAGGAATCTGTATGTAGACCAAGGAGCCACAGTAGGAATCAGACCTGGACCAATCAAGTGGTTCAGTATAGGGAAAGGAGTGTGACAAGGTTGTATATTGTCACCTTATTGATTTAACTTTGAATTCATCAAGCCTGGTCTTATGCATGATGTACTAAGACGAAATTAATATTTCTGGGAGAAATAGTATAACGTCACATACACCGACGATACTACCCTGAAAGCAAGGCGGAACTAAAAAGGATCTATTGATGAAGGTAAAAGGAGTGCAAAAGTTGACCTGCTGCTCAATGTTAAAACAAAGATCATGGCAAACTGCAAACAGATGGGGAATAAGTGGAGGCTGTGACAGATTTTATTTATCTGGGCTCCAAGATCTCTGCAGGTGGTGACTGTAGTCATGAAAATTAAAAAGACATTTGAATTTGGTGAAATATATCACAAGCACAGAAA
Organism: Discoglossus pictus; assembly: GCA_027410445.1. NCBI lineage: Eukaryota > Metazoa > Chordata > Amphibia > Anura > Alytidae > Discoglossus > Discoglossus pictus. Next base: position 49,943,477 of record CM050173.1, on the reverse strand, counting down.
AGCTATTAAAAAAGTAAAGATATTCTACGACCAACAAAAGGTCCTCATAGTTTTAACTATGGTATACCCAGTAGTAACATACAGATGTGAGAGCTGGACTATAAAGAAGGCTTATTTAAGTATTTTACTTCAACACCACATTTAAGGGTCCCTGGGACTGCAAGAGGATTCAATCAATACTCCAAGAAATCAAGCCAAACTGTTTACGGAATCATTAGGCTAAAGTTCACAAATTTTGGAAGCTTTTTTGTAAAATGCTAAAAAAACATATCTAAAAGCAACAATTGAAAAAAAAAACAAAAAAAACAGCAACACATACTATCAGGCATCAAGCTTGAAGAAAAAAAAGTGGAGAATATGAAATACCTCAGGTAGAAGTAGTGTATACTAATATAAAGATTTTAGTAAAAAAATGCTTTTATACATCTACTAATAAGAAAATCTCTGCAGAAGCACAGTAAATCCTACACATTGATATTAATCCCCCATCCCTAAAACATTGCGAGAGAACTGATATGAGTCACTGCTACAAGTGAACTTCAGAACAAAGTTGAAAAGCACAGCCCAAATCTCCATTCATTTTTGCATGGACAATAAATTCAGAGTTCCTCCTTTACACTGTGCCACCAAAACGCTATGCGAATAAGATTTTACGGATCACTCGCAAATCAGGAGATTTCAAACCTTGGAGACCCCCAGAAGCATTTAAAGTATACCACAAAAAAGCACTAAAAAATGAAGATATTTCAACATTATTTGGCACTTACTACTAACAGATCATATACTTTTTTTAATTACACATGTTGATATCGGACTGTTAAGACTGTATTAGTATACAAAATCCAGGGTAATAATACAGGTCACAAAACCATGTTGCCTAGGAACAAATGCTCCAAAGCATGGTTTAAAAATATATAATATTTTAATACAAAATAAAACAAATCTTTATTTATTGAAGCTATAAATACAATTGTCACATCTGTTTTAATATCAAAATATATCAACAGTTTCTTTAAATAAATCTCTCATGTTTCATTTCCACAGCCTAGTTACAGCACTTCCACTCATAATAATTTATGATGTGCGCATTTCCTAGAGCAGTGTCTCATCTGTAAAGCTTGGTTTGGTTATAGAGAAGACTTTTGTGGCTAAGGCAGGATTTACTGCTGTACGTGGAGTGCCCTAACCTGGGGGAACAAAAGATTAAACTTGGTGTAGAACTTAGGGCACTGCCATAAATTGCTGCAGGAGCATTTTTTCCCTAACGTCGAGCACTTTATTTACATGGAGACCATTGTTACATTGTAGTTTCACGCAAACTTCAAACATATAAATCTTTTCCCAATTATTCTTTAAGCCTTGCCATCTTTTGGCGGACCTGTAGTTCACAGAATAAATATCTTTCAAATGAAGCGATAATATTCACATATTTAATAATTTTACAGAACCACAAATGTATACACGGAAAGGTTCTCTTGATATCTAAATTAACAAATTTTAATGCAACTCATACAGCAATGATTACATCATAAACACACTAATTTTCCAAATCCCTAGAAGGAGGTACAATCTATTGAGAGTGCCCTATACAAAATGCTATAGGCCAGTGGTGCTAAATTGTGTATTTAAAGTAAATATATTATAAACATCAGCAAACACTGGAAAAATGTGATATTTACATGAAGATCTATCTAAGAACAGATCAAAGTGTGCATATAAATTTTACTGAAAACATCTCAGAATATATTACAATCAAAAATGAACTTTTTCTGAGCTTATGTATAAAGATTACTAAAAATAGTGAAGCATTCAGCAAACGGACATACATTGTGAACAATCAATTCTTTTGTTATCACAGATTTAGGTGCACTTTTCATAAACCAGTTACCATAGCTGAAATGGGACTACAGTATCCCATTAATTGTTTCTGCTAAAGTCTGTTTTTTTTTATCAACAATTATATGCATTTATTTGTTACTGGGGCAGCTGTTGCCTTGCTTGTATAGCTGGAAACATTGAAATATAGTGACATTTAAAGGCTTCCTTTTGAAAGTACTGGCACTGAGGATTTGCACATTTTAATAAGAGCAACATAATATTCAAGTTTATACTCCAGTTTGAAAAGCATATAACCAAAAAAAATTATAGTATCTCCCATTGCAACATAGAATAGATAGTTAATTAAAAGCTGTGCCAAAACAGGAATTTAACTCTCTATACGAAGTTTAGTCCTGGAGGGCCGCATACTTGCCTGGATTTGAACATTTCCTTTCTGTGCCCAGGTAAGTCAATCAGGATGACTGAAGAAGTGATTGCCTCAACTGTGTGCAGCAGGGATATAATCAAATCCAGGCCTGTGTGTGGCCCTTCTTGCCCACCCCTGATCTATATGTTTCTTCAAGATCATGTAGCATATAAACTATTACATATAAATATTGTACAATCTGTTCCCTCTACACACTGGTGATTAACATTTACTAGACAAGTGAAGTTCATTCTAAAAACAGAGAAACAGTCCCAGTAGGTAAAAGAAGAATTCACAGCAGATACCTTGGGCATGGAGTTTTGCCAGTTCCTCATTAAGGGCATCCTGGGCTTCCTCCAGTTGTCTCCTCCTGTGTTCCATGTTTTGCATGTAATCAGTAAGCGATTTAATCTTTGCTTCATGCTTGAATAAACAGAATATAAACATGCCAAGATTAGACAAAAACAACAGCCTAAATGGGTCGTGGGGCACTAAAAAATAAAGAAAATGCTGAAATCACTGATCAAGTTGGAGTGATTGATTACTAGTAATGAATAAGAAGGTTTCCATTTATACAAAAAGGACATTGTTGAATCTAATGCGATCGGTAGTTGTGGGTCCTATGTGTTTTTGGTTTCTAAAGTTAAAGGGGGGGAGCTCTTCATACACATTTCCTTTTTGAACCTGCTTGATGATGAATATTAATTATTATTATTATTATTATTATTATTATTATTATTATTATTATTAAATAGTGGTACAGTGCTAACATTTTCATAGTTTGTAGCAGCATTTTTCATTATATTTTTTTATTTTTGTTATCAAGCATAAAGATTTATCATATCATAAGGTCTCAAAAACTATCCTATTAGGGTTACGGCACCAGTCCACTGATGCAGTGCGGTGACCAACCACTAGATGGTGCTGCCGATATTCCAGTGCCATATAGTCCAGGCTTAGGTAAACTGTTAGGGTTAGGCTAACATTCTAAGGTTAGAACTTCTGTCACATAAAAAAACAAAACAAAAAAAAACACCAGCGCCACTAGCGGTTGGTTGCCTCACTGCAGCGACGGAATGTAGTCCTAACTATAACAGGATAGGTCCAAAAATAATATGGTTATGAAAAATGCTGAATTTTAAATCCAGGGTCACATAAAGTGACCCATCCGTCAGGAAATCAGAAGAATTTTTTTATTGGTTTAAAGTGAAGGAAGTATTGGAAAATAGGAGGAAAAAAAATGGAGACCGAAGCGGGAGACTGGAACAGATGTCAATGTGTCAAATTTGGAGTCCATAGCTAGTTATAGAGTCAATGTAACAAATAACAGTCTTAGAAGGTTCTTTTGAAGGCTTTGTCTGTGGTTAGAAAGTAAAAGACCAATTTTCTCCATTGTGTGGATTAGGTGAAGGTTATCTGAAATTTCAGTCAACCTATGAGTTTGCTGCAGCTGACAAAGTACATCTGGCTGCAGTTAAAATAGGTTTGATGAGTTTGTTTCTTATATTGTGGATGATCATCAAGGGGTAGGGAGAAAGGTAAGTTAATTGGAGTAGTAGAGTTAGACCTGTGATCAGTATTCTAAAGTCAGAGACTTATGCCCCAAATCATTATACAAGTCCAGAACAGAGACTTGATCTCCAAAAGAGAGGGGAAGAGGAGAGATAGATGTTATGGAGGCGTTAGGGAGTCCTATACCACAGGTTAATTTTTTATAACCATTTACTTTTTTTTACTTTTGACAAATACACAAGCGTAGCTAGAGAGTCTCAAACCTCAGGCTACTCTGTAATAGTAGAGCAGGAGATACCTGAGAGCTTAGAAGTTGACAAGCTGCTAGCTCCTTCTCGCTGGCGTTTATCTTGCGGTTTGCCTCGATCTGAGCGGTTTCAAGCTGTTTGCTTCGGTTTACCAAGGACTTGACTTCCGACTTCATCTTACTAATGTACAAACGTGCCATTGTAAATTCTTCTTCAATTATTCCATTCACATCAGCCAGCTGCAAATAAACAAAGATTTGGTAAAGAAAAGACTTTGTTGAGGAAATATTAAACATATATTATTCATATGTGGTTATGAACCTGCATGAGGTGCATTTTTAAAGGAATATAATAAGTTGGCACTCAAATGAGGAATTAAAAAAGCTTTAATGAAGAGAAATAAACTTTATGAACTTAGAGCATGTTTTCCTTGCTACTTTTATGTGGGATTTCCTCAAACCATATGTTTTGTGATGCTGTCTCATGTCTCTTCTTGCCATTTCTAGAAGTCGGATACTCATTCGCAAAGCCATGAACATAGTTAGGGTAAAACAAGCCAATTAAACACTTAAGTTTTGCTCCACCCATTGATTTTCATTTGCCATTTAAGAGCAGGAAATATATAAAAATATGTTATATTACATTTTTATAAGTTAAGCAAATTTATTTTTGTCATTGGCTTCCAGGTACATCACACAACACAAATATATATATAAAAAATATTTACAGTTTTCACATCATTGGTGCCAATGATTCCTCCGATCTCTCCAAGATCCTTCAGCAATAAGTTAAGTATCTCTGTAGCTCTTTTCTTTTGATGATTGCTGAGTTCCTGCAACTGGCTGAGTTCCCTTTGGATTGCAATCAATGTGGTCTGTAAATTACAGGGTTAACACAAAAAAAGTTAATTATAAAAAGAAACAATAGAATAATTTTTCTAGTCGATAGAGATATAGATAGAAATAAAACGAGTTTTTGTTATTCCTTCTGAATATAGTAAATATGTATAAGAATAATATTTACCCATTGTTTCTGGCATTGTTTTCAGTATGGGTGCTCACCAGGTTTGTTACAGATACAGTGTGTGTTAATTGTACATTTAATGTAAGTCTCAACTAGACCGTTGCACCAGCATAGTGCCTGCAAGTGCCACATCACAGCAGCATCTACAAAGGACTTTGTCCATGGACAGTCATTTTTATAAAAAAAAAAAAAATAGTTTATACATTTCTTTAACCACCTTTTTGCCTTTTTGTAAAGTATCCATATATTAATGGGCATATACAATTAATAATGAATTTTGAAGTCTGCTCAACTTTATTTTTAGTTGTCTGTGGTCTTTAACATATTGTGCATTTGTATATATATCTAGATCTTGTTCCAACACAGGCAGGAAAATATCTTTTTTTTTGCTCCGAGATACAAAACGAATAATTTTTCGGTGCTCAGAGAGATTCTTGACTTTGTAATCTATGGAACAGTGTTGCAGTTATTAGCACTGTACATCTTCAGTATCTATATGACTGGAGGGTGTGAGTCAGCACATAAGATTTTTTTTCATTATCTAGAAGCCAACACTCAGATGAGACATGAGTCATATTGCAGAGATTTTTTTTTTTGTAGAAATATATATGCCCAAGTCCTATTTCAGCTGCAAAACCACATCTCAGGAATGGATTATACAAAACACTTTTATGCGGCAGTGTGAGAAGCTGAGATAATAGACTTGGGTTAATATGAAAACTATTTTTCAAAAATGTAATCTCTGGAGCATTGTAAAAAAGGCAATCTTTTTCTGGAAGTGCCTCTTAAAAGTCATGTTCTATACTTGCAATCAGTTCGGATGACAAACATGTTAAATATCAGAAGATTTTCTGGGTTCTTTCCTTATGCAATGACAGTCCTTTCTTAAATTTTGCATTTTCTGATTAATATAATAACAATTCAGCAAAGTATTCACGTACATAAAGTCCCATATTTTATTATTTCTAGCTATTCAATAGAACAGAATAAAATATACAAAAAAACAAAAAAAGTTAAGAGCAAAACTTAAATGTATAATTATTAAATTGCAGCTTCATGCACTAATGGGTGGGGTCCCTCCTCCTAGCCAGGTAAGGCTCCTCCCCTTAGCAAGGTAAACAAATCAAAGCCCCCACCACTTAAAAATTGCAACAATAGCTGCAACAAACAATCTTATCTACAGAGTACAAACACCTCAATTTCTTCTCAAAATTGGACTTCACCAGCCTTTCTGCTTCACAGGGCATGAAGATAACTAGTAGATACGTTTTTCCAAAACAGATCAGTAAGGCCAGTCTTCTATTCAGGCAACACCGAAGGCATTGGTCTCACATACTGTACTGCAGTCAACACATGGGGCAGCATACAGATATAAATACACCACAGAAGGCAAGAAAGTGGGGAGCTCAAATATTCATCTCATCTTGGGTTTAAGACACTGGTACCATGGAATTCTAGCACTGCAGCGCTATTTTCCAGTGATTGTTGTTTAGTTGTGCCCGACTTAGTCATCCTATGAACTGTACCACGCCAGACATCTGTCAACCACTGTCCTCTAAAGTTGGGAAAGATTAAAAGCACAAGAAGGGGTGGCAGAGGAATGAACATGAGCTCAGAGTCTTCTCTAGGGAACCCAGTCTTCTCATGATTTGGCCAACATATTTGAGCTTTAGCCTCGTGAACAAACCTTCCAGTGAACAGTTTGGCATGACTTCCTGCAGTTTTGATTGATTGCATCTTGCAACAGTCCAATGGACCATGTTTTTCCAGCCTCACTATTTAAAAAGCATCAATTCAATGGCGTTCACCCTTCTTTATTGTCCAGCCCTCACATCTGAATGTTACTACCAGGAATACCATAAAATCTAACTATGCAGACCTTTGTTGAAAGGTTATACTTTTTAATAGCTTGTCCAGACTTGCCATATCTTGTATCCCCAGAAGCAAAGGTATTTTAATTGCATGGCTGCAATCTCCACCTGCAGAGATCTTGGATCCCAGGAAAATAAAATCTGTTACTGCTTCAACTTCTTCCTCATCTATTTGCCAGGAACGGTGACTGTGGTTTGCCATGATCTTAATCTTTTTAATGTTGAGCAGCAGGCCAGCTCTTGTACTATTCTTTCACCCCCATCAATAGGCCCTTTGATAGCTGAAAATGAGGAAGAACTAGAGTAGTATCATCCCAGCATCGGAGGTTACATAAGGCCTCATTCTATTACCGGCTGTAAGGCTGCGATTCCTTGCGGGGGTTCAGTTAACTCGCGATTCTATTATACGGCCCCGCAAGGATCTCCCCTTACGGCCGGTCGCATATCTTGGAACCGGCCGTAAGCTCTGAAAACTTAAAACGCAAAAAATAAATTCAAGCCTGCACTGTACAGCTCTGTAAATGCTAGGGATCATATTGGGGGACATGAGGATTAAAAGTAACCCCCTCTCAAGCTTGCACATCAGCCCAAACCCGAGTTCGAATTAACTGTTTATTTTCCGGCTGCGGCGTGGGCGGGTCTGAGGTGCTCCAAGCACTCTGGACTTTTTACATGGATATTTTACGTATATTAAAAATAAAATATTTTACGGATTTGAGTATAGGGTAATTATGTGCTATTTTTTCTAACACCGAATATCACTTTATAGTCTTCTCAAAGTGCAAGATGGCTTTATTTGAGCTATTTTATGTGCTTAATTGGTGCTAGCGGGACCTGTTTGCTGCAAGTAAGCTGCGGCTCGTTTTTAGCCTTGCAGACAGGGTTCCCGGAGCAATAGAATCGCAACCAGGCTTTTCTTACGGCCGATTTCCTTGCAGCCGTTTTATATCAAAGGCTTATCTCGGCCGCAAGAGATAGCAAGGCGCCGGCCGCAAGCCTGCCGGAGTCCCTGGCCGGAGGGGAATAGAATAGCCGTAAAGCTTGCGGCCGGTCCTTGCGGCCCCGCAGCAGCTGCGGCCGTAATAGAATGAGGCCCATAGTAATTAAGGCTGAAAAAAGACTTTCAGTCCAAGTTCAACCTTTTAAGATCTCCTGTTATCTGCAATATGCAGATTAGTTATTACTTAATTAGTTGTTAATTAATTATTATTATTATTAAACAATTTATTTATTTAATTATTGTTTTTTTCCCCCAGCAATATTAACTCTGGCTTTGAATTAGTCCATCCAGATCTTACACATGATGTATTCTGCATGTATGTTGAATAAGATATACAACCTTGTTGCACTCCTTTCCCTATTTCTAACCATTCGGTTGTTCCAGTTTTTTTTGGGAGCATTCCCATATTGTTTTGGCTCCTTTACTATGGTACCATTTGAATCCGCTTTATTCTTCTAATTCAGTGTCTCATGTCCACTTTGGAGTAAAAGGTATCCCTTGAGATCCCCAATTGTATAGAAGATATCCATTCCATTTTCTGAAATGTATAAAAATTACTGTATATACCCATAGTAAAGGCGGTTATGTAAAGGAGGGGATACAGTATATGCCAATATAAAAGTTTGTTTACTGCAGTCAGTAGCCAACTACCAATCAGTCTTTGGAAGACAAGAGCACCCCACCATAACTACTGAAAGGCCCATATCCTCCCAACTCCAAATACCATCCACTTTCTCAGAACCTTTTGCAGTATCCTTACCGTTTTCTGGGTCAGTTCATCAGAAAGCTGTTCATTGGCTTTGGTCTTGTCCTCAACTTCCTGAGACTTCTGGTCGTAATTGACTGCCAGTTCTTCCAAAGCTTGCAGGACTTCCTTCACCTCATCCTTGGCTGCATCATTCTCTATCTGTAGTCGGGTCAGCTCTTCCTGAATTTTCTCATAATCTCTACGTGTGGATGCCAGAAGCTACAAATGGAATGAAACAAAGGCATGACTTCATAAGATACACATTAAACTACTAGCATATCTACTATAATATAACAGGCCACTGCATAGAAGATGCAAATGTTTAAAGGCTACAAACTACTAGTGTATCTCCAAGAATATAGGCAATCCCTTCATATACAGAGGTGCTAAAGCTCATTCATTAGTTAGCATGGTATTCCAACCCAATAACAACTGTCTCCAATGACTTGAATGAAAATTGAGGGGATTGGTTTGTTAAACCAATAATAGGAGGAAGGACAAGTTTAATCCCATCTGTAAAATGCAACAAATTTTTAAGGGATATATAGATATCTAGCTCGAGCTCTATATCTAGCTCGAGCTCTATAAGATGAATACTATAAGATAGCTATCTATCTAGCTATCTATCATATATATAGAGCTATAGCTATCTATCTATATAGAGCTATATCTATACGATGAATACTTTCATAGCCATTCCTGGAAAAAAGGCAAGTCTTATCCACCAGAAAATACAGTAGTTCCCACAACTAAAAATTCAGTTTTACGAACATAACTATATGTGGGTTTTATACTTTTCTAAGCACCCACAGTTCATTGCGTGCTACCTACACATAAACATCTCTAGACAGACACGTTCTGTTAATCCAATGTTATCATAGCCCGTGGACATACCTCATCCTGATCCAACATTTGCTGTTTTAGTGTTTCTGCTAGTTGACTCTGTTGGTTGATTTCATCATCCTGCAAAACAAAAACAAAATAAAAAAACTTTATTACAGTGAAGTTTATTGCACAATGACCAAGAACACAGGAAATATTAGGATTCTTAAGGAAGTTTTTTTAAGCATCTGTGTTCTAAGATATACTTATTGGCCAACAGGGACACCCTTAAAAATGTTGTTATTAAATAAGAACCTTTAACAAAAAAATTTAAAAAGTAAACACGGTGTGCTTTCCCCAACAGAGAAATTGAAGTCTAGGCTTTAGTTTAAAAAACAACCACATAACTCTGTACCATGAAGTGTCCAATAAGGAAGGTCATCAAAATAAAACTAAATATAAATGCCTCAAAAGACATGTTACAGAGATGATTATCTTACTTACAGAATACTGTTGATTGCTGGGAGCTTTAAGTAAAATTAAAATATTCTAGACCGGATTATATAAAGTACTTTAAATACCACATATTAGGTGATGGCACTTTCCCTTTAGTTACCATTTGTATGATTTTTGTTTTTAAAGAGACACTTTTGTTGTCTTATAAAAGGCTCTATTAAAAAAAAAAAAAAAAAAAAAAAACGTTAATTATGCTTATACTGTGGATGTAAACTATTTGCTTTTTAAACCATGTGTAAGCTGCAGATCTCGCCACCCTGTGAATGATACAGTCTCTGCATTATATCCGCCCAGGAAGAAGTGCCACATTGAAAACCTTTTGAGACCACTCTGTAATACACACACATTAGTAGCAAACAATAGTGTAAAATGAGCTATTAGCAATGTATACAAACACACTTTCTAGTCACCTTCCACTAACATACTGCAAGTACAGTATATGCCCGTTTGGAGAGTACTCCCTCTGGGCAGCCCCATACTCCGGAGACAATAATCCCCTCCCGTAGTGGAGAAATGAGAAGCTCATATTTCCTGGGAGCAGGATTTAAAAATAGTAATTCATTATTTACATGCACAGTAAACGTTTTGAGAATAGTTTTTCTTCTTTCTTATCAGGCCATGCCTAACTAATGTTCTTATAAAAGGCTCTATAAAAATAATAAAAATAATTAAAGTAGCCCTTTAAGATTTGATGGAAACCTCCTATCGCCTCTACTGTTCGCTCTGTTTTTGGAGCCACTGGCAATATTTTTTCGAGAATCAACGGAGGTGGAAGGGATTAAGATAAACAAGCTAGATTTGAAATTCATGGCTTTTGCCGATGATATTGTTCTTACCGTAAGTAACCCCGAGAAATCCTGTAGATATGCTTATGACATAATCAGAAAGTACGGTAGGGTTTCTTACTTTAAGGTTAATCTTAATAAGACCGATACCCTTATGTGGGGGATCGGCATGGAATCTTTAAGGAGAATGGAAGAAATATATCCTTTCAATTGGAAATCAAGAGGCTTAGTCCACTTAGGAATAAGGTTTACCTTCCAAATTAGTGAAATTATAAAAATTAATTTAGTTGAGAAAATGAAAATAATAAGACCTCTGTTGTATGAGTGGCGTTTGCTAAATTTACCCCTACTGGAGAGAATTACAGCCGTTAATATGACTATTATCCCTAAATTAACCTCTCTCTTCAGATGTATCCCGGGCAAAATAAACAAGAAATTTTTACAAATTATTCAGAAGGATTTAGATCACTTTATATTTAAACGGTAAGAAATCTAGATTATTGAAAAGTACCCTTTACGCCAAGTTTGAAAAAGGGGGGTCTGGCCTATCCATCATTAATGGATATTCAATCTTATATATTACTTTCTCATGCAGTAAGATGGTCCACCTCCAGCGATAAACCAATTTGGTTTTATATAGAAGAAACCTTACTTGGTACGAAGCCGTTAGCCACATTATTGTGGCTTCCTAGCTTTGACCCACGGGTATTTGAGAATGTTTCCCCTGTTATAAGGTCAGTTATTAAATTCTGGTATGAAAACATCTATAAGATGTCCCTGGTCGATAAACCTTCGCTGGCCGCTCCAATTGAAATACTCTCCATAGTGGCAGACTTTCCATTTACTCAGGTATTTAAGTCACAGGGATTTAAATTTATCTTGGATTTATATGTCGAAGGGGACTAAATAGACAGGTCTACATGCTCAAATAAAATTCAGTGGTTACACCTTAGCTCCCTAAAAAAGTGCATGGATGCACTGGGATACAGAGACAAGGGCGTGACCCAATGTAAGAAAATGGAAGCGTTCGCTATAAAAGGAGACATGAATCATATTATATCCAAATGTTCTTCAGTTAGGACGAGCGTTCTCCCGTTTGTAAAGTCCAAGAGGATTGTACATTGGGAAAGAGATTCCAATTTGATATTTGATCCAATTACTTGGCTTAACTCGTTTAGGGTGGTTAAAAAAAATCAGCGATAAATGTGGTTTATACAGAAATGTATTTTAAAATCATCCACAGATGGTACTATTCTCCAGTTTTATTGAATAGATTTTACCCACTCTCAGATAATCTCTGCTGGAAGCAATGCGGTCAGGTCGGTACATCATACCATCTCTGGTGGGAATGTACCTATATGAGAAATTTCTGGGAAAGGATATGTTTAGAATTATCTATTGTGGGGGGCAAATTATTGCCTTGTGTTCCCCAAACAGTAATTTTACATATTAATATAGATACCCTTGGGTCAAAAGTAAAATATCTATATGCACATATTCTATTGATTGCTAAACGTCTTATAGTAAAATATTGGAAAACATCTACTATCCCATCTTGGTATGAAGTAAAATACTCGGTTGATATTAGCAGAGAAATAATGAGGTGGAATATTGATTTAATCCCTAAAAAAAACATAGTAGCACTAAACTGGCACCTATGGGACCAATATACTATTAGTTCGACTTAAAAGATAAAGATTTATTTATTTATTTATTTTATTTTCTATTGTTGTATTTAATGGTTTGTGGAATGTTCTTGGCATCCTGTTCTTAAAAATAGGTCAGCAATTTTATTAAGTTGTTAAGATGCGATTTACTTTGTATATCTTTGTCCTTTTATTTTTTTTACTTTTTGTCATGTTTGTCTGAAAACAAATACAAATTTACTAAAAAAAAAAAAAAAAAAAAAGAATTGATGTAAACCACATATTCCTAAGGAGTTACATCTGAAGCAATAAATGATTGCATAATGTAGCTTGTAACACTTTGTGTATATTGTCAAATAGCTTGTATAGTTTTTAGGCAAACATGAAGGAGAATATTTCTGGTACATGGGAGTAGGTGTCAAATACTAAAAAGGTTCACACATGCTCAGTTGCAGGCAGATTTGTCACACAAGGTGCCTCGGCAATAAAAACAAAATGCATAAAAACCGCCAAGAATTATTCACATTAATCAGTAATCATTACTCTGTATAACCAAATAACAGCCAAGCTGACATTTAGATAATACTTCCAACTTGAGACAAAAGCTATTCCCCCCCCCCCGCCCCCCCCATCAGATAGTCTTAAACATGTGAAACATGCACAGGCAGTGAAACATTACCTTATCATCCAGCTGTCTGTACAAACTAGAAATGTCATCATCATATTTCTTCTTTTCCTCAGATGAGATGCTGGCGATAGCAGGCGATATATTATCAATGACTGGGGTGTTGTCACAAGGTTCCAGTGTTTTCTGGTCTTTTGCACTCGTCTGTTCATCCACTGGGACAGCCTCACCTGCAACAAAGTGGGTGATGAGGAATTCTGTATAAACCACATTGGCGTCTATGATATTCAACCTAAAGAAGAAGTGCATTTCTGCCTAGGCCTCCAATGCTGAAGCCTAAGGCAGTACATTTGCCTATTTTAAAGGGTTGCTCTCACAATCAAACTAGTCATTTTTAAGAGAAGTCACCTATCACCTCGTTAAACCTCATAAAAAAACCACAGCAGTAAATAAAAAAATACAGATTTATATGAAGAAATATTTCACTATGAATAGCAACCAATCCAAATTGGCCATTTGCATCTAGTGTGGGAAAGAAGGAATAAGTACGACTATGTCTATGGCATGGGCTGTATTAAAATAAATCACCTACCCCCCTAAAAAAAAAATATATATATATATATATATATATATATATATATATATATATATATATATATATATATATATATATAATAATAATAATAATAATAATAATTATAATGTCACTAGAGCAGGAGTGGGAAAGTTAAATTCTGGAGGGCTACACACAGGCCTGGTTTTGAGTATTTCCTTTCTGTGCACAGGCGAGTCAGTCAAGATGACTGAAAAAGAGCGATAGTGTTACCTGTACACCGCAGGGATATCCAACTTCTGGCCTGTGTGTAGTTGTGGGGTTTGTGGGTAAAAAGACCATATACATATATTATCTACATTATTGTCTGCTGGTTGTGTTTACCATTGTAAACACATACAGACACACTTATAGTATACTCTATACAAAGGAAAATGATTTAACCCCTCACATGTTAAAAAAGTCTAGTAACCAAGTCAAGGCAAGACTGGATCCAGTGCCAAATAAGTAAGACCGCTGAGAAGGCCTTGCGGGAGAAAAACACTAGTATAAAAGATACACATGATATTTCTGTTGTATTAAATCGTGCATTGTTCTAACCGAGGGTGCTTATCAGGCAGGTGTTTGGATTAGGACACAATGGGGTATTTTAACTTAGAAATAGTTGGCAGATATAACTGGACACATGTTTCATGAAAAAATAATTTTAATACATAGAACTAGACTGCTCCCCAGCAGACAGAAACAGATTTACACAATGTGTGTATAAGCCATTGTAATTGGTGGAAACCAACTATGTGATGAAGATGATGATGAAGATGAAAGTGTTTATCGAATAGTCAGAAAATACCCCAATCCCTCTCTCTGCTGGTCATATCTCTGGGCTAATTTCTGTCACAAAACTTATGTCCCCTTATAATAATTTGTCTCTATCCAATTTCTACAAAGAAAAGTACCAAAAGGATTGCTTCAAACTATCTTAAGAAGGGGTCCTATATTCAGACAGACTGTTACTCTGAAATCCTATACCTTGTAATGTACAAATTGTTTTACTATACATTTTGTAATGGCGATAAAATAGTCCAATATCTACAATCATTTCTGGAATGGTCACACAACAAGGACTAATTAGCACCCGCATTCCATCCAGACTGTAGGTTTTTAATCAATATATTTCAAACTGTGCCCATATTCCCTAAAACAGACTGATTGACTTCAATAATATTAACACAATTCAATAATATAACCATTTAACTGTTACAAAACCAGTTATTAAAGACATCTATACACAAAACCTACATATCTCAACACATATCTTCTTGAAAAACACAATGAACAACATTTTTTTATATCGATAGATGGAGTTTTTAATTAGTGATATAGCGTTTTTCTAATACGGATATACAAATGTTATTTAGCCTTCTATAGATATATTATAACCTAAGTAGTTTCATATTGGTTCTGGCTGCCATATAGGGTGTTATACCGGATTTTTCTATTTACTGCTTTCATAGAGTAACATGCTATATCACTAAATATTAATACCACATATATTGTAGACATCAAATTGTTTAATTAAGTGTGACAAACTTATCATTTTTGCATTGAACTAACCAAATAGACGTATTAAGATAAATTGGTATTTAAAGTTTAATAAGAGTTTATAAACTGCCTATTGATTACTATAGTAAAATAACAAAAATATAGATGGTTTTAAAATATAGATTGTTATCCAGTTAAGGATTGTAGTATTCCTATATTGAACTAACCAAAATGTATTGTTTATCCAAGCTCGATAAGATTTTATACGCTTCTTATAGATTTCTATATTGTACTAACAGAATATAAACTGTGTTAAAACTAATTGTAATCCAATCATTCACAAGAGATTGTAATAACCATAATATATATTTTATATAGTGATCTATCTAAACATCAAAGCTTACAAGTAAATACATCCAATTGTTTATTCCGATTTTACTACTGTCCCAATAAAAGATATTCTGTAATCCGCCGTATACTTGTCTGCAAACTGATCACTCAAACTTTATCAAACCTAAACATTGTAATATTTGTCATAATAAATTGTATGACCGTGTGGCCCTCCAGGACCGAACTGGTCCACCCCTGCACCAGAGTAATGATTTCCAGACAGGACATGGTTTAGGTTTAACACCGTGTAAACATGTCCTGTTGAACACCAGGGGAGACAACTGGCATTCAACAGGCCGTGCAGCCTCTATTTACCTCACCTTACAGTGTTAAGGATGCTTCAGCAGGCCATGATTTAGGCAAGAGAGAGTTGGAAATCCCTGCACTACAATATGCATGAAAGCCGTAAGATCCTCCTATGGTTTCAGTTGGATTTTTCTCCCCAGTTGTTCTAACAACCATTATGATTATTAAAAAAACGATATATTCACTGTTTTGGTTGCCATGAAATGGATGGTAAAGACACAAACTTGCCCCAAGCCCTGACCCACAGTGGCTATATTACACCCAAGAGATTCCCAAAGACATTTCAAGATGTGGCCAGACCCCTATACCCTTTCCCAGGACTTCAGACCCAAATACACCACAAAGTAATAAGCGCCAACAACCAATAGCCTTCTTCCCCTAGCTACCAAGTCTCTGTTGGTCCACTCCCTACCGAGGCCAAGAATGGTTTGGTCCATCCAAGTTGGGGGGGGGGGCTTTGAATGCCATATAGACCCCCACATAAATATGTGATTTCTTCCATACAATTAAAAAAAGGATAAAAATAGGACCCAAGAAACAAAGAATAGTCTCTTTTTTTGGACACCTAGAAATTGTGTGTTTCATTTAGAGGGAAGGTTATGTTATTTTATTTTACAGAGAATGTCTACAACTTATCCTGAAATTAGGGAATTAGAAGAACTTAAGAGACCTGCGGGTAGGATTGAGCATCAATAGCCCCTTTGCAAGCCCACTGAAGAGGCAGATCTTGTCAAAGACTTTACTTGGAAGTCTCATTAAAGGGACTGGAATGTGTTTTTTTCTCCACTGGACTGGTAAAAGCAACTAAAAACTAGAGAAGTCTCTGTACAATAATCCTGCACAATTAATTCTCAATGGGGAGATGGAAATGTGGGAGCAAACTTCCTTATGGTGTTATAAAATATTCAAATATTTTTTTGTTAAGGACATAAACTATTTGTTGTTTTTTGTTTTTAAAGATAGAAATGCTTTTTTTTCCTTAGAATAAATAAAAAAAAAAGATAAATAAAATCCCCCAAAAGATTTAAAAAAAAAAAAAACATTTTAAATAAAAATAAAGATACACAAATAAGTACACTCCTCTCTTCAGAGGTGAGGACTTCCAATTTGCCACACCGCTCATCTACAAAAAAGCACTCAAGCACATATTGGGGAAAAATAAATTATCGTGGCCAAGAAACTACTGTATAAATGCAATAAATAAGCCAGCCATTGAACCTGTAATCACATTTGGGAGTTATAATCTTGGCAGTCTTCAAAAGAGCTGGCAGCAACCTGTCACCAGGGTAATTTCAGTGCTCTAATCAAAAATACATTCATTGCTCTGCAGTCTGTGGATCCCCCTGGGACAGGCCTAGACGCACAGCTGAACGAGCAATAAAGCACGTTCAGGAGATTGCTGATAAAATATAAAAATCAGGGTTCTGTATTACTATTAAAAAAAAAATTATTCACTCAAGAAAAACCTTATTGAGGAATTCTCCTTTAATAAAATTCTGCTCAAATAGCTTTTTTAGGAGGTAAATACATAAATATTTTAGCATTTCTGAATCTTCACTGAAGACATTAAAACAATTCTTAACCATCATGTAGAGCAATTAAAATAAAATGTAATACATCTTAAAAAAAAATAAAAAAAATTATAGTTGCCTTGATACATTTTCAATAATAAACATCCACATTTTTTCCCCTTTGAGTATCCAAAAGGAATATGCTAACATAGATTGTGGCAATGAAAGCTTTATAGCTATTTGTAGAGTGCTTGTGATTTATGATCCTTGCATAATCTGCAGACATTCACTGCATAGAATAAAGTAGTTTACATAAAAGTGCTTATTAAGCAAATACATGCATCAACTTTAAAATTCAAACTTTTTTCACTTGATTTCCAATTCTCGCTTGCTGATTTAGACCATTATTAATACATTTCATGTCCCTTTAATCTCTATTTTTCCATAAAATATAAGTGGATGAATTTTCCTTCCATATTAAAAATGCTTAAAAAAAAGCTGTGCGTGCATTAAATGTTAATGCCTGTGCTTTTTCTCTTACCGCCCCTCCATCTGTTCAGCTCCATCTCAAGATGCTGAATAATATTCTTAAGAGATTTGTTTTTGTCCTTCTCCTTTTCATATTTCTTCTTCCATTCTTCTGCAGTGAGTTCCAGATTCACAGACACTGTGTTTTTAATGGTCTTTGCTCTACGGGGAGAGAAAATTATTAATTAAAATAAACCAACCTTAATTTTAGGTCACTGAAATCAACTGTACGATTTAGCTAAAACAAACGGATTTCTCTTCACAATTAATTATTATACGTTCATTGTAACCATTAAGGTAAGAGGTACCGTATATACAGTGCTGAATTTATATATCAACTAGGCAGGAAAAGATGGAGGGAGTGGAAAATGTTGTTAAAGAAATGGAAAAGGAGAGACATGAGAATGGTATTGGTGATTAAAGGAAAAGAATGTGGTGGATGGGACAGGGGGAGAAAAAAAAAAAAAGAGAGAGACAAGATAAAAAGTGCAGCAAAATGGGGAAAAAAAATCAATTAAAATGGCTATTGTGGTGGGGGAGAGGCTGTAGATTGTGATTATATGAATCGTTCTGATAGATCTTATTTTTTCCTCTTGTCCATGGCCTCAGAGGCAGGAGCAATGATAACCAGGTGGCTTTATTTTGAAGTGGAAATGGCTTCGCCAATGCCCTGTACATAATGGGGGCAATATGTTCGTTAACCTGCCACAAGCTTCAGTGTTTTGTTTTTGTACTGGTTACGGATAGTGGGGAAACAGGAGATCACCCCAATCTCCCCACTACCAAATAAAAGTTAAATTAAAAATATATAATAATAATAATAATAATAATAATAATAATAATAATAATAATAATAATAATAATAATAATATACCTCTCCAACCATACATGGGTGTGGGGGTAAGCACAATCATAATGTGTTTTTTTTAAATCATTAAACCTACCCCTGTGAAAGAAGCAACTATTGTTGGGGCATACATAGTGGGTAAAAGGCATAAAATAGATGGAGAGCTGAGCAGACATGTGCTCACCCTGGGAAGTTTAAATATTTATAATAAATAAGGAGTGAGGGAAGAGAGAAAAAGGTGATAAGGGGGAAGGGACAGTGGGATAAATGAGGGGAGATAAGGGAGGAATATAAGGGGAAAAGTAGTAAGTGGAGGGGGGAGGAGACAATGATAATATATATGACAGGGGGATATGAGCGGAAGGAAGGGGAAGAAGAAATAGTCTAAGAGAGGAGTCTAAGAGAATAAGGGGGAAAAGTGGGGAGAGGGGTATAAGAATGAGGGAGATATAAAGGGGAGAGGGGTACCAAAAATTACAGAGGTTGGTAAAAAAAAAAAAAAAAAAAAAAAAAGGATACATAGATCAAAATTAAGGTATGTATTTGTTTCTTACATCATATCTTTTAAATGTTACATGAAATACAAACAAACATACCACTAGAATGCTGAACTTAGGGTAAAAAAAAAAAAAAAAAAAATCACTATATAGTTTTCACATGCATGTAGAAAAATGCTCACAGGAATCATTCTTAAACAAACAAAGCCGAATCATAAAATGTGCCCAGCTTCTGGGGTACTAACAAGTCCAAGCCCCTGGCACTCTAACAGTTAAAGCACTACTGTAGATTGTTACTTTCTTCACAAACATTGCAGCTATGAATGCATTAAAACATTTTCGCATTAAAATGGTCGCTGCCATGTTAGTCACACTTCCTTTTCAAGTTGCAGATTACAAAAGAAGTAGAAAAATTTGCTTATATACGGTACTTAAACACCGTTTTTACTGAGCCTATGGGAGGTAGTGGGCAGTTGTCCTGTGTTGAAAGATCAGCTTCCACCAATGAATATAAAAGAAAACAAACCCTCCCTCACTCCTCCTTCCATTCTTGAATAGATAATAAAATTAGGAGGAGAACACTCCCACTTATAGAATGTGGAAGGCACAAAATGACAATATTCAAACACAAGCAGCGTCTACTAAAAAGATTTTACCTGAATATGTTATCTACGTCCATTACTTACACAGCTGTTAATGTCATTTTTTTTTTCTTCAAACTTTTCAAATACCCAACATATTTCCCAATCTACAGAGGTCCTATAATAGAAGACTATTTTAAGTGTCAAGCCCGTTGGTGCAGTTTCCAGCTTGGACGTACCTCTGACCAAACATCAGTGTGGTCTTTGTTTCCGCCTCATTAAAGACCGATGGAGAGCAGCAGATTATTATGGTGGTCCTGCAATTCCCACCGAGGGAATCCTGCAGTATTCGAGTCATTTTACTGTCTCTGTATGGGACATGGCTTTTCTGCATAAAAACACAAAATATAAATAATGAAAAACACTGGTTTACTTTTAAATGCTTTATTGAAGGAGCATGGATTCCTTCTTATAAGGAAAATATGCCATAATGGAGAAGCTTTAAAAAAAAGGGCCACGGTAGTCCAAAACTTTTCATTGCGTATTTAAAAAAATAAAAAAAATAAAAAGGAGTATGTTTTATACAACAGTTTCCAATGGGTATAAATGAGCAATTTAACTCTAAAACTACAGTCCAATTAATAGAACTTAACACTTCAAAATGTTTATATTACTTTGACATTTTTTGGAAAACACATTATTAAAGTGTACAAAATTATTTTCTTAGAGACCAGGGGTGGCTGGTGCATTAGGTCAATTGGGCAACCGCTCACCCAAAATGTTAGCTGGCAGTGCCAATACTTGATTTTTTTATTCATATACATTTTTTTTTCTTTGAATATTATTATTAATAAATTTAGTTTGTGACCAACATTTTTTGAACAATGACCTCTTCCATTCTGCCCCATACATGCTATCAAATTTAAATCTCTATAAACACCCATATTAAATGGAGGGAGAGTATTTTGAAGAAGATATTGTGACTTAAAATCAGTTGTTCAGATTAACATTTTCCCCAGAATCAATACAGCCGGTTTGTAAAGTGGAATAGTCATGACATTTCAATTTACATCCTCTAATAAAATAGTCATTGTGTTATAGATGTTGAGACTCCTCTCACTAATAGTTGACTAAACCAGATAGATAGTTGAAGACAAGTCATATTTGAAAAATAACTTTTTTTAAATGGTTGCAGAAATGATAAAACTATAGGCGTTTTAGTTAAATGGTGTATATAGCGCTTTCAGGGAATGCTTGGAATCATCCCTGTAAATGTTGTATATATAAAATGTGGTATTGCATTTTCAGGGCTTTGGCTGTAATACAGCTAGCATTGTGGCAGTACAGTTTTAAATAACCATGTCATGTAGAAAGAAATCTCAGTCATAGAATATTTGACTGTAAGGAGAGGGAAATTGAGAGGGACCTGATCATTGGTACCTGCAGCTCTTTGTCTCTAATAGGGGCTGACTCAGTCCAGCTCCTCTACTCTTAACATGACACATGAATAATCTCATTGTCAGCTGCATAATGAGGATCAAGACATGATCAAACTAACTGTAGGATGACTGTATAAGCAAAATGAAAATGACCTAAAATAGAGATCAAATCTCCCGAAGGGTTATCACACCTCTAGCTGATGGGACATGGCAGTGAAGTTTTATTCAAAAAAGGTACTTGCTACTATACAAACTTATTTAAATGAACATGAACCCCAAATGACTTATTTTCCTAGCGAATATGACCAGATAAATCATCTAACAACAACAAATGACTTAAAGCAGCTATTTTCGCCAATTCCAAATTATTTAAAAGAACATAAAGATCCAAGTATTAAAAAAGGGCCCTTCTTTTGTCTTGTGCATCTCAAAGATCATGTTTAATACACTAATCTTCCAAGAATATAAATAAAATGAATTAAACTTCAACACTAAGAGACAAGAAGAAGAAAAATAATGCATCTGATTCTTACCCGTAAATTAAGATGAAATGGAAACAAGGACTCATGGAGAACCCGTTAATTGTGTTTTATTATCCAATTTACATTGAACTGCAACATATGGTGTTTTTGATCGCATTGATTTTAGATATTCCTAAGGATCACTGCCCCGGTTTCCTTTACATAATATTTTTTCTACACTATAGACAAAGTATTGCTCACCCAAAAAAAGGAAAAAGTTTGTAATATTTAATAAAACATGTTTTACATGCATGACCTATTTGTGGCCTTTTAAGTAGACCTGCCAATGTTACTTTCCTTCTAGTAACATTTCCCAAAATATTTACAACTTCAATAGACATCTCTTGTTAATTTTAATTGTATTGACTGCCTGTACCCAGCTGATTTTATTGCATTACAGAAGAAGCATTTTATCATTAGACATATAATAGTGGCTTAGAGGCTGGTCAATTGGATTAAGTCTCTTCAAAACGGATATTGATTTTACAAAGAGAAACAGGTGGTAACATCGGTTACTTACAGTTCCCTCGGCCAAAGCAGAGATTACATTGCCCAGAGCAGATAAAGACTTATTGATATTTTTGGCTTCATCCAGAACAGCTCCCTCTGCTCCAGTTTTGCTGACCTGCCAAAAAAAATAAATAGTGACAGCATTAGCCCCACTTAGAACAATATATCTCTTTTTTTGTTACACCAGGCTAAACTGCTTGTGAAAACATCCGTGATGGTTATATATGAGATGGCAGCATTTACATTTCTGTGTGAGCATGACTTGCAATTAGACTTGCAAGCTGCCTGCGATGAGGAAGCTGAAGTGTCAAATATATAACAATCCAATGCTTCTTCCTCCCCACCACTCTCTACTAAATGATACGATAAAATGCCCTCAGAAAAATGTTAAAGCCAGATAAACTAGAACTTTCTAATAGAGGGGTTTTAAAAATTAAGAATTTATTAAAAAAAAAAAAAAAAAAAAAGCTTTCATGGTTTAATAATTACATTTTCCCTGAAACTATAGTGCTCATGTAATCATTTTATTGACTATATAGCAAAAAAAAAATAAGAAAAAACTACCAAAAGAGAGAACAGGGATTTAAGAGGGTTAGGTAAAGGAACGTAGAGGTCACCTTTTCACTTCCGGCCAAGTCAACCAGGTAGAGCTTTCCACATAGCTTCTTCTCAGTTTCTACATTTTCTTGCTTTATATTTATTAAGAATATACTGTGGCTTCTGGAGCTGTGTTCATTCATGTCTGTAAAGAGCAAAAAAAAAAAAAAGTAATGAAAACAGTGCAATAAGAAGGGAATCGCAACATTGTATGTTTTTGAATGTTTTCAAATAAAAGATATTGGTGCTACAAGGAGAAATGCCTACACAAATAAAGGATCCTCATATCCATATAAAAAGTGTCATATTTATTAGTAAGCTCTTTGGAAGAACAGTTTATATTGAGGATGAAGGCCAAGAAACATTCCAAGATGGAAAAGCACATGAGACAAGATGTACAGATCTATTGAATTTGAAGCCCATAGCAGCATCAGCAAGCCCACGGGCTTGAAATGCGGCTGCGTTACAGAGCTATTAAATGAGACCATGTTGCGAGTTACGGGCTTGAAACACAAACCCGTAAACCATTTTTCTCATGTTGGATGTGTGACTGTGAACATGATCAATTAGTCAAACCCATAGTTACGGGTTAAGATGGAGCCAACGGAAACCGAGATCGTTATCGTTGCTGAAAAATGGAAGTTAGATTTCAAAGCCTTATGGGCTTAAGTTACCAATTTCCATCGGACCCACATTCCAGAAGTTATGCAATATTGGTAAATCAGTAAATATGATATTCTAGTCCATGCAAGTTCCATTATATGTATTAACATATTGATTGCCGGGATCGATATAACAAGGAAATGAAACTGAAAATAAAGTATTTTACATTGCAGATTTGCGGGCCCGAGAATGTTGAGCCATTAATTTTAAATACCTAACATCACTTTCCCTTTACTTATGACTACGGTAGTGTCTGTATATTTGCATTTACAGTGCTACCAATTGTACTTTCCCCCCTTGCGGATCATCTCTGGTACCCGTTGGCTTTTTGGCTCCATTTGCGGGATACAGGCTTGAAAGCCAGTGAATTTGATGCAATTTAATAGCGTGATTGGAATGTAACA
The DNA here is from genome assembly GCA_027410445.1 of Discoglossus pictus. NCBI lineage: Eukaryota > Metazoa > Chordata > Amphibia > Anura > Alytidae > Discoglossus > Discoglossus pictus. Next base: position 49,919,547 of record CM050173.1, on the reverse strand, counting down.
GTTACGGGCTAGACAGATCAAAGGATTTGCAGACGCGCAGTTCAAATTGCAACATCACACAGGGTTTTTCGCCACCCTTACCCAGCAAGTCTTTGGCGGGTTGCTTTACGGAGCCAATTTAACAGCCTACATTACGGGAATTTAATAGGACTGAAAGTCTGCTAAATGTAAAATGGTTAACAAAAAGTTGCTAGTGATTTTTGTTTGTTACATACTTCAAGATTTGTAGTTACCCCAGATATAGTGATCTTTTGAAAATATTTGAACTATTTTTTGCCATATAAAAATGACTTACTTGTGACAGCCACATGTCTGTTTGCTTTCCCCTCATCGATAACATCCATCACCTCCTCTGGACTGGATACAAACCTCTCTGTACATCCCTAAAACGCAAATATAACACTTTGTAAAGATAAATTCAGTAAATTTACATACACATTCATATTAAAAAGGGATAGCAAATATGGCATCATTGAAAAACTATATGTAATTATACATAATTGGATCAACTGAATATTATTGAAAAACATCAATAGTATTTCAATAAAGTTAACCAACACTGACTTACTATTTTGAGCAGTCACGGAGCCTTTCTGATCCATCCACAAAGAGACTAATTTATGGTTGAGAGATCATTAATATTAGCCTCAGAGGCATTTGGTCCATTGCCTTCCATGCAGTCACCTGCACAAAAGGACTAGGACTAGCAGTCACCGCTCTCTCAAATTTTAACTGAGTGTTCAATCTTTTCAGTTTCACATGGCTTTTACGGAAAACAAATACAGAAGTCTAGGGGTTAAATCAACAAGTACTTGTTATAATCACCCATTAGAAAGATCAGTCCATGATTAGTGGATGGATCAAAGAGACATGTAAACTTAGCAAACTTCAGTGTCAGCTTTTTATCTACCATTTTCTTTTGTCAGCTGAGTCGGTATAATTATTTTACAGATGTGTATGTCCAATGTAAACTAATAAGTTCTCCATCATTGCTGCTGGAAGCCCTGGCAGTTGTCTCCTAGCACCTCCGGCTAGTGGTGCACCAGATCCCGAAATTTTTTAAATCCCATAGCAGCAAAATTGCATATAAAGAAGGAAATATATCACAGGATGAGTTTTGTTTTTCTACATGGGTATATTTAGATTTTATGTTGCCCTAGGCCATTTAGATTTGTGCGCCTCAATTCCCAGCTTCTCCTTTTCCCTTTCTTGATCTCAAATCATAAGTCTGTTTATGTACATATTTGGTACCCGAGAAATATTAATGTCTGTAAGTGTATTGATACTAACTGCATATAGACATTTCTGTGCTTATTCAAAAATATTTTAAGTCGACTGCACTGCATCTTCATGCAGACTGATGCCCCTGGAGTGCTGCCCTAGGCCTAAGCCTTGTGGCCTAGGCAGAAACACACCACTTAAATAGTATATGAACATTCAACTGATACACACACAAACACATTTGGAGCTTCCACTGTGTCAGCAATGCTTTACCAGACACAACATCATAAAAATAGCCTCATGAAAATTGCTCTTTTATTTTTTTTGTTGTTGTAATGATCATATACACCTACCTTTACATAAGGGACTCTGTTCTTATCTTCATGCACTGCAAGGTTGGTCTTCGATACTATAAGAAAGGAAAAAAAATATATTAATCCAACTGTATAGCTGAAACAGATGGCCATGAAATACAACATAAGGAGGAGAGGCATTAAAGTCACACTATTGACAACTATTTTTTTTTTTTTAAACTTTTTTTTAACAATCTGTATCTTTAACCAACTTCGCATTTTAAAAATTGTAGTTTTGAATGAGGATTTGTAGACCAGTAATCCAAAAAACACATTATCTGAAGGGCACCATTGCATAGGTTCCCAATATAGCACAACATAATAAAATGCTTATTACCTATAGTTTTAACTGAAAGTTATTACAAAAAAGTGTATTTTCCTACAGTAAAATTACACTGAAATTTGCTTTTTTTGAGTCATCTCTTCCAACTCACAAATTAACACAGATTTATATAGTTTGTTAATGATTGCCATTAATTATTGATTAGTCAAAGGCACTGGGCACCCTGTCTCTTAAGTGCAGTCGCCTCCACCCAGAAAAAAAAAAAAAGGAAGCTTGCCTAATCTAGGTGTGACCAGTAGTTATTGGCAATAATCTCATTAACAGAATATATGAATCTGTGGGTGTATTAAAAAGGTTAACGGATGGCTCAAAATGACAAACGTCAATGTTAGTTTATGCCTATACTTGGAACCTCCACTGCGTCACGTTTTTATTTACTCTAGATATCAATCACAAGTGTTAAAAATCGCAAATTTAAGAGACGGATCAGTTAAATGGTAATGAAGGGAGGGGGCATGTGTCGAGGGGTCCGGGTTTGTTTCCAGATTATTCAGTTAACTTCTGGTCTCACAATAACAAAATTGTTTTCTCCCCTAACTCCAGATTATATCATTTAAAAAAGGCAAAAAAAACAAACAAAAAAAAAAAAGCCAACACTTTTCATCATCTATACCAGGGGTGAGCACGTTCGGGCCTGGAGGGCCACTACCAAGCCTGGATTTGAAGATATTCTTTCTGTGCAGGCGAGAAAAGATATCTTCAAATTCAGGCATGTGTGTGGCCCTTCAAGACCGAACTTGTCCACCCCTGATCTACCCACACTTCTTATTTAAATAATTTTTTAGATGGTTTAAACAGATTTCAAAACTGCAACAATAGAATGGATCACATTTACAAATCATTTTCCCTTACCATCTAGCAGATCTCGGATTTTGTCCAAATAAATTTCAAAATAGGAAACCTGGAGAAAAACAAACAAATAAAAAACAAACAAACAAACACATAAATTAAAAAGTCTACCAAGATTGGTGAACTAGATACTGATTCACTGGGTAGTGATTGGTGTACATTTAAAATCATGCAGCCTTATCACTTTATGATAGCGATAGAAAGATTATATAAATATTATATATATCTCCAGTGTCTGGAACCATGCTATATTCAGGAGCATGCTCCGTGAGAGGAAATCACAGTATCCAACCCGCAGAGTGTGTGTGTATTTATGGTCCAGAAGTGCTGCACCGCCCCTTGCCAGTCTCACCCTCGCCTCTACCATTATAAGTACTTGGTGATTTATAGATTTACAAAATTACTAAATACAAAAATGTAAAAAAAAAGTATATATACATAAAATTTAACAAATTCTGAGCCTTAGTTCATATTCTTCTGGTGAACTAGGACTCAGAATTTAACAAAATGTAATATTTGTATTACCCATTATATGAATGTCCTGTAAGTCTTGTTCTCCTGGTTATATATGTTGACTTACGTGAAAGCCTTAGCCAATGAAGATTTAAAGTCTGCCCAAAGATCTGCAATGTTATATTGTAGTTAAATGAACCAGACTAGATAAGCAAATAGTACAAAGGTTTCAAACTCAGTAATGGCAGTGTTCATGGCTACAAAAGTAGAAAATACAATTGAAAGCTGCATTTATTCATTTCGAGCTCTCCATACATGTCCATCACTAATTTTAATTATTCCCTGTGAACTTACATAGAATTAAAAATGTTATGTGACTTTAAATGGCCAGTGCAGGGTAAACCTATTTTAACTTACCACCAACATTAAAAACTGATGTACAAATATCAGCTAAAGAAAGGTTTTAGCAAGTAAACAACATTTAAAAAACATAGTTCCCTTAATTCATGGTGCATTATTCCCGACCTCCCTCCTTATCCTTGACACTACTGTCCAGATGACAAACACAATGCAATTGGTGTAATGAATTACAAACTTACATCCTAAAGGGTGTGGGTAGTGTACAGGAGAGTGATAGATTGATAGAGCATGTAAAGGCTAAAGAGGACAGCCTTCTTTGAATAGATGCGTTTTTAAAGAGATCTGAAGGATTTGAAGGATAAGCTAGTGGTGCGAGGCAAGGAGTTCCAAATTATAGGGGCAGCACGAGAAAAGTCTTGTAGGTGGGAGTGAGGAGGAGAGAAAAAAGTCATTAGAAGAGCGAAGAGGGCAGGTGAGAGTGTATTTTGGGATTAAAGCAGAGATGTAGGAGGGTACATTATTGCAGAGGGATCTATATGTTAGGGTCATAATCTTAAAATGTTATTCTGAAGGCTATGGGAAGCCAGTGGAGTTCCTGACAGAGTGGTGTTGCGGACACTATGCATTGATTTTGGTAAAGGAGTTAAGCGAATGAGTTTAATATAGAATGGAGTGTAGAGATACAGGTTATAGGAAGGCCATAGAGGAGAGAGTTGCATTAGTCAAGGCGAGATATGACAAGAGTGTGAATTTGAATTTTTCTTGTGTAAGGTAGTGACGTTTTTTTGGATATGTTTTTTAGATGAAGGGGACACGATTTTGTGAGGAATTAAATGTGAGGAATGAAAGAGGGCAGGTCCAGTAGAACCCCAGGACAGCGTGCCTGGGAGGTGGGAGTGATAATGGCATGGTCAACAGTGAGATAAGTGAGGAGTGGGAGCTTAGGAAGAGGGTGGAAAGACAAGGAGTTCTGTCTTTGTCCGTCAACTCAAACTCAACATGTCAGACATCCATGAGGATATGCTAGAGAGGCAATTAGCAACATGAGCTAGCAGAGAGGTAGATTTGAGTGTCATCTGCATATACAGTAGAGGACACTGAAATCCAAAAGACTGAATTAGGGCACCGAGGGAGGAAGTGTAGATGGAGAAAAGAAGGGGGCCTAGGACTGAAACTTTGGGCACGCTGACAGAGGGCAATGGGAAGAAGACACGCCAGAGAAGGAGACGCTAAATGTTAAATTTTCTAGATAGGATATGAACCAAGAGAGAGAGCAGTGTCACGGATGCCTACGGAGCGGAGAGTTTAGATAAGAAGAGAGTGATCAAAAAGGTGTCAAAGGCAGCAGAGAGATCCAGGAGAATTAGGACAGAGAAATTACCCTTTGACTTGGCGATTAGCAGGTCATTAGTAACTTTTGCTAGAGCTGTCTCCGTGGAGTGTTGGGGGCCAGAAGCCAGATAGGAAGGGATCAAGGAGAGGACGAAACAATTCAGGTAAGGCGATTGTAGACGACACGCTCAGGCAGTTTGAAACCAAGGGAAGTAGAGCGATAGGGCAGTAGTTAGATGCAGCAGCTGGATCAGTGTTTAGGGAAAGGTTTAATAGATGTGTACGAGCTGGGATAAGAGTGGTAGAGAGTGGAGGGATCAGCTGTGATGGAATAGGATCAAATGGACAGGTTGTAAGACGAGAGGTTGAAAGAAGGCTAGCAACTTCATCTTCAGTTGCAGGGTCAAGGGAATTCATAATGGATATAGGTTTGGGAAAAGGTCCAGGTAGGATGCTATTGGTATGTTGAGGGTAAGGTGTGATATGAACTCTGGCCACGTTGAGAAGAAAGTTTGTTTGGAATATTTTGAATTTTACGGTTAAAGTGGCTAGCAAAGTCTTCTGCTGTAAGACAGGAAGGGGCAGGAGGTGGAGGAGGGCAGAGGAGAGTGTTTAAAGTGGAGAACAAACATTTGGGGTTGGAGGCCAAATTCTATATTAATGTGGAGAAGTAGTGCTGTTTGACCAGATTGAGGGCATAGTGATAGGAGCGTAGGATAAACTTGTAATGGAGGAAGTCAGCTGAGGTGCGATATTTTTTCCATAATCATTCAGCAGTTGCAGGAGCACTCCTGGATGTAGCTTGTTTGCGTGGTGTGCCATGGTTGTAGGTGAGAATGAGGGCGTCTAGGGGGCAAGGGTGGAAGTTAGAGTCAAGTTGTATTGTGTGGTGGCAATATCAGGGCAATAGAGGGAAGATGGGGGACTGAGAAGGGGTTGTAGTAAATTAGAAAGATGTTGTGGGTTAAGTGCCTGCAGGTTTCTGTGGGTTCCGATAGCTGGGTGCGGAAAGGTGCAGATATTGGAAAGGGGTTTTAGGCTGTAAGTAAGGAGATGGTGGTCAGAAAGAGGGAGTGGGGAGATAAGATTGGAGATAGAGAAGCGATTGGTGAAAATGAGGTCAAGAGAGAGTACCCATCGTGCTGGGTAGGGGAATCTATTCATAGAGAAAGGCTGAGGGAAGAGGTAAGGGCAAGTAGTTTTGTGGCTGTGGGAGAAGCAGGTCCAGGAGGGCAATAGATGACAGCAACTCTCAGCGAGATGGGTGAAAAAAGCAGATAGTGTGAACCTTGAAAGAAGAGAACTGGAGAGAGGGAACTGCAATGAATGAGCAACAGGAGGAAAGTAATATGCCCACACCCCAATTGTCTTATTCCCAGGTCTAGGTGTGTGACTGAAATGTAAGCCACCATATGATTAATAAACGTATAAAATGAAATAAAAAAAATAAAAATAATAATGTTTCAAGCATGATAGAAAAAAAAAAAAAAATGTTTCTGCAATAAAATTATTGCTTTGTATCCCATTTTTTCTTCAGTTTGTCCTTTTAGTTGTCCCTTTCTACAGCAAATTTAATTACAATACAATCACATGGGACAGGGCAAAAAAAAAAAAAAAATTAACCGAAACAAAAAAAAATTGTTTTGAAGAAGCTGATCTTTTATTGTTTTCAGAGGGAGGCAAGTTCACAAATTAAAAAAAATCTGTTACTTTCTTATCTGCGTTCTTTCCAAACATATGTCTGTGCTAGGGGAATAGGGGAATACTTTTCTTCACAGAGTAAACAAAATGCAGTGATGATATCAGAATGTGCTGGTACTGAAACAATACAGGCGATGGACAGTTTTCATTTTACAGAGACATTTACTGATCTGTTATACGAAGGCAAATCTCACTGAGCCCAGGAATCGGGGCCCGTGCTAGCCACCAGGCGAACAGGCAGCACACATTTTTAATATACAGCATTTTTTTTGTACAATACTGCAGTGTTTTGTTAGAGTAAAACGAACCCCTACAGCAGTCTACAAGCCTGTTACATAAAGTGCCACATCGTATTTACCTTTATGTGAAACTCCAGGTTTTCATCCATGGAATAAATATGATCAAAGATGTCATGTGCAATCCTTGGAATGATTCCCATCAGCTGAGGATTATGCAGTTTACCCTGAGGATGGAAAGGCAAACAGGAAATTAAAATTTACCTGGGTGTACACAAGTCAGTCGGCAGGCTCACATCACAGAGAACACAGAGACAGGAGCAGGTAACGACATACTCAAACCTGCTTGCCAGTCCTGCTCTATAGTATGGGCAAGTAAATCAAAACCAAAAAATAACCTGCATTTTTTTTTTTTTTTTGGTGTAGATTTAAGTAATCATTTTCTATAATCAAACATTTTAAATTGTAATGCTTTTCTCTGGTACAATGTAAAATGCCACCCCTAGCTTTTAGGGGGATACAATAAAGCAGTTCGAATACAAAATATTCTACATAATGTTTTTTTTTTGTTTGTTTTTTTTAATATATAAAAGGTTTTAACTAGGTCTGAATTACATGTATCCTCCTATGGTGATATTCAATGTTCAATTTATTTACTTCCGCAAAGCCCCAGATTCTGAATATGTGTCTGGGGCCACCCTCTTTCATCCTGTTGTCTCTAATGCAGAGTGCCATGATTTACAGCCGCAGCATAATGTCATACATCACATTATCAGTGTCATGTTAGCAAATGGTGACGTGTGTCTGCATGAAGCAGAATGAGACACCAACAGTGTATCCTTAGCTTGCAGCTGTGAAACATGACACCCTACACGAGAGAGAACAGGAATAAAAAGGGGGATGTTACAGAAGCTGATAATCTATCACTCTGGGGGCATTTTACAAGTGAAGGGCACATTTTATTGCAATTACATTGAGGAACATAAAAATTAAAGTCAACTAGTGAAAAGATTTATATAAAAAAACAACAATGCTGCCTAAAAAAAAAAAAAGGACCAAAGTAGTTTAGGATAAATGTTTTGATGTATGTGAAAACCATCAACATTAACAGAAATGGAAGCAAGGAATATAAAAATTATATATTTTTAAAAAAAATCTTAATATTAGCACACTCTGCTAGTATGTAGAGGTTGAGATACTGGTTATGCTTCCTGTTCAGTGCACAATGTGGGAGGATGCTACGCTGGGGTATACAGTTTAAAAGGGACTGCTTCTGAACATTTATAGGTGTCAAATAATGAAAGCTGATCATGTAAACCAATGATAGAGCATTAATTAGCCTTGTCCATCCATCAACTGCAGAAGACAAAAAAAAAAAAAAATAGAACATTTACTCAGCCTCCAAAATAAACAACCAGTGCTGAAAAGAGACGCCATGGAAGCCAAAGAGAAAAGCAGTGTCTAATGCCGCAGTAGAGAGCCATGATACAAAGAAGTTGTGTGTGTCAGGGAGCATTTACGTTTCTTGAGAATTATTGATTCAGTGAATGACGCAAGGGGGCTGCTTCAGGGCCAGTGAGAGGAAATTAGCTAGGTGTTTTTTTGCCCAGGGCCTTACTGGACGGTTTTGAACCTTGGCCTGGGATGGCAATAAGTTAACCTGTTTATTATTATGGTTATGTATTTCTTAGTGCTTATGGTTAAAATATTATTACACTGTTATACTGTATGTATCCCGGTTTATGTTCTGTATAGTTTAGAATGCCAGGGTACCTATGCTACTTGTTGGCATGCCCAGAGTCTAGAGAGTTTGCTAGAATAATGTGCCTAGGCCGGAGAGGACCAGTTCCTGCCCTGTGCAATCCTGTGGGACTTATATTGTTTATGATTGGGTATAAATTATGTTATTTACAACAATCCTTATGAACATAAAACATATTAGATATTCTGCAGGCTATTGCATCGGCCAACGCCCAAGAACGTAGTCTCATAGATAATCCTTAAGCACACTTCAAGATTACAGCCATGGCAACTACAAGGCCAGTAGTGGAAATTAGCATATAAGATGGACAGATGCCCCTACACAAAAGGTGCACAAGTACTTGAGCAATTATCTATATCACCCACTGCAGAGAGAATCTGACATCACAAGTTGTACAGGTTCTCCCAGTGAACCAGGGGCATGTTATTGCTAATTGGTCTCCTCTATGTACCCAAGGATGGGGCTTACTGTAATTGGCCAGCCTTGTGGCCTGAAAACTGTATATATGTTGCTAGTTCTGGTTAAAGCGGTCAGTCCTAATTTTTCCATGTAAACAAGAGGTGATATGAACTACACGGTCCTGCTGAGGTAGGTTTGAACGAGGTTCTTATCAAGTCCCACTGAAGAAGCAGGTTGTGACAGTGTCCATCTCAGTCTTATCCAATTCTCTTCACAATGGCTCTCTGCGCCCCCTCCCCCCTCAATCATCAAGGTTTTGTATTTTGTTTCTGCAACATTCCTTCAATAAACCACTAGTTCTGCTAAATAACCAAGTCCATGTTGATACAGTAGTAACAATGGAAAAATGAGCAATTTTCCATGCAAATTCCCACAATTGAGTTTGATTGGACCACTATAGATTAGCAAAAACTTCACATGCTTGGAGAGTGTGCAAAAAAACATTAGCAGGTACGTAAACCAAGAACTTGAAAGTACTTTCATAGAAAATCTGAATTTCAGCACAATCTACTAGAGCATCAAAGCTGCCATAATACTCATACTTCCTTTTCAAGGACCAAGAACCCAGTTACAAAGCTGTGCAAACAAGGCATGCAAACTCCCATCAATTAAACCGGTAGGTTAGAAGAGGGAAGGTGCACTGTGCTGAAATCTTATTTGAATCTGCCAATAAATTAACTAATCCACTCCCTCATTCCACTTCACTTTCCCAACACTAAGGGTGGAAGACAAAATATGACATCCTTCAGACATAAAAGCAGTGTCTACTGAAATAAAGATTTTTCTTAAAATAGGCTTATTCACGGCTCACATAGCTGCTGATGTTGTTAATGTCTTACAGGCTTAAATTTTAAAAAATATTTTTCCCAATTTACAGTTGTGTTTTTAGATAGTAGATTTAGATCCACCAACCTCTATTTAATAAAAACCAAAAAAATACACGGTCGTCAAATAGAAACAATATGCTCTTAGAAGATCTTTACTGGATCACAAGCAAAATGTTTTTTTAGAAAGTAAACTAAGCTGTTAATATATGGAACTTTTATTATGCAATTATTCTGTAGTAGGAGAAACATTGATTTGACACCCATATTATATATAATTGTCAGCTAAAATTGACCTCACAAAGCTAAAATGTCTGAAGAGTAACAGATTCACTGCTTCTGGAAAATCCCCCTTTCTTCCTGTTCACTCTCATTCTGGGTGCAATATTTCAAAGCTGTGAACTAGGGCCATACCTATACTTCTCAGATACACAGCATGTCACTTTCTGCTTGTTAACATCACAAAGCCTTGGCAGTGTGGATATGTTCTTTGCTCCCAGCAGTGAAACATGGGAGTGAACATGAAGAAAAGTGAGAGCTTCTAGAAGCAGAGAATCTGTTATTGTTAAAGACATGTCTAAGCTTCCTGTATTATGAGTGCATCTGAAAAAGAGGAGAATCAGCGGTGTATGCAAACCCTTCAGTTTGCAAGCTGAGGCTTTTGTCAGTTGACACCCCTGAAAATCCCTGCCAAAATTAGCATAACATTCATAATTCGTTTTGGCCAATCAGGAGAAAGCAGATACATTTGTATCATACTCTGGTGTTTCTGTCTTACAAAGTAGTCTGGGATATATAGGCTATTTTTCTCTATATCCTTGTGCTTTGATTTAGTTGTAAGCTCAGACCTCACCCAACCATGTGATTCCATTTTACAGCAAGTACGTCCTTTGAAAAGGTCAAACTCCATACCTAGCTGCATTTCCTATGCATACCTGGTTATGTAACCTCCCTGTGGGTGTGAAAAGCTGGAATTTACTTTCCTGCATATAACTTTATAAGTACACTGAACCTATATCTACCTACATCTTTTTCTGATAATTACTGCCGGTTTCTTAACAAATATTTGAAACGCAGGAAACACATATACACACACACACACACACACACACACACACACCTTTAAGGCCTCATAGAATTAAAGTTTAAAATTTTAAATAAACACAATTACATTGAAGAGGATACAATTAACTCACTTTATTAAAAACACCAGAATAATCCATTTAAAAATTGTGTATGCTGTCAAAATCATTATCTACTACTATATGAATTATAACTCTTAGAATAAAAAAAATGCATTGATCAGGAGTAATAGTTATGGAATATAAGCTACTTTAGCAGTAGAAAACAAAGCCATTTAGCATTTGGAGATAAATTGCTAAGAGAACCGCAACACTGCAAATAAATCCTGTGCTATGTTCTTATAAACAACATTCATCTATGTGTTATAGAGAGAGAACCAAGTACTAGCAGAGCTCCCATGAGATGAAATAATGCACAATACATGGAACAAACTAATACATCTCATTTAGACACTGCAAGGAAAGAATACAAAATATTTATTACTAAATCAATTTGGCAGACAAATGTGCTAGTAGAAAGCAAACTATATGAATTATGCAAGAGGCTGCTTTATTTACACATTATCATTCATGACTTGACTTTGAGTTGACTTTGTTACACATAATTATTAGTGTCTCGTGGCAAAAATTACAGTCTTGTTACACATTAAAAAAAGCAAACCTGCTCGTTTATACACAATAGAAAATGCGAGATGTCCGTGTTCCTTAAAATAACGAACATGCAAAGAAAATATAAAAAGACAACTGCTAATAGCGGTAATTTAAATTATATAACCAAAACCGTACACACTAATTATATATCTTATAGAACGATTTAAAAATGTAATTACCTCCATTGTGTGCGTTTTGCCTGAAGATGTTTGGCCATAAGCAAAGATCGTTCCATTGTAGCCATCTAAAACATCTGGGAGGAAGAGACAAGAAAGAAAAAAAATAAAAATTACGTTTAATATTCTTTATTACACTAGCTATGAACGACTATACATAAAAAATAGTAGGTATCATACATGTAAAATGCTAATAAAAAGTAACAGGCTTTGAATTTTAGACATAGTTTTGCCCATTTTAAATATGGCTTCCTTTAAGCCTATGCCAGCGGCATTACACAGCAAAGCCAATGTTGGATTATACACAAGCTGGGAACACTACCCACTGACAGCTGTTTCAAGGTTACTGCCTATCAGCTTGGGGCGGGATCTCAGTTTGCGTAGTCGATTGAAGAACAAAGCATTTGTGGGCACATTTGCATGTCCCTGCTCAGCTTCCCAGAACGCAATGTAATACATTTCTCAGAATTCTGAGCTGGAAGCCGTTTTTTTAACTTGTTTTAGACATTCAAATGTGAACACAGATGTACTATTTATTGACTGTACTACTGTACCTGGAGGGCTTCTAATGCTCTTTTGCCCACCATATATTAAATTATTGTTGTGGTGGTGAACTACCTACTCATAAGGTCCACAAAACAAGCTGGGATTCCGCCCAAAGCTGAGGATATGCAGTGAACGTGAAACATCTGTCTGTGGGTAGGATTCCCAGCTTGTGTATAATCCTACCTTGGCTTTGCAAAAAAGCTGTGTAGTGAAACGGGCATAAGCTTTAAAAAAAAAAAAAAAAAAGTGAGCCATGTTTAAAATGGTTATGGATTGAAGAACAAAGCATTTGTGGGCACATTTGCATGTCCCTGCACAGCTTCCCAGGATGCAGTGTAATAACTGTATTTCTCAGAATTCTGAGCAGGAAGTAGTTTTTTTAACCTGTTTTAGACATTCAAATGTACTATATATAAATAGTATTATGGACCATTGGACCTATAAAATTGTTTATACCAAATATTCCATGTATATATGAATACGTGTGTGTACATATATATATATTCGTTGTGAGCGTACGAGTTGTTGTTAACTCTTGCGGGCTCGTGTAGCGACACTCGCAAACTTCACGTCGTAACGCAAAAAACAAACATACGAGACAAGTTAGCACACATTACGACCTCGCAAAAAAACGGCCGCAACCAGCGAACATGAAAAAATGAAAAACACAATAAATACACACAAAACATACATAAAAAGCTTACCCACAGCAAGAGGGGCATCCTGCACCTCCAAAAAGAAAGTTACACCTTCATTTAACTCAAAATAAAAGAGTTTAGACACTAAAAAATTCTCTAAGCGAGAGAAAAAATGGCCGCCGAACCAAACGAAAACGAGGCTACAGCAAAACACCACAAGAAACACGCAAAACACCACAAAAGACCAACGGATATTCCGCTAAGACGCATACCACACATTACCCGCCATTTTACGACAATGCGGAAGTACACGACTACGCTAACGGTTTGGTCTCGCGCACGAACACTATTACACTGCACACATTCATCACGCTTACACATCAGCTCCACACCACTAATGCTGCAGCAACATCAAAACAGATTGTCAGCTCTTCAACAGAATGCTTCAAAATCGGTAAAGTATATTCATTTATTAATGTATTATTTATTTCATTATTATACACCAAACAGCATTAGCTCACCTTACAATTTCAATGCCGTCATTTTTTTACGGGCAATTCTCTAATATATATATATATATATATATATATATATATATATATATATATATATATATATATATATATATATATATATATATATATATATATATATATATATATATATATATATATATATATATATATATATATATATATATATATATATATATATATATATATATATATATATATATATATATTAGTTGTGAGCGTACGAGTTGTTGTTAACTCTTGCGGGCTCGTGTAGCGACACTCGCAAACTTCACGTCGTAACGCAAAAAACAAACATACGAGACAAGTTAGCACACATTACGACCTCGCAAAAAAAAACGGCAGCAACCAGCGAACATGAAAAAATATGTATACACACACACATATATATATATATATATATATATATATATATATATATATATATATATATATATATATATATATATATATACATACATACATACATACATACATACATACATACATACATACATACATGGAATATTTGGTATAAACAATTTTATAGGTCCAAAATACTATTTATGAACGCCCCTCCCCCCGCAATGAAAAGGTATGGCTATACGAATACTACATTTTTAAAGTCTGTGTTTTAGGTCTGTCGCATCAGACCAACAGGATTCTAGTGGGTACTAAAGGGGTATGTGGATTAGTAGTTTAAAACCAATATAGCACAACAAGTTTTGCTTAATTTAGTACATAACATTACTCCACAAACAAATTAAGAGCAAAGAATACATCTCTCAGTAAGGAGAATTATGCTCATCAGACATTGCCATTTTCAGAGAGCGGTTTCTTCTGCAGGGCAGAGGATATTTGTGCCTAGATTCCTTAGACATTTAAGTGTATAAGAGATTCTTTGATAGTACAAGCATTGAAGCCATCAGTCCTTTATACAAGTCATATATTTGTTCAGTCCAAATGGGTTAACAGTGGCAAGCGATATCTTTAACCAATTCACTCCTGTGGTGTTGGACTAAGGAAGGTAATGCAACATGCTATCTCAAGGCTGATCCATCCTGTTTGGGGGGTTGGGCGCAATAGGTTTTGGGGAAACATAGCTACCAGTTGATTCACAGGGTTTATTAATCAGCATCATCTCTCGTAAGGGTTATTGGGATTTGGTGAGGACTTGACAGAGGCAATAAATTATATTGGAAACAAAAACAAAAACAAACAAAAAAAACACACACACACCCCTCATTTTTTATATTAAAACTATTTTTAGTTCATTTGTTAATATAAAAAAAACATGCGCAAACAGCAGCAAACCATAATTTTAGAAAGAAAATAAATACAATTTAAAAATTGGTTTCTCATTAATGGCCGCTGTTGTATCTTTCAAAAGCATTGTCCTGAGCACTAATGAAAGGGGGTGAACGATACAACATTAATTCAAGCCTTACCAAGACAGCCTAATCAAGGTTATTACAGTTGAAATTGTCATTACTGAAAGGAAGTGAACAAAGAGAGGGGTACAGCAATGGCCAATTAATGGTAAACTACGAAATAGATTAAAATAGGAAAAGTATGTACACTGGCCCCTTAGTAATGCTCACTAGAGAATCTATGGCCCATATAGTCTTAAGCCGAGATGGGATCTAAAAAGTAGCCATCTGTGCTTCTGTATGTTTCACCTCGTCCATTCTTGTGATGTTTCTTTAGCTTTTCCCACTTGGTTGAACACTATTGGCTGATAAATCGGTTTCAGCCATCTGGAAAGTTGTCAACCCTGTGTGGTTGACTGATCCCTCCTACTAGCACTGACAGGATAAGATGTTATATGTTGGTCAGAAAGATAGGTTTAGCCTGGTCAGAGAAAGCAATGGTTCTTTTTAGAAAATCAAAAAGTATACATTGTAGTGCACTTTTTGTAGAATACATTAAAACTTATCTTTAATTAATAAATGTAATACAATTTTAAAATCACCGACAACCATTTAAGAGTTTCTTCAGGGGCACAATTAGATTTGCGGTCTTATTCCCTTTAAATTTGTCAGCCCCTATGCCCCACTTACAACTCCTTCCTTGCCCAAAGTATATCTCAAATCATAGGTGTAGATTTGTTTATATATTTACACTAGCGACTTGCCGGTCAATAACATTTGAAGCCATAGCAATGCTGCTTGCCACACAATGTGAAGGTTTTTGTACTGTGAGGACCTTCGGAGCTCATTGCGAGCCTCTCCTCTGGTGTACTTTTGCTCCTCTGAGCAGCCTCTGCGCTCATCAAAGACAGACACATATGTCTATATTTTTGTAAATAATAAATCAATTAGTTAATGAATTAATATACTTTACCTATTTGCAATTAATATATCCATCAAATCAATAGGCTGAAGAGCTAACAATTTTTATTTTCCCACAGCATATAAATGTCCAGTTGGACAGTTGCTGGCCTGTGGAGATATTTTTATGAATGTCCCAACTGCGCATTAGAAGTTGGCTGCGTCCACGAGGGCCAACCTACTGTAGATGCGTAATGTTGTGATTTGCAAGTTCGGCGTCTAAAGTAGCGCGGTTTTGAGTATGTGCTACGCGGTTCAAGAGAATTTGGCGTCCCTTGTAGAAAAATATTTTGTACCTCATACCTTCCTGTATGAAAGTGGTACTCGGTTGGCATTGTGTGGCATGGTCCAGGGTCGTGTAGCCTTGTTTTAATTTTTTGGGGCTGCGATTCTTTTCCTCTCTTAGCCGATTCTAGAGTCCCGAAACTCTTGAAAATAGACTTAAATTTGCGTTCCACCTCACTCCCAGAGGTCCTGGCTGTTCCCTCGTGCTGTGTGTGATGTTTTTGTTTTTTGTGTGTGTTTTTTTTTTTTTTTTTTCGCAGTTCAGCCGTTAACTTTGTATTTTTCCTACCTCGTATTTTTTTTTTCTAAGTTGCGCGTTTGTCAACTGCTTGCAATCTAACAGCCTTATTAAATTGCGAATGGGGCAATTGAATAGGACTGTATATAAGCACATAGCATTTTTTTTCCAGTAGTGTTTATTTAGTGATCTTGTATGAAAATGCAAGGTCTTCAGTAACTAAAAACGTATTTTAAAAAAAGAAGCTATGTGCTTATATAGAGCCCTATTCCAATTGGGTGAATTGGAATTTAATAGCTAGGTTCTTGTCAAGCGCATTGAGGCACAACTAAGGCCGAAACGTATGTCTGGAGTTTACAGTTTATCCTATACTGGGTAGAATTGGATGGTATTTCGGGCCTGGATCACGCTAGCGACTGAGACCAGACTGATATACAACAGGATATTTCTCCCTGTGAAGAGCTAAAGTGAGTTAAAAAAGGTGGCTCTCCGAATAGGTTACAACAGCTATAGAACAAGGCTACTTTATAAACCGTTTTTTTTTCCCCAGATTGAGTGACTGTTTTTGTGTCTATATTACAAATGCTGCAAATCCAAATTTTAAATTCAGACATCTAATTAGCAAAAAAAAAAAATGACTGCACCCATAGTATAATAAAAAAAAAAAAATCTTCACTAACTAAAAACGCCCAAATCTTGAATAAAGTAGCCACATTTCTTTATTTTAAGGATACATTAATACAAATGTGTTAAAGTAGAATATTTATGAAATTGACACTTTGTTTTTCAGACTTCTGTGGTCATTTAAATGTACTACAAAAACAGAGCACCGACTACAATCCCCTTTCAGATTATGGGCATTTTTATACTTAAACTAATCAACACCTTGGATATATGTTGCACAAAGGAAGTTAGTGCAATGTGTCTAGCTGTTAGGGTCAAATTTAAGAAAAGTCTATTTTTTAGGAACCCTTTCTATAAAATGGATTGAATTGCACAAGAAGGAGAAGTCAGTGCCAGGAATGTGTAAGACAAGTAAAATATTATTATTATTATTATTATTATTATTATTATTATAATACACATTACAGAAGAATTAGTTTTAATACATGAGTTATTAGAGTATCTATGCAAGGCTTTACTACTTGCAGACAGAAAAACAACAAAGCAAATCTTAGAGACTTTTTTCTCTGACTGAGATTTTGTAGAGAAGTCAAATAGAAAAGATGGAGTGAATGCGCACAGTCTATTCCATCTTACATTGGCCAATTGTATTTCATGTCTATTTTCTCTCTATGTTTTAACTAACCTTAAATGTTTTTTTTTCTTTGAACAGGTATCCTTGTATGGAGCAATGCCTTTGCTTGCCATCAATAGCTACTTAAATATTCATATACATGTAAAATAAGAGGCCATACTAATTGAACTGAAAATAGGCCACAGCAGAAGTGCTCTTAGTAGTCTCTGGAGTGGATCATTACATGACTGAGCATTTTAAAATGAAGGCCGAAGTAGTTTCCATAGAAACTAAACCACCTCTACATCTACTTACTACAACAAAACATTATTTTTTTGTATTATTACTGTCCCCTATTAATAGCATAAAGGTCCACACACCAATACTATTACGGTAACCCTTTAAATTATGGGATGAACAAGTTATCATTTAAAGACTGCTGTGATCTCATTACATTATCACAAATGGACAATATATTGTCTAGCTATATCCCTCCCCAAAACTAATATCCAGTTGATACAAATGTGGATTTTTTTTTTTTTTTTTTTAAAGGTTTTAGTTTATATATCCTTTTATAGAACATTTTGATAGACCAAACAAGATCTGACAACACCATGTTTGTTGCTGCGCCTAAAATGGCTGCCAGTGTGTTTTTATGCTCCAAATAGGATATAAAATAGTGCTTTTCAGCTCAAACTACATAAACAGAATAGCGGTATGCCAAACAAAAGCAAGTGAGAGGCCATAGTGCAAAAGAAGAACAATCTAGTTATCAAGGAAACACAGCAGTCTGTGTAATGCTTCCAATTCAAATTTATAATTCTTCACTGAATCTATAATATACTCTAAAAGAGGCCTTACACAATCCCATAATGATGCCTGGTAACCATGGTGTCCAATCCCCTAGAGGTACCAGGAATCAAACAAGACAAAAGCACTCGATAATGGCTCTACATGGAAAATAAATTTACATTTTAATAGATAACAGCAATCTTAAACAATTTGTATGGTTTTTATATACAGGTTAGAAGCTCTTGTTCAATAAAAACATGTAAAATTTAAGCTACCAAGAGTGCAATGTGTCAGCAATACATAGGAGAGTGCTTTAAAAAAAAAAAAAAAAAAAAAAAAAAAATTGGGAACGTTAAACGTGACATCCATATTTATACCCGATTAAGTGTTTTAGTTAAAAAAGGTCAATAATATATTCTGAAATAAATGAAACGTGGAAAATGGGAATTTGAAGGTAACAAAAAAATTTTTTTTTTAAATTAACCTTTCACTGGAAGAGGGGCTATTATTGTGAGACTAAACCATCTGCCAGTGAAGGGGGAAAATTCACATTGTGCGAGTTAAAATTTTAAATTTTTTAAAACCAGTAATACTCTAAAACATTATAAATATACAGTAGCATTTGTTTTCTTTTTTTTTATTCACCTCTGATCAGAGCGCATCATTCTTTACCCAGTGTGCAAAAATGTCTCACAGTTGACCATGTATGTGTTTAATTTGGCAAAGTCACCAGGTTTGCAAAGAACTAACATTCAAAATAGCCTTTATCATTTAGCACAAGTGATAACATTTTACTAAGACATTTTAAAAACAGACTGAATAATCACAAAGCATTTGATAAAATGTCCATTCAGCTAAGGCAATGGATATGGTCAAACTGCCAATAATGACACAAGCAAATACACTGATATAAACCCATATGTTGTGGCAGAGGGACTAAAAAGTTGATCTTGTGTGGAACATATACATTGAATATAGATTATTTTCTCCCTTAGCTGCCGCTCCACCAGTGTGTTACAAAGTGCTTAGCATTGGTGGCAGAACGCACTACCACTTCCATGCAGCTCATCCCTATACAGTGCACTATCGACTCCAATCATTCTGTATAAGATGGGAGGAGAGGCAGCATTATGATAAAAATATGCATTGAACATAACCAATTTTAATAGAAAAAAGTTATTTATACTGATCTGTTTTACTTGAAAGTTATAAATATCCAAACCATTATTGAGAATCTTCAATGCATTTTTTTTTTTATAAAAAAAAGGGACACAGCAAATGTCCCAGCTATTGTAGATATGAAAGCTACACATAAATAGTCATTCTTGCAATTGCTTGAGTGGAAATGTTAGATATCGAACATCCACGCTTACTTATTATTACACTTAAAGAGCGTGAAAAAGGAGGAGTTTTATGGATATTAATTAACTCTTACAGTAGAGGGTGATAAATAATAAGTCAGATACTTTGAATTCATACAATCTAAATATTCTTTTAAAAAGTTGGGCACATTTTATCACACCACCTCAAATAAACAATTGTAATTATATTAATGTATATTCACTTTTCATTTCTGCATCAACTTAACCAATAAAGTGCTGGATATTCACCTCAAGTATAGAGGGTTCAGTCATTCAGAATATTGTATGAAGTTAAAAAGAAAGGTATAAAAAAAAATAAAAAAAATTACCTTTGACAATATGTCTGGCGCAGGCATTGTAAACATTTTCCTGTGATGTGTTGGGTGGCAACACCTTATCAAACACATAGGGCTTGGATGTCTGAAAGAGAAATAGAAAGAATGAATGAATGCAGGATACTGGCAGAATAGTACATCACAGCTCTCCAAGGCTTAACTGCAGCAATGCCAGTCCCAGAATGTTCCTATTGTGCTGTACTAAGCCGCCGTCCACCAACACAAAAGCAACAGGACAACATCAAGCTATTGCTGATCAACAACATAATATTAGCTCCATAGGTCTACATAGACTATTTAAAAAAAGAGCTTCTGTAGTGCTCATATAACAGGGTTTAGTTTGTTTATTTAATAATTGAATTGCAAGAAAATCAGTATTTAAAGACATAAATTAATTGTAGATGTAAAAAAAAAAAAAAAAAAAAAAAAAAAAAAAAGGGACTGGCAGAGCGGCTTCTCTTCTCTCCACCACTATTAAAGGGCCACCTGCGCTTTGTGGTGTGAACGAGCACAATATTTTATGTTAAAATTACCTTTTTTTTTTTTTTATGACACTTATAACAATTAAAAAACTAAAACTAAAGTTTTAGGTTGGTTTACAAACACACAGACTATTTCATGAATAATGACATATGGGGACACAGCCGGTGAAGCTCCCCGTGCAGAGAAAGATCTATATGTTTTTCTTAACATTCATAAATCCTACAGCCCAGCAGTTAACCCACAAGTAACTTATTTAAGAGTTTCTCATACTCCTTTCAATGAACAGATAAATATGTAACCCCATATTTACAGTATGCTCTTATGAAGAATTTGGCTTGATAATTATTAAAAATCTTGCCCATAACCAAGTCCATTTCTTAAACATAAAAGAAGCACTTTCTGCACATTTCTTTCTCTTGCTGTAGGGCCAAACTAATGCCCCCCAATGCTGTAATTCAGTTAGGGCCCCTCCTGCACCCTTAGCAATTACTCAATCACAATTTTGCAGGTAAAATATTGTGGTCTCTCTGGAATTATTTACAGTTGAGAAAAAAAGGCTAGTACAATGTACAGACAGTCAATGTTCTTTAAGAACAAACAGCTTTGAGGTCTGTATTTCCCTCCACTTAAAGAACTGGTCAGAAATCTCAATATGTCCTTCTGACTACCTCACCTGTGCACTGCAGGGAAAAACTGAAATCATGGACAATGCTTAAAACTATAAAAACAGACATTCACGACCTTCATATTAAATGAAGCAAAAATGTTAAGCAATGAAAGAATTGATTTTTGAGCAGGGACGTTTGATTATATGAGTGATGTACCAGAGGTTATATTCAGTTATTTAATTAAATCTCCTTACTCTCCTGCCTGACCATATTATAACTAAAATTATTGACGCAGAGCATCACAAAGACATATACTGTATTACATTACAGTCTATATTATATCCTCCAGTGACTCATGAAAACTGTAACTGTAGAAGCTTCTTGTAATAAAATAGGTTATGTGGTCACTGGCAATAAACGGCCTGTCGGCCTTAATATACATTTGTTGATCTGTGGGAGTGTCCTGGGATATACTAGAAATATACACATACACTAATTTATATATATATATATATATATATATATATATATATATATATATATATATATATATATATATATATATATATATATATATACACATACATACATACATGTATTAAAAAACCTACTTCTAGCACAGAGTTTCAAGAACAACAGTTATTACACTGCGAAGCTGAGCTGGGACATGCAAATGTGCCGACAAATGCCTCGCTCTTCATTCCATAGCCATTATCAAACATGGCTTCCTTTAAGCTTATGCCTGCTGTATTACACAGCTTTAATGCAAAGGCAAGGTTGGATTAAACACAAGCTGAGTATCCAATCCATGTACAGCTGTTTCAAGCTTACTGTCTGTCATCAGCATGGAGTGGGATCCCAGCTTGTGTTGTGGACCTTATGAGTAGGTAGTTCACTACAATAATCATTTATAATAATATGGTGGGCAAAAGAGCGATAGAAGCCCTCCACTGTACAATAGTACAGTAAATACGGTAGTACATCTGTGTCCACATTTGAACGTCTAAAACAAGTTAAAAAAAAAAAAAAAAAGCTGCTTCCAGCTCAGAATTCGAGACAAGAGATTCAGACAGAAGGTATAAAGTGTCCCCAAACAAATTGTTGAGTGGTTATTCAGACCGACAATATATTACACCATAAGCCTCAAAAATATGATAACTATATTTCCTTACAAGATCTTTCTAAAGGAGTACAGAGATTATATTTTCCAACGTAAAGCACTACTAAAGTGTAATATTTATAGAATGCTCTTTAGAATAATGTAACTTGATAATGAACAATTCTGAAAGTTTAAAAACATATTTTTAAAATTCTCAACAATTATATTCAACTTTGTTTTAATAGGGAAGGTATATGCTTTGCTTTCATACAGCATTAAATACCTGGGAAAGGCTTTGGATGCAGATAAGGTATTTAAATCTGCTGTGTTTTATTCAAGTTTAAGATCATAAGGAAGTGCAACTCCTAGAATAATTAGACTCATATTCAAGCTCCAAATAAGCAGTAAAAATGGAAGCCCCCACAGAAGCAACGGCTAATAAAAACTTTTTTTGGCTCAAAGCACAACCATCTATTAAGGCAATGCATACGCGTCCTGGCCTGTGAGGGGGAAGGGGTTATGGTCAATTTCAATCAGATAAATATTTCTGACCACTATTCATAAACAGCCTTCAAAACTTCTACTTTTCTCCCCAAATAATGTGTTTAACAACATTTGCAGATGTGTAAGCTGTGATCATAGTTCACAAATAAGTGCAGTTGTTCTTGAATAACAGTGATCCTTTAGATAGGGTTGTAAATATACTATATATATATATATTTTTTGTTGTTGATAATAATAAATTAATATAAACTTTACCCATTTGTAATTTACATATGCAGCAATTAATATCCTGAAGAGCTAACAATCTGTTTTGATTTTCCTGCAGCATACAATGTACATTTGGACTGTTGCTATAAGTGTCAGCAATGTGGCAAGTGTGCAGTGTAAATAGGCTGCGTGCGCGAGGGAAAACAGTTTGCTTAGTTGTGTAAAGAGACATTTTAGAAGGGTAATGTTATTAGTTGCAAGTTAGTGGTGTAAAATGCCTGCGATTGTCTATGTGTTACGCATCTGGAGCATTTTCCATAAATCCGAATGGTGTATTGAGTACCTTGTACGTTCCTGGGTAAAAGTTTTGTGTGTGGCCGTGTAGCCTCATTTCTCGTTTTTTTCTTTCGCCTTTTTTTGGTCGCTTAGGCGGTATTAGAGTGCCGAAACTCGGAAAATTGTGTTTAACCTGTTGTGCAACCTCACTCCCAGACGTCCTGGCTGTTTTTAGTTTTATTTTCTTTGTGTTTTTGTATGTGCGCGGTTCAGCCGGTAACTTCATATTTTTTATAAATGAAAATGTAAAAAATATGTTTTTTTTGTATTTTTTTTTTCTAAGTCCCGTTTTCCTTTTTGCAAAGTGTTACGCCGTAATTTTTCCACTGGATTTTTTCAAACTGCTACGGGCTCGCATTGTGAATTGTGAAATTGAGATTTCTGTTGATCTGTAGTACCGTGGGTCAAAGGGATGAGCGCCTATGGCGCTCATCTCCACCAGCGCAAGGAGTGCCTTTGGTGCTCCTTGCCAGTAACAGCTGCCCTCGCTTTGCCAGCAAGCATTAGCAACAACCCGCAATGCTCACAACTATGTATGTGATGTACCAAGAGCAGCTGATCTGTAGGAGAAGTAATTAATTTCTCAATAACTCAGTGCAGTATCCTGTTGTTGTGACCGACTCTCTGTGACTCTGTGGACCGCAGCATGCTAGGTACATCTCTCAGTCACTACCCCTCTGAGCTCCATCAAGTTCATGCTCATTGCTTCAGTCACCTCATCATTCCAACTCCGCCTCTGACGTCACCTTCTTGCGCTTTCACAGCATCAGAGTTTTCTCCTGCCCTAAACTAATACATCAGTATCCTTAAACACCTTAAATATTTAGGAGGACATCCATACTTTGCTGCAGGGTTATTTAAAGCATCACTGAAATATTATTCATAGTAAGATCTTATAAAGAAGATGACTTCATGATGTCCAGTGTTCTTATAAAGTATACAATTAAAACAAACAGTCTTTAAAAATTACTACTGTATTTAATGTTGCTTTAATGGCAGCAGACATTTGGCCTATGCTCCTAACAGGATCAGAAAACTTTAAGGAAATCTGGATTCAGATAAGAACTCAATTCAGTTCTGCTGTAAGAAAATGTAAATTGCTATTTGACAATACAACTCAATTGAAGTGTAACCAGAATCAATATAAACCTTCCCTTAAGCTAAAGGGAGACTAGCAGTCAGAGATGGAGGTGCTTATCGCACAAGCATTTATTATCACAAAGGGGGAATGTGGGGGAAAAAGAAGCAACATGCATCCATAAACTACAAAGACATATCTGTTTGCCTGGATTAATCACTGTGTTATGCCCTAGGAATTATTTTTACATTTCCTTAAGAAAAGCGTGTGTGTGTGGTCATTCAGTTGTGTCCGACTCTCTGTGACCCCATGGACCCCAGCAGATAAGGCACATCTTGGGTCTGGTTTTGCTAGTCCGTAAAGTTTTCATGGGAATATACTGGAGTGGGTTGCCAGTTCCTTCTCCAATGGACCGCAATTTGTCTGACCTTTTTTTGCTATGACCTGCCCATCTTGGATGGCACTACATGGCATGGTTCACAGCTTCATTGAAGTAAACAATCCCCTTTACCATGGCAATGTAAAAAAAAAAAAAAAAAAGAAAAATGTTGTAAATATTAATGCTGGCTGGACGTACGATTAAGTTGAAAATTCTTCTCCATATCCCTCCACATCTGCTGCAAATGTGATCAAATATATTGTACTGCTCTATCAAATAATTGTAACATTGCATAGTCTTCTTTTTTCTTCTAGCATTTTTACTAGCTGTATTTATTTCACAAGATAACATGTCTGGCCTGGCTTCCAAAGTACATTTTTTATTAACAGTTGAGTCATTCCCCACTCATTTTGGAAGGAAAATAATACCAGCCACCTTGAATTAGTCACTGTAATGTTATATCACCATGCCACCAACAATGGGGACTAAATGGAAAAAAAAAGGATGAGTGGAGTAGGAAAACAGTGTGTAATTATATACAATAGAAATACGTAGAATAGCAAGCACCATAATAACAGTCATGCAACAGAAATGGAGTTCTTATCTGAATCCACTGTTCCTTCCTGGGCTCTAATCCTGCTAGAGATGAACAAAACATGTCTGCCAGCATCAAAACTAAATACAATTGTTAAAGACTTCTCTGAAATCAAAGTTCCTTACAAATGTTTTAGTCATGTTAGGAGGAGAAGAGGAAAAATGTCTGTTCCATTAAAAACACGTTAAATACACTAGCTATAAATTAGAACCTGTATTTATTTTTTTAATTCTGTAGAAACATTTGCACATCAGTCACAATCTGCATAACAGCATGCAATAAGTGTAGCCCTTCAGGTGTCCTTTATTCCAAAATACTAAGACAATGAATGCAGCATGAAAGAAGGGCTCTGCCGGATGAACAAGCTGGGGACTACCCCTTAGAGGCAGCACCAGCTCCTTCACCCACCAGCAAAGCCTGTCAATCTATACTGTATAATGAGTCCAGGTGTCTCCATGGTAACAGATGGGAGATGTCAATCAGCTGGTCCTCTGCAGGTGCCGGGCCGCGCATGCGCTGGTTTTTGATGACATCATCCCCATCAATGATGGGGAGGCTGCACCAGCAAAGAATCAGCCAGAACAAACCATAAGCTGACAGCAAATAAACAGAGGCTGCAGGGCCCACTGCATCAGTGCAAATAAAAGGAGGGCCCACCCTATGGGAAAATAAAAAATACCCCTTGTATGTATATAGAGAACCTAGTGCTAGTTTTGCATTAAATTATATTTAAGCACATATAGGTGACCTTCATAATATTATATATATATATATATATATATATATATATATTTAGTGCTGTAGTCATAACCAAATCCTCTACACACTAATGAAAATCAAAACAATATGTACATTTATTTCCCATGCTATATATTATGGCTAGCCAGTCCTTATATACTGCATCAATTCTGCTCCAAAAGGGCCTGCACCCAGGCACATGGCATCCTTATCTGGAAATTATGCCATCCATCTTTTTCAATTGATCAAGCTTTATTAACCTGCTTCCTTACAGAAGCAGTAACATAAACTAGCAACAATTAATGAACATAACCTGAGAGATGGGGCTGGGTATATATATGTATACAGGGATGTAGCAAAGCAACAGTTTATTTTGTATCCATATAAATAAATGCAGAGGCTTTGCTGTATTGGGTGCATTTCTCTCCAGCATCCTTAATCCTACATGGGTTAATGCCTATAATAATGCAGTCAGTCACAGCAGTTGCCTCTGCTTTATTGTGCAGGAGCCGCCTCCATTGTCAGCACTAGGACTCCCCAGGGCTGCCCTCCATCCTAAACCTTATTTATTGTATCTCAGCACAAATGTACATCACTGGAGCTTTTATAGGGGTTGGATCACGTGGGGGGTTTGTTATTACCCCTCCAGGGCCTGAATAAATCCTATATATATAGTACATTAATTAATACACAATCTGTATCAGCTGCAATCAGTGCAAGGGTGTGACAACTGACAAGGATTTAATCCACCATGACAAAGATGCACCTTTCATGTATCCAAATGATGCAAGGGAACCCCATCCTTCAGATGATGCACATTATAGGTCACTGTACAAATTAAGCTAGACCTGATGGGTACTATATCCATAATAAACTATGCTCAAGAGTAAGCCACCATATAATGGACATGGTAATTCCAAGCATCATTTGAACAAATAATGTGCATGATAGCAAATCCTTCAAAAAAAGGCATCCTTAGATGAATAATAAGAGATCCTTAATTATTTACTAATGATGCACTGGGTAACAAACACAATTGTGCAAATGATGCACTGGGAAGTAGTCATTCCAAGCAAGCTGTACTTACCCCAACCACTATTGTATCATCCCCTTTAAACACAGGGATGAATTTGTCTCCTCTATGAATCTCAGCATCATTCAATGGTCTGAATCGACACATGACTTTAATGCTGCATTCAGCTGGATCTGCCATGTTTGCTTGTTCCAATGGGGTCTATTAAATACCAATGAGTGATTTCCAATCTAATGCAAAAATATCAATCCACTGCAGGAACAACAGATCTCCACCCTCAGCAGGTCATCCTCCCTCCAGCAGGCATCTGCATCCCAGCTAATCCTCCATAGCCCAGCTATTGTGTATGGCAGAGGGAGAGTCCTTGGTGCAGAGTGCAATCAGTCTCCTTTATTCCTTGCAAGAGGTGACTTTCCCATCCAATCAATCCCAGCCACACTGTGCAAGCTCTGCCATCCTGCATCAGCAGCAAGCACCTTCTCCCAGGTCTGTGTTCCAAAGCTTTGTGACTTCACTGCATCACCCCAGCCCCTCCCAATACACCTCCCCCAACGTGCAGGATGCAAGGGATGCTGGGACTTGTAGTTAGTGTTTTTCAAGATCATGGGGGGGTCTAAATAAAAATGCTACACATATTGATACATATTTATCATTATTTCCAAAATTCATATTTATCAATATTTACAAATTTAAGACAACAAAAAGTGACATTGTTTCACTTAGAATTCATTAATTGAGCATTTGTTAAAGGGCCACAATAGCCTATTTTTCCCTGCATGGTCTTCCGAATACCTAAGCAGAAAAAAAAAACACATTTGTCACTTTTACATGCATTATTTTGGACCTATCCTGTTTAGTGTGCGCTGCTGTGGAAACGCCCCACCGCCGACTCTTGGAACCATCTAGGATAACACCCTAACCGTCTAACCCTACCCCCCTAACCCTCACCACCCAACCCTAACTTCCTAACCCTCTAACCCTACCCCCCTAACCCTAACTTCCTAACCCTTACCCCCAAACCCTAAACCCCTAACCACTTACCGGGCATGGTAGCTCATTTAAAACAAAAGATGGTGACATAGGTGGCGGCGCGCAACACCAGCGAACAGCTGCGCACACAAAACAGGATTATTTTTTATTAAATGGTCCAATTTATGCCTGAGATAACACTACTGCTACTTTCTCCAGAGTGAGTGTGTGTGTGTAAAGGCACTGGTAATTGTAGATTACACATTTTCATTGCACAGATAGGAGCTTCCGCTGCATTCCATCAATTTCCAGCTGAGAAAGTTGATCAGAAGAAACCAAAATGGTAGATTCCACTGCAGCATACTTGCATATAAAAGGCTGTATTAATTGTATTTCAACATTCAAAAAACATTCTACGTAGTTTGCCAAAAAAGTACATTTTAGATATATGCCCACTTCACCTTTAATGTATTTTCTTTTTTAATGATGCTTTTAGAGCACAATAAACTGATTCAAGTGCTTCACTGCTTTGGCCTATCAGAAACAAAAGGCGTATAAGTCATACAGTGTGATCCACATGCTAATGTACGCTCTGTGTATTTCCCTTTAATTTCAAGCAAGCTTAAACAGATTTTACTTAATATTTTTCAGTCATAAACAACTTTTGCAATATTTAAAACATGCTATTTAAAATGCACAAAAAATGTGTCCCATGTCCCTTTAAGACAATAATTGAGATATTCAACAAGATTATTTCCTTTAGAACAATTTATTACAAAAATCAAAAAATCCAAGCACTTTTTATAGATGGATTCAAGTTACACAGAGCTCACCCATTTGTCTAACATGCATTTATAAAATAAATAATGCTGAAAATATAAAAAAAAAACAATTTTGAAATGCAGCTTTGCAGCATTGTCAGGACAATTTGTGGTTTGGCAGTGTCAGTTGCAGTTAAACAGTAAAGAGAGTATATTATTTATCCACAGACCTCTTATAACTCAGCTGGCGCAGAGCCCTGACGCATACATAACCAAAAGTATATAAGAATAACAGCTGCTTCTGATTGGTTCACAGCATTCTGAACACTTTGGTAAATATCCAATGTAAGTTATAAAAAAATTATAAAATTATGTTTCAAGCATCAATGACACAGTGTATCGGATTGTAAATGCATTATTTATTTCTTAGTATGTAATTTTAAAAGGGCTCACAAATCCCTTTAATATAAATACATTATTATTTTAAGGATTAGCGCTGCTGAGCTAATCTTGACATATGTAAGATATGTATTTATCTTCTTATAGCTATAGAAACAAGTGCAGCTGTAGGACATACCATGTGACTCTCAGACAAATTGGGACACATATACTTAAGTTCACCTAAATATAGATCAGTCTGTAGTACCTGTTTTCTCTTTAAAAACAATGGTGGAAAAATACATGTATTACATACATGTGTACAAAATACAGTGTAGGAGCTAAAAAAAATCTGCACGGGGGGGGGGGGAGGATACCGCATATAATATAAAAATACCACACAACTATATGTGTGACATGTTTAGTGGGGGATAAGGGGAGACATATATATGTATGACATGTTTAGTTGAGGAGAAGGTGGAAACATATACATGTGTGATATGTTTCAGCACATACATATGTGTAACATATTTAATGGGAAGAAGGTAAATACACCCACATGTGTGAGATTTATGGTGGGAGAGAAAGTGGAGACATACATATGTGTGAATTGTTTAGTGGAGGAGAAGGTGGATACATACATATGTGTGACATGTATAGTGGGGAAGAAGGAAGATACCTGCATATGTGGGACATTTTTAATGGGGGAGAATGGGGAGGCATGCATATTTGTGACATGCTTAGTGGGGTAGAAAGTAGAAACATACATATGTGTGACATGTTTCAGCACATACAAATGTGTAACATGTTTAGTGGGAAGAAGGTAAAGACGCACACATGTGGGAGAGAAAGTGCAAACATACATATGTGTGACATGTTTAGTGGAGGAGAAGGTGTAGACATACATTTGTGTGACATGGAAAGGGAGAAGGTGGAGGCATACATATGTGTTACATGTTTATTGGGAAGAAGGTAAATACATACATATGTGTGAAATGTTTAGTGGGAAGAAGGTAAAGACACACATATCTGAGACATGTTTCGTGGGGGAGAAGGTGGA
This sequence comes from Discoglossus pictus, assembly GCA_027410445.1. Lineage (NCBI taxonomy): Eukaryota > Metazoa > Chordata > Amphibia > Anura > Alytidae > Discoglossus > Discoglossus pictus. Next base: position 49,889,243 of record CM050173.1, on the reverse strand, counting down.
GCCTTACATATGTGTGACATGCATATTCGGGAAGAAGGTGGAGACATACATATGTGTGACATGTTTAGTGGGGGAGAAAGTGGAGCCTTACATATGTGTGACATGCATATTCGGGAAGAAGGTGGAGACATACATATGTGTGACATGTTTAGTGGGGGAGAAAGTGGAGTCATACATATGTGTGATATGTTTAGTGGGGGAGAAGGGAGAGACATACATATGTATGACATGTTTAGTGGGAAGAAGGTAAAGAAACAAATATGTGTGACATGTTTAGTGGGAAGAAGGTAAAGACACACATATGTGTGACATGTTTTGTGGGTGGAGAAGGTGGAGACATACATATACGTGACATGCATAGTGGGGAAGAAGGTGGCGACATACATATGTGTGACATATATAGTAGGAGAGAAAGTGGTGACATACATATGTGTGACATGTTTAGTGGGGGAGAAGTGGGGGTCATACATATGTGTGACATGTTTAGTGGGCGAGAAAGGGGAGCCACACATATGTGGGCCATGTTTAGTGGGAAGAAGGTAAAGAAGCAAATATGTGTGACATGTTAAGTGGGAAGAAGGAAAAGACACACATATGTGTGACATGTTTCGTGGGCGAGAAAGGGGAGCCATACATATGTGTGACATGTTTAGTAAGGGAGAAGGAGGAAACATACATATGTGTGACATGTTTCGTGGGCGAGAAAGGGGAGCCATACATATGTGTGACATGTTTAGTAAGGGAGAAGGAGGAAACATACATATGTGTGACATGTTTAGTGGTCGAGAAAGGGGAGTCATACATATGTGGGACATGTTTAGTGGGAAGAAGGTAAAGAAACAAATATGTGTGACATGTTTAGTGGGAAGAAGGTAAAGACACACATATGTGTGACATGTTTTGTGGGTGGAGAAGGTGGAGACATACATATGTTTGACATGTTTAGTGGGCGAGAAAGGGGAGCCATACTTATGTGGGCCATGTTTAGTGGGAAGAAGGTAAAGAAACAAATATGTGTGACATGTTTAGTGGGAAGAAAGGTGGAGACATACATATGTGTGACATGTTTAGTGGGCGAGAAAGGGGAGCCATACATATGTGTGACATGTTTAGTGAGGGAGAAGGAGGAAACATACATATGTGTGACATGTTTAGTGGTCGAGAAAGGGGAGCCATACATATGTGGGACATGTTTAGTGGGAAGAAGGTAAAGAAACAAATATGTGTGACATGTTTAGTGGGAAGAAGTTAAAGACACACATATGTGTGACATGTTTCTTGGGGCAGAAGGTGGAGACATACATATGTGTGACATGTATAGTAGGAGAGAAAGTGGAGACATACATATATGTGACATGCATAGTGGGGAAGAAGGTGGCGACATACATATGTGTGACATGTATAGTAGGAGAGAAAGTGGTGACATACATATGTGTGACATGTTTAGGGGGAGAGAAGATGGAGATATACATATGTGGGATATGTATAGAAGGGGCGAACGTGGAGACATACATAAATGTGACATGTACAGGGGGAAGAATGTGCAGATATACATATGTGTGATATGTTTTGTGGGGGGTGGAGACAGTGGATACAGACATATGTGTGATATGTTTAGTGGGGGAGAAGTGGGGGTCATACATATGTGTGACATGTTTAGTAAGGGAGAAGGAGGAAACATACATATGTGTGACATGTTTAGTGGGCGAGAAAGGGGAGCCATACATATGTGGGACATGTTTAGTGGGAAGAAGGTAAAGAAACAAATATGTGTGACATGTTTAGTGGAAAGAAGGTAAAGACACACATATGTGTGACATGTTTAGTGGGGGAGAAGCTGGAGACATACATATGTGTGACATGTATAGTAGGAGAGAAAGTAGTGACATACATATGTGTGACATGTTTAGGGGGAGAAGATGGAGACATACATATGTGTGACATGTATAGAAGGGTAGAAGGTGGAGACATACATATATGTGACATGTATAGTGAGGAAGAATGTGCAGATATACATATGTGTGATATATTTAGTGGGGGGGGGAGACAGTGGATACAGGCATATGTGTGATATGTTTAGTGGGGGAGAACGTGGAGACATACATATATGTGACATGTATAGTGAGGAAGAATGTGCAGATGTACATATGTGTGATATATTTAGTGGGGGGGGGGAGACAGTGGATACAGGCATATGTGTGATATGTTTAGTGGGGGAGAAGTGGGGGTCATACATATGTGTGACATGTTTAGTGAGGGAGAAGGAGGAAACATACATATTTGTGACATGTTTAGTGGGCGAGAAAGGGGGGGTCATACATATGTGTGACATGTTTAGTGATGGAGAAGGAGAAAACATACATATTTGTGACATGTTTAGTGGGCGAGAAAGGGGAGACATACATATGTGTGACATGTTTAGTGAGGGAGAAGGATGAAACATACATATGTGTGACATGTTTAGTGGGTGAGAAAGGGGAGCCATACATATGTGGGACATGTTTAGTGGGAAGAAGGTAAACAAACAAATATGTGTGACATCTTTACTGGGAAGAAGGTAAAAACACACATATGTGTGACATGTTTCATGGGGCAGAAGATGGAGACATACATATGTGTGACATGTATAGTAGGAGAGAAAGTGGTGACATACATATGTGTGACATGTTTAGGGGGGAGAAGATGGAGACATACATATGTGTGACATGTATAGAAGGGGAGAACGTGGAGACATACGTATATGTGACATGTATAGTGAGGAAGAATGTGCAGATATACATATGTGTGATATGTTTAGTGGGGGAGAAAGGGGAGTCATACATATGTGTGACATGTTTAGTGGGAGAAAGTGGATACATACATATGTGTGATATGTTTAGTAAGGGAGAAGGGGGAGACATACATATGTATGACATGTTTAGTTGGAAGAAGGTAAAGAAACAAATATGTGTGACATGTTTAGTGGGGGAGACAAATATATGTGTGACGCGTATAGTGGGAGAGAAATTTAAGACATACATATGTTTGACGTGTTTTATTTGATAGAGAGTGGAGACATACTTATGTGGGGCACGTTTTGTTGGGGGGATGGTGGAGACATACCTTTGTGTGGCATGTTTAGTGGGAGAAAAGGTGGAGACATAAATATATATGACATGTACAGTGGGGGAGAAGGTGGAGACATACATATGTATGACATAAATAGTAGGGAGAAGGTGGAGTCATACCTATGTGTGGCATGTTTTGTGAGGTATAAGCGGAGCAGGCTTCCAGTTGAATTTGTAGAGTCAAACACAACTGGGGAATTAAGGCATGACTTTGATAAGCATATGGCTATCCTAAGGCTAAATAAAGCCAATTTTCAGTAGATAGAATGGGCGTGCTAGATGGACATACTTGATTCTTATCTGTCAAATAGATTTTTCTATGTTTGAGCAATAGTTAAAACTGTTCTTGTTGGTTGTAGCTCTTGGTAGAATTACCAGTAGATTTGGTGTAAGAGTGTCTTTGGTCTACAAAGTATAACACAATGGCATGACTGAGACTGGAGGTACAGGTATTCAGGGGATGGGAGAGGATTGGCATGGAGGACTGTCCTGGCTGGTGACCTTGTCAGCTGTCCTATATCCTAGAAATGCCTATTGTAGGCAAACTCCACCAGTGAGAAAAAATTGGTAAGTTCTCTTTCAACCCCTGGACACATTACAGGGGGTGGAGATAAACACGTCTACTGGAAGCAGCAATATTAATTTCAGATGTCAGATTAATAAGCTACATTGATTTTGTTTTCAAATATTGATTTTTATTGCTAGTGAGTAGCTGAATAAACAAATGAAACCTTTTATATGACCACTACAGGGGTCTTATTAAGAATAAATGTGTGTTGTTACAAAAGATCTGAATATAACATTGGTTGTCTATAAGGTATTACTTACTACAACCAACTTAATGCATATAAATACAAATAATTGTAAATAAAAACATTGTTAATGTGCTAGATAACTGAGCTTGAAAGTTAGGAACTCTAAGAAAAATTATCCCTATCTACTAAAAATGAATTCACTATAACAGTAGGGTTAATCAGAAAGAGCATGTCCAGTTGGTTAAATCAGAGTAATCACAGATGTTTACAGATATTAAAGGATTTGTTATTATACATAGCTATACCAACTAGGCATTATCTCCTTCCTTATCACTTCCACCTAGATAAAGTTTAAACTTAGTTAGCTTTAAGGGACCAGTGTAAGCACCAGAAAAAAGGACTGTGAGTATCTAGTTCAAACCTTGTTAGGTCAAGAAATGTGTGTTTATAAAGTCAGCAATAAACCTATCTTTAAATGAAATGGTTTTAAAAGTAATGCAATGTGCCGGGCGTGTTTGGTTTATCTCCACTTTTTAAATTTACAAGACTCACATTGTTTTTTTTTTTTGTTTTGTTTTTATTTAAATCTATTTATTTTTTCTACATAAAAATTTTTACAATTTGCATACATACAGAAAATATACTTTCTCCATACAAAAAGTACATAAACATAACAATACACGCACAAAAACATTCAAAATGCTGCCATTGCTTTACATATTGCACTTAAATAATCTAATACAATGGAAAACCTGCCAATATTTTCCTTTCAACTTCTCTTATCATTTTACCTTCCCCTTACTTTTTTTGTCTTTCTTATATATCATCTCTATTTAGTTATAATCTATTCTTATTCACTATGGGTTGAAGTTATAGATTGATCCCAATAATCCCAGTTTGCACATAGCCGCCTATTTATGAAATTACTTTCAGGATTACTCTTCATAATCTCCCGGTTGATTTTTATAGTATTTCCTACTTCATTCCATGATGGAATTATCGGTTGCTTCCAATATTTTGATAAAAGATTTTTTACAATTAAGAGAATATGAGATATTAAAAATCTTTCACGTGGCTCAAGCAAATCTATCTCTAAATGAAATAGAGCCATCTGAGGGGTACCTATTAGATGTTTATTACAAATCTTTGATATTTCTGAGAAGCATTTTACCCATAAAGCGTTGATCTTATTGCATTCCCACCATACATGTAATGTCGTGCCTATCTGGCCACATTCTTTCCAACATAAATCATCTGGTTGGAAATTTAATTTTCCCATAAACTGGGGGGTACAATACCACCTCTGTGTAATTTTAAAAAAGAGCTCCCGATATGAGGTATTAATCGCTGATTTTTTTACTAATTGAAATGAATTTGCCCACAGAGAGGGCTCAAAAAACATATTTAAATCTGCTTCCCAAGCTAATATGGCACTCGATTTTATAAAAATAGATTCATCAGACATTGCCCTACTGCACTTCGATATAATTTTAGAGTCATCCTCTTTAGTTGCTATAATCTCCACCTTGTATAAACTATCTTCATTCAATGGTTTGAAGCTCCAAAGCAGCAGCTGCTTTTTTATTGATTCAAAGTTGAGTCATGAGATTTTACTACTATTCAATTTGTTTTGTAAAGTACTTAAATCTATTAATTCTCCTTTTCAGAACATATCCCCTATATATCTAATACCTTTATTTTTCAAATATATAAGGGTTTGGGAGTTCTCTTTAGTTCTTATAATTTCAATGGGCGAAGCCAAAGAAGGAAAATGATTTACATTTTTTTTTATCTGATTTTAAACCAACATTTAAGCATGGCTCTAAGTCCTCCTGGTAAGTTATTAAGGGGAATGACTTCAATATTTGGCTGCCACATAACCGTATGGATTGGTATTTCTCCCAAAAGATTATCCTCTATATTTTTCCAGATAGCTCTATTACTTTGGGTATTCAAAATCATTAATTTTGAAATCAGAATTTTATCATGAATATCCTGTATTGACGGTAGGCTCATGCCTCCTCTTTCAAATTTTTCTCTGGTATACACCTAAATACATAGCTTAATTTCGGAATGATACTCATATTAATTGCTGCTATTCTGGCCAACCAAGTCAGGTATAGAGTTTTCCATTCATTTAACAACATTTTTTATAGCATTTTTAAGATTGCTCAGATTTTCCCTCATAAAGTTTTTCATAGAAAAAGAAAATTTCAGGCCCAGATGTGTTATTGATCTAGAATTCCAGTTGTACATAAATTGTTGTTTTAAACATATATCTTTATTTTGTCCTTAATTTTTCTATGGATTATATCAGATTTTGAAGAATTTGTTTTAAAATATGAAACATTACCAAATTCCATAAGAATTGGATTTAACTTAACGCATGAATTCTGAGGATTCATAAGTGTTAGCAGAATATCATCAGCAAAAAGCATGATCTTAAACTCCTCTTCTCCTATCTCCACTCCCTTGATCAAAACATTATTTCTTATGGCTTCTGCTAAAGGCTCCATAAATAAAAAAAACAGGAGAGGAGATAGAGGACATCAATGACGTGTACCGTTACTGATGGTAAAACTCTCAGACTTGTATCCTGGTCCCGACATATACGCTGACGGAAATGTATATAAAGCCTTAATAGCTTTAGTTCCAAAATCTCCCATACCATATTGTTTCAAAACTTCATCCAAAAAGTCCCAGCTGACCCTGTCGAACGCTTTTTCAGTGTCAAGTGACAAGGCCAGAATAGATAGATCTTTATTTCCTTGCTATTGACATAGGCCCTCATTCAATTGCGATTTGGCCAATTGAATAGGGGTCTAAATAAGCACATAACATATATATTTTTTTAACGTTTTTAGTTAGCAAGCATCTATCCAAACGCAAAGTTTTTACTAACTAAAAACTTATTTTAAAAAAATATGCTATGTGCTTATTCAGACCCCTATTCAATTGGCCAAATCGCAATTGAATGAGGGCCATAATATCTACCAAACGTCTGATATTATCCGAGGCTTGTCTTCCCTTGATAAAGCCTGATTGGTCTAGATGTATTAATTTAGGTATAATAAAACTTAGTCTATTTGCCAATATTTTAGCATATATTTTTATATCTACGTTTATCAGAGAGATTGGACGATAACTTGTACAAAGTTCTGTATTTTTACCCTGTTTTAAAATATTTATTATTTTAGCTTTAGATAATTCTGCTCTTAATTTACTGGTTGTTTTAATCTCATTGTACATATTGCCTAAATGGTCACAGATCTCTTTTGAGAATATTTGATAGTATAGTTGATCAAAACCATCTGGTCCTGGCGCCTTGTTTTTTTTACCATTTTTTATAACTTCTAAAATGTCCTCACTACTAATCTTTTTGTTGAGATTTTCAAGTTCTTCTGCTGTAATTAAGGGCAAATTAATTTGACATAGAAATTTTTTAATATCCTATAAGTCTGGTTTTCTGAAGAGTGGGTCCTGTTCCAGATTATATAAAGATTTATAAAAGTTCATAAAAATATTGGCTATCTTATCTGGATGAGAATATAATTTATTATCTTGACCCTTCAACCTTAAAATTCTGTTTAGATTTTGTTGTTTTTTTTAACTTATTTGCCAAGAACTTCCCTGTTTTGCTCCCAAAAACAAAATGTGATATCTGATATTTCCACAAGAGATTGTCAACCTGATTTTGTAATATTTTTTTAATCTGCAAATTCAATGAGTTAATTAGTTTTTGACTCTCTTTATTTGGCTTTATCTTGTTTTGAACTAATGTTCTTTCTAACTCAATATATAAGACCCTCAGGGGTTTGCCTCTTTTCTTTTTTTGTTCTATTGCTTTGGCAATCAGTAATCTTCTCACAAAGGCCTTTTTTGCACACCATATTATAAATGGGGAATTGACCGTCTTTTTGTTGAGCCTAAAAAAATTAGATATCTCTTCCCTTAAAGTTTTAGCAAAGGACTGGTCCTTAAACAAAGAGGGATCAATTCTCCAATTGTTTTTTGTACGTCTTTCCATGGTATCATTTATCAAGGTTATAAGTCTTGATAAATGACCACACCGATGTCTTTATTTCAACATTTCTTACCCTTCTCAAGGATTGAAGGTCTACAAATATGTGATCAAGTCTGGAGTACGAACTAAACTGGCCCGAGAAAAAAGTATAGTCTCTCTCGAACGGGTGAAGTACTCTCCATGCATCTAGGAGATGAAAATTATTAATCAATTTAGAGAATTCATATGATGTTTTAATCAACTGAGATTCTGTTTTTATTTTAACATTTCCCACTCTATCCTTCTCTGCATCAATCACCATATTAAAATCTCCACATATATATAGATATCCTTTTCTTATTTTCTGGACCTCTCTCAAAACTTTTTTGAGGTATGAGATCTGTTTTTTTATTTGGTGTATAAATGTTTACTAAGGTTATGATTTTAACATTTATGGCTCCAATCCAAATTATATATCTCCCATTTAAATCAATTTTGGAAAATTCTTCTTGAATGCTTAATCTATTATTAAAGAGAATTGAAACCCCTCTAGATTTATTATTATTTGTGGCATCTATTCTTAACTTATAAGTGCAATTATTTAGATAGTGAGTTGTCGTCCCTTTCAAGTGAGTCTCCTGTATGCATATAATATCCGCCTTATATTTTTTATATTGCATAAAGGCTAATTTTCTTTTTGAAGAGGAATTCATTCCATTGACATTATGTGAGATAATTTTAATACTCATTAAACTTAATTTTATTCTGTTTTAAAGGGAAAGGTCTTGTGTATATTATGCAGTTTCGGGCAAGCTTCTATACAATTTTGCAGCAATTTCATACTAAACTCATACACACTAACATTCATTTTCCAAAAGGGGAATTGATTAATGACCCCCTCTAGATTCAACAGGGCGGTTTTTCCCATATTTCGAAATGATGGAATTAGATGTAAAAACATCTTGGATGGAAGATTGAGGATACAGATCTTCCAATAACTTCCCTTTATCATGTCATAATCATACAAAAAAAAGCCTTGCTATTTAGCCTATATATTTATAGGTCTACTAAGCTCAATGTTTAAGGCTAATATCGTGGATGATTTCATATATTCCAGCTTGAATCTATTTATTTCTCTATAATATACTTCCTTCTATTTTTAAGGTGAAGAAGAGAGAAAAAATATATATATATATTATTTTGTGACTTTATATACTTAGATTATCCCTTAGTGATTCTCATTGCTCTGATGTATTACCCAAACATATCTTGTAATTATACTTAGTGTTTCTCTTTTCTTACCCTTTTCCCTCCCTCTCCCTTCCCTCTCTCTTCTTTTAGGAATCTAGTCCCAAAATATTCCAATCTTCAAGTCTATCTTGTGACTTCAAAGGTTTACTGGCTCCAAATTTAAAAACTAATATAGTGAGCAATTATATGTGAAAAAACTTTAATCTGATTTACCCAAAACAAACAACTAAAAACATGTGAAATATAGAAAAGCTAAATCTGTCTTACAAATTTTATGTACACCTTAATGAATTCCTAAACCTAAAAAATATTAACATAATATATTTTATGCTCGTGTTTTTTGTGCATTTTTCAAAAGGCTATTTGACTATTTGCCATTCTGGAAGTTTCAGATTCAAGTGTGGTTTAGCCTCCTGTTTAGCTTGGTTGTCCACTGTTAGATTCCATTTTGAAGCAATAAAAGTCCCTCTGAAAAAGAATTAACATTATGCCATGACAAATCCTTCCAAATCAAAATGCCATTTGCTGATTTCCATTTATATTTAATCTCTTCTTTGCGTAGACAATATGTGATCGGGGCATATTCTTTTCTCTTTACCAGAGTCTGTGGTTAAATATCCGTGTAGAACTTAATTTTGACATACGGTGTCTCAAAATTTCTCTTGTTGTAGCTTACTTTAATCAACTCATCTTTGAAGGGAATATAGTGTAACCATATAATAATATCTCTGGAGGTAATATTTTCTATTTTCTTTGGTAAAGGTATTCTATGTATGGCCTCTACTTTACTATCTTCCTTGGAGAAATCTGGTACTAGACTTTTAAAGAACTCTTTCACATAAGTTTTTAAATCTTCTCCTTGTATAGATTCAGAGATACCTCTTATACGTAAATTATTTTTCCTCGAATTATCTTCTAGATTACAGATCTTTTTAGATAAATCTTCAATTTTAGTTTCCAACTCAGAGGAATATTTCAGCAAGGAGACATTATCGCAAATTAATTTTTTACATTTGCTCTCCAAATGTTCCATCTTAGTGGAGATATCAGTTATTACATTTGTATTTGCTATAATTTGTTTAGATAGCTCTGAGGTAAGATTTATCTGGAATTCACCCAAAATTTCTCTCATTTTTGAGCATGTCAACATTTCTTCTTCTTGTGGTGAGCTTGTTCTTTCAAAAGATGAATGAGACAGCTTATCTGCAGATTGATTTGCTGTTTGATCTATCAGTATAGATTCATTTTGTGAGTTATTTAGAGATTCAAATTTATTCTTTGGAGCAAAAAAATCAGAGCTTTTTATGCCTTCTCCTTTTTTTAATTTAGGGGGCATTTTTGCTCTCTTATTTGACATCTCCTCCTTTTTCTTTCCCTTTTTCCTTCCTTTTCTTTTCCTTCTCTCTCTATTTTCTGGATAAACTGACTTCTTAAGGCTATCTTCTAATCTGTTTCATTTATCTTTACAGATTATTTATCTCCTTCATTCTTCCAAAATGATGAAAGCAAATACTCTGTTCTTCAATATGTTTTGATATTTATGTCTAGTAATTAATAAAGAAGTTGTGGTGTTTTTATACTCCCCTTACTTCTATTATACTTACCGTATATACTCGAGTATAAGCCTAGTACGCCCTCATTTGGAATATGGAGTACAATTTTGGGCACCACTTCATAAAAAAGACATCTTAGAGCTGGAAAAAGTACAGAGAAGGGCTACAAAACTAATAAGGGAAATGGAGGGGCTAAGTTATGAAGAAAGACTAACCAAACTAAACTTATTTTCGCTAGAAAAAAGGCGTCTATGAGGGGATATGATTACCTTATTTAAATAAATCCAGGGTCAATATAAGGCTTTTGTCAAGTGAACTTTTTGTAGCAAGAGATTTTCAACTGACAAGAGGACACCCTTTGAGGTTAGAGGAAAAAAGATTTCATCTTAAACAAAGAAAAGGTTTCTTCACAGTTAGGGTGGTTAAACTGTGGAATTCTCTACCAAAGGAGGTGGTAACAGCGAATTCGATAGACAACTTCAAAAAGGGGTTAGATATACTTTTGAATACAGAGGGCATTCAAGGCTATCCTAGATAACTAGCGAAGGAATATTGATCCAGGGAGAAATTTGATCGCCAGTTTCTGGGGTCAGGAAGGAATTTTGCTTTTTTTCCCCTTATGAGACAATTGGCAAAGTCTCAATGGTTTTTTTTTTCTGTTTGCCTTCCTCTGGATCAATTAACAATTAATAATAAATAGTGCACATTAAAAAGATCAATAGAGATCTAAAAAGGTTGAACTTGAGGGACTAACTCTTTATTCATCCTCCAATACTATACTATTAATAATTATTTAATCAACATATTAATTAATAACTAATCCACATATTGCAGATCAGAGGAGATCTTAACAGGTTGAACTTGATGGACTGAAAGTCTTTTTTCAACCTTAATTACTATGTAACTATGTAACTATGTAACTATGAGTTTTTCAGCCCTTTTTTTAAGGCTGAAAAGGCCCCCCTCGGCTTATACTCGAGTCACTCTCCCCCCGTGTCTCTCTACCCCCCCCCTTGTGTCTCTCTACCCCTCGTGTCTCTCTAACCCCCCTAGTGTCTCTCTACCCCCCGTGTCTCTCTACCCTCCCTTATCTCTCTAACCCCCCGTGTCTCTTTCCCTCCCCCCTCCTCATTCTCAACCCCCCCATTCTAACCCCCCTCATACTACCCCTCTAAATACCCACCCCCCATCCCCTTACTTACCTGCTCCGGCCTCTGCTCCTTCCGGGTCTTGATGTGGCGCGCATGTGACGTCACATGCGCGCCACGTCATTAGCATATACCGGGTGCCGGCATCAGGAGGGGGCCTGAGGATGAGGAGGGGGCCTGAGGATGAGGAGGGGGGCTGAGGATGAGGAGGGAGGTTGAGGAGGGGGGTTGAGGAGGGGGGGGGGTTGAGGTTGAGGAGGGAGGTTGAGGATGGGGGGTTGAGGTTGAGGAGGGGGTTGAGGATGAGGAGGGAGGTTGAGGAGGGGGTTGAGGTTGATGGGGGAGTTGAGGATAAGGATGGGGGTTGAGGAGGGATGATGAGGAGGGAGGATGAGGAGTGGGGTTGAGGAGGGAGGTTGAGAATGAGGAGGGGGGAAGAGACACAGGGAAGGGAGAGGGGGGGAAGAGACACAGGGAAGGGAGAGGGGGGAAGAGACACTGAGAAGGGAGAGGCGAGAAGAGGCACGGGAGAGAGAGGGGGACACAAGGCACAAAAGGGAAACAGGGGGCAGCACATTTGCCACCCTCGGCTTATATTCGAGTCACTCATTTTACCCAGTATTTTGTGGTAAAATAGGTGCCTCGGCTTATACTTGGGTCGGCTTATACTCGGGTATATACGGTATATCATATAATTAGGTGAATGCTAGTGCCATTTTAAGGAGTATGCAGGTGAGTAGGGAGCAATGTATGGAGAGGGTACTTATCCTTAACTTGATGTTACTTTCTCCTTTCTTTATTATTTTGTTTTGATTTATTTTTATTTTTCCCTCTTTACAGCTGTTCTACTTCAGAGATATTGGCCTTTTCCTTTAATTTCCAAAATCCGGGCTCAAAGCTCTTTTTTAGCCCAAACTTCTCTACACCGCTGTTATACTTGACTGTAATTGGCTGATTTCAAAATATAATCCCAGTCCTTTATACTGCTATGCAGCTCCTCCTGGGCTTTAACTTCTCTGGCTGCTCTGCAGCTCCTCTTGGATAAGCCGTTGTCTCCCTTCCCGGAGCTACTACCCGGTAATACACTGTTGCTGCAGATCTCTGGCAGGTCTCTAGCCTTTAGTGGGGATTTCTGCCGTCACGTGTCTCGCGTGAATCTCTGGCATCCCCCTATGTAGCGGATATCTTTCTTTAATTCCGTCGCAGCAGCTCAGCCTCTCCTTCTCATCTCCTGCAGCTACTCAAGGCACCAGCCACAACTCACACAGCGCTCAATAGCATTCAAGATGATGATAAATCAGGGAGCACAGCATTAGAACACCATTCCTCTCACTCCTCCAGCCATTCCAGCGTCTTAGCTACTGACGCATATTCTCCAAGACTCACATTGTTTGTCTGGAAGTCATTTAGGTTTTCTGGCAGCTATTTAATTATTCATGAGTTTTGACTTAATCATTCCTTTCATCTGGTTAAATAACCATTGTTTGGAAAATCAAGCAACAAACAAACATTGACATCACTAATGACATCAGGCGGGGCATGGTAACAGGTGCACACAGCAATGGGATTGCAGAAAAATTAAACAGCTGCCAAGTTCCTTAATTAGCTTCCCGGCAAACAATTTGAGTCTTGTAAATCAATAAGGTGGAGATAAACCAAACACGCCCATTGCATTCATTTTAAATTAATTTTATTTAAAGATAAATAGTATGAGTCACTGGGATTTGGAGAGACATCCAGTTCAACATGTATTCATTATTTACAGATTTATAGTTAACATTATACAGATACATATCTTGAAATAGATATTTTCAGCCTTTTGCTGTTTATTTGTTCAGTTGTGTCTGACTCTCCCTGATCCTATGAACTGCAGCACGCTAGGCACATCTATTGTTATGCCTCTGGTTGTGCTTATCCATAAGGTTATCTTGGCAAAGATACTGGAGTGGGTTGCCGGTTCCTTCTCCAGGGGACCATGTTTTGTCTGACCTCTCTGCTATGACCTTCCTATCTTGGTTGGCCCTACATGGTACAGCTCACAGCTTCATTGAGGTGCACAAGCCCATTCAACAAGACAAGGTAGCGATCCAGAAGGGGTACATCCTTTTACCTGCTGCTTATATTGTTCCTTTAACATTAATTTTAATGCCTACTATATTAAATATTTTCTAGACAGATATGTGTATTTATATAAATATATAAACTCAGAGATGCATTATATGTGTTGCTTAGACATCCTTAGCACACATTGATTTTGAATTGGGGTTATCTCACAGCGTGAAGACATTGGGTAAGATAAAGCTTTTAGGATTATTGATGTAGTTATTTCTGTACAAGCTGCTCAAGCTGTTTTGATTCCAAGAATCTTTTTAAACTTACTGACATATTGATAAGTCAAAAATCAGGTTTCTTGATCAGAGACAAATCTCTCAATTATTCAGCTTGTTTTACTCAAAAGGTAACATCTAGTTATAATAATAACATTATTAATATATTCACAAGCAATATAATTATAAGTTTTGTGTAATTCAAAGACAATGTTTGGTGAGAACTATATTTAAAGATACAACCACATTTTTGAATATTATATATATATATTTTTTTAAATATTTCTTTATTAGAAGGTTCACAAAATATAAAACATATTGATCAGCAATTCCGTCAGTCAATTTATGCAAGTTCACACAACAAAACATTAACCAAAGATTAACTTACTACACCTTCTTATTTTACATTTTTAGTTATGAAGTATCATATATAATAACTTAAAATTTCTATCAAATTAGAACATAGTGCACAGTAAAATTAACAACAAATGAGAATGTAAGAGAAAGAAAAGTAGAGATAACACATAGGAACAGACATTGGAATGGATAGTTAAACCATAGTGCTGTTAACTAAATATATGAACTTATAAACCATATAAGCTAAAATAGCTAAAATGGCCTCCACTAAGTTGGCCCATTACAGTCCTTACTAAGATACCACACTGTTCATCAAATTACATTTACCTTGGTAGTGCAGCCGAAGAACCTCCAGGACTCCTTTACTCCATGCCCCCTCCTGCCTTCGTTGTAGCAGAATTTGGATGTTATATCAGAGGAACACTGAATGAGGACGCTACTCAAGGTTCCCAGATTGCCAAAAACTGGGGGAGATTATCCAGGATAATGTGGGTTAATATCTCATTGATAAAGAGGTAATTGATCTTCCTGACTACCTCCTGAAAGTTTAGTGTAAATTGTTTCCATCTACTAGCTATGTGTATTTTGGAAGCCAGTGTCATTAGTTGAAATAGTTTATTTTGAGATTGAGAAAGATTCTTGATGTGTACCCACAACAGGCATGACTCCATAGAGGGTGAGACCACCTTTTGAAAAAGTGTGGAGGCTAATTGAGCTAATTGTTTCTATGTTTTCTGTATAGTTGGACATGACCACCAAATGTGGATGTGGTCCCCCACTTGTTGGCAGCCCCTAAAGCATTTATTGCTCTTGTGTGGCTTAAACTTCTGCAATTTATTGGGCGTACAGTAGGCTCTGTGCAATACTTTAACAGCCGTCTCTAGCAGAGCTGCATTGAGGCAACCTCTGGTGAGGTTGGAGCAAGATTCTGTCCACTTGTCCCAATCCCATTCTGCCCCCAGGTCGTTATCCCATTGTTTCATAAATTTAGGTTTCTGGCTGCCGGTGGAGTCTCGAAAGATGCCATATAGCAAACCCAAACCCCCTTTCATGAGAGGGAGGCTTCTACATACAGTAGACATCCAGGAGGGCCTAGGGGGTCCTAATTCTCTCAGAGTTTTGCTGGCACAACTTCTAATTTTCAAATAATTATACATTTCCGTGGCTGGTAGATCGTGGGTCATAGGTCAACAGTCTATCGTTTTGTACCCAGTTCCCTACCCGGTCAAGGTTTCTAGAGGTCCACCAAAATTTGGAGATGGAGCTCTTGTCTTTTAGAATTTGTGGAAAAGACGTGACTGATAGTAAGGGAGACAAACCCGAGCTAAGTCGACACCTGGAGTTGGCCCACCCCCAAGCCTTAAGAGTTAGGGTGATCATAGGGTTGTGATGCGTATTAAAGGGAGTTAATACCTGGGGAATCCAGATCAACCTATCCCAGCTGTGCGGAAGCATCGCCTGTTTTTCTAGGAATACCCAGGATGGCTGGTGGGTAACAGAGTGTAACCTGGTCAAATGGGCCAATTGAGCTGCCTTAAGGTAGAACCTCAAGTTGGGACACGCTAGTCCGCCTTTATTTTTATATCTAAACATTACCTGTCTGGAGATACGAGGACGCTTATTGCACCAAATAAACCGAAACATGCTGTTCTGGAATTTATCCATTTCCTTGAGTGGGATTGGTATGGGAAGTGTCCTAATTTGGTATAGCAGTTTAGGCAGAACACTCATTTTTACTGCAGCTATACGGCCCGTCTATGAGATATGAAAATTCGCCCACTTTTGCATATCTTCAGTCAAGGACTTGTACTAGGGGGGAAAATTTGCCCCGTATAAGAATTGGAAGTGATCTTTACTCCCAGGTATTTTATATACTGAGTAGGCCAGCTGAAATTATATTCTGATTTAAGCTTATCAATCTCAATTTGCGACATACCCATCCCCAGAGCTTCCGTTTTCTCCACATTTAAATTAAGGCCTGAGACTTTGCTAAACTCTTTAATAGTTGACATGAGAGCTGGTATAGAGCTAGAGGGGCTGGACAGGGTGCATAATAAATCATCCGCAAAAAGGTGGTCTCTAATTGCTTGCGCTAATGGCTCCATGGCAAGTGCGAATAACAGTTTTGAAAGTGGGCACCCTTGCCTAGTTCCTCTTTGAATTTGGATATTTGCTTTATGTACTCCTGGTAACTTTAGATGAGCTATTGGGGAGTCCTCGTAGCTTCTAAGCAGGTTAATAAAATGTCCCCAAAATCCGAACTTGTCTAGTGTTTTATACATATATCTATGTCTAGAGCTTAAAGGCATAATGGGATGTTAGATTTCTTTGCTAGGTGCTGAATGTTTAAGACCTTCCTGACCTTGTGCCCGGCCTCCCTATAGGGAATGAATCCTGCTTGGTCCTTGTGAATTAAATCTGGCAATAATTTAGAGATACGGTTGGCCATGATTTTGGCCAGAATTTTTACGTCTCCATTGATCAAGGAAATAGGACGATAGTTTTTGACCTCTAAATTATCCCTGCCCTCCTTTAGAAAGACTACCAGAGCAACCTGGTTAAATTCGGGGGGCATGGACTCCCCATTTAAAATTGCGTTAAATAAGTGCGTTAGATAGGGGGTAAGCAGGGGTTAAAACATTTTGTAGAACAAATTAGTGAAGCCGTCTGGCCCCGGGGATTTGCCCAGCTTAAGACTCAAAATGGCCGATTTAACTTCCTGTAGGGACACATCCGAGTTCAGTGTTTCTAAGTGGTAGTCCGGAACACTGGGGAGGTCTTGCGACCCTAGAAAGGAGTCAATATCTGATTCACTTCTATGGGACTGGGGGGAGTATATAGTTTGGTAAAAGTCCTGAAACGTTTTCTGGAAGTCATTAGGGCTACAGGAAATTTGACCGTCTTCTAATATGGGAGATTCTATGTTGGTAAAATGTATTATTTAGTCTTCTAGCAAGCATAGTATCAGGCTTATTTGCCTTCCAATAATATAGGTGTTTCATCTTCCTCATCGCCCTTTCAGTATGATACGATAGTATGCCATCTAGTTCAAGCTTTGTCTTGTCAACTAACCTGCGTCCCTTACAGGAAGAGTTCTGTTGATTTACCTCTTCCAGCCTCTTTAGTGTCCTTGTAAGGTCTAGCTCCTTTTGCCTAAGGTTTTTTCTTAGGGTTGAGGCCAGCTTAATGGCCGTTCCCCTAATAAAGGCCTTATGGGCAACCCAGAGCCAGCCGGCTCCAGTTTCAGGAGAGACATTAGTCTAAAAAAATAACTTTATGTCCTTTGCAATTACTTCCGCGCTACTCGGATTAGTCAATAGGAATTCGTCTATTCTCCAACTGTAGGGGGGTTGTAAATTTGGCCCCAGCTCCATCTCCATGAGTACCAAGGCATGGTCTGACCAGGGGCAGGGTACAATCTCAGTTCTCAAAATTGAGTCATATGGGGGGAGCCAACTAAGATAGCCTCAATCCTAGAGTATGTCAAATGGGTTGGGGAATAGAATGTATATTCTCTCTTAGCCAGGTGCATACCCATCCAGGCATCGACCAGCCCCAGGCTATCAAGCAAGGACTCAATCTGTTTGGTTCTGCTGGGGAATCTGTTCTTAGCGGGCTTCCCTGACCTATCCAGAGTCGAGTCCAAGGTAAGGTTTAGACCCCCCGCAACTATCAGCCTTCCCAAGTCTTGAGATTCAATTGTTTTCAACAAGCCAATTAAAGTTGTGTAGGGCAAGGTAGTGGGAGAGTATAGGGAAACTAAAGTCATTCTGACCCCCCCGATAGTACCAGTCACCATTACATAGTTACCCTCTTTGTCAACAAAGTTACTTTCTACCTGAAACATATGATGTTTATGTAGGAGGATTGCACAGCCAGCTCTCTTAGTAGGGAGGGTGGCCAGGAAATAGGTGGGGTAATCCCTCTGTAGGAATTTGGGTTTGTTATTACGAGAGAAGTGGGTTTCCTGCATAAGAATAAGTGCGGGTTTATGTTTTTTATAGAATGCAAAAGCCTTCAGCCTCTTAAAAGGGGAATTGAAACCCTTCACATTATGGGTTATTAGAGTGAAGTTAGACAGAGTTATTGAAAACTCGGTGTGGGACCCCAGGTGTATGAGTCTTTACCTGAGAGGTGATCTCGTAGGAGGGAGGGCAAGGAGGAGCCCCGGACGCCAACAGCTGCACTATCAGTTGGTCTGCGGCTGATAATTCACTTTTCCTGCTATCTAGTGGGAAGAGTAAAATGCAAAGAAAGAAAGTCAGTTGTGCTTCAGCGAGGTATATCCGTTTAGTTAGACTACAGGGTGATACCAAGTTAACCATTAGCTCTTTTCTCGTGATGTAACTATGGAAAACCAAAATTAAGTGTTTTAAGCGTTTAGTCTAAAAAGTAACCTTCATCAATTTCTCCAAATGGTATAGAGAAATCTAATCCACATAAAGTGGGGAACATAATAACCTGGCAATCTATAATAGTAATAACAGATTAGGTCTTAAATTATTGTTTTAATACAAATCAAAGCCCTTAATATGGGTCTATGGTCTTAACAGAAAACGTAGCCTTTATCGGAGTTCTATCAGAGTCCCCTGAAGGAGAAGCCAGTCGGGTCAGCTATATATCTAAGTCTGATCTAATAAGAGACCTTCTAAGATATCTATAATTATAGTAATATATAGACTTATATCTGTACATACCATCCCTTAAGCCTAGTGTTTTAAAGATGCCATTCCCCTATACCTGTTTTTATAATTCACAAATTTTTTCCCCCCCACACTCCACTTTTTTTTAATAATACATTTATATAAGAAGGGTATCCGATGATTTTGGTCTCCAAATATATGAGGATTACCCATATATTGAGAAAGTAATATCATAAACCTGTTGATATTATCCTAAACAATCAGGGTTGATCACTTTAGATATAGTCTAGTAATTAATTCTTTAATTATACGCTTACAATATTATAATATCCTTGCTCGTAGCACTTTTTATAATATTTAGCACTTCCAGCACTTTATTATCTACTACCTTGCTGTTAAAGGCAAACCTCACCAATTAGCACTTTAATCTTAACCATCACAAAGCCCTTTATATAACACCATTATTCTTAACAGCACTTTATTCATTCAATAACCAACTATTATTTTTAGTTGGACTTATTTATTATCCTTTCAATTTATGGACTCTTAGAGTTCCTCATTTCAATAATCTATAGTCACATAGATATTCAATGCACTTTTATATATACTTGCATTTTGGTATAATATTAACTTTCTCTAGTACTACATTTGTAGTAGTTATATAAGACCTGCACCCTTAATTAGTTATAAATACATATCTCACATCTAAGGCTAACTCCAATAGCAGCGTTTTTTCAAGTGTTTTTAGAAATATTTATTAAAATATATTTTTTAAGTTTAGCTTTAGTTCATAACTACTTCTAATATAGTGTAATGCACTTAACATTTAGTAATAATTATTTATTTATATATATATATATATATATATATATATATATATACACATAATAAATTGGCATATAGACACACACATTTATATATAGTACATTTGAATTTGAACAAAGAAATAAAAAATAAAGTTTTCAAAAAAGTTTTTTCCCCGAGCAGGACCCTGGTGCATTATGCTAGTTGTAGATCCGCCCCTGCTTCCTGTCCTGGGAGCAGAGTTGAATTATCCCCCCTCAGCTTTTTTTGGACTCCATAGGTTAGGGGTAATATTAAGATTAGTTCTAATTAGAATATTCTGAGATTTTTTGAATATTGTGTTGTAAGGGTTCTCAAAACTACCAGTATAGATGTACGGTTCCTGGGCTTTATTAGGTATATAATATATCTGTATATCTATTCAATTTATGTACTGTATTTCACTTAGAAGTGCATATAAACTCTGTTTTTACTGTGTGCAGCTCCATTGAGGTACACAAACCCCTTCAGCGTGACAAGGTAGCGATCCAGAAGGGATCAGAGATCATTGCCAGAGTGTATACATGAAGGTGATGGGGGTATGAATTCACAAACAAGTGGACACCTTGACACTCACCTGCCAAACCTTCAACAATACCTTACCCTCCAAAATATAACACCTGATTTCAGGATACTCCCTTTACTGGCCCTTCAAACCCAAACGTACACCTCTTTTTGCCACTCAAGTATTCAGGTTTTCACCTGTGCAGTAAATATCTTGTGAGATTCTCTATCTTGCTTTGTTAGATGTGTATCCACTCTTCATATCTTCAAACACTCTCCACACTCTCATTCAGGCAAGCTTACCACCTAATACCCACCTAAATAAACTTTCCTATAAGACACAGTGAATGCTTAATTTCTATGGATCATGCTGAATAACAAGACCAGCATCTAGGAGCAGCCTAGGACTGTCTGTTGAGAACCACTGACCTAGACCATCTTAAATCCTTCAGGATCTCCTGCACATATGGGAACTGACTTGAAAGGCTTGCAGGGGTCCTTGCATGTTACGTACTGTTATGAGTATGAAGTTGCGCATCAGAAGCAATAAACCTGCGTTGCTACACAAGTAAATGTAAAGAACATCAGTAAAAATTGCAACATGACTACATGTTTCCCACTCAAACATTGACAACACCTTGATGTTTCCTATTACTGCACATGAGCATTGCAGTTTGCACATAACAAGTTATAAATTAATTTCACACATATTAAATGGGGTTTAATGTCAGGGGATAAACACTGAATGCTAAAACACATTGTTGAGGAGTTTTGGAAATGTATTGGTTGGGTTGGTGAGTAGGTGCTATCTCCTGGGGCTCTCTATTAAAGACATATTAAAGTGAGATGGGGGTATGATTGCATCCTGTAGAGGAACATCATAACCCACTTAGCAAAAATGTTTGTATGAAAAAATGCAAACAATTTTTGCTTAAAAAAATAAAAACTGTTGCAGATAATGTTTACACCATCAGGACTGAGCTAGGCTTCTCAGGGTATGGTTTTGTAAAAGTGTACCCAGTCCATGTGAGCATGCTGAGATATGCAGCCAATCAGAAATGCTGAATGCATCCAGCATAGATGACTATTACACTGGGTCCTTACCTTTACAATATTCAATTAAAAATGCTTGAGCGGTTACACAGTTGTTCTTTAGACAAACACACTCTCCTTCGTAAATTCTGACAAATTATAATTGTACTGAAACCAAACATTTCAGCTTCTTCTTCCTATTCTAATTTGCCTTTTAGGCGAATGAGCATTTATGCTCAATTTATGGTCTTGCAATGACCCACAAGAGCCAGCCATGGTGCATGTGTCTCTCTGTGAGTGAGTGCATGCAATTTACTGGGGCTGGGGGAGCTAATGGGGCAATTCACTGGGGCTGGGAGAGATCACAGGGGCAATTCACTTGGGCTGGGAGAGATCACAGGGGCAATTCACTGGGGGTGGGGGAGGTGATGGGGTAAATCACTGAAGCTGGGGGGGGCGGTAACAGGGACAAATCAATGGGGCTGTGGGAAGTATCACCTGGGATGTATGTAACAATCAGTGAATTAATGGACTGGTTATGATAGAAAATAGTTTGCAAATGCAAGAAATTCAACAAACTTTAGGGTAACTGTTTAGATGTTTAGTTTGGTATTTTTTCATGCAAATATTTTTTTTCATAAACTACTAATCTATCTGATGCATTAATAACCCTTTCACTAGAATATGCCTTTAATGAGGTGCATTAGTTGGGTGTCAGTGTTTTGTTGTGTGAACAGGTATTTGTCATTGGCATTATGTTTTCCTTGATTGTTCTGCAGTATTGTTGGGTATGACTGGATTACCCATTAGAAAAGTTTCTTTTTTGCTTTATGTGATGCCCAGGAGGGCCCAACTAATATTAAAATATACATGAGACTTGTTTAAGGACTATGACATGTTATTTTTATGTGTAATGTAATATGGGCCACAATGGTGAATGTTGGGTTACTATATGATGTTATGTGCACTGTAATAATGATGTCCTGCCAATGGCTTGCAGAGATGAGTTTTCTGCCGTGTTGGTTGGTGTGACAACAGGAGGTTAACCCAAGGGTTTCTACAAGAATTTACATGTATATATGACTCCCAGATAAACCAGAAGATTGCCAACAGGACAAACAAGTATTATCCCCTGGAATGTTTGTTCTGTCAGAGATTGCACAAAGGGGAAGATGTGAGTTACACATTGCAGGTAAGGGAATAGAAGTTGGTTTATTGCCCTCTGGAGTTGTAAAACAGATGAAGTCTGGAGGCTGTGATAATAATACCAGATGGAGAAACCAATAAGAACTGTAGGATGAACCAGATGGGGTTTGTCTAAAGAAAGTGGGGAGTCACATGGGTTTTATTGTTTGTTTTAAAACATGTGTTGTAATGATATAGGAATCACAAGGTTTTGGAGTTCAGCAGCCTAGGTCAGCAATAATCCAATTCAGCAAGTTGTAGGTGAAACAGGAACAAGCTTTATTGAAGG
The DNA here is from genome assembly GCA_027410445.1 of Discoglossus pictus. Lineage (NCBI taxonomy): Eukaryota > Metazoa > Chordata > Amphibia > Anura > Alytidae > Discoglossus > Discoglossus pictus. The sequence goes on along the minus strand of CM050173.1, from coordinate 49,866,246 downwards.
GAACCAGAACCACAATAATCTGGCAAGGTACATTGACAGGAAGTGCCTTATATAGGCCAAGGACCAGACACCTGACCAGGCACAGCTGAAGAGACTTAGGCACTGATACTATTGCTAGCAGAGTCAAGGTTATCAGATCTCAATGAAATTCACAAAGGCAGGCTAGCGCAGTGGTAGGGAAGAGGCTCAGCAGCCTGGGGACCAGGGTTCAAAACCCAGCAGAGTCAATTCCTCACATTACCCCCGCCTCTATAGGTGCAGCCCCTGGATGCCCTATTACCTGGTTTAGCAGGGTACTGCACATGAAAGGCCCAAAGGAGATCAGGAGCGTGAATATTGTCCACTGGTTCCCACGAACTCTCCTCCTCACCATAACCTTTCCAGCGGACCAGATACTGAAGCTTGTTGCGGAAGATCCTGGAGTCCAGAATTTTCTCCACCTCGTATTCATCCTCACCATCCCCGAGGACTGAAGGTGAGGCAGGCAGGGCTCGGCCAGGGAAAGTGTTAACATGGAAAGGTTTCAGTAGTGCAACGTGAAACACCGGATGTATTCTCATGGAATCTGGAAGTTGCAAACGAAAAGTGACAGCATTGATCTGAGCGATGATCTTAAAAGGTCCCATGAACCTCTGACCCAATTTATGAGAAGGAACCTTAAGCTTAAGATTCCTTGTTGACAGCCAAACCTTGTCACCAACATGATAAACTGGGGCCTCCGTTCTATGCCTATCAGCAGCTCTCTTGTAACATTCCTGAGCCTTCGAAAGAGTCTCGTTCAACAGGTCTTGGGAATCTCGTAAGGTGGTTAGCCGATCAGTGACTGCAGGAATGGAAGTAGTAATTGGGATACTCACTAGAAAGGTTGGATGGTAACCATAGTTGGCAAAAAATTGGCTCAAAGAAGTGGAGCAGTGTTGGGCATTGTTATAGGCAAACTCCGCCGTGGGTAGAAAATCCAGCCAGTCATCCTGCAGGTAACTAATATAGCACCGCAAATATTGCTCCAAAGTCTGGTTGATTCGCTCAGTCTGTCCATTACTTTGTAGATGAAAAGCTGACGACAGATTTACATTAATACCTAGATTAGAACAAAAATGTTTCCAAAAACGAGATGTAAACTGCACTCCCCTGTCAGAAACGACTTCATCAGGCACTCCATGCAAGCGAAATATTTCCCGAATAACAAGGTCAGCTGTCTGTTTAGCTGAAGGGAGACCACGAGCTGGTATGAAATGACCCATCTTAGTTAACCTGTCCACAACAACAAGAATGGTAGTGTGTTCCTTAGAGGTAGGTAGTTCCACAATAAAGTCCATGGATATAGATCCCCAGGGACGATGAGGAATCAGAAGAGGCTGAAGCAAGCCAACAGGGGATGAGCGAGGAGTCTTATGTCTGGCACATACATCACAAGAGGACACATACTTCTTAACATCCTCATAATACTTGGGCCACCAAAAGGATCGGGCGAGTAGCTCTTGTGTCTTTCGGATTCCTGGATGACCTGCTGGTTTTAAATCATGGTAGAGACGTAAAAGGTCCAGTCGCACTGACTCCGGAGCAAACAGACGTTGTTGAAAAATCCAAAACCCATTAAGCATCGTCATGTGGAGATCACGAGGAGGATCAGGAAGAACTGGGTCTTCGGCGTAGCCCTTTTTAATGCGAGACATCAGATCAGAAAGAAATGTGACTCCTATAAATATATCCTCCGGCAAGATGGTGGTCTTGGTTACGGTAGTATGGAGGGGGTCAGCTATTCTAGACAAGGCATCCGCCTTACCATTCTTGGAGCCAGGACGGTATGTAACCAAAAAATTTAACCTCGAGAAGAATAGGGACCAGCGTGCTTGTCTGGCTGACAGTCTCTTAGCTGATCGAATACATTCCAGATTTTTGTGATCTGTGAGGACACTAATTGGATGGGTGGCTCCCTCCAAGAGATGTCTCCATTCGTGAAGGCAGCTTTTATAGCCAATAGTTCTTTATTCCCTATGTCATAGTTTCTTTCTGCTGGCACCATCTGGCGGGAATAGAAGGCACACGGATGTAACCGCATCTTAGGTCCAGTCCTTTGAGACAGTATAGCACCAACAGCTGAATCAGAAGCATCAACTTCCACAATAAATGGTAATTCCGGCTGAGGATGAACCAGGACGGGGGCAGATGTAAACAGAGTCTTTAATCGGGAAAATGCGGTATCAGCCTTATCGGACCACTGAAAAGGAGTCCCTTTACGTGTAAGTTCAGTGATCGGTGTAATAAATTCACCGGCAGAGAAATTCTTAATGAAACGCCTGTAAAAATTGGCAAACCCCACAAATCTCTGAATATCTTTTTCATTCTTGGGGATGGGCCAGTCCAGCACAGCTTTAATTTTACTTGCGTCCATACTTAAACCTTTGGGAGTTATTACATACCCCAGGAATTGAATTTCTGTTTGTTTAAACTCACATTTTTCCAGTTTAATGTATAGGTGGTGGGTACGAAGGCGCTCCAGAACTATACGGACTTGTTTTCTGTGGTTTTCAAGATTATCAGAAAATATTAGGATATCATCCAAATATGCCACGACAAACTGATCCAGGAGATCTCATAGTACATCATTGATAAGATGCTGGAAAGTTGCAGGAGCATTACACAGACCAAATGGCATTACTAGATATTCGTAATGCCTGTACCTGGTTCTGAAAGCTGTTTTCCATTCATCATTTGGTCTTATGCGAACCAGATTATATGCCCCCCGAAGATCAAGCTTCGTAAATATTTTAGCTGAGCGAAGTCTCTCCAAAAGTTTAGGAATGAGAGGCAAGGGGTAGCGGTTTTTAACAGTGATGTTATTAATGTCCCTGTAATCAACGCATGGCCGTAGGCTGCCATCTTTCTTTTCTACAAAGAATATAGGAGCTCCTGCTGGAGAAGTAGATGGTCGAATAAAGCCTTTGGCAAGATTTTCTTGTATGTATTCACGAAGAGCTTTCAATTCAGACTCAGAAAAGGCCAAATGGGATAGCAGCCCCAGGCAACAGCTCTATTGGGCAATCATAAGGACTGTGGGGTGGAAGCTGATCAGCATTCTTCTTATCACAGACATCTGCAAAATCCCGATATTGTAGAGGAAGCTTAGTCAAGTTTGTATCAACCATTTCATTCATTGTTGTGGCAACAGGTGTTACCTTAGAGGGTTGACAAATCATGAAGCAGTGTTCTGAAGGAAAGGACAAAGTTCTGATCTTCCAATCAATCTGTGGGTTATGCAGAGCAAGCCAAGGTACCCCCAAAATCACTGGAAACTGTGTTGAGGAAATTAGGTGGAAAGATATAGCCTCATGGTTATTCACTTCCAGAGTCAACTTTAAGGGCACAGGCTTATGTGTAACCGGGCCTGACGTAAGTGGAGGCACCACAAAATGAGGGTGTTGAGTCAACATACCCTCTTCACCATGAGCCAGAGAAAACAAGGGTTGTGTGACAGAATCCAATGGATTTGAAATCTGGGATTGGTGTCAAATCTGTGCACCCTCAGCAGCCATAGCTATTGTTCTTTTGGATTTGCTAGGGCAATTGATGGCATAGTGCCCTGCACTACCACAATACAGGCATAAATTGTGAGTGCGTCGCCACTGTTTTTCTTCATTGGATAATGGCCCTCTTATTAGATTTACCTGCATAGCCTCTGGCTCAGAGTCTGTAGGTGTTTGTGGGGTCGGAGTAGAAATTCTTGAGTAGGAAATAGGAGTAGCACTTGGTCTAAAGGAGCCCTGTCTTTCCATTCTTCTTTCAGACAGTCTCCGATCAATACGGATAGCCAAACGCACAAATGCATCAAAGTCAGCAGGGAGATTAACACAAGCTAGCTCATCTTTTATAGCTTCTGAGAGACCTTTTCTGAAGTGGAACCTCTGGGCTGATTGGTTCCAGGTAGTATCAGCAACCCACTGTCTGAATTCAGCAGCATATTCAGCCACAGAGCGCCTCCCTTGATGCAAATGAAGAAGAGTGGCTTCTGCTGTAGCACATCGATTGGGGTCATCAAAAACTACGCACATGGCCTCAAGAAAGTCATTTAGATTACCCAAGACTGGACTGTCCTGTTCCAGAAGAGGGGAGCCCCAAGCCAGGGCTTCATCTTTGAATAGGGAGAAAATAAATCCCACCTTCTCTCTTTCAGATGGAAAATGGTGAGGTAACATCATGAAGTGCAAACGGCATTGATTTAGGAAACCCCTAAATCTTTTGCGATCTCCTCCAAACTTTTCTGGTAGGGGCAAGCGGGCATCTTGTGCAGGTGTAACAGTAGCTGCCGCAACATCACGTGCCCTGTAGCTGGTATACTCACTGTGCATTGACTGAACTTTACTTTGCAGTTCAGCTACCTGGTCCTGCAGCACTTGAATGGTCTGTGCCTGGGTCTGCACAGTTCTTGCAAATAAAGCAACCTGCTGGGCCAATGCAGAATCTGTCCCGGCAGTCTCCATGAAAGGTCCAGATTATTCTGTAATGATATAGGAATCACAAGGTTTTGGAGACCAGCAGCCTAGGTCAGCAATAATCCAATTCAGCAAGTTGTAGGTGAAACAGGAACAAGCTTTATTGAAGGGAACCGGAACCACAATAATCTGGCAAGGTACATTGACAGGAAGTGCCTTATATAGGCCAAGGACCAGACACCTGACCAGGCACAGCTGAAGAGACTTAGGCACTGATACTATTGCTAGCAGAATCAAGGTTATCAGATCTCAATGAAATTCACAAATGCAGGCTGGTGCAGTGGTAGGGAAGAGGCTCAGCAGCCTGGGGACCAGGGTTCAAAACAAAGCAGAGTCAATTCCTCACACAGTCCCTCTCTGATAAACTAATCACATGGTTTGTGCTTCTCCTAATCCTAGACACAGGGATGGAAAAGAGTTTCATTGTTTTCAATAAGTTAGTAACCTGTAACCTGTGATTTAGTGAGTTCTGAGAGGCGCTCCTGATGTGATATTAATAGCTGGGAACTCAGATTAACCACAAATTCACAACCTGGAGGGATTCCTGTAGATGAAGGCAGGAGGAATAGGGGTGCACGTGGTCCCCTTTCTTCTGTGTCATCACACTTTCGAATATGAAAAGCTTCAATTTTTTGTTAGCGTCTTATAATGTGCAACTTTTTTCTTTTGTAAGGTTTTTTTCTGCTCTTGTAGGAGGTTGATTACATGTAAGAATTTCTCTCACTGTTAACATTTGCAGAGTCTTAAAAGGTCACTAAAGTTTGTCTGTAAGCTCTTACGGGAGCCATGTAATTGAACATTAGGTAAAATTTCCCACAGAGCAGGGAGTAATACTGTATATACAGTGTTCACTTGTAAGAGTTTGCTGCAGGACGAATGTAACAGGTACCCAGCTCCCTAAGTGGAATATTCAGTAGCAAAATTTACGATAGGACCATATAACTGAGTTCTAAGACACTAAATACTCACAAGAGCAGCAAGGGTCCTCAAACATGTCCCAGTAAATACTTTTTCTTGTGTATGTGCCATATTCACCGTTATCCATTTGCTTAGTACTATATAAAATGCATGCACCTTATAAACAATAATAATTATATTGATTAAATAACTCTCTAAGTCCATCACCAACAGGTCTCTATCCCTAACAACTAGATTTGATAGCTGGCAACATTTTCTCAGAAAGCAATAAAAAAACAAAAATGTAATTTCCAACTAATAGATACAATCATGATTGAGTAGGGGCAGCAACCAAAACTGCAACCACCACCTGTAAGGGATTCCATATGCAGACAAGATTTCAGTTTGTTATATTCAAAGTGATTGCCCTAAAGAAAGCAAGTTTACAACAGCAACAATAGAAAAACATGTCTAGGAAATAGCCAATTATAGACAGCAATTGCTGCCCACCCCACTTCTCGTAACAAGTTGTGTATATATTCTATTTTTAAAAAACAATTTGTTTATTAATAAGTCCATCTCCCCAAAGGAACCCACTGCAAGTATGGGACTACTGCAACCCTTAATCTAATCAACTGATAAATTATTATTATTATTATTATTATTATTATTATTATTAGTATTATTATTTATGTGTAAAACACCAATACAATGCATAAATAAGAAGCTGTAGAGGGCCCTGCTCATATAACAGTTTTTCAATCAAAGCAGGTTAAAGGGCCAAATAACTCAGCACAACATTATAGTAAAGATCTTCCAAAAACATGCTGAAATACTTTTTGTATTTCTGAAATACTTGCATTTTTAATTGAGAAAAAAAAAATGTTTTGGCATCAATGCAGCCAATCAGGTGACAGGGTGTGTGTCCCATTCAAGTCCAAGTAGAATAATAAGATAATATAAAACAGAAAGAGAAAGAATGAAAACAGAAAGAAAAAGAAAGACCAAATAAATAAACAATACAAATAATTATTTCCATTTCCTTTCTCCCACTTCTCCCATACACACCCCTGTAAATATTTTATTATATTTTTTCATGTGACAACACTGAAGAAATGACACTCTGCTACAATGTAAAGTAGTAAGTATACAGACTGTATAACTGTAAATTTGCTGTCCCCTCAAAATAACTCAACACACAGCCATTAATGTCTAAACTGTTGGCAACAAAAGTGAGTACACCCCTAAGTGGAAATGTCCAAATTTAGCCAAAAGTGTCAACATTTCGTGTGGCCACCATTATTTTCTAGCGCTGCCTTAACCCTCATGGGCATGGAGTTCACCAGAGTGTCACAGGTTGCCACTGGAGTCCTCTTCCACTCCTCCATAATGACATCACAGAGCTGGTGGATGTTAGCAACCTTGCACTTCCCCACCTTCCAATTGAGGATTCCCCACAGATGCTCAGTAGGGTTTAGGTCTGGGGACATGCTTGGCCAGTTCATCAGCTTTACCTTCAGCTTCTTTAGCAAGGCAGTGGTCGTCTTGGAGGTGTGTTTGGGGTCGTTATTATGTTGGAATACATATTGCCTGATCATAATATACTTCAATACTCAAAGAGGAAGCAAGGAGGGCTATCGGCGTGACCGGAAGTGTGCTGGTTGCCGCGTAATGCGGCTGGAGGCCGACAAATGGAGCTAAGGGAAGAACATGGAAAGCAATCAACCTGGCCCTGATGCTATAGCCTCCTATCCGAGGTCTTGACCTTCTTAGATGCCGCTGCTCTGCTGCTGCAAGTGAACTCAACCCTCTCCCTTTCCGGGTGGTCCCCCGGTATTCTCGCGGGATTTGGAGTGGATCGTCGGGAGCTGGGTCAGATGGTTGCTGAGATCAGGAGCTGTGGCGGTTTGACCTTGGGGGACCCCCACGATGGAGAATGCTGACTACAGCCGGTGGCCATGCAACTAAATTTTATTTTACATGGCTTGGCTCAAAAAGAAGCTGTGCACTTTCTGCACACAGTATACTGCAGTGCAATATCATCAACCTTGTGTCCAATGAGAAGTCTGACTTAGTGCTGCAATTTTGGGGCTGAATGAGAGCTCTGATCATTTCTTCACACGTGGACTGGCTCTTTATTCTCTTAAGGCTCTGTGAGTAACCCTGTTTGGGCTATAAGCCCCCCATTTTTTTTTTTTCTTTTACTCCTTTTTAATTTCAACTCACACTCAATATCCTATGCCTCTGAACTTTCAATATTGCATTATATTTCAATACAGTATATAAAGGATTACTATTTCCTTTTCTGTCTCCATGCACAACTAAATGTGTACATACTGCTGCAATATTTTTCCCTCAATGGATCAATGTTATCACTTAGACTAAACGTGATAAGTCCTAATTGAAGATAAACTTCCTATGGTACACATACCATTCATACTTATTTTCTATGTGTGCTGGGACTGGGAGCTGTGGTGGCTTGGCCTTGGCAGTCTCATACAACGGAGAGTGCCAATTACAGCTGATGGCTATGCAATCAATTTTTATCTCAAGCGGCTTGTGACAAAACAAGCTGTGCACATTGTGCACCTAATACACTGCAGTGCAATATCGGCAGTTTTTTGTCCAAGGGAAGGTATACATGGTGCTGCAAGATGGGGCTGAGTGAGAGCTGTTATAATTTCCTCACATGTGAACTGGACTTTTATTATTTCAAGCCTCTGTGAGTTATTTTGTTTGGGCTATTAGCTCTTCTCTCCCCCTTATTCAATATCAACTCACACCCAATATTTTATGCCTCTCAGCTTTCCATATTGCATTCTAATTCAATTGTATACCCAAAGGATTATTATTAAAACCCTTTTTTTCTAGTTCCCTGCACATTCAATTGTGTATACACTGCTGCAATAATTTTTTTAATCACTGATACAGTGTAATTACTTGGACTAAATGTGATAAGTCCTCATTGAAGATAAACTTCCCATAACTATACAGGCTTTCTCTGGCCTTCTTTTAAGAGTTTTATTGGATCTACATAAAATACAGGGAATTTCATTTTAATTTTCCTATCAATTGTAAAGAATAAGAAACGGGAAGAGGAAAAAGGAAAAAAAAGAAAAAGGAGAAAGGAGAGAAAGGGAAAGCGATAAGGGGGGGGGGAAGGAAAGTAACAAAGGAAGAAAGAAAGAAGAAAGGGAGACAAGGTAAGTCTCTTTCAACTAGCTATCATGGCAGCAAGAAACAAGGTTAAAGATAAGAAGCTCTTCCAGAAATCTACTGCTTTTTTTACCTAAAAGCTCTAACAAGCTACAAGAGGTTTCACAACCAAACTCGCCTGATAACAATAAAACATCAGAACCAAATTCAACAATGTTATCTGAGAGCTCTCAAATTAGTTACATGGAAATTTTGAATGATAACCTATTAACTCCATCTAGGTTGAAAGAGATTCTCCACGACTTCCAGCTTAGCTTAATGGCTGATGTAAAACATCAAATTATGGAGAATGCTCTGGCCATTAAAGAACTCAACTCCAAAACATCACAAATTGAATCTTGGTGTGATAATTTGACCATTGAGTATAATTCTCTTTTATCTCACACTCAAAAGTTGGAAGATAATTTAAGAGACATGAACATTAAAATTGCTAACACGGAAGATAGGATGAGAAGATCTAACCTCAGAATTCGGGGTATACCTGAAAACATTCTAAACTTAGATCTGGACACTTAGCTACAAAAATTGTTTCATATACTTGTTCCAGCACTTTCTCAACATGATCTTAGATTGGACTTTTATCATAGAATTTCCAGACCATCTCATCTTGACACCACTTGGTCTAGGGATGTGATAGTCAAGTTCCACTTCCTTTCATCTAAACAAGCAATCAGCAGTGGCGGCTCGTCCATTGGGGCGTCGGGGCAAGCGCCCCCCCCCCCCCCCAAATATTTTCGTGACCCTGCAATAAAAAAACACAATAATTTATTAGTAATAACCCAAAAACAATTAAATATAATGTGTACATCAGCATTCAAGTGTTATTACATTAATAAATGAAGCAAACTATTCCCTGGGACACTGTCACTTTAAGATAACCCCTTGCCCTTGTGTGTATATATTAACTGCTGTGTGTATCCATTGTAGCTTTCCCTGCATCCCTGTGTGATCATATTACACTACACTACACTAACCTTTAGACTCTATGAATGAGGCCTGACCGTTAATGCATTCCGTCCACCAGCACAATGACGATATGCATGGGCAGTGATAATGTATCCATTTCAATGACTGACAGTCTTCCATCATTGACCAATCAATGATGGAAGGCTGTACAGTTGTCAGGAGAACCACCTAAACCCACCCAGACCGTTAGCTCCGAGCGTCCGCCAGCTAATAGGGCCTCAAGTTTACTTTTTGATTGACAGCCCCTGTTAATAAAACCACCATAAGCCAGTCCCATCCCTCTTTCTGTTTCCTGACCTGCTCCCGCTGAGTCAGACTGAGAGACCTCCCTGGCTGAAAATACTCACGTCTGCCCAACCTAACAGTAAGTAAGTCTACCTGCCATGGCCAAACCCCTAGTCCCCCTAATAAAAGGAAGGGTCCCCCCAGTTACCCCACTATGCCTGCCTGCCACCCACCCACCCACCAACTTACCTACCACCTAGGCCTGCAATGCCTGGGCAACCCCCAATGATCACCCCCGCACTGCCAGTACTAGTAGCCCCAAAAGACCTGACCTGTGCCACCCCCGATCACCCCCATGTGGCCTGTGCCACCCCGATCACCCCGATGTGGCCTATGCTATGCCATCGCCCGATTACCCCGATCACGGTAATCGGGGTAATCGGGCGGTGATCGGGGTGGCACATGCGCGGCTACTGCTGCGCAATGCGCAGTTTATCATTGTCAAACTGCGATTCGTCTCAAGCGTGACGACGAATCGCAGTTAGACAATTATAATATGTGATATATATATATATATATATTGATATATATATATATTGATACATATATATATTGATATATATATATATTGATATATATATATATATATATATATATATATATATTGATATATATATATATTGATATATAGATATATATTGATATATAGATATATATATATATATATATATATATATATATTGATAAATATTGATATATATATATATATATATATAAATATATATATATTGATAAATATATATATATATATATATATATATATATCTATATATATATATAATTAATTATATATCTCAATATATATATATATATATATTTTTTTTTTTTTTTTTTTAATGTACAGTTTGGGCCTATATGGTTTTGATTGGTTATTTAATGTTTTTAAGGTGCGGTTGGGGCCTATATGGTCACACTTGGTCTTTTAATGTTTTTAAGGTGTGGTTGGGGCCTATATGGTCACACTTAGTCTTTTAAGGTTTTTAAGGTGCGGTTGGGGCCTATATGGTCACACTTGGTCTTTTAAGGTTTTAAAAGTTACGGTTTGGGTCTTGAACGTGAATTTTTTTGTTGTTGTTTTCTATCACCACCCAGGTGCAAACTATCTGTGGAAGCAGATTTGTTTGGACTCGTTGGTTGAGTTACTGAACGTGAATACCCCGAGAAGGAGAGTCAACTGTTGGTGAGTATCATTGCTTTTAATTTTCTGTCCATGCGTATCGGTGCAAATTTGATGTTGATGTAGTCTTGTCACATAAGGGTTTTCAATCTGTAATGTATACCAATGAATTCAACACACTGTTATTTTAAAGTAATTTTGTGACATAATATAAATTAATATACCGTGATCTCTTTCTTCTATTGGTATCAGAAATGAATACTATTGACTCTCTACTTGTGAAGCCTTTCGGCACCCTAACCTAGGAGGAGAAGGTGGAAGTAAAACGGTTAGGACCTGACCAACCAGAGATAAATCTGCAGCAAATCGCAAGAGATAGAGGGAAGCAATATATCCATACTTTCAATACTGAATGGTACAAGAAGAACAACTGGCTTTGTGGAAGTGTTTCTAGGAAGTCCTTATATTGTTTCCCATGCATCCTATTTGGTGGTGACGCTGCTTGGACCAAAACTGGAGTGACTGACGTCAAACATCTAGCTGATAAATTGACGAAACACAAAAGTTCTAAAGCTCACTTGGATAACAGGATCAAGTTTGAGATGCTTGGACAGGGGAACATTGCAGTTCAACTGGACCAAGGATACCAAGTCAGTATTCAAAAACACAACGAAGAAGTGGCTAAGAACCGGTACATCCTTTCGAAGATAATTGATTGCGTTCGCTTTTGTGGCACTTTTGAACTGGCATTAAGAGGACACGACGAAAGTGAAACATCGCTAAATCCAGGAGTGTTTCGAGGCCTGGTGGATTTGGTTGGCAGTATCGATAGTGCAATGGAACAGCATTTGAAGACTGCAACTGTGTTTAAGGGCACGTCCAAAACCATGCAGAATGAGCTACTGGACTGCATGCTGGAAGTTATTAAGGAAGTGATTCACCAAGAGCTTAAGGAAGCCCAGTTTGTGGCAATCCAAGCGGATGAAACAACCGATATTTCCGCTAGGACACAGTGCGTTGTAGGCTATCGCTACATTGACAAGAAGCATCAAGTGGTGGAAAGATTTGATGGCTTCACAGAAATGAAAGCAACGGATGCAGACTTGATTGCTGCTGTTGTGCTGGAAAGTCTGAATACTGTTCTCCCAGAGCTAGAAGACAAGATGAAACTCATAGCTCAAAGCTACGATGGTGCCAGAGTGATGCGTGGAGATCAAGGAGGAGTTAAAAGAAAAATAAAAGACGTGTACCCGAACGCACACTACGTCCATTGCTATGCTCAGCAACTGAACCTAATAATGGAGAAAGCAGTTTCAAGGATTGGAAGAGTTAGAGTTTTTTTTTCCAACATAGGCGGCATACCATCTTTTTTTTCATGCTCTCTAAAAAGGACTGGAGTTCTGGATGAGGTAGTTGGTAGAAGACTTCCAAGAGGTGCATCGACACGATGGAACTTCAACGTTAGGACCGTGAACGTCATCTACGAGAACAGAGATAGAGATACTACTTGAGTGTTTCCAGACAATTGAAGCATGTCTAAACTTTGATCAAACATCTATACGTGAAGCCGCAGGTTTCATTGGATTGCTGGAAGACAGGGAGTTCCTTTACTTCCTTAAATTATTTTTAATTTAATAATGCCACATGTTGACATCCTCTATAGTCAGCTTCAGAAGCGAGACACGGATACTGTTTATATCCAAAAAGTCACAGAAGACTTTGTCAGCAGCATCCAGAAAATACGTAATTCTGTTGACGAGATAGAAGCAAGTTTGCCTAGCGATGTAACATTCCACAGACGAAGTACGGAGATCTCAACCTTGAGACAACTTTCAAGAGAGGTATGTGACATAGTGGTGGTTCATGCAAAAGAACGTTTTTCATTTTCAAATCACCTAGTCAGTGCCAAACTTTTTCAAAGTGACTTGTATACAACCCATGACACTTGCTTTCCAACCCAAGCTCTGGAAGACACCGTGCAAGCATATCCAATACTGAAGAAGGAACAATTACGCACTGAGCTGTCACTTCTGTATGGGAAGACAGATTTTCATGCTTGTACAAGTGCTGTTGCTCTGCACAAACTTTTACATCAATTTAATCTGCAGAATGATTTCACAGAGACAGTGAAATTATTAAGAATCCTGATTACAACACCGATGACCACTGCAGAATCAGAAAGATGCTTCTCCACATTGAAGAGGATAAAAACCTTTTTAAGAAGCACCATGTCCCTGGAGCAGTTGAATGCATTGGCGATGCTCTCAATGGAAAAGCAACTGATTTCCGAGATCCCAGACTTCAATGAAAAAAACATTGAGAAGTTTTGTTCTTTGAAAGATCGCTGTGCAAAATTTAAATACCAGTGATTGAAGCAAAGAAGAATGCATACCCCCAGGGTGGGCAAAGATAAACTGCGTTAAGCAGCACCACCTCACTACCAAACATAACTAGTGGTAAGTAAAGTATGAACGGTGTATGGGTGTGCATATGGAAGGAGCTATGAAAGGTGTGTGCATGGTCAGTAACAATTGTTGAAGCCTTGGCGTGGTTTGAAGGAATTGGAGGCACTTCCAAGGGTAGCTGTCACTTGTGTACGGGAAGCCAGAATTTCATGTCTGTACGAGTGCTGTTGCTCTGCACCAACTTTAGCATCAATTTAATCTGCATAATGATTTCACAGAGACAGTGAAGCTATAAGGAATCCTCCTTACAACACCGAAGACTACTGCAGAATCAGAAAGATGCTTCTCCACATTGAAGAGGATAAAAAGGTATTTAAGAAGCACCATGGCCCTGGATCGGTTAAATGCATTGGTTTGAAGGAATTGGAGGTACCTTCAAGGGTAAGTAAAGTTCTCAGAAAGGGCACCACCGAACAACCAAAAATAACTACTGGTAAGTAAAGTATGAATGGTGTGTGGGTGTGCATATGGAAGGAGCTATGAAAGGTGTGTGAATGGTCAGTAACAATTGTTGAAGCCTTGGCGTGGCGTTACTGCTCATATGGTTATCCATATGCCAATTCAACCTGTTTGTTTGACATTGATTATTGTGTTGTCTAAACAGAAGTGAAATGTTGTTGTTTTCTTGAATCCCAAGATCCACTGGTTTGGGCCTATACAGTCCTGATTGGTCTTTTAAGGTATGTTTGGGGCCTATATGGTTCCACTTGGTCTTCTAAGGTATGTTTGGGGCCTATATGGTTCCACTTGGTCTTCTAAGGTATGTTTGCAGGCCTATATGGTTCCACTTGGTCTTCTAAGGTATGTTTGGGGCCTATATGGTCACACTTGGTTTTTTAAGGTATGTGTGGGGCCTATATGGTCACACTTGGTCTTCTAAGATATGTTTGGGGCCTATATGGTCACACTTTGTCTTCTAAGGTATGTTTGGGGCCTATATGGTCACACTTGGTCTTCTAAGGTATGTTTGGAGCCTATATGGTTCCACTTGGTCTTTTAAGGTTTTTAAGGTATGGTTTTGTTCTTGAATGGTCTGATTGATTTGCTTGTTTTCTTTCAACCACAGGTGCAAACCCTATGTGGCAGCAGATTTGTTTGTACTCGTTGGTCAACTTACTGAACGTGAATACCCTGAGAAGAAGAGCCGACTAATGGTAAGTGTCACTGCTTTAATTTTTCTGTTAATGCGTATAAGTGCAATTATGATATTGCTGTAGTCTTGTCACATGAGTTTTTTCAATCTATATTGTATATCAATGAATTTAACACATTGTTACTTTACTTCTTGACATTGCTGCATTGCTGATCATGTATTTCAATGGGCTTTACAAGTATAAGGTCATTGGGCGGGGCTTATAAAGGTCATTATGACATCAGGGGAAGGAGTTATAAAAATAGGTGTGCTTTGAAAAAGGGGAGGGGCTATGTTTCGCCCTGTCGCCCCTCCAACTTGAAAGTTCACCAGCCGCCACTGGGTCTTATAATAGTGCAATTTCATTTGCTTCAATGGGTGCAACATTAGCAGAAAATGTACCAGGACATGGTCCTTACTGTTTCAGAGTTCAAGGTCAAATATACCACCGAACTTCACATTTACACCCACAAGAAGGAAAGCAAAGGAAATTTGCACAGTTATATGTCTTGGATACGATGGAAGCTGTAGAACAAAGAATGACACTTCCAGAAAATAGACAGTGTTTGCGCATAGTCTTTAAACAGCTGGATAAAATTATGTAAAAAAAACCATATAGTCAAGCATACAAACAATTAGCACAGCTGGAAAAAGAACAACAGGAACATGCTGAAAGACATCAATTGCCTACACCAAGAGTAAATATGGTGTTAAAAAGAGATCGCAACACTGATCAAAGAAGATATAATTTACCTACAGTAAATGAGGTTGCCATGGTGTTTAAAAATGAGGATGGTGAACCACCTTTTCAGCGGGATATTAGAATATATCCACGCAATGAAGAACAACCATTTATCAACATCAATATATTAAGCTGTAATTTAGATCCAATGACATATCCCATTTTCTTTCCAAATGGGGAACCTGGATGGGAACCAAAATTAAAATTGGAAAATTATCCCAATACTAAACTTCGGATTAGATCGAATATTTCCATGCTGGAATATAAAGTTGCACAAACTGCTATCCGTGACTGTTTTAATCCAATTTTACATGGAGGCAAACTCACTCAACAATGGATTATTGATTCATATCTACAAGTTGAAGCCAATTATCTAAATTTCATTAAATTTCAACAAAATAAATTACGAGTAGAACAGTATTGTGGATTAATGGATTATGTGGCAGAATTAGCTTCCAACAGAGACATTCCAGCTGGAAGAGCAACTATTTTGCCATCCACTTTCCAAGGATCTCCTCGCAATATGCGAGAAAGGTATAATGATGCCATGGCTATTGTCACAAAATTTGGAAAACCAGATTTATTTATTACATTCACATGTAATCCACAATGGCCAGAGGTCAAGGAAAATTTGTATCTGGGACTAACTACTTCTGACCGACCAGATTTGGTGGCAAGAGTATTCAAAATCAAACTGAATTCATTAATACATGATATCACTAAAGCAAAATTATTTGGACAATGTATGGCATTTGTTTACAGCATTGAATTTCAAAAAAGAGGACTGCCACATGCTCACATACTTTTAATACTGCAGGAAAAAGATAAGTTGAACACTGCAGAGAGAGTGGATTCAGTCATTTCTGCAGAATTGCCAGACCAAGAAAAATATAAAAAAACTTTGGGAGATTGTTACACATAGAATGATTCATGGACCATGTGGAGAGATGAATCCTAATTCACCATGTATGGAAAATAAAAAATGTACAAAAGAATTTCCGAAACAATTTCAAATGCAAACTTATGCAAATTGTGATGGATATCCTTTGTATAAAAGAACACAAGGAGGAACAGCTATTATCCGTGGCCAAAAAGTTGATAATAGATTTGTCGTTCCATACAATCCACATTTGCTCATCAAGTACAATGCACACATCAATGTGGAAGCTTGCACTTCAATTAAATCAATTAAGTATGTGTATAAATATATATACAAAGGATATGACGCAGCTACTGTTGTTGTACAAGGTGCTGCAAATGAAAAAGAAAATCCAATTTTACACAATGAACTATCAAATTATTTAGATGCTCGCTATGTGAGTGCTCCTGAAGCAATGTGGCGCCTTTTGAAATTTGAGATGCATGATCGGTCACATGCTTTCTATCGTTTAGCTGTACATTTGCCTCAAAGTCAGTTGGTTTGCTTTACTGCAGGAAATGAAAGACTTGCATTATGTCAAAGTGAAGACAGAGATACCACACTTACTGCATGGTTTAAATTAAACTGTCAGGATACGCAGGCCAGACAATTTTTATACACAGAGATACCATATCACTATGTATTTGTAAATGGTCGATGGCAAGAACGAAGAAGAGATGCACAAAAAATTATACCACGCATTTATACCGTCAGTCCAAGGGACATTGAACGTTTCAGCTTAAGATTACTTCTGCTACATGTTCCCGGTGCACAGAGTTTTGAGCATTTACATACAGTGAATTACATAGTTTATGATACATTCCTATTAGCTGCAAGACATCAAAATTTCATAGCTGATGATACAGAATGGGAGAGGTGTCTTGAAGAAGCAGCACTATGTCAAATGCCAAAGCAAATGAGACAACAATTTGCATTCATATGCATATTTTGCACTGTACCTGATGCTTTCACTTTGTGGGAACATTTTAAATTAAACATGTCAGAAGACTTCTTGAAACGTTACAGAGAACCAATAGCTCTGTTAAAAACATTGATGGAAATACAAGAAATATTGTTCGCTCATGGATTAAATTGTGCAAGTTTTAATTTACCAGATCCAGGACTTATAGATGACATCAATTTTGATGATTATGACACTGAGCTACAAAAACAAAAAACACAAGAAAAACTGGCAACTTTAAATACTAAACAGTTAGAAGCATTTCATGCCATCACAAATGCTACAGACGATGAAATGGTCAAAGACCGGTATTTCTATCTAGACGGCCCAGGTGGATCCGGAAAGAAATTATCTGTACAATTGTTTGATGAGTTATATTCGATCACACGGCTATGCCATTTGCAACAACTGGAATTGCTGCACTTTTGTTAGATGGTGGTAGAACTGTGCATAGTGGATTTAAGCTGCCAGTTCCCATTTTGGAAACATCAGTGTCAGATATTCGACTCAATTCCATACAAGCAAAAAAATTTAAACTAACTCAACAATGATGTCATGTCATGCACTGCAATGTATTGACAGATTCTTAAAAGAAGTGATGGATAATAAGTTGCCATTTGGTGGAAAGGTGATGCTGTTAGGAGGCGATTTTAGGCAAACATTACCTGTTGTGCCACACGGAAATAGAACAGAGATCATTGAAACATGTATCAAGACCAGTAAACTGTGGCAAATATTTACACATCTCAAATTAGAATTAAATATGAGATCGGAAGGCCAAAATGAATTCAATGATTGGCTTTTTAAAATCGGAGAAGGAAAACATCCAGAAATACAGCATTTACCAAATGATACCATTGAAATTCCATCAGAAATGGTTTGCAATGAATCACTCATATCAGCCATATTTCTAAACACTCTTAATAACGAGGATTACTCAGACATTGCAAACAAAGTGATATTAACATCAAAAAATATCGATGCCTTGAATGTAAATAATGAAATTTTAAAATACATCAATGCACCACAAAAGAATTATTACAGTGCAGATTCGGTTCTGGCTGATGATAAAGAGAGTGAATCGAATTTTAGTATCGAATTTATTAATTCGTTAACACCATCTGGAATGCCACCACATATTTTACAATTGAAAAAAGGTGCAATTGTCATGTTATTGCGAAATATGAATCCAAAAAAAGGACTTTGTAATGGCAACAGATTAATTGTGCATGAGTTAAAAGATCATTTTATACATGCAGAAATTATAACTGGGACCCATAGAGGTGAACGAGTTTTTATACCAAGAATTGATTTAGCTCCAAGTGAGAGTGGTTTGCCTTTTGTCCTTCAAAGGAGACAATTTCCAGTTATCATGGCATTTGCCATGACCATCAATAAATCCCAAGGCCAAACTTTTAAGTCTGTTGGGATTTTTTCAAGGAACCAGTTTTTGCACATGGACAATTCTATGTTCCTTTTTCAAGGTGCAGGAATCCAAACGAAATTAAAGTGACTGTTGAAGAAAACGAAAGTCAGGGTCATTTATTGGACGATGGATGCATTTACACCAAAAACATTGTCTACTATGAGGTGTTGGAAACATAGAGCACAGTGGTTTCATTTCCATGACAACATTTTAAGGTACTCAATATGATTGCACAAAAACAATATTTCAAGAACCAACTATATAAAATGGACAAAAAAACATAGAGAACAGTGGTTTGACTTCCAGTACAAAATTTAAGTACTCTGGGACTCTTTAAATAGGGGACCACTATTTCACTTAGGAAACTCTATGTGACATTTGCACAAAGGACAAATAGAACAAAAAAAAAAAACAGTAAACATCCTTAAACATATTGGAATGGGTTAAAAGTTTCATATTCATATGATTGGCCCCACAAAAAAATTCTCACAGTTTCGTGTCTTGCAAGAGTTAAATGTTATTGTTTGATGTTACAATTTCAGATGTTAAATATGTGTATTTTAAAGTTTGAAAACAGTTTGTTAAATATATATGTGGTAGAGGCAAACATGTATTGTTAGTATAAAGTTGAAGCATTTAATAATAATTGGAAATGTATTAATTAAAGACAAAGTATTGATTCAGGGAGTAATCCGATCGCCAGTTAATGGGGTCAGGAAGGAATTAATTTTTTCCCCTCTAAGATACAATTGTAAACGTTTGAATGGGAGGTTTTATTGTTTGCCTTCCTCTGGATTCAATGCTAATTTAGTTTAACAAGAGTTTAAGAAAAATGTTACAAATGAAAAAAAACATGTTCTTCCGAAAAAAATGTACTTACTCAAAGTTAATATAGTCTGCAGTTACAAAGTGATAAATATCAATTGAAAAGTGTTAGTATTGTTAAAAGAATGTTGAAAGATTGTTTAATATACAAGTTGCCTGTTACAAAATTTAATGTTAGACTTTACAATATGTATGCATTAAAAAGTAAGACATTATTATATTGTTATTGAAAATAAAAAATGTGAATATAAGTTAAAAGTTACAAAAAATAAAAAGTTAAAAAAATTAATGTGTATTTCTTTTTAGAAAAAAAAAGGGACAAAGGGAGCAGACTCATTTTGTGTTGCAAAAAAATTTCACAACATTTAATTTTTATTGACCTTTTTTTTTGACAGGCAAGTCGATAGTATATATATATTGATTGATAGATATATTGATTGATAGATATATTGATTGATATATATATATATATATATATATATATATATATATAGATATATATATATATATATATATATTTATATTTTTTTTTTGTATTTTAAATTTATTTATTTTTATGTACAGTTTGGGCCTATATGGTTTTGATTGGTTATTTAAGGTTTTTAAGGTGCGGTTGGGGCCTATATGGTCACACTTGGTCTTTTAAGGTTTTTAAGGTGCGGTTGGGGCCTGTATGGTCACACTTGGTTATTTAATGTTTTTAAGGTGCGGTTGGGACCTATATGGTCACACTCGGTCTTTTAAGGTTTTTAAGGTGCGGTTGGGGCCTATTTGGTCACACTTGGTCTTTTAAGGTTTTTAAGGTGCGGTCGGGGCCTTTAATTAATGCGTATAGGTGCAATTATGATATTGCTGTAGTCTTTTCACATGAGTTTTTTTAATCTATATTGTATACCAATGAATTTAACACATTGTTTCTTTACTTCTTGACATTGCTGCATTGCTGATCATGTATTTCAATGGGCGTTGCAAGTATAAGGTAATTGGGCGGGGCTTATAAAGGTCATTATGACGTCAGTGGGCAGGGTTATAAAATGGGTGTGGTTTGAAAAGGGGGAGGGGCTACGTTTCACCCTGGCGCCCCTCCAACTTAAAAGTTCACCAGCCGCCACTGCTCAAACGCAGATAATTTGCATCTATTACTCTGGCCTTGAGAACAGACAATCTTCCATACAAATGGACATTTTCTGTGGGCTTATCGGTCTTAAAAGATTTAAGATGGATCAAAATGAAATCACCATTAGAAGGGCGAGACTTACTCTCTAAATGGGGTATTGTCACTAAATCGCTCCTCGGAGATGCTAAGGCATTGAAAACATTGAGACCAGAATGGCAGAAGTCATAGAGCCTTTCACTCTAAGAGACTGGCTTTCATCTTTTCCATAAATATAAAAAGAAAAGGGGGAAAAAAAGAAGAAAGGGGATTGAATACTACGGACTAGGCTACGTGACAACAAATTTCCTGTTTTTTTTTTGTTTGTTTTTTTGGTGCTGAAATGTATTTTATATTAATTTCACTGAATACTTGTCCCCATAGGGTTTTATGACAAATCACTTAAATACTACTGCTAAATTATCGTATCTGACACCCATGTTATAGAACACTGTATTCACTGAGTTGTATCATAATTCACTAAAATATATCACCTGAGCAGTAGGCTTATTAGTTATTGTAAAAACACTACTAAAACTAAATTAATTATTTTATTAATCTGTATTTTTGTATTTTCTACACTTTTCGCTACATAGGAGTGGTCACATCAATTAACTTTTATACATATTTGAAATGTGTAGAATTTAATAGACAAAAACTTGGTTTACTTATTTTTTATAGTAAGATACTATTTTTATTCAAATAGAATGTATTTAATTGTATTTTGCACAGATGTTATTTTTTTATTTATCCTCACTTCCTTTGGCCTATACCAGCCTCACACTTCTTATTATCGGCGTAGAGCCTAGTAACATGCCGCAAATGTTGTTTTTTATATTTTACATCGGCATGTATGTTAGTATGAATGTTAGTAACTAAAATATCACTTACTTACTTCAAGGTCCCTAAGAATAGGATAAGGTTGGGTTGTTTTCAGTACCAATTTCTCATCATTTATCTGTATGAACTAGCTAGAGTTAAGTACAAATTCAAAGTTAGCAAAATTAGCAATGTAAATGTCAGTTAAATGTATTACTTTCAATGTAAAATGTCTCAACTACCCTAGCAAGAGGAGCTCTTTATTGAGACTGATGAAACAACAAAGATGTGATATTTTATTTCTCCAAGAAACACATTGGTATGGGAATAAGATACCCAATTTTGGTTCTAATGAATATCATCTAAAATATAACTCCATTTATAAAAAATTCTAGAGGTGTTATAATATTATTTAGTAAAAAACTTATTATCAAGGAAGAACTAGTGGAAATACTTATGGTAGACACTTATGGTAGATTCATCTTCTAGCTGGGTGAAATAAATAATCAGAGGTTTACATTGGTTAACCTATACTCTCCAAACTTAAAACAAGTCCATTTAATAAAAAAATGATTTCTAAAATTAATAAATATAATTATGGTCATGTAGTCATGGCAGGAGATTATAATCTTACAATTAATCCAAACCTTGACAGGAAAATGTACAAACCTATTAAAAAACAAACTAAGATTCAAAATGACTCAAACATATTTCATAAATTGATCACGGATAACAATTTATATGATGCTTGGAGGATTTTGTTTCCTAATCAGATTGATTTTTCATTCTTCTCTCCAGTCCATAAAATGTACTCAAGGCTAGACTTCTTCTTGGTTGATATACCTACTATGAATCTAATAACTTACGCTGAAATAGGTCCCATTATTATCTCAGATCATGCTTATGTATCATTAAAGATCAAATTAGACTCAGATAAAAAATTAAGGCCGGTGTGGAAACTGGATGATTCATTAATCACTAACTATAATAACAAGAAGTATCTTATTTCCCAAATCAAGGAATTTTTTGAGTTTAATAAAAATTCTGTTTCATCTAATAGCTTGTTATGGACTACTCAAAAGGCATATATCAGAGGCATTCTAATTAAAATGAAAGGTAACTTAATAAAATAGAGGTACTTCGCTGCGCAATTTATTGATCCAGTTGTATAATCTTGAGAAAGATAATAAACTAAATCCATCAGAAAAAAATTCTACAGAGATTAAAAACTTCCAAAAACAAATTAATAAAATTAATCAGCTAATTTCTGACAAGGCCAACAAAAAATTAATCAATATGATAATAAAAGTAGTAAATTATTAGCAAATAAAATTGAAGTCAAAAAACAATAAACTAGAATTGAGGGGGTTTTCAATCAAGAAAAATGGGTCACGAAACCTTTTGACATTGCTAAAGCCTTTGCTTCATACTACTCAAAATTATATAATTTTTCACAATATACGGAAGCCAAACCTCTGTCAGATAGATATTAAAAACATTTTAAGGAAATATAATCTTCCAAAAATTACTCCATTGCAATTGCAGGTGTTAAATGCTCCCATTTCTGACTTAGAAATTAGTAGCATTATAGATCAGTTAAAAAACTACATAACTCCTGGTCCAGACGGTTATAGCAACCTATTTTACAAAAAGTTTAACTTAGTCTTAACTCCTTTTTTAAAAGGTCTTTTTAATGAATTTATGTCTTTGGGCAAAATTCCACAGGAAATGTTAAAAGCTACAATCATTGTTATTCCCCAAAAAATCAAGATCTTCAAAAATGTGCTAGCTATAGACCCATTTTATTAATGAATGCAGATTTGAAACTTTATTCTACGGAGCAAGGTGGCTTTATCCCTGGAAGACACGGCTCAGACAGTGTCAGAAAACTTATGAATTTAATATCTATTTCTAAGTGCTCTTGTGCTCCTACCCTCTTCATTTCTTTAGATGCTGAAAAAAAGCTTTTGTTCCCCTATCTAACCCCCCCTTATTTAACACAATTCTAAATGGGGAGTCCATGCCCCCCAAATTGAACCAGGCTGCTCTGGTGGTCCTTCCAAAGGAGGGCATGGATAATCTAGAGGCCAAAAACTATCGCCCTATTTCCTTGATTAATGGAGACGTAAAAATTCTGGCCAAAATCATGGCCAACCGTATCTCTAAATTCTTGACAGATTTAATTCACAAGGACCAAGCAGGATTCATCCCCTTTAGGGAGGCTGGGGACAATGTCAGGAAGGTCTTAAACATTCAGCACCTAGCAAAAAAATCTAACATCCCATTATGCCTTTTAGCTCTAGACATAGAGAAGGCGTTCGACACGGTGGAATGGTCTTATATGTATAAAGCACTGGCCAAGTTTGGATTTAGGGGTTCTTTTATTAACCTGTTTAGAAGCTACTATGACTCCCCAATAGCTCATCTAAAGTTACCAGGAGTACATAAAGCAAATATCCAAATTCAAAGAGGGACTAGGCAAGGGTGCCCACTTTCGCCACTGTTATTTGCACTTGCTATGGAGCCATTAGCGCAAGCAATTAGGGCTAATCCGGACATTCAGGGGGTTCGTGTAGGACACCAGCACCTTAAATGCTCACTTTTTGCAGACGATTTACTATGCACCCTGTCCAGCCCCTCTAGTTCTATATTAGCCCTCATGTCAACTATTAAGGAGTTTAGCAAAGTCTCAGGCCTTAATTTAAATGTGGAAAAAACTGAAGCTCTGGGGATGGGTATGTCGCAAATTGAGATTGAAAAGCTTAAATTGGAATATAATTTCAGCTGGCCTACTCAGTATATAAAGTACCTGGGAGTAAAGATCACTTCCAATTTTGCCGACTTATATGGGGAAAATTCCCCCCCCTTGTATAAGTCCTTGAATGAAGACATGCAGAAGTGGGCGAATTTTCATATCTCATGGACGGGCCGTATAGCTGCAGTAAAAATGAGTGTCCTACCTGAACTGCTACAACTAATTTGGACACTTCCCATACCAATCCCACTCAAGGAACTGGATAAATTCCAGAATAGCATGTTTCGGTTTATTTGGGGCAATAAGCGTCCTCGTATATCCAGACAGGTAATGTTTAGACACAAGAGTAGAGGCGGACTAGCGTGTCCCAACTTGAGGCTCTATCTTAAGGCAGCTCAACTGGCCCATCTGCCCAGGTTACACTCTGTTACCCACCAGCCATCCTGGTATTCCTAGAAAATCAGCAGATGCTCCCGCACAGCTGGGATAGGTTGATCTGGATCCCCAAGGAATTAACTCCCTTTAATACACATCACAACCCTATGATCTCCCTAACTCTTAAGGCTTGGGGGTGGGCAAACTCCAGGTGTCGGCTTAGCTCAGGCTTGTCTCCCTTATTGTCAGTCACGTCCTTTCCACAAATCCTAAAAGACACGAGCTCCATCTCCAAATTTTGGTGGACCTCTAGAAACCTTGACCGGGTAGGGAACTGGGTACAAAATGATAGACTGTTGACCTACGACCAATTCTGCATGACCCACGATCTACCAGCTATGGAAATGTATAATTATTTGAAAATTAGAAGTTATGAAGCAATGGGAAAAGGACCTGGGGGTAGAATGGGATTGGGACAAGTGGACAGAATCCTGCTCCAACCTTTCCCTCAATGCAGCTCTGCTAGAGACGACTGTTAAAGTATTGCACAGAGCCTACTGTACGCCCGATAAATTGCAGAAGTTTAAGCCACATGAGAGCAATAAATGCTTTAGCGGATGCCAACAAGTTGGGGACCAAATACACATTTGGTGGCCATGTCCAACTATACAGAAAACATGGAAACAACTAGCTCAATTAGCCTCCACACTTTTTCAAAAGGTGGTCACACCCTCTATGGAGTCATGCCTGTTGGGGGTGCACATCAAGAATCTTTCTCAATCTCAAAATAAACTATTTCAAATAATGGCACTGGCTTTCAAAATACACATAGCTAGCAGATGGAAAAAATTGACACTAAACTTTCAGGAGATAGTCAGGAAGATTAATTACCTCTTTATCAATGAGAGATTAACCCACATTATCCTGGATAATCTCCCCCAGTTTCGGCAATCTGGGAACCTTGGGTAGTGTACTCATTCAGTCTTCCTCTGATATAACATCCAAATTCGGCTACAATGGGGGCAAGAGGGGGCATGGAGTAAAGGAGTCCTGGAGGTTCTTCAGCTGCACTACCAAGGTAAATTTCATGTGATGAAAAGTTCGGTATCTCAGTGAAGACTGTAATGGGCCAACTTAGTGGAGGCCAAGTCAGTTAGGTTAGCTTATATGGTTTATAAGTCTATATATTTAGTTAACAACACTATGGTTTAACTATTCATTCCAATGTCTGTTCCTATGTGTTATCTCTGCTTTTCTTTCTCTTACATTCTCATTAGTTGTTAATTTACTGTGCACAATCTTCTACTTTGATAGAAATGTTAAGTTATTATAAATGATACTTTATAACTAAAAATGTAAAATAAGAAGGTGTAGTCAGTTAATCATTGGTTAATGTTTTGTTGTGTGAACTTGCATAGATTGACAAACGGAATTACTGATCAATATGTTTTATATTTTGTGAACCTTCTAATAAATAAATATTTAAAAAGCTTTTGATAGGGTGGGTTGGGAGTACATGAAACTTACACTGTCTGAAATGGGTTTTGGTAAGTTTGGCTCACATGCAATAGGGGCTCTTCCTTCAGCTTCAGTAGCCGGTATCAATTTTGTTTCTCAATGTTTTGAGATCACTAATGGCACGAGGCAGGGATGCCCTCTCGCCCCCATACTCTTTACCCTTCTGATTGAACCATTAGCTTTAGCTATCAGAACTTCACCTAATATTGGAGGGGTGAGGGTGGGAGAGAAAGTGCATAAGACCATTTGCTGATGATATTATTCTGTCCCTTACCTCGCCCAGTCAATCTTTGAGCCACTTGGAACAAATTATTTCTAGATTTGCTTACATATCCAACTATAAACTAAATGCTTCAAAATCTGAGATTCTTACAATTAATATCTCTAATAAGAATAGGGAAGATTTGTAGATAAAAATTCCATATAACTGGCATTCAAATTCTTTTAATCATCTAGGAATTACATTTTGTGAAGACATCAGCAAGATGCCTTCTATTAATCTAGGTAAAGTGTTTCTCAAATGTGAGAAATCTATAAACGCTTGGAGTGGTATTCGCTTGTCCTTTTCAGGCAGAGTGACCACTATTAAAATGGTCATCTTGCCGAGAATTAACTATATCTTTCAATCCATCTCTATTCCTTTTCCAACGGTGTTGCTTACACGTTTTCAATCCTTAATCTATACATTTATATATTCTGGTAACTATACTAGGCTAAACAGATCAATTATGGTCAAAACATTTTGTAATGGTGGTATTGGCTATCCAGTAATTAAATCTTACTATGAAGCCATTAGACTATCACAAGTTTTGAAATGGTTGGATCATAACAATAAATATCCATGGCAATAAAGTGAGAGCTCACTTATCATGAATTGTGATCTAAAGTCGCTGCTTTTTTTAAAAATTCCCTACCAAATATTTAATGAAAGGTTCAGTTATAGTCAAGTCAAATTTATATTTTTGGCAACGTACTAATAAAAAGCAGTCATATATTCCTTTTCCTAGTTTATTAACCCCAATTTCTAGTATCATTAAATTAATTCAAACTATTACAAATTCTAACCTTTTAATTAATTCGTCTCAGATACTTGGCGATTTTTTTCTTGACGGAAAATTTCTCCCTTTTTCGCAATTTAAAGAAAAACTTGGTATTTAAAATTTTTGTTGGTTAACATATGAACAATTAAAAGCATGGGCAGATAAACATATAACCAATAAAGTTTTTGGCAAGCAGTTGACTTCGGTGGAACTGCTTGTTCAAAAAATGGACTTCTCCCACCTAATTTCTAAATGTTTTCATATTATACGATCTAATATTGAGAAAATTAAATCTGCCTCTTTGATATTGTGGGAGCAAGATTTTACCACCTCAATTTCCCTAAGTTGTTGGGAAAAAGCTTTCAGAGCTACTAATAAATGTATTAAAAATGCTTCCCAAAGGGAGGTATACTTAAGACCTTAAATTTATGGTATATAGTTCCTCTTAGAGTATACCAAACCTCCCACGACATCAAAGATAAACTTTGTTGGAGAAATTGTGGGGGTATTGGCAATCAATTCCACATTTGGTGGGAATGTCCTTTCATTAACCCTTTATGGGTTGAGTGTTTTGATTTTTTTTTCAGTGACACTAAAAAAGATTATTTGTTTTACCCCACAGGGTTGTCTATTTCATATTTTCTCTAACGCCCTTAAAACCAGAGAACTTGGGTTAATTTTTCAGATTTGATCCACAGTCAAATCTGCCATTATTAGCAGATGGAAACAACCCAACCCTCCACATTTATGAAAAAATTAACTATATTAGAAATTTAGAAATCTGGCAAAATTATTATTCAACACAAACTTAAATGGTCGGTTTGGGACTCAGTCGTAGAACCTTGAATGTTTAAACAAATCAAGTTTAGATGAGATTCTTTTGACCCTCATTTGGGTATTAGTATAGGTTATGAATGTGGTGTGAATGAGGCTTTATATATTTTTCTCTTTTGTTTTTTGTTTTTCTTTCGTTGTCACTGTATAATAATGTATTATACTTTTGTTTAAATTATCAGGCATCGTCTTGTCTGTTTTGTTTTGTGTATTTTTGTCGTTTGAAAAATTAATAAAAATCTTTAAGAAAAAAAAAGGAAGATGGAGTGTCCTAAAGAATGATTTTAGAGAACTAGGTAATAAGCTGAAGGCAAGGAGCTCCAAGGTAGTATTTTCTGAGATACTACCAGTGCCACATGCTAGCCCAGGGAGGCAGAAGGAGCTTAAGGAGCTTAATGCAAGGCTAAAGAGGTGGTGCACTAAGGAGGGGTTTGGGTTTTTAGAGCACTGGGCTGACTTCTCACTTCGGTACAATCTCTACAGCAGGGATGGATTGCACCTTAACGATGAGGGAGCTTTTGTGCTAGGGGATAGCATGGTAGAAAGGCTGGAGGAGTTTTTAAATTAGTAGGTGGGGTGGAGGGACTAGATATAAGTAATGGGGTAGAAAATGTAGAGGGTATAAGGGATGAATTAGCAACTCATAGGGGAGGAGATGGGGGGAGGGGTAGTATAGTCAATAGGGAGGTATTACTAAGTAACTCAAGTATAGTGACAGGCACCACCAAACTACAAACTCATAACATAAGGTGTATTATTATAATGCCAGAAGTTTGCCAGGAAAAATGGGAGAGTTTGAATTATTAGCAATTAATGAAAAATGGGATTTAATAGGCATTACCAAAACGTGGTGGGATGAATCTCATGACTGGACTGTTAATCTGGATGGTTATAACCTATTTAGGAAAGATCGGGGCAATGGTAAAAGAGGAGGAGGGATTTGTCTGTATGTTAAGCCTGAATTTAAGCCTATAGTCAAAGAAGATATTTCCGGTGGAACTAGCAGTAATGTTGAATGTTTGTGTGTAGAATTAAATAGCGGAGCAGCAAAAGAATATTAGTAGGAGTATGCTATAAACCCCCAAATATAGCTGATAGTGAGGAAATACATTTTTTTGTATTATTGTTATAGATTCGAAATGCAGCTAAGCATGGGCAAGTTCTAATAATGGGAGATTTTAATAACCCTGAAATAAACTGGGTGAATGAGACCAGCAGTTCAGCAAAGGGGAGCAAGTTCTTGAATATACATTTAGGGATCAATTTCTGGCCCAGGTTATACAAGATCCTACTAGAAACGAGGATATCTTGGATTTAGTTATCACAGATAATATCAATATAGTATCAAATAATGAAATAGGACAACCTTTGGGAAACAGTGATCACAATACAGTCTCATTTGAGATTGAATTTAAAAAAACAAATTTTTAAGGGGCCAACAAAAACTCTTAATTTTAAAAGGGCAGATTTTAACGGTCTAAGAGCAGCAATACAAAGTATAGACTGGGACAAAGAACTGGCAGGTAAAATACTAAACATAAATGGACAACATTTAAATCCTTACTAAATAAAATACTTATCAACAGATACCAAGTAGGAATAAAAAGTAAAAGGAGTAAATCACAACCAATGTGGCTTAACAATGATTTAAAGATCAAGATACAGAGTAAAGAACAGGCATTTAAGTTATACAAACAAGAGGGGACATAAACTGCTTTACAGAAATACAAGGAAATCAACAAGGCTTGCAAAAGGGCTTCTAGACTGAAAATAGAAAATGAAAAATCTATTGCAAAAGAGAGTAAGACTAACCCTAAAATATTTTTTTAGTATTTTAATGGAAAATAGGTGAGGAAGGAAGCTATAGGAACATTACAATGTGATACAGGCCGTCTGAAAAATAGTGACCAGTAAAAGGCAGATGAGCTAAATAGGTTATATTCTTCGGTATACACAAAGGGAGGTACCAGTGGTTGGGACACTGCAACATAATGGGGCTACACTACCATCACCAAATAACTGGTTAACGCAGGAAGAAATCCAAACGAGGTTGGAAAAAAAAATGTTAATAAACTCTGGGTCCTGATGGAATACATCCAAGGGTACTAAGAGAACTGGGTTCTGTAATAGCCAAACCATTATATTTAATTTTTCAAGATTCACTCAACACAGGGTCGCTACCAGATGACTGGAGAAAAGCAGATGTGATACCTAAATTTAAAAAGGGAGCAAGAACAAATTCGGGGAATTATAGACTAGTGAGCCTCACTTCTATAGTGGGAAAGCTTTTAGAAGGGTTAATAAGGGATAATATACAAGAATATGTCTATTTGAAGAGGATTATAAGTAGGAGTCAACATGGATTTATGAGGGATAGGTCATGTCAAACAAATCTAATTAGTTTCTATGAGGAGGTTAGTAGGAACTTGGATCCAGGCAACTCAGTGGGTGTAGTCTATTTGGATTTTGCAAAGGCTTTTGATACAGTGCCACATGGGAGACTATTGTGCAAACTAAGGGGATACAGGAAATTGCAGTAAATATCTGCTCGTGGATTGAGAGCTGGCTAAAAGACAGGAAGCAAAGGGTTGTTGTAAATGGAACATACTCGGATTGGACTAATGTGGTAAGTGGGGTGACTCAGGGTTCATTATTAGGTCCTCTCCTTTTTTAACATATTTATTAATGACTGAGAGGTGGGACTGGAAAGTATTGTCTCCATTTTTGCCTAATGACACAAAGTTGTAATTTAATCATATAATGATGTGCTTTTTCCTTCAAAGGGACTTACATAAAATTGAGGAATGGTCATCTAAATGGCAGAAGAGATTTAATGTCGAATAAAGTAAAGTTATGCATCTGGGAAGGAAAAATAGCCATGCAATTTATCATCTAATGGAGTAAATATAGGGGTATCAGATATTGAAAGGGATTTGGGAGTACTTGTGGACAACCACCTAGTTAACAGTGCTCAAAGCCAATCAGCAGCTGCAAAGGCAAATAAAATATTAGCATGTATTAGGAGGAGGGCAACAAAACTAATTAGGAGAATTGAGAAAGACTAACCAAATTAAGCTTATTTTCTCTAGAAAAAAGGCATCTAAGAGGCGATATGATTACATTATATAAATACATCCAGGGTCAGTATAAAGAATTGTCAAGGGAGCTTTTTGTACCAAGAGGTTTTCAACTGACTACAGGGCGCCCCTTGAGGTTAAAAGTAAAAAGATTCCTCCTTAAAGAAAGAAAAGGGTTCTTCACAGTAAGGGTGGTTAATCTGTGGAATTCTCTACCAGAGGAGGTGGTAACAGTGGATTCGATAGATAACTTTAAAAGGGGACTGGATTTATTTCTAATTAAGAAGGGAATTCAAGGTTATCCTGGATAATTAGAGAGAGTGTATTGATCCAGGGAGCAATCCGATCACCAGTATCTGGGATCAGGAAGGAATTAATTTTATTTTCCCTTTAAGACTATTGGCTAAGTCTCATTGTTTTTTTTCTGTTTGCCTTCCTCTGAATTAATTACTAATTAATTAATGACTAATCCTCATATTGCAGATCAGAGGAGATCTTAAAAGGTTGAACTTGATGGACTGAAAGTCTTTTTTCAACAATGACTATGTAACTATGTAACTATGTAACTATGTAGCTGATGTCTCTAAAATGCCCTTACGCAGATGTAGTATTTAGTAGTATGAACGCAGGCTCAGCATTATAAAAAAAACTGCTTTTATTGCTGTGGAAACTTCATAACAGGTTCAATGGGTGAATGTTTAAACTTGAACTGATAACATTATGTGAGTCTTCTGGGTTTTGCATGAATAGCTAATACAGTCATTAACAATGTTTCATATACAAGGCATCATAAGATCCAATCCAGTCAGACAGTGATAGCTCTTATCTTCTTTAAGGATCTTAACACACAAACACACACATATATATACAGTGAATATAAAAAGTCTACACACCCCTGTTAAAATGTCAGGTTTCTGTGCTGTAAAAAAATGAGACAAAGATAAATAATTTCAGAACTTTTTCCACCTTTAATGTGACCTATAAACTGTACAACTCAATTGAAAAACAAACTGAAATCTTTTAGGTGCAGGGAAGAAAAAATATAAAAATAAAATAATATGGTTGCATAAGTCTGCACACCCTATTTTAACTGGGAATGTAGCTGTGTTAAGAATTAAGCAATCACATTCCAAATCGTGTTAAATAGGAGTCAGCATACACCTGCCATCATTTAAAGTGCCCCTGATTAACCCCAAATGAAGTTCAGCTGCTCTAGTTGGTCTTTCCTGAAATGTTCTTAGTCGCATATTTTTTTATGCTAATTATTAATTAATTAAATCATGAATTAATATACTTTACCTATTTGTAATTAATATATGCAGCAAGGAATGTGCTGAAGAGCTAACAATCTTTTTTGATGTTCCTGCAGCATCCAATGTAGATTTGCAGTGTTGTTGAGCTGAGGTGTAAGTGTCAGCAATATGTGCAGTGTGTAGTGTAAATAGGCTGCGTGCGCGAGGGGAAACTGGTTGTGTAGCTGTAAGTTAGTGTTGTAAAATGGCGGTGATTGTGTATGTGTTATGAGGTGTATCAGGTGTGGATGATTTAGCGTCCTTGCTAATGGTGTATGTTGCACCTTGTATGGGTTTTTGTAAAAATCGTATGTGCTTGGCTGTGTTTTGCGGCTTTAGGGGTCGTATAGCCTCGTTTTTGTTTTTTTCTGCGGCCATTTTTTCTTTCATTTAGGGGATTTTCAAGTGTCTAAACTTTTTAAATTGGACTGAAATTGAGGTGTAACCTCACTTCCAGACATCTTGGGTGCCCCCCCCCTTGCTGTGGGTAAGGTTTTTTATTTTATTTTTGTGTGTATTTTGTGTTTTTTT
Source organism: Discoglossus pictus (assembly GCA_027410445.1). Lineage (NCBI taxonomy): Eukaryota > Metazoa > Chordata > Amphibia > Anura > Alytidae > Discoglossus > Discoglossus pictus. The sequence goes on along the minus strand of CM050173.1, from coordinate 49,833,408 downwards.
TATGATTTCTGCTGTGCGGGGGTCGGCCGTTAAGGTCGTATTTTTGTGAGTCCGTAATGTTTTTTTCTAAGTCCTGCGGATCTTTTTTTTTTTGTGTAAATCCTTATTTTTTTTGTTCTAATTCCTGCGGTTCATATTTTTTTTTTCTAAGTCCGTATTTAGTCATTTGCGTGTTTATTTAGTTTTTTCAAAGCCCTGCTTCTGTGGGCATTTTTAACCGCTTGTGAGGCGCCATAGAGCCTCCACCTCAGCAAATGGGGCCCCTCGCGAGCCTTCGGCTCATTGCAGCCAACGTGGGAGCCTCCAACTCCACAGATTTTCAATCAGATTCAGGTCTGGGCTCTGGCTGGGCCATTCCAAAACTTTAATCTTCTTCTGGTGAAGCCATTCCTTTGTTGATTTTAATGTATGATTTGGGTGGTTGTCATGCTAAAAGATGAAGTTCCTCTTCATGTTCAGCTTTCTAGCAGAAGCCTGAAGGTTTTTTGCCAATATCGACTGGTATTTGGAACTGTTCATAATTCCCTCTATCTTAACTAAGGCCCCAGTTCCAGCTGAAGAAAAACAGCCCCAAAGCATGATGCTGCCACTACCATGCTTCACTGTGGGTATGGTGTTCTGGTATAGTGATGTGCAGTGTTGTTTTTGCACCAAACATATCTTTTGGAATTATGACCAAAATGTTCAACCTTGGTTTCATCAGACCATAACACCTTTTCCCACATGCTTTTGGGAGACTTCAGATGTGTTTTTGCAAAATGTAGCCTGGCTTGGATGTTTTTCTTCGTAAGAAAAGGCTTTCATCTTGCCATTCTACCCCATAGCCCAGACATATGAAGAATACGGCAGATTGTTGACACATGTACCACACAGCCAGTACTTGCCAGATATTCCTGCAGCTCCTTTAATGTTGCTGTAGGCCTCTTGGTGGCCTCCCAGACTGGTTTTCTTCTCGTCTTTTCCTCAATTTTGGAGGGAGCTCCAGTTCTTGGTAATGTCACTGTTGTGCCATATTTTCTCCACTTGAGGATGACTGTCTTCAATGTGTTCCATGGTATATCTAATGCCTTGGAAATTCTTTCGTACCCTTCTCCTGACTGATCCCTTTTAACAATGAGATCCCTCTGATGCTTTGGAAGCTCTCGGTGGACCATCGGCTTTTGTCGTTGGTTTGCGACTAAGAACATTTCAGGAAAGACCAACTAGAGCAGCTGAACTTTATTTGGGGTTAATCAGAGGCACTTTAAATGATGGCATGTGTATGCTGACTCCTATTTAACACAATTTGGAATGTGATTACTTAATTCTGAACACAGCTACATCCCCAGTTATAAGAGGGTGTGCAGACTTATGCAACCACATTATTTTTCTTTTTCTCCCCTGCACCTAAAAGATTTCAGTTTGTTTTTCAATTGAATTGTACAGTTTATAGGTCACATTAAAGGTGGAAAAAGTTCTGAAATTATTTATCTTTGTCTCATTTTTTTACAGCACAGAAACCTGAAATTTAACAGGGGTGTGTAGACTTTTTATATCCACTGTATATACAAGAAATAGTTGGCTTGGTGTATGATCTTTCCAATGGGCTGTAATACTTACTCCAAGGTAACTGATATATGATTTGGATCAGGAAAAGTTATATTTGAGTTGAAGAAGTTTAACGTCAGTTGAAGGAAGTGTTATATTTAAGACTTCAGTTTTATTCATGTTAACTTTTAGGCCTGAAAATTGTCCAAAGATGGACAGTGTATACATAAGGAGAGGGATTGAAGTGAGATGTTTTATAGGGGTACATAATAAATCATCTGCAAAGAGGCAGCATTTAAGATGTTGCCAAGCCTAATTGAACCCAATGGGTGCCAGAGTTGTCTCTAATGGCTTGTGCTAGGGCTTCTACTGGTAAGACAAAAAGGAGGGTTGAGAGAGGGCATACATGTCTCGTTCCTCTTTGTATTTGTATGTTGATAGACTCTTAACTTGGAAGCTTTAGAGTAGCTTTAGGGGTTTGATAATAGGTGTGTTTCATATTAGGAATTCTCCCTCAATCCCAAATTTGGTCTGGACCTGTCAGGACTTTGAATAGATAAGGCCACGCAAGGGAATCAGCTTTCTCTATATCAAGGGCTAGGAATAAGGACGGAGTTTTCAATTTATGGATGATGTTGAAAAAATTAATAATTCACCTGATATTATCCTGCCTGTGAGAGATAAAGAATATCTGTACATTGTGTTTTAATTTTGGAGGAAGTAGAGCCATTATATTAGCCATAACTTTGCTAGGATCTTGATATGCCAATTAAGTAGCGAAATGGGTCTATATTTTTTGGCTTCTAAGGGGTATCTGCATTCCTTAGGGAAAACTATTATCTTAGCTTGGCTCATTTCTGGGAGTATCGAACCTCCTTCTACAGTAATGAGTAATTAAAAAGTAAGGTTAAATGTAGGGAGCGTATTTCATAAAATTGTTTGTAGTAAACATTACTTATGCCATCTGGCCTGGGGATCTGCCTGCCTTTAACCTGTTTTATGTCCCTGACCTCATCAATCTTTATTGTTTTTGTGAAAATAAGGTTCAATGTCCCAGAATGTCTACTAGTAATCTCTCTTCAAGTCTCCATGATATAGTGGGCCTAGGCTGCATGGCCAGGTCCAGGGAAATTTTAACTAGAGAATGATGCGACTGATGGCAGGGGGCTATCTCTGTGGTAAGGAAGTGTCATGTAGAAATGTATCTATCTTCAAGTAAGTTCTGTGTGTGGATGAGGAAAAAAGTAAATTCTCTATCAAGAGGGTAAAAATATTTCCAGGCATCCACAAGGTGCAAGTCAGCAAATTTAGCTAAAATTTCTTTAAGTTTGCCTGTATTGCACGTCTAAATGAGCAGAGCGATCTAGTGTAGGGTCAGACTGAGGTTACCCCCAATAAATATCTTGCCTAAGTTAATTGTTTTTAGGTTCTGTAGAAGATGTAGAAGCATATTAATGAGAGTTTAGTGTCCAGAAGATGTCAAAGTGTCCTCAGTATTATTATTTTATCTAGAGTAAACAGGAAGTTTTTGTGTAATTGAATGACGGTCTCTGCTCTCTTCAAATCTTGTATAACCTTGTAGAAGGTGAGATGTTTATGTATAAATTTAGGCATTTTAGTTTTGTGGATGAATAATACTGTGGAGTGATATGTCGTGGAAGGAAATGGCTGTCTCTAAAAAAGGAGAGTTGAAGCCATTTACATTATGTGTAATAAATGTTTAGTTTGTATTAACCATCATATGTTCATGAAGGTTATGGAATGTTGAGAATGGAAGGGAGGAGCTTCATGACAAGGAGTTGAGGTCCCAACTCCAGCTGGGTCAGGGAGGAATAAGGTAGATGCATCTGAGGAGAGCATCTGAAAAAGCAAGGAGAAAAAACAAACATAAGCTGACAAAACATAATGAGTAAAGTATAGACTAGTTTACTTTAATCATATTCTACTGTAGTAACTAGGAAGAAAAGTAGAAGCACTTGCCTCTCTCTAAATCCCTATGGGGGGGGGGGGAATATTTTAACTAGATATACCATAACATTAAACAGGCTATATTGCCTAAACATATATGGATTTGTCCACAGGATATCAGAATCCATATTCAACTTCTTCATTGTATGCTTATGAGATAGTCCAGATAGTTTGGGATTGGGGGTCAAGTCATAGAAGTGACTTATCATAGGGAATTGGTATAGCTGATATTTATAAATCCCAACCCGTTTATCTAAAATTCTCAAAGAATAGGTAAAAATTAGACTAAATAGAAAAAGTAGGAGTTACCAATACAGATTAGAATAGGCCCTCAGAAGATGCTGCCAGGACCTCAAGAGGCCTGGGAGGAGGAGATCCACCACCTTGGAAATATTTGTCCTCTTCTGGTGTTTTTCTCTTGGAGACTCTGATCATTGTTTAATGGGATTGTGTAAGTTCAAGATTTATGTTGGAAGGTAAGGGAAAGCCCATCTATGTTTGATATTGTGCTTTGTGAGCATGGATATAATGGAATTCCATTGTTAATGTTGTTGGTGTGATGTTAGAAAATATTTGGATTTGGGATCCATCTGATCCAGTAATTGTCACCATATTTTAGGAAGAGTTCAAAACCAAGTCTCTGGGGCTCTGCTAATAAAAACTGAGAATTATGGAATTGGGTTGATTGGTTCTTGTCAGAGGATCGGTGAGCTCTTTCTATTTGTAATTTTTATTCTGGTGTTTTGGTTTGGATAGAACCTATAAGATGGTTAAATATTGCAGGCCTGCAATGAGCTCCAAATGCACTCATTGCAGGGCTTGCAATTAGCGACACAGGTGCTTCATAATGAGGCCCTTAGGACTTGACCGAAGGTGATCATTGCACCAAAGTTGTGGGTTTGACGACGCCTACAACGAGCGCCAAGGCCCGTAAAGTAGGTGGAAGGAGATGCTCGTGATGAGCAGCAAAGGTGCTCAGAGGGGGCAGAGCCTTGCATTGTGTGGCAAACCGCATTAGTACACGGGGGATTATAAAGTACACAGGGAAAGCTCACAATGAGCGCCTAAGGGGATCATTGCAAAGCAGGAAATTTGCGGCTTGCCAAAACCGGCGAAGCTGCTTATCGCAAGGCCTGTAAAAGTACATGGGAGGAGGCTTGCGATGAGCGCCAAAGGTGCTCAGAAGCCATAGCCTTGCATTATGTGGCAAACGGCATTGCCACGCTTCACATTTTATTGCCGTAATTTTTGACAGGCAAGTCGCTAGTAGCATACTAACTGTAATAGATTTAGCGACTCCCCTTATCCTGTTTTGGCAGCGTGGTCCGTTTTCCAGTTCCTCGTCTAGATTTTCTAAGCATTGTGTATTCCTGGATATATCAGCTTTGTCTTTTGTTCGTGTGTCTGGTTCGATCTGTGAGGGAGATGCTTTGTGGTCTTTTTCAGGAGGATTTATAGTTGTTCTCAGGGTTCTCCCCACTCCTTCAGTTATTAAGCTCCGTTACAGTAATTAGAGTAGGCCTCAACCATATGTGTACAAAATGGCAGCTTCCCCTATCCTGCCAGTCTCTGTATTTCATATTAATTTAGTGGGGCTCAGTGATTTCCAGGCATACTGTGTCACAGAACAGATATTTTTTACTCCTCTTTGCAAGCAGCCACAAGAAGATCACCCAACTAACTACTGGAACGATGAGAGACATGTTCAAGTTTTTATTTGTATTGTGGCCTAGATGATTTGGAAAAGTTGCTATTGCACCAGAGTGATTTCACATTAAAGACCTTTGCAAGCAACTCCGGTGTTTATTTTTTAAAAGAAAATTTAAAAATGTTGTATATAAAAATCAAATAATTCAAATTGTTACTGATGTGTACTAGTTATATACGTTATAAGGATTCTCAAAAATAGAGGTAATTTTTTTAAGAAGAAATACATGTGAGAATTGCAAAAAAAAATTAGAAAGCGGAAAAAAAAATACCAGCCTTTAAAATATATTAACTTTTATATTCAATGTTGCAGGTTGCCACTGCCTTTTTTGAACTGCTGCTTTGAGATGCTATTTCAGGAGGGTGTGCCCTTGCAAAAACATTGCACTTTGTCATATTGCAAGCACTGGCACTTTTAACTTTTATAAACAGACAAAAGATTCCACTGCATTCAAGGTCTTCGCCCATTTGTAGGAGCAAAATATGGCATGTGCACCTAAACAATCTGAGCACGTCTGTATATGTTTACACATGTTTAAATTATTAAATCTGCTGAGGTTATAGATCACAGTTTGGGACCCTAGGTTTTCATTAACTAACTGAAATACAGTCTCAGACATTTCTGTAACTAACATACTTCAACAAGCCATTGTTTTGATATGTATTTTTATTTCCCTGCAGTTTTCACTTATCAAGAACAAGTAACAGGGAAAGTTGTCTGAACTAGTGCATAAACAAACATTCTGATGAACAGCACTACACATACCTAATTTACAAGAACAGTATAAAAAAAAAAAATAAGTAAAAAAAATTACCAACACTACAAAGGTGTCCAACAATTACAGTCAGACTATTTCAAACCCGTTACTTGCCTTGTAGCTACAGGAAAACTATCCCGAATTGATAAGAGAATCTTGCCACAGCTCCCACCCCCCTCCCTCCACCAGGGATGGCTCGATATTTCAACATCCAATAATTATTGCAATGGTATATAATGCAATGAACGGTAAAATAATCTTTACTTTGGGTGTTAATGTTTTGAAGCTGGATAAAATATGCAATTTTCTGATAAAATGTAGAAGACTGAAAAATTATCGTGTCTGCACAATTTACATTGCAGATGCATAAATTTTTTTCATAGACTTTGTTATCTCTTATAACCTGATATTATAAATAGAAATATACATTCAAAATATATGGAAAGTGAGTTACTACATTAAGTTTTGTATGTATCGATCCATCCCCTACCCTTGCACAATATTAGAAAATACTATTTTGCTTGAACTTCATATTTGACAGTGAAATGCCACCTAAAATTATTTACCAAAAAAGGTCCATATAGTCAAATTGTGAAACAAAAATGAACCAAAGTAAAACTTCTACATTTCCCTATAGAAAAAAATTACAAGAATTTCATTTCCTAGCTATGAATCTTTAACTTTGTTTTTAGACACAAAGTTGGATTTATTTGTACAAGATACAAAATGTAAACATGGCAAAATAAATAGTTTAAAACAAGTGATGCAGGATCCCCATTTCATGCTCATGATCCCCCCATTAAAGATTTTTTTTTAATATCCATTCAGTTGCAAATTCAAGTGCAAAAGCATGATGATGAATATCTACTATTCAAGTAACAGAAATAATATTGATGATACAAATAAACTATTTTACAAGGTAGTGATTTTTTCCAATTTTACAAAATGTACATGGTATATCAGTTTAATAGCCGATATACTGATAGTCCGGTTAGGTCCATATTAGCGCACTGTGATCCGCAGAGCGTGCAAATTGCACTTTAGTTGGATAACAAATGCTAAAAAGTCAGGCCAAATGTCCACTGCTTTAAAGTTATGTAACTTCCATAGCCACTGTTGTGTCTGCAATTCCATTTATAACCCAACCTTTCTGGTTCATGGTTTTCTCTGTAATAAAGAGAGAGAAAAAAATAAACAAACATATTAGTACATACTTGAACATCATTTATGGTCTCTATTTTCTACTAATATGACAATGTTAAATGGTCAAATGTTGTCAGTAAAAGCATTATATATGACATATATAACATTTTGAATTTCTGAATAATTGTAGGTGTTCTACTGCTTAAAATAAAATGAAAGAACTGGCATAAAGACAAGAAGAAGTTGCAATGCATATCATCAATTGATTTATAGGGATTTACTAAAACTGGACCAACATATAAAGGAAAATAAACAATGATTTTTAAGATATATAGCGGTTAATGTGATTAAAACAGAATGTAATAATACTTTATCATCTCAAGGCAATGATATACAAGAAAAGATTGCACCCAATAAACTAGACAATATTTGCTGTATTCACTTTTTATTAAAAATATAAAAGGGATAATACAACCTCGTAGGGAAACCAAAAACACACACACATAATATATATATATATATAATATATATATATATATATATATAATATATATAATATATATATATATATAATATATATATATATATATATATAACACATATATATATATATATAAATATAATATATATACACACATATATATATATATATATAATATATATATATATATATATATATATACACACATACATACATATATACATACAGTGGATATAAAAAGTCTACACACCCCACCCCTACTAAAATTTCATTTCAGAATGTTTTCCACCTTTAATGTGACCTATAAACTGTACAACTTAATTGAAAAACAAACTGAAATCTTTTAGGTGGAGGGAAGAAAAATAAAAAAAATGTGTTTGCATAAGTCTGCACACCCTCTTATAACTGGGGATATAGCTGTGTTCAGAATTAAGCAATCACATTCTAAATCGTGTTAAATAGGAGTCAGCATACACCTGCCATCATTTAAGTGCCTCTGATTAACCCCAAATAAAAGTTCAGCTGCTCTAGTTAGTCTTTCCTGAAATTTTCTTAGTTGCCATCCCACAGCAAAAAGCCATGGTCCACAGAGAGCTTCCAAAGCATCACAGGGATCATCATTGTTAAAAAGGTATCAGTCAGGAGAAGGGTACAAAAGAATTTCCAAGGCACTAGATATACCATGGAACACAGTGAAGACAGTCATCATCAAGTGGAGAAAATATGGAACAACAGTGACATTACCAAGAACTGGAGCTCCCTCCAAAATTGAGGGGACGAGAAGAAAACTGGTCTGGAAGGCTACCAAGAGGCCTCCAGTAACATTGAAGGAGCTGCAGGAATATATGGCAAGTACTGTCTGTGTTGTACACGTGACAACAATCTCCCGTATTCTTCATATGTCTGGGCTATGGGGTAGAGTGGCAAATTGAAAGACTTTTCTTGCGAAGAAAAACATCAAAGCCAGGCTACATTTTGCAAAAACACATCTGAAGTCTCCCAAAAGCATGTGGAAAAGGTGTTATGGTCTGATGAAACCAAGGTTGAACTTTTTGGCCATAATTCCAAAAGATATGTTTAGCGCAAAAACAACACTGCACATCACAAAAAGAAGAACACCATACCCACATTGAAGCATGGTGGTGGCAGCATCATGCTTTGGGGCTGTTTTTCTTCAGCTGGAACTGTGGCCTTAGTTAAGATAGAGGGAATTATGAACAGTTCCAAATACCAGTCAATATTGGCACAAAACCTTCAGGCTTCTGCTAGAAAGCTGAACATGAAGAGGAATTTCATCTTTCAGCATGACAGCGACCCAAAGCATACATCCAAATCAACAAAGGAATGGCTTCACCAGAAGAAGATTAAAGTTTTGGAATGGCCCAGCCAGAGCCCACACCTGAATCCGATTGAAAATCTGTGGGGTGATCTGAAGAGGGCTGTGCACAGGAGATGCCCTCGCAATCTGACAGATTTGGAGTGTTTTTGCACAGAAGAGTGGGCAAATCTTGCCAAGTCAAAATGTGCCATGCTGATAGACTCATACCCAAAAAGACTGAGTGCTGTAATAAAATCAAAAGGTGCTTCAACAAAGTATTAGTTTATGGGTGTGCATACTTATGCAACCATATTATTTTATTTTTATATTTTTTCTTCCCTCTACCTAAAAGATTTCAGTTTGTTTTTCAATTGAGTTGTACAGTTTATAGGTCACATTAAAAAGGTGGAAAAAGTTCTTAAATTATTTATCTTTGTCTCATTTTTTTTACAGCACTGAAACCTGACATTTTATCAGGGGTGTGTAGACTTTGATATCTCGTGTGTGTGTGTGTGTATATATATATATATATATTTATATATATATATATATATATATATATATATATATATATATACTATTATATATATATATATATAGTGGGGTTTCACTCTATAACACAATTACAATTCAGAAAATTGTCTCTTGAACATTTCATTTATTTCACCAAAATACTTTGCATGATTACAAAAAGCAGTAGTTTACTTTACAAACAGTGTATCGAAGTAAATAGTGCCAGAAGAAACAATAGGTATTAGGTGACAGTTGCTGACTGATGCAATGGATTTTAACACACTAAGATATGTTTGACTGTCATGTTGGAGAGAAAGTAGTTTGAGGGTGGGATCTGGGTAGCCCCAAGGTGTGGCAGGTGATGCATGACACCACTGGAGAAATGCATAGGATGGGATCTAAGCATTAGCGTGCCTACAATGAGGAGACTATTGAGAAAGTGCTTGCGGACACAAAGATAGAACAGAAGTCACAAGGGCTTAGATGAGGGATGAGGTGATTGTGCTGATTTTATTAAGGGAATACATTGAATATCAATTGGAGAGCGACAAACAAAATCAAGCACAATGCATTGTTTATTCATTTATGTGTAACAAACATTCCAAACAGATACTCAAAACATAACGGTCTGCTATCAAGCTCCCTTACCCTTCTCTTCAAAAAGAATGGTCATTTATTGTCTATAAACTTCATTGAAAATATTTATCAGAAATTTATTGCAAATAATTATGTTTATTCAGCAAGTGTACAGGAAGGTAGTCACCCCAACTTTATTAAATAAAATGAAGAAAATGCAATATTGTGAAAAGTAAATGAAATTGAAAAAAATAAATATGTAAACATTTTTGAATGAGATTTTTTTTTATTTCCATACAAAAAAAATAATAAAAAAAATAAAAAATAAAGTGCATCATTATGATTTGTTTTTGTCAATGATTCCACCCCTTTATATTAATCTGGTTTTCATAATTGTACAAAGTTGGCATCAGATGAACAGTTCACATTTAAAAAACACAACACTCCCATGAAATTCATAAAGTGAATGTCTTTTGCATAAAGGGACTCTGTAAATGGTTGCTACAATGGCCAATACAAACCAATGCTAATTGGTCAACAATTAAAGAGGAGATTGTAAGATCAAAAGCACAACCATTCATATACTATAATACAAACCTTGCTATGCTGCTGATAGGCACTGCTTGGAGTAACCTTTGGCACTCTGTCCATGCTTGCAGCAACTTGTGGCAAGTTTTAAGAGCTCGTTGGCGGCTGGTGCTGAAGTCCTTGTATTAATATGCACATTGACAGGTGAGACAACACTGACATTGTTGAGGTGAACGGTGTTCGTTAGGCAAGAATTGCTCATAGGAAGTGTTTGAGGGTTGCCTTGTGCACAATGTTTGGAATTAAGTGGTTAGTGGTTGGGTGGCCAACTGTCCTTACAAGCTGAACCGTTGAAATCCCTGGGCTGGATGATAAAGCCATGTTTGTAGAATACAGAGTTTTTGCAGTTCCTGGAAAAGAAACATGAAAATATAAATTTATATTTACCTAATAAATAAAAAAATAAAATAAAGTGTTACTTGGAACAAGCTGCAGCATTTGCAAACTACATATCTGCCATGATGTAGCAGTGAATAATAATACCTAATAAAAAAAATTAAATCATTTTTTTCCCTTATTTAAAAAATAAAAAAATAAAAAATAAAGGAGTATAACACCAGCAGTCATGTCCAGCATGTAATGACCGTTCAGCAACAAAATATTTGTACAAAAACTAGATTCACAACTTTAAAACAGTATGTGTTAACGTTTAGTTTACCTTTATATTTTAACTTTTTTTTTTTTGTAGTTACAATGAGACTCTAATAAGGAGCAATTTAAAAACATTTCTTCCATGACAGCAATTTACACAGCAAGAAATAAAAGACTGCCAGTTACTTTACCAAAATGCAATTAAAAAGTAGTTCTGTAATTGGCCGAGGATAGTTATATAAAACTGAAGTACAAGCTGCTTTACCACATCATGCTAAGATATCACATATATAGATCTCAGCAGCACGGGCTTGCCAAAAAACGCTGGTAATTCAACGTTAAAATTGCGGGCTCGCTACGCGGACCAAAGGCACTCCTTGCGCAACCCCACACGCCTTGCGCATCATACCTATAACCCGCGGGACTACACATCAACACACAACTCACCATTCAAAGTGCGAGACCCGCAAAAAAAAAAAAAAAAAAATTACGGCCTGTAACACTTGGAAAATATACGAACTTAACGGCTGCAACACGCACAGCAAAAAAACCTCTAAATACAAAATAAAATAAAAATAAATAAATAAATAAAATACACACACAGTAAGAGGGGACAGCCAGAAAACCTGGGAATGAGGTTACACGCTAATTTAAATAGATTTGTTGACACTGGCAAGCGAAAAATGGCCACCGAAAAAAAAAAAAAACGAAAACGAGGCTACACGACCCTTAAGCATGCAAAACACATTCACCTTTCACACAGACCTGTATGACATACTAAATACACTATTAGGAAGCACGCTAAATGCTCCACACCCAAAACATACACAATCGCAGCCATTTTACAACACTAACATAAAAAAATGCGGAAATATACAGTTTAAAAAAAAACTGTTTAACCTTGCGCACGCAGACTATTTACACTACACACTGCAGACAATGCTGACACTTACGGCTCAGCTCACAAACAGTGAAAATATACATTGTATGCTGCAGGAACATCAAAACAGATAGTTAGCTCCTCAGCAATATTGCTTCTCTGCATATATTAATTACAAGTAGGTAAAGTATTTTCATTTATAACTTTACTAATTAATTAACATAAAAAAATACACGCACAGAGAAAACCAAAATAGAAAAAAAAACTATAGGAATCAGCATTAAACGTTAAAGGCGATCTTCACAAGAAGCGCCAATGGTGTTTACAGGACCACAACTACACCAGGGGAGAGGCTCACAATGAGAGGCAGAAGGCCTCAGCGCAAACCTTACAATGAGCGCAAAAGGAGCTCTCATAACCAAACATACACCAACCAAAAGCCTTGCGATTGGCGCTGAAGGCACTCATCGCGAGGCTCGCAATGAGCACCAAAGGTGCTCACACAACCAAAATACTTACTTTACCTGCCTTACAATTCTATTGTCGGCATTTTTTGACAGGCAAGTCTCTAGTGTTTCTAATAAAAATTGGTATGAGAGGGGACAATTTTACTGACTGAGCTTCTATTGGAGCCCAAATCCTAAATACTACTGCCTTGCTGTTCTTTCTTGCATGTCAATCCTTTTGTGTGAATAATCAAATCTCAACCTTATGAATGTCACTGATCAAAATAAGCTTTCATTTTGATGAGCTATGGCCATTCCTTTTGTGTATTTTAATAGTTATGATAGAAGAAAAAATTATTTTGTGATACACTAACATAACCAGATCACTACGTCTGTGTGGAAGTTATAAAGATGACTTACTATTGACAAAACAACTAGATTATTAATAATCTCTTTATTTGTAAAGCATCAACATATCCCGTAGCGATATACTGGGTTTAAAATACAATAAAAACCACTAGTTAAAACATATGGCAAAAAAGTGAAGGTCCCTGTCTGAGCTTAAAATCTTATGTGCATGGTGGTTTATCACGAAGCACCTTACAAAGATTGAAAACTCAGACTTACACAGGAGTAGGAGAGACCTGGACCAGAATAACTCAAATTTTAAATGGCAAGGAAAAGAGTGACAGGTGAAACTAGATTTGAAAAAAAAAAAATACGTTGCCTGACACTTACCTGAAGGCTGTACAACACCATTCAAGATTGCCGTGACCAACATTTTGATCCTTTGTTACCTCACCTGCGGCCTGGAGTTGGCGATTTACTACAGCAGAAGCAGCAAAACTGGGCACTTTGCAGAATCAAGTGTCTTGGACATGCAGTCAGAATTGCCTAAGCCCTAGACAAAAAACGAAAAGTAATTATAGCTTTGTATGTTTTGTGCATGGCAAGATCTGGTTCTGCTATAATCAAGGTCTACAGTACAACTATGTACCAAAAACATGTAAAAGACTACACATTACAAAGCATTGATTGAGGGGGAAATACCGTATTTTTCGCCGTATAAGACGCACTTTTTCTTCCCCAAAACTGGGGGAAGAAAGTTGGTGCGTCTTATACGGCGAATATACCTTTTAAAACTGCCTCTCTGTCCTCTTGATCTCTCCCACTCCTGATTGGCGCTTCCTACAGCACCAGCAGCATGCATCGCGTCGGCCGTGCATACTAGTGACGTCACACACCGCGACGAGTGCTGGTAGGAAGCGCTGGGGTGAGATCAAGATGGGCTGAGATCAGAAGAAAGGTGAGGATCAGGAGGGTCAGGGAGGGTCAAGGGCTCCCAAATGCTGCAGTATGTGTGTGTGTGTGTGTATGTGTGTGTGTATGTGTGTGTATGTGTGTGTGTGTATATGTTGTGTGTGTATATGTTGTGTGTGTATATGTGTGTGTGTATATGTGTGTGTGTATATGTGTGTGCGTATATGTGTGTGTGTTTATGTGTGTGTGTATATGTGTGTGTGTATATGTGTGTGTGTGTATATGTGTGTGTGTATATGTGTGTGTGTATAATGTGTGTGTGTATATGCGTGTGTGTATATGCGTGTGTGTATATGCGTGTGTGTATATGCGTGTGTATATGCGTGTGTATATGCGTGTGTATATGCGTGTGTATGTGTATATGCGTATGTGTATATGCATGTGTATGTGTATATGCATGTGTATATGCATGTATGTGTATATGTATGCATGTATGTGTATATGTATGCATGTATGTGTATATGTATGCATGTATGTATGTGTATATGTATGCATGTATGTATGTGTATATGTATGCATGTATGTATGTGTATATGTATGCATGTATGTATGTGTATGTGTATGCATGTATGTATGTGTATGTGTATGCATGTATGTATGTGTATGTGTATGCATGTATGTATGTGTATGTGTATGCATGTATGTATGTGTATGTGTATGCATGTATGTATGTGTATGCATGTATGTATGTGTATGTGTATATGTATGTATGTGTATGTGTATATGTATATGTGTATATGTATGTATGTGTAGGTGTATGTGTAGATGTATGTGTAGATGTATGTGTAGATGTATGTGTAGATGTGTGTATATATGTATGTGTATATATGTATGTGTATATATGTATGTGTAATATATGTATGTGTATATATGTATGTGTATATATGTATGTGTATATATGTATGTGTATTATATGTATGTGTATTATATGTCTGGGTATTATATGTCTGGGTATTATATGTCTGTGTATTATATGTCTGGGTATATATATATATAAATTATATATATATTATAGTATATATATATATATATATATATATATATTTGTGTGTAATGTAGGTGTGTATCTGTGTGTGAAGTGTATTTGTGTTTGATTCAGATTTCTTTTTTTCTTTTTTTCCTCCTCTAAAAACTAGGTGCGTCTTATCTGCAGGTGCGTCTTATAGGGCAAAAAATACGGTAATTACAATAAGCAGATGGTCAAACAATATAATTTAAATCACAGAATTTTTGAGCTTTGTCTTCTGCAATCATGGTGCCACATTTTTACAAACTGAATACAATGGTGTTCTTGCAAAGGAGGAGCAATTTGCTAAAATCTGCCTAGTAAAAAAAAAAAAAAAAAACTGTGACAAGGAAATTCTACCTGTGCTTTTAAATGTGTCTGTTGCAAGGATTGCTTGTGACTGCTGTTATCTGTTGGAGCTGAGCCAGTTGTTGCATCTTTGCATTTGAACCCAACTGCTGCTGATGCGTCTGGAACTGTTCCTCTGTGATGCCCCCTGTGACTGAACAGAAAAAAATATTTTTTATATTGAACATATCTTTCCTTCTACGGAGAAGCAATTTATAGAAACAAACTAAAGAATATAAGATTTTCAAGGGGATTTATATATTTATTAAATAGTACATCTAACATTTATGCAAAAACAAAAATTCTAAACATATGCTTCTAACTATTAAACTCAGAGGAGACTGTGCGAGCAAGTCATATTAATACCACAGAGTATATATAGTACACTTGTTAAGCTGCATAATTTACTAAATAATAAAAGCTGCTAAATTAACAAATAGAAATCTTGCAGAAAAGGCAAAAAAAATACACAGTTGCACATTAAATTGTATGAATCTTGTTTTGTAAAAGAGCTTTAGAGAGCCAGCAAGATATTTTAGAAGCTAGTAATGCCGAGTTCTGTCCTATACATTATGCTAAAACAATTCCATTAAGAAAGTTATTTTGTATAATAAATCTCCATTCAGCATATTCAGAGAATAGAATACATGCAAAATAGGAAAATATATCTATATCTATCTATATTTATTTATATTTATTTACTAGGCAAGATTAGTTTTTTTTTTTTTTTTTTTTAATTGATAACCAGTTTGTACATAGAGAGATGTCTCCTAGATTTATATCAAATGTCAGGCTCTGCATTATCTTGTTCGGTATTCATTTAAGGTATAAATAATTGCAATGCATGAATTACATTTTATAAAAGATTTTTTGCATGCAAAAACTAGATTAAATTAAAACTTGATTAAGCATCCTTGACATAAATAGAAAATTACACACTTATTGGTGGACAAGTATGACTCCTAAATCTATATTACTGCTCATTGGCTGATGGGCAATTGAGCTGTTGAAGTTTTCAGAGCACAATAAACGGATTCAAATCTTTATCTGAAAAAGGAATACACACGGACACAAAAACACTTTGCAGGTCAGCATGAGGACTTGCATCAAAAACACTATATGCTATATAAGTCAGCCAGCTAAATATTATTACCTATGCAGTGCATTTGAACTAACTGTATCTATTTATTTTATCATACACCATAACTCTCCAACTTCCTCTCCGATTGATATGTCCTTGTTCCTACAGCTTGACCTCGTTCTAGCCACACCACACTGATGTATAACTTCAAACTTCTCTCTTCAAGTACCTTTTTTTTTTTTTTTTTATGTACAAAATGTCTACGGCCATATAAAAAACAAACAATATTTTCTGATTAGTCATTAAACATTACATCACATTCTCCTTTATTCCAAGAATATTTAATGTATTTTCCATAACCAAACCTAGAACCATTTGTTATTAGTATTATTTTAATTAAAAAAATATGAAATACAATTTAGTATAGAGAGGTACCCAAACATGGAAAATGTATGAGTGATATACTTACACTATTTGGTCTAAAAGGGCGGTACTCCTTTATGATAAAGTACTCAATAAAAATGCTCAAATCTACAATTTAGTACATCTGCAGTCTAGTTTATTCACAGTGATTATGTGATATATATATAATTTTATACACATGTGAAAATGTATCAACATTACCTGATATGCCGTTCTTGCTGGTGTTCAATAAAGCTACTGATGTGGCAGAAACTCTTTTATTGTTTACAGCTTGCCCTAGTATCCTTGAGGTACATTCTTCACTATCGCTGTCTTGAAATTGTGGTAGCCTTGGCTGAAAACACTGCAGTCGACACTATTTAATATTGCTTAGGATCTCAGAAAGAGAAAGTCTGTTTTCACAATGTTTATCGGAAGCATTGGTCCATGAGAAATTGGAGGGGGGCGGTGCAGCTTCGGAAGAGCTTGAAAAACTAGACAACATTTCGGGGTCAAGCTGCTTTAGAACAGAATCATGTTCTGTGGATAATCTGTCCATTATAACCCTGGGAAGAAAGTAGTAACATAAATTGAAGTTTACTGCCTGTGATTGCTTTTTGCAGAGGGGCTATTCAATCAAGAAAAGGTTAATTTACCTTCCACCTCGTCCTAGTCGCCTCCGTGCAAACCCTATGCATCGTCTTGGGACTGTAAGAGTTGTAAGACAATGTCTATACCGAATTCTAGCCAATCCTGACAAATCTGTGTCTTCTGAAGAATCACTGGTTTGGTCCAAACGAGGCTGCAGATGAACGCAAAAAGTCCCCATAATTGTTAGAATTACTTTCAGAGACACACCATAACACATGCAAAACTAGAAGGGATGCAAGACGGTTAGTGCAAAGATAAAAACAAGCCAACAGAATGCACTCTCTTTGTGTCTGTATTAACAAGATGTTTAGTTGAAGCACTCTTAGATTTTGTAAGCGCCAGTGTTAAAATGTAATTGGCTTGTGAAAAACAAAATGCACTCCACATAAAAGCAAAATGCATCAAGCTAACCTTCAGCTTCTGCCATCTGCAGCTAAATCAAGGTAAGCAATGCAGGTTCTTAATTGCCACTAGTAGGCCAGTATAAAAGGATTTCCCTACTTCAACACAGATTAGGAAATCTTAATGACTGAAGAAGTTTGTTATATCTATGCACATAGGAGTATCCTAAAATACATTTTGATGCCTTTGCTGGAGAGACCCATGATACATTGATAAAAGTTGTGTGTGTGAGAGAGCATTTATATTTCTGGAGAGATCGTGTTGCAGTAAATGATGCAAGGTATCTGCTTCTAAGCCAGTGAAAGTAAAAAGGAAGTTATGTTTATTTCTATCTTATCTAATTAACTTAACAATGGATCTTCCCTCCTTTTCCAGCCCTCGGTCCACGATAGCCAAAAAACAAACCCGCAAAACTCAGCACTGATTAAGCGGTGCAACAAACACAAAATGAATTATTGTACTCATAAAATGAATAATTAAAAAATCTCAGTGTCCCAAAAAACTGTTATGTCCATGTCATACAACTGTTAATATTGTTAGTTTGGTACATACTTACAAGTTTTTTATTATTTTTTTTTTACTTGATCTGCAGTGGTTCTTTAAATAATACCCCACCCGAGTTATAAGCATGTCTCTCAAAAAGTAAAAAACAATTGCAACCATCACCATTGGCTGTAAACTGAAGCACTGCAGGAGTATTTTGATATATACAACAAAACAATAAAAATCTGGCTTTTGTAATTTCTAAATACTTTATTTTAAGCAGATTCTCTTGCTCTTAAATATTTGTTAAGGGAATAACATACCAAGAACAAAAAAAAAGATTATCTATAACTATATATATATATATATATATATATATATATATTATATATATATATATATATATATATAACATATATATATATACATACACACATACATATATACATATATACATACATATATATATATATATTATATATATATATATATATATATATATATATATATATATATATATACACATACAAGAGAGTTTCTGGCAAAAAAAATAAAGTGAATATTATAAATTACAGAAGTCATGCTTTTAAATTTTTTTGCCCATTTAATTACATTTTCTATATTAAAACGTTAAGTTAGCAATTCTTACAGCATAATACTGGCATCCAGTTCTTCTTCTAAACGCATACGGCCCATCAGGGTCATTTTCTTCTTCAGGCTCAGAGACTGGAGAGGGTACCTAGCAAGTAAAAAATAAATAATAAAAAAAAATGCTCACTTACTAATCCCATTGCCACAAAATGCATAGTAGTGTGGCTAATAGTTCACTTGAGGGGGGGGGAAATCACACTGAATAGAATATGCGTGGGTGTATACCTGTGGGAATTCTTCGTCATCGGAGCTTTGGAAGTCATATTGTTTTATGTCACTCTTGTTAATTACTGGCAATGGCTCTGATACGGGTTGGGTCTGAGGGGTTATGAGAGATTCTACTTTTGGCTTCTTTGGATACTTCTTTTTTAGACGGACAGTTTCTAAAACTTCTTCTTTTACAGATGGATGGTGGATATTCTATAAAGAAAGAAACAATAAAAAAGGTGAAATCCACATTGAAATACTATATAAAAAAAATGATATACACACACACAAAATGGTTAGGGGTAATGCAATTATATGTTCACTAAGGGAAGTAGTAGAAGTGGATTAACATACATGTGAAAATGCCAAAATTATTAAATAGGAATTTAAAATGATTTAATCCCTTAAAATGTTCAGAAGAATGCGTCAAAGTTCATAACAAGCTTTCAAAGAGCTACACTTGATAATAGGTGCATACTTTTTGATAAAGTAGCTCAAAAATGGCAATGACTATGATGCATAGTTAAAAAAAAGTGTTTTTTGTTACTAAAAAAAGATTTGTTCTTTGTGTTCAAAATAACATATTTGAAAATCAGTACCAAAGTGTTTTAATACCGGAAATGATTATTCATGTGATTTCTAAATTAACCACTGGATGTCATCAATGCACCAATACAGGCACTGGCAAAAGAGTGATAATTGAAAAGGGATGGGGGGGTCAGAAAGACAGAAAGTGAAAAACGAAATGTCATCCAAAGAAACAAGAAAGTAACACTGTAAACAGAGTAGCAATAACTTGGTGTCCTTTTCAGAAAATGCTACTGTACAGAGAGAAGTGGACACTTTAAAAAGGACTCCGTTAACATGTAATGTTTGTACAATACAACGCTTATAATCATAAGTAAGTGAAGAAAAAAAAAAAGTTTCATCAAAATTCGCAAGGATTTTACTGGATCAACGCGATATGATAATTCGTTTTCTTACACAGAAAATGTGTAAAACACATCCAGAGTTATAACCTGACAAATCTTAAAGAGACTAGACATGTTCAAAGTAAAATATTTGGGTCCAATTGGTTACAGTATTTAACCTGCTATGCTACAGGAAAAGGATTATGTAATCAGATTGTGTAGTAAAGGCATTTTACTAGGTACATAATATACACATGTACCTATTTACTTTATTTTATTAGTAAATGCTTATACACTTTTTTCCACTGCTGCAAAAACATACAAATATTCCCTTTAAGGTGGTGCCCACTGCAGCATAAACAGACACAGACTCTGTAGGGCTGGATGTGTAGGGCCCTGATAGACTGGGACAAAGTCTCAGCATTGATTTGTTAGTAAGAGACACTGCACACCCAGTACTACAGAGGGCAGACACAAAACCGGTAATATTTGCCTAATCTTAGGCAGTGAAAACAGGGCTTCTGAGCACTTTTGATAAAATGAAGTACATAAAAGTAAGTAGGTACACACGTATATTACTTACCTAGTAAAACATCCATATCCCCTTAAATTTGCATGCATGATAAATCTTAAAACGAGAAAACAGATTTTACCTTTGCTTTGCATTCTGGAACTTTATGATGGTTTCCATTATGAAGGGCTGCAGGAATGGGGATAACCTCCTTTTCTACTTTTGGAATCTTAATTTCATTCAGGATTTCACCTCCAAAATCACCCATATTATACCTTGAATGCAAAAAAACAAAACACCAATACATTATCAGAATCATTTATGTAAATTGCACCATTTAACAATAAAAACTAAGTGTTTGATCGTACCTCTTCTCCACCACTTCCAATGTGAGATGCAATAATTCCCGTTTAGTCTTTTCTCTTCTTTTGATCATTTCCAAAATTGTTATGGCTCTGCTAAACTCTCTTCGTAATTTTAACATTTTCTCATAAGAGGCTTCATCATTCTTTCGATTCTATAGAAAACAAATAAAATTATTAAATGCATTAAGGTAAAGCACATATAAATATAAGTTCAACAAGTCATTAATTTGTTTGAGTGTATGTAATAAATAATCAAGATCAAGGGCTATCAATTAACCCTTATTGTGGGGGTGTTGTAGAAGAGCATGTCAAGTAGGATAAATAATAATCTCACATGCTTTAAAAAAATTGTTAGTCTTATTATTCTAATAAAGATTAACTTAACATACACTTTTGTTATCCCTGCAACTCAAGAGTTAATTGCCTTAGATAAAGAAACTTACAAAGAGGGTGAATATTTTTCAGATAATTTATACTTAAGACTTAACCATAAAAATAAATTATCTGCCACTTTTAATGAAAATACAAAAAACAAATATAATAAATGTGTAATTTTCCTTTCTGCAAATTGAGACAGCAGTGTCACTCTGCTTCTTTAATAAACAGCAATTGAAATTAAAATGTAGTACTGACATTTTGTATATTACAAGCGAATGATTAAAACACTGCAAAGTTGAAGACAAAATCTAACCTTTATTTATTTTACATTATTTTATTTTTTTATGTTGTATAACAATTATTCAACTTTTTAGGGGATAGTACATTACCTTTCGGGTTTGCATCTTCTCTGTTCTCCGTCGAAAGGCAACATACGGGTCACTATTCGTAGAACCATCTCGTTTCTCTTGCTTTATTTGTGGTATGAGGGATGGCCCCCTGCAGTTCTTACGCTTTCTCACCCAGTAGTCATATACAGATTTGATAAGGTAATCATCTTCGTTTAGCAGCAACTTTGCTTCCTGAAGCGTAACAAGCTGCAAGAAAAAGTATGAAGTGTATTTATTAACAATACATTCTACTGACTCAAATACCTCTGTCCTAGTTCTTTTTGCAATTATATTCTTCTAAATTTGTCATAACCCTAGAATTTCTGTGGACAATTTGAATAAAGTTCATGGACAACATAAACGTTGATATGGACACATATCTTTGACAATGTACAAATCACACATTAGAAAGGAATAACTAAAAATACTATTTTTTTATTCTGTTTGGTTTATAAGGTTATGACCAAAAACAGCATCTTATCAGACTGGGGGGTATCAATACTTACAACAACAAAAAAAAGTAAATATAAAATATGATTAATTAAAATTATGTATTATCTTTGTTGTCTATGATGATGCAATATTCTGCCTTCGATTTAATTTTAATTATATATTACTTTATACAATGACAATCTTCAAAACCAACTTTCACATCACAATTTAATTTTGGCCTAAAATGTTTATTAAAAACATGGATGATGGACTGTTTTAATTAAATTGTGGCTGTTACAATACCTGATTAGAGCTTGCCTTTTCCAGCCTGTCAATCATAATTTCAAACTGCAGTGGCTTAATCTCCATTTTCCTGTTTAGTCGATTAAGCAATGTCTCGTCTTCAGAGTCCATATCGTAATCTGGTTGCTCATTGTCCAGATTAAAAGCTGAAAACAGAACAGCTATCATTAGAAACCTTAGTGATTCCTCTTGATTAGGTAACCAGATTATGCATGCACCAAACCATTGAAAAATGTTCAAAAGGACTCAGTCTCCCGAAAATAAAGATTTATTTTTTGTAAAGAAATTATTAAAAGGACATGAAAAATCCACTATACATTTCATTAGACATTTTTTCATGAAGCACGTAGTTCTAGAGATATTAACCGCGATGTGTAATGAATGCTTTATTATGTAGCAGAGCAATTAGACTAATAATGATCTGCTATATCATCACATATTATAATTGTCGAACTACAAGACGTCGTCGTCACGCTTTGCGTGGTGCGTACGACTTAGGCAATGAGCGCCGCCTGTGTAACAAGCCCTTAAGGCACTAAATTTCGCAGCACTTAGGCGATGAGCACTAAAGGCGCTCATTGCCTGCGAGCCTCGCAGTGGAGGCAATAAAACACGCGGGACTTAGCCTCCAAACACTTAGGAAAAGCGGGATCGCCTTTGGCTGCAAGCAGTTAAAAAACACAGGACTTCGAAAAAAATTAAAAAATTACGAGACGTGGGACTTAGGAAACATACAAAGTTCACAGCTAAACTGCGCAAAGCAAAAAACACACACACAAAAAAAAAAAAAATACAACAAAAACATCACACACAGCCTGGGGAACAGCCAGGACGTCTGGGAGTGAGGTGGAATGCAAATTTAAGTTGATTTTCCTGAGTTAGGCACTCGAACATCGGCTAAGCGAGAGAAAAAAAATGGTGGCCAAATAAAATGAAAACGAGGCTACACAACCCTGGACTGCGTGATACACCACCAACCACATACCACTTTCATTCAGGAACGTACGAGGTACAAAATACAATATTACAAAGGACGGCAAACTGTAGCGCACACACACACAAAACGCTATTTTACAACCCTAGCTTGCAACATTACGCATCTACAGTAGCTAGCGCTTTACACAAATAAACTAACAGTTTGCCCTTGCGCACGCAGCCTACTTCTAATGCACAGTTGGGACATTCTTGATATTATCTCCTCAGGCCAGCAACAGTTCAACTGGGCATTATATGCTGCAGGACAATAAAAATAAACTTGTTACCTCTTCAGGCTATTTATTGTTACATATATTAGTTAGAAAAAGGTAACCTATATTTTTTTTAAATACTAATTAATTAATTAATTGAATAATAAATTAATAGAGAGAGGAGCCAAAGGACACGCAAGGAGAAGCACGCAATGAGCGCTGAAGGTCCTCACAGTATAAAAAGCTTAACATGGTGTGCCAAACAGCATTGCCATGGCTTCAATTGTTATTGCTCCATCATTTTGAAATAAAAAGAGATTGTTAGCTCTTCAGGCTATTCATTGCTGGATATATTAATTACAAATAAGCAAAGTATATTAATTAAGCAACTAATTAATTATTTAAAAAAATAGACATATGTATCTGTCTTTGTGATGAGCGCCGAAGGTGCTCAGAGGAGCAAAAGTACACCAGAGGAGAGGCTTGCAATGAGTGCCGAAGGTCCTTACAGTACAAAAACCTTCACATTAGCATTAAGGAGTCCTGCAAACACTGTACACATAATTTACTGTAGACAACAAATTGCTCATACAAGGTATAGATTATTTCAATTTAAATAAAACAGTGACAGGGTACCTTTAAGTCATAAAGCATAAGTAATTTCATGGAGCTGTAACATTTTAAGTACACTGCATTCTACTACTCAAGATAGTTTTGTGAAAAACACCAGAATACCTAGCTCTTAAGTGGAAGGGGGAGTAATCCTCTTTCCAAAACATTTTATGTAAACAAAACAAAAAAATAATAATAAAAAAGACACAAAGGATCTAATATGGCTCCAGTGTTTGAAATAAATATGTATGAAACATTTAAAAAAAAAAAAAAAAAAAAAAGCAAGAGTATGACATTTTATTCTTAAAATATTTACAACCAAAAAAAAAAAAAAAAAATTGTCGCTCAAACACAAACACTGTAATGAACACTCAAATACAACCTTTTATTTTGGAGAATGTCACATATACTTGATATCATAGTCTCTCCAATATTGAAGTGGAGGTTCTTTTACTACAACTAATTGTTTTTTGAATTTACATTATGTTAAATAAGAGAAGAATATACATGCACAATCCCAAACGATACACCAAGGCTATACTGTACCCCTGAATTTGTAAACATATTGTTTACTAGGTGACATTTGATTCCTGAAGACAATGATATAGGGCAATATCATGGATGGTTAAATGATAGGTTGCTATTCAACAGAGTTAAATTGTCAAAAAGATTATGATATTACTTCCCAACTTACCTATAAAATATTTGTAATAGAAGAGCTGATGATAACAACCTACAGCATTAAGCAAAAATCTTACACAAAATTTAGCCTTTAAGAATGCCACTGTATGTGGCTAAATGTTTATTTTAATCCATTAGGTGCAACTATTAACATCCAGAGGGATTTGCAACCTCCAATAAGTTTGAGAAAAAAGTTAAATTTTCTTTTCTTTTTTTAAATGTGGTTTCAAAACATATGGTGAATTAATCATGGGTGAAATGGAAGCTTCCTGATTTTTAAAATTTGAAAATACCTAATAATTGTTTGCTTGTATATCTAAACCTCATTTTATTAACAATTGCATAAAAGCAGTTTCTACTCACTGAAACCTTTTAAATTGGCCATACAAAAGTATGCCCCAGCAGCTCATGCACACAGTGATTTTATTGTTATTAGATACACTAGCAAAGTACAGAAGTTTTTTTAAATGATGTTGAGTGAGAATCTGCGATTCTGTAGTACCAAATGTACTAACCAAACACGGTGTGCATAAGTTACAGAAGGAAGGCATTTGAAACCTTCCAAATAGTCTCTTCAGAGAGAGTAAAAATAGAGTTTTTTAGCACTTGTTAATAAAATGATGTTTAGATATTCAAACATACACTTATTTTATTAGAAAACAAGCAATATTATACATGCAAAATATAGTTGTTTCTAATTACATTGGTATGTGTATCAATACCAGACAAATGCAGAAGCAAGCTATTTGAAATGAAAGAAAAACAGAGAGACCAGTATAAGTAATTGTTTATAAACCTGCTTATTTATAAAAGCAAAGCAAATCAGTCATAGTTCGAGCAGGCACATTAAACAGTTTGTAAGCCAAATACTGCCTGAATTTGGCTTAATCTATACTTTAAGAGGGCAGGTGGCCATCAACAGACGCATGCTTGTTTGGTAACTGGAATGCTGACAAGTAGAAGGAAGAAAAGAAGAAGAAAAAAAAAGAAGAAGAAGATGAGCAACACATGAACTTACGTTGAATGTGAATGAACTGCTTGGGCTGTTTAAATTCTCCCTTGTACAGACGACTGTAGTAGAGAACATTGCTCTCTGCTTCAGGAACAGGGATAACCATGCTCTCTTTCTTTTCTCGAAAAACTTGCTGTGCCGAGATTGCTCGTTGTAAGTGATGTTCCTGCAAATAAAAATAGCCCGATTTAGTCATTTTACTGTTCAGTGCAATGGTGGTACAGATAGATACAGGGGAGTCAAATAGAGAGACCTACACCACCAAATCAGGTCCTCCAGCCTCTCTCTCTAAAACAAATACATCATTAGTATGTACTCTGTCCCTTCCAAAACAAACAACCTATTTGTTAGAACTGCGTCATTTTCTGGGATTCAAATCACTACACAAACTTCCTTCATTCAAACGTCTGTCTGTGCATCGTGGTATAACAATGTTTGTGTCTCTATCAAAAAATAAATAGGGATTCTGAACACTCATTTTAATACAGCAAATACACCTAGAACTCAGATCCATCAAATAATTCTGTATTTAAACTATTTAAAATATAAATAAAAACAAAAAAGGGGTGGGGCAGCAGGAGTACATTTTTACATTAAAGGCTTGTGTGGAGGAAAAATCAGATCAATATATCACAGATCAGAATTCTGAAAATACATAAATCAAAATACTAAAATGCAAACAAATATAAAACCTTTTGAGCTTATATATGGAGAACAAGATGTCATTTTTGTTTGACAGATTTAAAAAAAAAAGAAAAGAAAAAGTACTTAAAAAAAAAAAAAAAAAAAAAATCATTACATTTATAAAGAACTGCATTGTCCTTCAGTGGAAGTTTTTAAATGTTAAGCTTTTCAGGTACACCCATAAATCAACTTAGCTGCTTTAATACATAATTTGTGCTGGAGGTTGACAATAACATTATTTGAAAACAAAGTAGTCAGCCATACAAACAAGAGGGTCGTTTTTTTAGGAGACAGTAAATTCATAACACAAAGAAGTTCAGAGTCAAAAGTGAGAGAGTGTATGGGAACACAAGTTTGTCAAAACCTGGCTTGGAGCACAAGGGGAGAAAACAAGCATTTGTGCCATTACATGGAAAGGAACTTCAGATTATATTCTATTTATAGAATTGTTTGTAAAAGTAGGGGTATACAGTGATATTGTATCTATAATAATTAATATTGCAAATAAAAGTACACATTTTCATATCTAATGTTTTATTACAAATAAATGGTTAAAAAAAAATAAAATAAAAAATAATAGGCATTTGTCTTGGGTCTTTGTGTTCAAACAATTGCAATCAAGACAAATAGACCCAATGCCTCAAGGGCTATTCATTAGTTTATGGCAATGTTCATGTTAACAAAAGATTAAAATATCCATGTGCAGGTGGACCAGAAAGACTGACTGACTGATCTCAAAATGGCAAACTTCAGTATTATTTCATATAGGTTTAAAATGATACCATATTAGGAATCTCTTATGCGTTAATATGAAAGTGATCTGCATTAATTTAAATTTAATACAAACAAAATAACACATAGGACATTAAACATATGACACTTGGAAGATGTATAGCCTGCTAAACGCAAAATACATCATCATACTTTAGGATAGAGATCAAAGTGTTGAATTCCACCTATGACTAAACTAAGAAAGGACCCAGAAGGAGCTAGGTATTCGCCTCACATACCAACTTACTAAACAAAATTCAGATTCAAAATAGTGGATTATTCCTACAGATAACAAAACTGGCACCCAAAAGCATATCTTGATTTACCAGTAGGTTTAAGCAAGGGGTGACTAGCAGATCTCAGATAACAGGCTGTACGCAGTAATTCAGCCAACATACCAATATAAATCTTATAGAACAAAGACAGCATTATATTTGAGATAGAACTCTTGGCGTAGATATACAAGAGAACGGGGATGCATATGCGTTTAACTAGTTTATGTGACTGTGAGGGACAACAGACACTGTGCTGATAGAGTCGCCATTATTAGAATAATTAAAAGTAGAGAAGATGATGCTAAAATCTGGACGCCTTGGGTTAGAGTGTTTGAATTTGTTTAAGAATAAATCCAGAGAATTTCAACAATATGAACATTGATATTAGATTATCATTTAAAAAGGTATATGTAGATTTGCTGGATTAATACATTTCTGCACTCTAGAGGCAAAAAACAGCCTATATGTATACAACACATCTCAAAACATTGGGGATGTCTACACAACTTCCTGATCACCACCCAATCAGCATGCAGCATCCGGGGAGCAATATTAACCCACTATTTACCTGCTCTTGCTTGCTCAGCCAATAGAGTAGTGTTGTCAGCCTCCCAGTCACTGCTGGGATACGACTCATCCCTGCATATGCTGTGTGATGTTGCCATAGCAACTAACAGTACTATGTATTGAATCTTTCATCTAACCGCATTGGGCAAAACAAATTAAGGGTGTTTGGTGTATATAATGTGGCTGATGTAACGTCGTTCGTTTTCTATGTCGTGCAAGTTTTTCATAATATCCGTAGCTAGTTGGTGGGCTTTTTCAGAATATCCATAGGTGTTTGGTGTTTTGCGTGTTTATGGTAATGTTTTGCGTGTTTAGGGACCTTTCGCCTCGTTTTAGTTTTGTTTGGCAGCCATTTTTTCTCTCACTTAGGTGATTTTCGGGTCTCTAAACTCCAAAATGTGTGCTTAAATGGATGAGGTCCTTGGTGCCACCCCTTGCTGTGAGTAACCTTTTTTTGTGTTTGTTGTTTGTATTTGTTGTGTTTGTAATGTTTTTGGGGTTGCGCGGTTTGCGTCCTTGTTTTCTAATCTCGTAGGTGTTTTGTGGTGTTTTGCGTCTTTAGACTGCTGTATCGTATGCTCACAACTATATATGTGATATATACTATAAATTCTCCTCTGTCCGATGCATTCATAATCCAGGAAACTTACATATCTCTTTAAGGCAGTATGTTGTAAAACAGCAAGAAAATACTCGATAGGCAAGCAGTATGCTTGGTCTTGTCTGATGACTACAACGTACATTAGTATTTACATTAACAATTCTGACACTCTAAACATGTAAAATGATAAGAAGAAAAAAAGGACACAAAAACCAAAAGGAAAATAAGGCAATTTTTTTAAATTATAGCATGGATTACAAAGTCTTAGAGAATAGCATTTTATTAAAAAGTAGAGAAGGCATAAGGAAGATAAACTTTAAGGTGCATGGTTGAATATAAAACAGCAAATGAAGAAGGGCAAATCTAAAAATAGAAGACGTTATGCTTTACAGCTTTCACTTTATCTTGCGCAATTCAAATTATTCTTGCTCTGGTTTATAGTAAAAAGGTTAAGAAAAAAAATGTGGGACGGTGGAGATTCTTAAAGCAGGGCAACAAATCTCGGGAGCTCCTAAATGGCACTGCCTGCTTCTAACGGTGTAGCTATTATACCAGAGTTTGACACCTCGATCTGAAACACAGGAGCAAGCCTATGGGTTTATATAGATATGAATGTATAATAACTAAAAATTAGAAGCCAGCAGTAAAATGTTAGGAGCCATGGCTTGTAGCATTTGCCAAGCCCTATTTAACACATATCTCTAGATATAATCCATAAACTGGCTATTATAAAAATGTTGGCTGGGTTGTAATTAACCAGATAAGTTTTATTTTTTACAAATCCTTCATTAAGCAACCACAAATATAGAGCATAAATCTCATTATGAATGGAAAAATACCTGGGACAAAAATGACAACCCCATACAGAACACAAAAATGGGGCTAGCATTTGACCTTGAGCAATTATTGTCAACATTGCTATGAATATAAATAGTCCAGGAAGGATTCATAGAGAATATATTATACCAATGTGTTGTTGTGTATATATCTAACAGTTTTCCCACAAAGCTGCTCAAAACAAAGTTCACAGGAATTAATTGTGGCAAAAATGTTTGATCCAATTTAGCAACAACAATGTTATCTAAACCCAATGTTAAACATCAACACAGAAGCTAGAAGAGCCCCTTTAGTCCTTCAGTAAATTTGTATAATCTAGTGAAATTCTGATAACTGTAAACGTCTGTCCCCCTATATATTTTTTGTTTAAGCATACTATTACTTTGATTAATGCACATTTGCCATTTTTGCATATAGATCTACAAGAGCTTGAATCAAAAAAATCTAACGAATTAAAAACATCATACATGCACACCTACATATTTAGAGTATGTATTGGTCTCAAATCTCATTAAACATTTTGTGCAGGGTTAGTCTTACTTCAATGTGGTACTCAATATCTTGGAGGAAAAAAATTCATATAAAAGATATGCATGCACTAAGGAAGAATTTGTTGCCGATTCATAATTTCAGTTGTATTATCCTCCGGTTCTACCTATCTACACCAGAGGCAGCATCGCACTCAGAGTGAGGCATACCAATTAACAACTATACTGTTTTACGATATAATTAGTGTTGAACTTATAAATAGACCAGAAGGTTGACAACATTTAAAACCAAGTAGTCAGCCATACAGACAAACGAGGAGCCACCAAGATTTGCTTTGATTTGCTTTCTTTTAAGGAGCCAGTGAAACATGTAGATATAAATATGCATAACACAAAGCAGTTCAGATTCAAAAGTGAGATTGTATGGGAGCACGGGCCAGATCCTGAGTTCATCAAACCCTGGAATGGAGCACGAGTTGGGCAAGGGACATTTGTGCCATTATATGAACATTTACCTCAGGATTCTATTCTATTCACAGACGAGTCTGCAAATGTTGGCATATAATGTGTTTTATCACATACATGGTTGTGAGCATACGAGCTATTGCTCACGCTTGCGGGCTCGCACAGCGAGGGCCGCAGTTGCTGGCAAGGAGCGAAGCGAGGGCCGCAGTTTGGTGGCAAGGAGCGAAGCGAGGGCCGCAGTTTGGTGGCAAGGAGCGCCATAGGCGCTCCTTGCCAGCAACTGCGACCCTCGCAAAATTTACTTTGTAACGCAAACAACATACGAGACACGTTAACACCCATTACGGCCATTGCGGACATGAAGAAATAAAAAAACACAATAAATACACACAACGCATACATAAAAAGCTTACCTACAGCAAAAAGGGGCATCCAGGACCTCAAAAAATGAAGTTACAACTTAATTTAACTCAAAATAAGAGTTTAGACACTAAAAAATTCTCTAAGCGAGAGAAAAAATGGCCGCAGAACAAAACGAAAACGAGGCTCCAGCACTCTAAAAACGCAAAACACCACAAGAAACACGCAAAACACCACAAAAGACCTACGGATATTCCGCTACAGACGCATACCACACATTAGCCGCCATTTTAGAACAATGCGGAAGTACACGGCTAGGCTAACGGTTTGGTCTCGCGCATGCACACTATTACACTGCACACATTCATCACGCTTACACAGCAGCTCCACACCACTAATGCTCCAGCAACATCAAAACAGATTGTCAGCTCTTCAACAGATTGCTTCCTGCATATATTACTTGACAAAAAGGTAAAGTATATTAACTTATTAATGTATTATTTATTTGACTATTATACACCAAACAGCATTAGCTCACTTACAATTTCATTGCCGTCATTTTTTGACGGGCAATTCGCTAGTAACAAATAAGAGCGGTACAAAAAAAAAAAATTAATAATATATATATATATATATATATATATATATATATATATATATATAATAAATCTCGACACATGTAGGCATTATGAGGCTCTCACAACGCATGTTTCTCACACCACCTTTTAAAACGTAGCATGAACAAAATTCTGAGTGAAGCTAGTTTCTGTAGTAGATAGAAGTTCTTGCTGCGATTATTTGTAAATTACCAATCTGATTTGTGGTAGGTGTGACTCCACCTACATGTTATACTTTTTGCCTTTTATTATACATTTTATTTAATAACTACATGTATATACAGATACCCAATTTGAAGTTGAAAATAAAATACTCTCAATGACCATTAAAAGGCACTGTTGCAGGTGGATCCAAAAAGCAACTGGCCATGGTCTGCTTTCAATGTATTTTTAAAATGTTATAATTATGCAGGACATATTAAAAGCCTATTTTGTTTTGCTGCCAATCAGAATTTCTCTCCTTAAAATAAAAAAAAATAACTTCTAAAAATAGAAGCATATTTATTATCATGTAACGGACAATGGAGACCTTTACTTGGAATGTGTTGCTTGGAAATAGAGGTTATCCATTTCAGAAACACAGATGGATACTAGAGAGTTAAGCAAACATATGAATGCATTACTAGGTCAAGAAGAACAAAAACTAATGTGAATACTGTTAATGCTACAAGTCAAGAGTATTGTTTTAAAATATAAAAGGGAAATCATTCAGCCAAAACTAGACTGCATTTCAGTGAAATTGTAACACTTCCACTGTATATTTTTCTCGCTTTTAAATAGGAAGCATTTTTATCACAATAACAGCTCCACAATTCCAAAAAGGAATTAAATTTCATGGGAAAGAAAGGTGACAAAACTAAAACATAGTAAGGTTTCTTGTAAATTTAATATAGGATACAAAGCAAGTCACTTCCCGATTATTTGTAAAAATACATAGCGACCAATAGTCTCAAAGCAAGGTATCATGAAATCCCTCTGCTGAGATGAAGAGCACAGCATCATATGTTGCTGCCAATTGGTAAATAACCTTTTCTAAAGGAACAACACGATCATAGCCCTTCCCCCATGCTTGCACTTGGCGTTTGACGTGACAGCATTGATGGGGGTTTGCAGCGTTTCCACAGTAGCAAAATATACCAGTGAGCAGTCCCAATAACCCAAATACTAAAGAATCCTGCCATTACATTTTAGATCAACAGTAGCATGTGCTCTGGTATCATTGAGACAAAATGAGCAATTTGCCATTTTATACTATAATTAGGATGTCTAAATGAGAATTTTCTCTAGAAAACATTAACCCATCCATCTGTTATATTAAACATTTTCTAGCCTTAAAATGCAAAAATGTTATGCTCATATTTTCCAACTTGCACAACTGCATAGGAGATTCCCATAAATAGCTTTTCTGTTGTCTTTGTAACTAAAGCACCAGACTGAATTGCAATCATGAAAATCCAACGTATTCAATATAGACGATGCAATTTATCCTTCAATTCAGAAGCATTGATCACAGCAGCCATTTAATCTGCAATGTCACAGCAAACACTAGCTGTCTTTTTAAATAAATTGAACTAAAAAAAAAAAAAAAAAAAAAAACTGCCAGATAAGGAAAATAAGTAATTGGAACTATAAGAACTACAAAGGGTAAAGTACACAAACCTATATGTTTGTTTCTATAGTACACAAGGGATAGTGCAGTGAAAAAAAAAAAAAAGCTGTACCGAAAAAAAAAACCCTAGCCATTTCAAATATTGTAATGAAAATTGAGTCAAACCAAAAAAAACGCACACCTTGAGAAACCTAGGTTGTTTGTTTTAAGCGTTCCATCTACTAGTTTGGTTTGAAATGGCACAAAGTCATGCTGACAATTGGGCAACACACAAATGTGGCCTGGGCTAGAAGCGTGCACGCGCAATAGCGAGCCCATACCAGCTTCCCTCCTTTCTTCCCCTGTATCTGTCACCTCTATTAGAGACCCCTTAAACACCTATCCTAAACCCCCTACACTGCCTATACTAAACCCTCTGTCCCTTGCCTGTTCTCTTCCCCTTCTTCTACCCACTTGTTTTCTCCTCTCTGTCTCCCTCCTCCCATCCACATTTCTTACTTACCCCATCCCATGGGCAATAGTGCATCCCAACTAATACCAAGGAGGAGGGAGACGGAGAGGAGAGAACAAGCGAGTAGAAGAAGGGGGAGAGAGAGAGAGAACAGGCAGTGGTACAGGCAAGGGACAAAAGGGTTTAGTATAGTCAGTGTAGGGGTTTAAGGGGTCTCGTTAACAGGAGATGCCAGTGACAGATACAGAGGAGGAAAGCTGGTAGGGCCGCTCTATTGCGAGGGAGAGCTTCTAGACCAGCGCACACTTGTGTGCTGCCCAATTGTCGGCGCAATTTCAGCACGTACGCTGAAATCTTGCTACCGGTTTGAAATACATGATCATAGTGCATAAACTATGAATTGGGACACAGCACTTTAAAAAAAAAAAAAGACAATGCATGTCCAAATTTTATATTTCACATATTTAAAAACATACCCTCCCTAACAAACTCAAATTAAATGTACATTTTCTACTGTAATAACCAGATATTTTCATACAATTGCACTTTGACATGCATAGTAGAAATGTTATGTATTCTAGTACTAGTAGGTAGGTGCTTCATCTGAATGAACATCATTGCTTTTATTTTCTGAGCTGGGTGAAGCAACTTGGTGTATGAGGGGGGGGGGGGGGAAATCAAAAAAGGGACACTGGAGTCCCATCTTTTCAGTAAGCTTTTTTTGAACAAGAATTTACAAAGAGAAAGTGTTTTCAGCAAGTAATATACGCAAAAAACAATATTTTAATAATTATTACACACCCTGCATTCTGTAATTAAGACCATTCACTTCTGTTATGTTTAATATTACAAAGCTCCCTCATGATTGAAAGACATCAAAACTATTTGTATCAGATATAAAAGTACAGGCATATTCACAAGATTACAATATGGTTGGTGCCAGTGTGAGAGCTTCCATCCTTATGGAGAAGGCAAACAGACCCACAGATAAGGGCATGGGCCTTACAGGTGCATAATGACTTCCAAGATTTAATATACTATATAATAAAGTACTAGCTTTTTAAGCTTTCTAAAATTATTTTGCCCATTATTTTGCAAAAGAAAAACAAAAAAAACTTTTATACACACACACTTACAAATCACTCTTAATATTGCTACATATCTGGCAAATATTACTTATTGGTACTAATTAATACTTAAATCAATAGAATGAATATAAACATTTATAAAAAAAATAATAATAGCCAAAGCCAAATTTATGAGTTCAAGGCATTTGCAAGTAACTTATTGAATAAGGCCAACAATAGCCAGGCACCTATACATTTGATTAGACCGATATGTTGGAAGTACTTTGCTACAAGAAAATCTGAAAAGTGCTCAATACTGAGTTATGATAACAGTTATCAAAATAGATAAAATAATCCTCAAGCTACAATATTGTAATATTTGATACAATAGAGGTCATGCAACAGCAAAACAAATTTTACTATAACAGTGTATATTTTGGTGTAATAAATCAATGTATGTGTAAAAATACTGAAAGTCAGGACAGAAAATAAACTGAATATATGTTAAACTAGCACATGATTTCAACCAAAAAAAATAAAAATATTTACAGCACATTGCTTTTAAAGAGACAAAACAATAACCAAATCAATAGTTTAAAAACAATTTAGTTTCAAGCTAGGAGCTCTATAAGTAAAAAAAACAGATTTTGAAAGCCGAGAGTATTTTTTTTTTTTTTTAATATCTATAGCCCGCCCCCCCCCCATAGTAAAAGTACACTGACTTACAAATAATAAATCTCTAATATAAATACATTTAAATACCTTTCTATGGTAGCATTGATTTGTGAACTAACACCTTAATACAGTTTGACCTGAATTAATCTCTTATCATGTAATTCTACCTACTTGCAGTCCAGGACATCTATAACCAATATAAACAGATATGCAAAGTAGCAAATGTCACCCGATAAAATATTTACGGAACATGATTTATGCCAAAGATAAGCAATAAGCAACCCTTGGCCCTAATGAGAATCTCTGGCACCTTTTATCCAAACCTCTATTGAATTATTTATGATATACCTCTCCTGAAGCTTATATATGATTTCAAATAGATAAACAAAACAATACATGTTTGAAGCTTTCAATCGTAATGTGCTTTAGGAAAAGGATGATCTATTATCCCTCCCTCTACCACAGCGTCAATTCCTCACATCTTTCTCACTGACGACATCACTCTTACCCCCCCCACCCCATTGCCTTGGGGTTCTACTGGACCCTGCCCTGTCTTTCATCCCTATATAGAGTCACTAACTAAATCTTGTCTTCTCCATCTAAAAATCATCTCCAGAATTCGCCACACAAGACACAGCTTCTTGCTGGCCTACCCACCACCTGACTATCTCCACTTCAATCCATTAACATGTATCAGCATCATCTCTCGGTGTATCAAAAGGCTTCCCTTAGCCTTTTAGAATAACATTTTAAATCTTGACCCTAACTTACATAGCCCTCAACAATAGCGCTCCCCCATATATCTCTGCTCTCATCTCCAAATACTTCCCCCACCCGCCCTCACCTCATCTCACTCTCGCTTTCAGGGCTTCTCGTGCTGCCCCTTGTCTCTTGAGGCAGGAGGATAATCTGGTGGAGTGAGGCAAGGAGCTCTAAACACACACACACACACACACACACACAATACCTTTAGGTTGTAGGTCTGCGAGTTTCAATCCTGCAATGTGCTTTGGGGAAAGCACCATGGACACTTGGATTGCAAGCTCAAAGACATGGCCCTCCTTGCTTTGCTATGTGTTCATTTGTATTTATCTTTGTCTGGAACTTATCTTATGTACAGCGTAATAAGTCGGCGCGTTATAAATAAACAATAATAAAAATCTGTTTGATTTAAGTACATGGAAGTTCCCTTTTTTTTTTTCTAACACATGCTGCTTATATCGGAAACCTACATTACATGGAGCCATTCTATACACACATATTTATTTTATTCCACCCCTCATATTAACCAATAGAAAAAAAATAACTTCCAACCAAGTTTTTTTTTTTTTTTTTTAACACTATACTAACCTTCCAGGCAATAGCATCAACCTAGCGCGCGTGCGTGTGTGTCTACAAATCCCACAATGCTTTGCAACAGACACTGAATTTCCATACACTGTTACAAATGTTGTCAATGTTGTGGCTGCCTTTGATTGGCCACAGCAAGTTATGAATGTTATGCTAATTTAGCTTCTTGGGTTTTCAGGAGCATCCCTTCCCAAATTCAACAGCAGAAAACTAAAACATTTGCAAACTCTAGGGTAAGTTTTATATTTACAGTGCTACAAGAACAAAAAGGAAAAACTTGATTTGGGATTTTATTGACACAAAAAAGTGAATTGGATAATATAATCCCCAAATGCATATTTACATACACTTACAAAAACGGTCAGACTTCAATACATAACAAAAAGGAATATGTTAAAGAATATGCAAACAAATATGGCCTTATAAAAACCATTTAATCACCTTATAAATAGTTCCTCACTTTGAACACTCAAAATTTTAAAAAATGATTGAGATGATACAATGCTGTGCTAAGAAAATGCAAATATGTAGTCTTGGGTATCAACCATGTATAAAAAGAATGCAAATCAAATAACGCAGACAATAAAATGTAAGCAAGCAATTCTGGTTAAATCAGATGAAGCATGCAAAGCAATTAAATTATAATTAGGTTAATCAGAAATACACACAGCATTATGCTTTTGGCATTTCAGCAACAGATTTCCAAACTGTCTGCTACAAATATGTTCCGCTTAGATTTATTGCGGCAAAAACATCAGTAGACCGTATACAAATATGATTAACATGCAATGCAAAAAAGGTGAATTTATCTTTCATCAGACTTTTGCAATTGTTATTTGTGTTTTTAGGGGATTCATCTATACCATCCATTGCATTCCAGCAGTGTCTTCTCAAAAGTATACCATTTGGAACAGTGACAGGTAATATGCTTCACATTAAGGGTCATATTTGATGCCCTATGTCCTCCAATGGGTTTCACAAAGCTTTTATATTATATACAGAGTTACAAGCTTTTAAGAGAGATATACCTCTATCAATATAACTAAAATATTTGCCCATTAAAAAAATGGTATCACTTTATACTGCAACACTCGGACTATTCAGAGGTAAAGTGGATTAAAGTAACGCTTTGTATAATTGATTTTAATGTATATGCAAGTACTATTTATAATGTTTTAACACTTTAATTTCTCATTCTGATGGTCTGATACTTTCAGAGGATGCTCTGCCCTTGTAAACTAATGAGATTTTAGGTTGTCCTACTAAATACACTGGTACAAGTA
The DNA here is from genome assembly GCA_027410445.1 of Discoglossus pictus. NCBI lineage: Eukaryota > Metazoa > Chordata > Amphibia > Anura > Alytidae > Discoglossus > Discoglossus pictus. The sequence continues at coordinate 49,795,480 of CM050173.1, read as the reverse complement.
TCTGCCACATTCCCATTGTGCATTCAAAGTCTCCTCCCACCTCAATAAGCATAACAGACAAAACCAAAATGGCAGAACCTACTCCACATAATTGCATATACATTTATAAAAACAATATTTTGACTATTTTCAAGTGACATTTCTGAAAAAGAGTATGTTTGTAGTATAAGACTACAGTGTTTTTTTTTTTTTAATTGGTAACAATGGTAAAGGTGTGTTTTGGAATGTGGAAGAGGAATCTGCTGTCCCACTTCAGAGAATAGTCTATATGAGAACTTCATCCAGTCCTCGGGCCACATATTGCCCATTACTGCTTTAGAGGAGCCACGGACACTTTTGCACGGCACATATTCTTCACTAATGCTTTGAGCATGCAATGTGGGAAGCAAAAACACTGCATCTGTAAGGACAAACTGGACCTCAATATCAGAAAATCCCAAAAACAAACAAATAAATACCAGGGAGAAGAAAGATACACATTTTTAAAAGAACTCCAAACGTATTTCATATTAACCCACACTTACAAATGTTCTATTTAATCCAGATATTGCCTTTGTAAAACTAGCATTATGATCATTTCCCTGCTTAATGATGTTCTTAGACACAAAACTTTTCATAAGACAGGATTGTGCTTAGCTCTCAAGGCCACAACTATGTTCCATATGCAAAAACATGATGTCATCTGTGGTCACACAATGTACCAATAACTTTTTCACGTGTTAGCCTTACAGTGAACAAACCACTAGGTAGGATGGCCCAATAATAGCTTTCTGTGATCTCAGTCCGATAGGATATTCAATCAGCTGAAATACAAAAAGGGGAGCACTGCTGCAAATACTGATCTGGAGATGAACACATCACACTGATCTGACTTTAATTTCAGTTAAGCAGTGGATACCTCAAAGATTTGTAAATTACATTTTGAAGTTTAAATACATACAAATTCCAGGTGAGGAGAAAGTTCAATTCCACAGGTGGATCAACTTACCTTTAGAATCTAAATCACACAGGTAATATATTTGTAAATGGTAGAATTTTGTACTGAAAAGGTAAATGCTGCAATTTTTCTTTACATTTTTTAAACTCTACCTTTGCAGCTGGACATAACTAAATTTATGTCTGAGATTAAATATTGAACATTATACCCTATGGAATGTAGCACACCAGGCACATCTATCATTATGTCTCTGCCAAGATAATTGCACGGATAAGCACAACCAAAGATACTGGTTAGGGCCTTCTCCAGTGGGATGTGCTTTGTCTGACCTCATAGTAGCGCGCGTGTGACTGTGCGCTGTGCCACAGTGGTGATGTGTTCAACAGGAGGTAGTGCAGGGAAAAAAAACATATTTCCCCCTCTGACCTGCTGCATAAGGAGCGCCAACAGAAGAGGCCTTGAGCTATGAGAGGCGCACCCGAGGCCCTGTGGGGCCGAGTGCCTGCGCCGAACATATCGATGGCCTCGCTGTCGACTCAGTGCCGTCAAGATGCGACACGTCAGAGGATGGAATAGTTTTTTGCCTGCACTACAACTTTTCACCACTTCAACACTCTGGCGCCCAGCACCCTCTCTGCTATAAGCTGTATGGCACAACATGGTGTAGCTCACAGCTTCATTGAAGCACACAAGCCACTTCACTACAACAAGGTAGTGACCCAGAAGGAGAAGGATGCATATATAATGTGTCTAACAGGGGTTGAAAATTTATCTGAAATGTAGGAGCATGCAAGATATTTTTTTTTTTTTTTTTTTTTTTTTTTTTTTTTTTTTTTTTTTTTAGGTACCAGGTTATGTTTTATACATGTATAATAACTAACAATTTAGAAGCCAACTGTAAAATTTTAGGAGCTATGGCTCCTGGACTTTATCAATCCTTGGTATGATGATTGGATTCAGTTTTAGGTGCTGAACTTTTAAGAGCAACGTACTCTTTATTAAAAGTAAAGCGACGCTATGATGAATATTCAGCAGTTTTACATTATCAACCATTTTTACACATTTGATCCTAAAAATAAAATAATGGTCTTCCAATCAAATTCTGCATATTTCCTGTGGTGGTATTTAGAGGGGGAACATTTTTTATGGAGCGACCTGCTATAAATCTATAGATAATGGACAGGAACTTTATAAAGCGCTTTTTAAACCATTACAACTAGATCTCATGGATGGATATCAATTCATAATATAATAGGCTTTGATTGATATTCAGCAATCCAGAAATGTAATTAAAACCATAATATCTGTATTTTTGTATCCATTCTCAGGAGGAATCTCTGAATCTAGAAGAGTTTTAATCATACCTATCCCCATTGTTTACAGTCTATATGATAACAAAATTCTATTCCCTATGGCATTTAGGGAAACTAAGTAGAAATAATATGAAAGATAAGAAACAAATCAACAATCCTCTTAAACATTATAGCGGTTTCAGTTCTATTGTAGTTGCTAGTATATGGATAATATTTGGTTTAAAATGTTTGTTATGGGATGTTATAATAAAACAAACATTGATGGATTGACACCACAATTAAAAGACCATCTTTTAAAGTTCTCACAAGCTCTCTGTACTTCTTGAACTTATTGTTTTAATTACATAAATAGACCAATTACACATGAAACCTTAACTTTTAGGAAAAAAAAAAGGACAGATACATAGATTTTTTTTGGTTGAAAGCAGGTAATGGAAGGTTATAGAACTGTGGAGACATCAGTTAGCCATTTGTCTTGTTCAGTATTTTAACCATTTCACTAAACATTTGTTTTCAGTATACAGAATGATATCTCTGGGGGAACAATAGACAAAATATTTTTTGGCATATGTGTACTAAAAGGATCTTGGAGAAAATCTCCAATTTCAAAGTTAATGTTTAGGGCACATACACCAAGATATGACAGTGATGGGAGCTCTTACCTTAGCACTTCTGGCCCATTGTGTTACAGACTTTGATACTGGCTTAAAGCAAATCTTATACTGAAAAAGAAACCTCAATACATATAGACAAAAGCAGCAAAATAAAAAACGCTGCATTTTATCAGAAGAACTTAAAATGTTTCAGCTCATATAAAAGATTACTGCACAGGTGTTTACAAATGTATTAATTATTCTTGGGAGTAACAAAGTATTTCAGAATCTAAAATCATGAGGATATCTATATAATCCATGACCAAAAGATTATGCCTGCGGTACCTTGAGCCAATAAAAAGGAAGCGGCACATGTGCAGGGAGATCGAATGATTAGCGCGGCTGAAGGATGGAAGTGGTTAAAACAAAAAAAACAAAAATGTATGTGGATCAGGAAAGAATATATATATATATATATATATATATATATATATATATATATATATATATATATAGCAATTATTTCACATATGGTGGGCTAAGAGTGATAGAAGCCCTCCACCGTACAAAGTACAGTAGTACAAATAAGGAATAGTACATTAGTGATTCTATCTGAATGTCTAAAAATAAGTTGATAAAAACTTATTTCCTGCTCAAATTTCTCAGAAATACAGTATTGGCACTGCAGTCTGGGAAAACTGGGCGGGACATGCAAATGAGGCCACATAATGCACCATCACTCTGTCAATCCAAACCATTTTAAACATGGCTCCTTTAAAGCATATGCTTACTGTATATCACAGTTTTAGACATAGCAACGGATGGATTTTTCACAAACCAGGTCACTTAACCACATACAGTACTGTTTCACGGTTACTGCCGATCCTCAGTATGGTGTGAGTGCCTGGTTTGTGTGTTGATTGTTATTGAGAGTAGATCTATACAGTAATATATATATATATATATATATATATATATATATATATATATATATATATATATATATATATATATATATATCTATATATATATCTATATCTATATCTATATCTATATCTCAATAAAATGTCCAATAAAGATTTTTTTTTTTTTTTATTACAAATTAGAATCTCAACTGGACAATTTATTGCTATAAATTGAAGGAAGTATTTAGTAAAGAAATAGGCAGGCTTGTGGGTGCTTGGGTGTGTTTAGACATAATTTGCTAGAGTAAGGGTACCTCCTTACACAAATCTGTGCCACTAGCATTTAAGACATTGTCTATCAGGAAGTTATATCTGGGTCTAGTGATTGTTTGCTTAAGTTTTTATTAATCATTTTGAATGTGCAAAAGCCTAGCTTGTAATAGAAACCTTACATTTTCAGGGCAGACACATACAAGGCAAAGCATTAAGTGATTGGAGTAGTTAAAGGGACATAGAACACAACAGTTTTGTTTTCAAACACTTAAAAGACCACAGCTGAAATATTAAAGTTTTTTTTTGAATAAACAAATTAGGTATAACCTGTCTAACCTTCATTGAGAAGGAACAGGAAATACAGAGATCATACTTTAGTCTAATCTCACTGGCTGGCAGAGGGCAAGACCCCAAGAGAAGTTACTCAAGTTTTTTTGTTTTTTTTTAGCTCCGAGACCTTATAAATCCCATAAACCTTTAAAGATGCTGGGGGATTTGTTGAGCCTTGATACTACAAGCAAGAGCCTTGCATCAAATACATTATTCTGCCTACTTTCTCATTTTATAGCACTATAACAGTTGCAGCTTTACACTAACCCGCAGCATCATTAGACTCACTCGCCAAAAGAGACACACACACACACACACACCTACCTATAGAGCTAAAAAGAAAGATATTTAATTGCCCTTCCTTCTACTGGTGACTCTCTAAATACAATGCTACAATTGCTGGTTGTCAATTTATCTTAGGATTTCCCTACAAACAATGTGGTCATATTGCAGCTAAAATAAATAGAAATATGTATGAATAGATTTTAAAAAACTCTTGTTGGATGTCTAGTTGCATGGACTCCCATAAGCTAGTGACAATACATATCTAGTGATATGTATACAGGAGGATGCTTGTTCACTGGATACACTAAAGTTTTTTTTTTTTTGTCATTGTCAAAGAGGTTGACATCGGAGCTTCAAACTTAGAAAGCATCAGGACGATATATGCCACAACTTGTACAGGTTTGTTGCTTGTTCTACTATGGAAGCTCAAAAAGGGCAGAACTCTACATATTGTACAGAATGGATTTAGACAGTAAGTTTGCAAGTTTTCAATCTTGTGTCGGTGCCTTGGAAACAAGCACTATGTATGTCTGATTTTAAGTGCAAAAACAGGGCCCTCCATTCTTTGCATTATGCTCATTTTGTTCTTGCCATGTACTTAACCCCTGTATATCGCTACAGAATATGTTGGTGAGTTACAAACTCCAAAAGCTGCATCTACTTATTAAAGCTCCGAAGTGCAGGACATCCACAATGGAAAGTCTGTGAACTATTATTTAGAAGTAACCAGAGAAAATATTGTCTGGAAATATATAGCCTTTTGTGAGAAAGATGGAATGTATGTGTCTTAAAGAAGGCAAAAATCAGGTATTCTTTCTATCCGAAACAGCTCCTTCCTCAGGTGCCACAAAATCTAAAAATATGTGAATAAAAAAACACAAAGGGAAGAAGAAAGAAGAAGGGTATGAAGATGGGAAGACAAAAATATATAGAAACTATGGAGCAAACAAGAATATATTTTAAAGAAGCAATCAGTATTTTTTCCAGATAATAGTTGGAAGTAAATACATATAAATATATTATACCAGTGATTGACAAATTTACATGAAACTTTGGAGCTAACCAAACTAATTTTTAGCAAAGGAGTATTTACAATAATACCTTTAAAGTTAGGAGCCAGCAGTAAAACTCTAAAAAGGCAATCATCCATTAAAAATGTACAGTCAGAATACATTTTTCGAGCTATGAAAAAGATTGTATTTACAGGAATGCACTTGTACTAGATTTCCTGGTTCATAAAAGATCTTTCTGGCTCATGTGCCACATAAGCTTTTCAAACCATCTTCATCTTAGATGCATATATTTGTTTGTACATAACATTTCATGATTTACAGATGTGCAATACACGCAGGTGAATCAGAAAACAATTTGTTCTTCAATATCAAACCTCCTATTGCTCTCCAGTGAAAATACACATAATTTCCATGAGTGCAGAATTGTATTCTATGTAGTAAACATCTCTAGGTTTGACTGGTATTGTCACATATGGTTTGCTTGTTACTGTAAAAGTAAATAGCTGGTTGCCACAAAACAGTGAACAATTCCTTTGTTGGTAAAATACAAACTATTTTAATAAACGTATTCCATTTCAAACAGATTCCAGAAGTCTTGGAGCTGTGGTTCTAAAATGTAGCTCTTACTAATTTTTACTTTTCTAGTTATTTACAGAAAAATAAGTATCTACCAGAATTGGTTAGAATAATAAGAAAAAAGGTCAAAATATGTTTCGTCATTACATTTGTTTTAAGATCACATACCTGTAAAGGCTGTCAAAGCATTAAATATTATACTGAAACAAGAGATTTTATATGTAAAAAAAAAATAACATGACACTTTACATGCAGAGAACTTCACTTTTGAAAATTTCTCTCTTTTTCATTAAAATGTTGGTCACTGTATACACTATAGTATTCCAGCAGTGTACATATGCATATGATCTCTTAAACAACCACCTCCACTAAATACAAATAAGAATTATAAGAGACAAACAAGGTGTCAATTTATGATCTAAGGTATTCCACAAAAGAAAAAAAGAACAAAAAAACACACACTTTAATAGTATTGGATTTTCATCAGGCTTTTACTTAGACAAAGTGGACCATGGGGATAAACTAAACCAAATGTAAACTAATTCCCAAGTCATATTACCAAAAGACCAATAGTTTTTTGTTTTTTTGTTTGTTTTTGTGCCACAAAACTTGTAATTCTCCAGGGCAATACTTTCTGTGTGCTATCAATGAAACCCGAGCTGCTAAAAATGATCCCACCTTATGAGACAACTGGAGCACACTCATTGCTTTAACTTTAAAAAAGGTCAATGTGACAACAATAGGTAGAAGAAATAAAAGTAGAGAATAATAGGGCAGGGCTATAAAATGAACTGAAGAAGATAACCGAATGGGAAAGTCAAAAGATCTGTTCAAGAATATTGGGAACCTAAAAGGCACCTTTCATGCCAAAAGTGGGTGTGATAAAAGACAAAAATGGTAGGGACTTAACAGAAGAAGATCAGAAAAAGAAGAGGTGGCAGGAATACACTGAAGATCTATACAGGAAGGATCTTAACAGCAGTGATGACCTCAATAGTTTGTCCAATGAGCTGGAGCCAGACACCCTGGAGAGTGAAGTGAGATGGGCCCTAGAATGTCTTGCTGATAAGGCTGCAGGAGTTGATGGAATCCCAATTGAACTATTCAAAATTCTACAGGATGATGCTGTGAAAGTGTTACTTGCCTTATGCCAACACATTTGGAAAAGTCAACAATGGTCAAGGTCAGTCTACATCCAAAACAAGGCAGTGCCAAAGAATGCTCCAATTATTGAACAACTGCACTCATTTCACATGCCAGTAAAGTAATGCTTAACATTTAACAAGCAACTCCAACAATATATGGACCAGGAACTACCAGATGTGCAAGCCAGGTTCAGTAGACAAAGAGGCACAAGAGATCAATTTGCCAATGTCCGCTAGATAATAGATAAAGCAAGAGAGTTTAAAAAAAAAAAAAAAAAGACTTCTGCTTCATAGACTATTCTAAAGATTTCGACTGTGTGGATCACAACAAAATGTGGCATGTCCTTCAAGAGAGGGGGAGTACCAGATCATCTCATCCCCCTCCTAAAGAATCTGTATGCGATCCCAGAAGCCACAGTTAGAACAGAATATAGGACAACAGAATGGTTCAAGATCGGAAAAGCAGTGCAACAAGGTTGTATATTGTCACCTTATTTATTCAACGTATATGCAGAGTACATCATGCGTAAGGCTGGACGAATCCAAAACCAGGAATAAATATTGCTGGAAGGAATATCAAGAACTTCAGATCCGCTGATGATACTACTCTGATGGCTGAAAGTGAGGAGGAACTAAAGGACTTCTTGATGAGGGTAAAAGAATAGTGCGCAAAAGTTAGCCTGCTGCTCAACGTTAAAAAGACGAAGATCATGGCAAACGACAATCTCACTTCCTGGCAACTAGATGAGGAAGAAGTGGAAGCGGTTAGATTTTATTTTCCTTGGATGCAAGATCTCTGCAGATGGTGATTGTAGTCATGACATTACATTAAGACATTTGTTTCTGGGAAGGAAAACTATGGCAAGCTTGGACAAGCTAGTAAAATGTAAAAATATTAAACAAACTATGGTATTCCCAGTAGTAACATATGGGTGTGAGAGCTGGAGCAAAAAGAAGTCTGAGCGCTGTTGAATTAACTTCTTTTAATTGTGGTGTTGGAGAACACTGCTTAGAGTCCCTTGGACTGCAAGAAGATTCAATAAATCAATACTTCAGGAAACCAAGACAAACTGTTCAGTAGAAGGTACGATCATGAGGCTGAAGCTCAAATATTTTGGACATATCATGAGACGGCAGGATTCCCTAGAAAAGACTCGGTCGTCCCCTTCTTGTGCCTTCAATCTTTCCCAGCATCAGAGGTGGAGATGGATAGATGAGGCCACTGAAACAATGAACATGAACTTGATGGAGCTCAGAGGGACAGTGACAGAGATGCACCTGGCGTGCTGTGGTCCAGAGTCACAGCGAGTCGGACGCAACTGAACGACTGATCAACAACACAAAATGAACTAGACATGGAGAAAATGTGAATGGTGGTGTAGCTTCTAAGAAAAGGGACACGCAAACTTCAGTCTCTGCCAGGTAAAAACGTTGCACCATCAGTAGGAAAGACTTGGATTGGAAGATGCAAGAAAACAGGAAGTATTTTAGGATGTTCAGTTTCCTATATATCTACAGAGTAATTTTCATTCTATTGTGCTGTGATATCAATCAAATCTACAAAAATATGAGTATTCAGCAAGGAAAACCAATGAAATAATAGTAATCTGTCACAGCATGCTAATCTAATGTATTAGGTGGAACAGAAAAATAACGCAGAAGAAACTCAAATATCCTTTCACATCAGTACAAATGTATTCTTGTGTAATAGAAGGGGCTGTTATAAAACACTTAAAGGGAAGAAAAAAAAAGGGGGGGGGGGGGGGAGAGTTATACTTCAGTAATTGTAATTTCCTTGATATGGCTTTAACCAGCGTAACGGAATATTTATAAAAATAAATAAAAACAATTCCCCTTCTCACTAGGATATTTTTAACTATCAATTGAGGAATTTAGATTTTAGAACCATTAAGTAAATTCAAGATCAGTCAAGTCGCTGTATGTTGGTGGTGAACCCAACAGTTGATGGGGTTATAATATGTTAGCTAATTCTAATTCCGTATTAATAAAGTATAACAGGACACAATAATAAACAAGCCACACATGAAACAACATTAGAGTTAATTTCCTGGAGGATAAGATTTCCTTCCTGGTCCCAAAACATGTCATGCTTTCATGAGTCAGATTACCTAACATAACCCCAATTTTACTTCCCAAGCCCTTTATTTTTGATTAGAGAGAGACTACTCCTAAAGAAAACGGTGCCACAAAATAAGGCGTAAAAAAAAAAAACATAGCAAGAAAAAGTGTTCCAAAGCACAAAATCTTTAGGTTGCTGTAAACGCATAGTAAAGCTGCAGAAAAGAAGCTATATCCTAATGCATCCTCCATCTCGCCAATCCAACTTCACAATGCTTATTGAGCTACTTTTACTACTGTGTGTGTGTGTGGAATACATAGATACAAACTATGTACTAGTATGTGTTTATAAAGTATAGGTTTTCTGCCTTGTCAAGTAGGCACAAGCTACTAACCCTAATGATCTTTATAGAGGTACCCAAATGTAACATCGGTTTTGGTTCTAACATTCAGAGGACAGAAAAAATCATTTTAAATGATGTCATATTTTGACAGCAGGGTATAAACAAAAAAATTAATACCGGTGGGTACAACTCAAAAAAGAAATAATAATAATAATAATAATAATAATAATAATAATAATATTTTGTGAATAGTTTAAATATAGATGGAACCAGTATTAAGACATTTCTTAGTAAGGATGAAAAAAAACAAAGAAATTTAACAGGTCTATTAAAGTTTTATTCTACAGTAAATGTTAAAATGGTAGTAGGTTTGCGTAAAAAAAAAAAAAAAAAGGAGCAGTAACAAAAAACACTATTAGAAAATGGCTTTGGATTTACTTTATTATTAAAGATGAAAACAAATTATTCTTCAATGTGGAGTGCTATGCACTTAATACAACCCTTCACCTTTCCATACTATGGGAAATGATCCTGCAGAGAAAGAATGAAGGCAACCTTTGTAGTGTCTTCCTGTCTTGCAACATACAGACAGGGAATAAGGTGGTTCTCGTTCACAAAGCCCCTACATTAGCTTGGACAGGGCAAATTACTAGAAGTAACGAATAAACCTGCCATGTAAGATTACAACTCCGTGCAATAAAAATAAGATTCATAGAAAGCAAATATTATCAGAATAAAAGAGTTGGTAAATTATATGACTCCCATAAACTCCTTGGATAACTGTAAACTTTTTTAGTATTTTTTTTTTTCTGCTGCTAGTTTGTAAAATTTGAAATAAAAATAAACTGTAGTTTAGATAAAAGCCATTAGATTTGTTACTGTTATTTGTCATTTTTCTAGACGTTTTTTCTGTCCCTCCTGGGATTAGTCTGCTATCTTCATTAAACTGAATGCATCTAAATTTTTAAAGGGACTCTGTTGCCCCCAAATCATTGTTTTTAGGTAACACACACACACATATATACATACATATATATATATATATACATATATATATATATATATATATATATATATATATATATATATATATATATATATATATATATATATATATATATATATATATATACACACACAATAATCCAAAAAAGTGAAACTGCAGTTATATAATAAAAAAACAAAAAATCAGTTGTCTCTAATCTCTAAAACCTATAAAAATGTGGCTATCAGTACATAAGACTACAAACACAACTGAAACGGTGTGCAATTATAACATCAAGATATCTTGCAAGCTATTATGAAACTGTGACTGTATGTATATACAGTTTAATAAACACAAGAGGTGTGCATACAATCATTTCAGTGCAAGAAGAGATTACCTACAATTTATATCAACAGGAAAAAGAAAAGAGAAAAAAAAATTATACATAACATTTGCTAAAACAATGCAGCCAACTATGACTATTGTAATAATTTACATTTTAAAATGGCAAAAACCTTATGAGTACAAAGATATAAATTTAAATGTGATCACCAAAAATCATTCACTATACAAATACTGAACAGGCTAATTATAAAAGTGTCAACAACCACAAGAATTCAAGACTACACCAAATCAATAAAAAAGTACAAAATACCAATCTTTGTTGGAGGAATTGTGGTGAGGAAGGGTCATTCCTACATATATGGTGGGAATGCCCTTTAATCCAACATTTTTGGAGAATACTTTCTTCCAAGTTAACGGAGATCACTAAAGAAAAAACAACATTTACCCCTGAGATCTCCCTACTACATATGTTTCCTGATAAAAACATTCTAACATCACCATTTAATTTGATTCAAACACTGATAATAGCCAAAGCACAGATAGGAAGTAATTGGAAACAAAAGTGTTCCAACCTGGATGGAAATAACTAATAGATTGGAGAATAAATTAGTTAATGGAAACAGAAATTAGTGACTTGGGTATTAGAATAAACAAGAAATTAAAGGTGGAAAATTTGGGTAGAGTATAGGTCCGAAATTTATAAAGACTAAAAACTCTGTGTTAGAAAAAACGTTTCCTCCATAATAAAAAACGGAGAGATTTGTCTTGCCTTCCACCTCGCCGAAGAATTAGGCTAGGTTTAAAATTAAGAGATTAATTAAAATATTGTAATCCATGTATGAATGGTAACTCAGGAGATATTTATATTGATGTTATAAAAAATGGCTCTGTGATATGATTTATAATTTAATGCTTGATAAAAGATGTAATAATCAGGAACTATTAAATTGTTAATTCTTGAGTTAAGATGTGTATGGAATGGTCTCCCCGTCGGCAACTTAGATCTAGCAAAACGGGGAGAAGTTATGTAATGTAATTTGTGTTGTGGTTGTTTTGTAATGTATGCTATGGTTTTAATAATGGTATTGTTACGAAAAACTGAATAAACTATAAAAAAAAAAAAAAAAAAAAAATCAGGGACAAATGGTTCCAGAATTATACTTCTCACATATGTTTGCTATTATTCTATATCAGGACTTGAATAATTGTTATTTTGGCTCCTAAATGTTTAATTATTTACATATTTCTCTATACAACCCATAACCTGGTTCTTAAAAAAATAATTTTGCTAGAACCTATGTTTCAGAAATTTGTCAATGTTCTACCAATATCTATATACCCTTACATGCACCTATTCCAGTCAAACCTGTACTAGGTTTCTGAAGAGAAATAAATACAAAACGCTTCCATGTGAAAAAAAACTAAAAATCAGCTATGGGACCCTTATTCATTTTCCAAAGCATTGGTCAGACACTTGATAGTTCAAAAAGTGATTTACCACAAATTTTCAATAGAATCTTATTTCTAAAAGATACATTTCTTACAGCAAACAAAATTAATTTAGCATTTTCAACGGGTTGGTCATGTTTGCCAATCAATTTAAGCACAATATAATCCTATTTATTTTATAAATGTAAGTAATTATTACCAACAACAGTAATAAAAATTGTAAGGTTATTCTCTGGGGGTCAGGCTCCTTGTTTGCCATCACAAGTTAAATAATATTGAGAATAATGTATGCTTGAAGAACCAAGGGAGTAATTGACCCAATCACATAATTTTTTTAATCTTATTTGGAGCTTAGGAGCCACTCAATGGCATATGTTTATAGTTGTAAGCAGAATTACATATAAAAAAAAAACATTTTAGAATCAGTGGCTCGCTGGCTTCTCACACTATGCCTTTACAATAGATAGCTTTAAAATTAGCTTCTGCATTAACATGCATTTAATATAATTACATCCTCTAATTATTAGATGAGGTTGTGCTTCAACAAAACATTAGGATTATAATAAACTAGCGAATTGCCCGTCAAAAAATGACGGCAATGAAATTGTAAGGTAGCTAATGCTGTTTAGTGTGTAATAATGAAATATATAATACATTAATAAATGAATATACTTTACCTATTTTAAAGCATTGTGTGGAAGAGCTGTGAATGTGTTTTGATGTTGCTGCAGCATTAGTGGTGTGGATCTGCTGTGTAAGCGTGCTGAATGTGTGCAGTGTAACACTGTGCGTGCGCGAGCCCAAACCGTTGTCGTGTACTTCCGCATTGGCGTAAAATGGCGAGTAATGTGTGGTATACGTTCGTATCGGAATATCCGTAGGTGTTTTGTGGTGTTTTGCGAGTTTCTTGTGGTGTTTTGCGAGTTTAGAGTGCTGTAGCCTCGTTTTCGTTTTGTTCGGCGGCCATTTTTTCTCTCGCTTCGATTTTTTTTTAGTCTCTAAACTGTTTTATTTCGAGTAAAATCGAGGTGTAAGTTGTATTTTTGAGGTCCTGGGTGCTCCCTCTTGGTGTAGGTAAGTTTTTTATGTATGTGCTGTGTGTATGTATTGTGTTTTACATTTTGTAATGTTCGCGAGTTGCGTCCGAGTGTTGCGAGTCCGTAATGTGTGTGAACGTGTGTCGTATGTTGTTTGCGAGTGTCGTAATGTGTGTGTCGTACTGTTTGTGTTGCGACGTGAAGTTTGCGAGGGTCGCAGTTGCTGGCAAGGAGCGCCTTTGGCGCTCCATGCCAGCAACTGCGGCCCTCGCTTTGCGAGGTCCTCAGGTGCTGGCATGGAGCGCCTACGGCGCTCCATGCCAGCAACTGAGGCCCTCGCTTCGCGAGGGTCCTCAGTTGCTGGCATGGAGCGCCTTCGCGAGGGCACTGCCCGAGGGTCTCAGTTGCTGGCAAGGAGCGCCTTCGGCGCTCCTTGCAGCAACTGAGACCCTCGGGCAGTGCCCTCGCTTTGCGAGGGCCTCGGACTCGCTACGTGAGCCCGCAGCGTTAGCAACAACTCGTACGCTCACAACTATATATGTGATGAATATATTACAGTGTTCAGTTTAATACTCAATATGCAGGTCTGAGCTTCTAATAAAAAAGTCCCAAAAGAAAACACTTTAAAATGTGTTGGAAAATGTATTTTGAAACTTAGAAATAACAACATCCTTACCCGCAAAATATTTCTAAAATTGTTATTTTTTTCAGCATACAGCTTACCTCATTGTAACTTTTGGTTTTATTCTATTACAGCTTGGTCTATTTCTTTTAAGACATGGTACTCCAATGCTTAAGACTTTATCTCTGCAACAAATGCCTCAATGTGACTTATGTTTAGGGTTGCTGCAATAGAATACTTTATAACACTGCACTTCCACCTGAAACCTATACTCAAAACAGATAAATATGGAATGAGATTACCAACATTTAAACTTGCTAGAGAGCAGTAACACGCTAGCTTTTGTTATAGACTGCAACGGAAAAAAACACCACATTCCTTTATTTAGAAAGGGAAACTAAACCATTTGGCACACAATTAAACACGTTCTAAACATTACAAGTAAAACCTGCTTAAAAGGGATATCTAAAACATATTTTCATGGTTAGATCTGAAAAAGTATTTAAGTATGTATCACTGCATTTTATTTTTTTCAAAGCAAACTCTCAAAACAGATAGAAATCAATTGAAATGATTAAGTGATCTGGGGACTTTCCCATAACAATGAGCAGTAAATTATATGTATACAGATGGTCCCCGTATTATTGATGAGAAACGTTCCTGAGAATGTCTTTAACCCGGATTTGTATGCAACTTGGATCCCTGAATAACAACAACACTATAATAGCTCATATATGGAAATACAGATAAGACTATAATAATGCTCTACTGTAATAATTTACAGAAACCTGGAGGCTGCCTGTCCTTGTCTGCCTATGAAACCCACAAACATACATATGCTCTGTGCATTTCCTGTTAGTTACAATGAAGTTTAAACAAGGTTTACTTAACCGTTTCCTGCAAAATGCAACTTTGGTAATGCTTTAAGCATGCTCTTTAAAAATGCATAAAAAAAAAAAAAGAATATGTAAACTTATTTCCACCTAACAGAAAGTGCAGAGCACTGACTGACAAGAATCAGTTTCCTGGGAGCCCTTCATTTGACAAACGAAACAAAACCTAGATTACACTTCTTTCTGATACAACAAAAAGTTACTTTCATGTCCCTAGCAAACATTTTACACTCAGAATACAAAACTCTACAGGTATTCCAAGAAGAAAAAAAAAGTGTCAGAATATAATTTCTTTAGAAAACTGTTAATACATTTAACCCAATGTGATCTAGGGCACAGTTTCTTCCAATGCATATCCACGTTAATATCCCCTGCTGTAGTAACCAGCAGCCACAGGATTAAGCATCATTAGAACTCAATCAAGACGTTTGCCCTGGGAAATGAGGTGACGGCAAAAAGCAGCCAATCAGAGCAGCGGATCCAACTGGGGAGGCGGGACTAATATTGGCGCTTGTGACAACAAGGAAGAGCCAGAGCCAATGGCTGCTCAGGGGGAGGGGCCGCACTTTCATTCAGGAAATCCATCTGGGTGCAGTTACTATCACACTACGAATATAACAGACACGAGGGATTGTATCTGTACAGCACAATATCATTTCTATGGATCTGATGCAATATAATAATATACAATCCCTGTATATATTAACTCCCAATCCTACCCATGCACCCAGTTTCACTTTGCAGCATGCATCACCCACTAAGTGCAAGTTGACAGTTACAAAGGCATGCGGAAATACAAGTCTCATGGATATGAAAGTGCATGACACGTTACATTTCACCTAAAGACTTAAACAGTAGTAACGTCATAAACAGTACTAATATATATATATATATATATATATATATATATATATATATACATACACACACACACACATACATACATACACATATACACACACATATAAAATGTTTAGAAAAAAAATACTATATTAGGATAAATTCATAAGAAAGTACACTAGATCAATGCAAAAATATACCAGATCGATATGACTTCATAAGAAATTACAATTTAGCAACATGAAAAAAATGCAAGCTCAACTTCAGAAAGGTGCAATGCAACATCAGCAAGCACTATATCAATGTAATTATATATAAACAAATAGAATATACTCTAGCTCACTAGCAAAGTGCTAGATCAATGTAAGATCTTAAGAAAATGCAAGTGCAATTTAACATCACGAACAATATTGGATCAACTTAAGAAAATGGGCATTGCAAAACAAGACACTAGATGGATGCAATTATATAAGAAAATAGAATATACTCTCCAAAGGCTTCTTAAGAAAATGGTACAGTATATTATCATTAGAATATTTCCAGATCAATGTAACACCCTAAGAAAATACAAGAGCAATTTCAATAGTCAGGTTTAGCATTAAAGCCAATATTTGTTTACAAAATGCAAATTGGACCAAACCATAACATCCTTAAAACAGTTTATGATAATTTGCAGAACATAATACACAATTAAACAATGTTGCCAGTTTGGAGAATCCAATATTACTTCATGCAACAGTAGCCGTTTGCAATAAATGCAGTATTGTATAATTTTATTGCATGTGTCAAAATAGATTGGTCAATGTATGTACATGCAAAATAAATACACTTCCACATATAAGTATCCTGAAATAAATGTACAATTGCATTAATAAAAATGATAATGTGAAAGGTCTAGTGTATGATCACTACATGCAACAACAACACAAGCCGGCTAGGAGCTGCAGAAACAGCGCTACGCTTCACTATCCTGAGTTCCTATTCACAAAGCTGTTTACGTCTACTCCAGTTTCATTAACACATTTTGACGTAGAGCATATACGCAACAACATGGCGGCTCCCGCCAACTACGCCTGCGGGAACCCTACGCTGACGTAGAGAAGCAGCAGAACAGCGACCCCTACGTCTGCCTTTATGCGTAACACTGGTTCCAGAATACCAATCTCTTATTTACAATGGAGGGAGGAGGGGGGCCCTGAGCGGAAAAAAACAGAGCGTGATAACAAAAGATTACATACCGATTCCTCCTCCTTCTCCATCCCCGTCGGCATCTGCGGCACGGCCCGGTTAATAGAGACGCAGTCATTGAGGTCGGGCATGTCTTTGCCGCGGTAAATGGGCAGCGGTTTGGCGGCGTCTAGCGCCCGCGCTCGGAACGAGAGTTTACTCATTGTCGCCTCTCACAAAAACACCCGACAGACGGGGGAGGGGGCAAGGAATAAAAAAACACTTAAAATTCTCAGTCAGAAGCACTCCCCGAAGCCGCTCGAATTCGTCCCCTGTCGACTCATGGGGACCCCGGGACACGGTGAGGGGCGGAAAGTGGCGGCGCGGGCGGCGTCTTGTCGTGCCTAGATCCGGGTTTTGTTGGCTCGATCCGCTCCCTGCGCCATGGCAAACATGGCGGACATTACCAAGGCGGTGAGCGATCCCAGCAGCCCCCGCGAGCGTCGGCACAGGGGGGGTGCGCGCGCAGCAGGAGACTCGGGAGCGCGCACAGCGCTGCCATGTGCACAGTGCAGGCCTGGGAGGGAGGGAAAGCAGGAACTGGGGGTAATGTGGGGATTGGGAGCAAATCACCTCACAAAAATATGTCCTATGCTCATAAATGTAAAAACACACCTTTATTGTGTTCTAAATAATGCAAAGCACCTCAAAAATATTATCTATTCTCATAAATATAGAAATATACCGTTATTGTGGTCTAAATACAAATCACCTCACAAGAATATATTTTATAAACACAAATATGAAAATAATACCTTTATTATGGTCCAAATAATGCAAAGCACGTCACAAAAATATATTCCATACACATCAATATACAAATTATTTGAGCACAATTCACAAATCACGATCCAAAAAAAATAAATATTTTCATATATATATATATATATATATATATATATATATATATGTATATATATGTGTGTATATGTAAACCTTTATTATTTGGGTTTGTGGAACCAAATCATTGTACATCTACCGCTCATTGCTAATTTTAGCACATTAAATATATAACCATAAGTATACATTTTATTAGGGTTAGAGGGTTAGACTAATGCAAATCACGTTACAATCTATGTCATATAATCCATAATCATATATAGGAGGGATTGTATTAGATCACAGGAAACTGCTGAAATTATGAAGGAACTGGAAATCGCATCTAAATATATATTTAGTGAATATGTAAAAGCATGCATTTTTCATTTCATTTTGTTAAAAATAAAATCAGACACTGCTAAAGAATTAGAGAGAATTGGGGCAAAACAATGCAAATCACATTTAAATAATATAAGCCATATAGCTATCCAGTAATCTATACACACACATATATATATATATATATATATATATATATATATATATATATATATATATATGTACATATTCATAATAAAGCTTCTCGCTTTATTATGGATACGTTTGTCCAATAAAAAGGGTATCACTGTTCACTGCAATACTTTGATTATTCAACTATATATATAATTGCAGATATAAAACAGAAGCAAAGGCCATGCAACTGCAAATATTTTTTTTATATATTTTTATTATTGCAAAGAGAAATGCAAAAATACAACAACAGTGTTTTATATATATATTTATTTATTTATTTACATTTCAATAACTGGAAAATGACTACATAAGAATCTTTTGTAAAACAGAACTTTATATTTATATTACTTTTTCGGTATTTCATTTTCTCCTTGTTTCTTTTTTCCACATTTTCTTAACTCCTAAAAAAACAAATCTAACAATATAAGCATTTTATATAACAGTGAGTAATATATTACTCACAATCATAGTTTATTCCTTTTTTCCTTCCTTTTTGTGTTTATAACCAAACTTGCAGATTAATACATTTTTATGAATATGCAAGAGTTAACCAACTCTCTAGTTCGAATCTGAGTATTTCTAAGATAATAAAATAATAAAAATGGAACAGAGAAGAGCAATCACTGTCCTCTTTCAATTATGAGTCGGATTGTATTCCAAAATTCCATACAGAGGCGGATCACCCAATTAGCAAATAGTAAAAAGGGTAATAACATAAGACAAGATTTTTATAAACAGTGGCATAGTCATCTTTAAAACAATTTTAATTATGAGACATATAATTAACTCAACTTTCTCTAAACTTTTCTCTTTTTATCTTCTGCAGATATTATGGGAGTACTGCCGATTATAATTGGAGGATTTGTTTATAAAATAATGAAAATCATATAAAGCAGTGGTGGACAAAAACATCCAACACTTAGAAGCCACTATGGTTTTATAGCAACTTGGAAGGAAGCCCTTCATAGAGGTACATTATACTCAGGAAAATATTTAAGTGCTAGAATATACAAATTTTAGTAGCCTAAACTGCTGGGATGATTGTAACCCTGTAATTCGCTTTATCCTTTCAACTTGGATTTGCAAAAACATTTTTTATATAAAATGCTTAAAAAAATGCAATGTGAACATTTTTATGAAATAATATAAAATAAAAAATATGTTAAAATTTCCACATGCACTTTTTGTTGCTTGGGGTGCTGTAAAGATTAAATCAATTGGATCATGTATTCAAAGGTATTTAAAAGCCACACTTAAAAAAAATGTGCCTTGGAGGTAAAAAGGACTGAGATTTAGATCCACTTAAAGATATTGGCGAAGTGAAAGAGCAATTTGCTAGTGGTTATTTTTCATTACATTAATTTTTTTTTGCTTAAAATATTAAGATTTCCAGATAGGCATCTCTCTTTTTGAAATCAGGAACAAATATTGCATGGACTTTAAATAACATGGTGAAGTTATAAATGGATAAGGTGGAGCTCTAGTCTTATCAAGTTGGACAATACCATTTTAAATATAAAAAGTCATGCGTGTTTGTAAAGTAAAATTATATTATTAATTAATTAATATATTTTATAAAAGGTGCATTTCACTCTGGCATTGAAATATATTCACAGTACTTTGTAAATACATTTTATGGCATTCATGTTTAAATTGAAATGTTCTTTGTAAACATGGGTGGGGATTGCTTTGGCCGATACATTTTGTTTTCCCCATCAATGTGAAAAGTGCAGGGTTGACAAAAGATATTGAAATGACTTGATTAGCAAGTACTTCCACAGAGGACAGTCATTTTCTCAGAAAAACAAAAGAAACAAAACTTGTTTTGTAGTGTTCTAATTAAAGGAAGCAAATTGGATTTTTACACATTGTAGTGGACATATTGTTAAAAGAACATTGCTTAACCTAGAAAATTATTATACTAATTTTAGTGATTTTTCTGATGTGAAGGCTGGGTAGGAATTGTTACGTTTGCTGAGAAATGGAAATCAGCACCTATTAAAGGACCACTGCATAATGGAAGCAAACATGCTAAGCATAACAAAGGGCAAAATTAAGCAGGAACAAAAGTCTGACAGATTGCTTTAAGTTAGAAAAAAAAACAATGCCTTTGCAGCACCCTGGAGGGATTCATGATACATTGGTGGAAGATGTGTGTGTTAGAGTGTTGTTTACATTTTGGAGAGCTGTGGTTGCATTGAATGATGCAAGGGGGTTGCTTCTCAGACAGTAAGGGGGAAGGAGTGTGCTGACAATTTCAGTCTTATCCTATTATCAAACAAAGACACTGGGATTCTGCCTGTTCCAGTCTACCCCATCCCTCCCTCCACTGGTAACTTCAAACACCACCCCATTATCCAGCTCTAAGGATGTGATGTAACAAACACAAAATGAATTCCTGTACTTATAAAGAGAGTCTTCAAAAATTCTGATCTTACCAAAAAAAAAATGATGTCAATGGATGCATAGCTCTTAAAATTGTTAGTTTGGTGCATACCTGACAAATAAGTGACTTTTTTCTTGAACTGGAGTTGTATTTTAAATTAACACTATACTGCCCTAACAACATGATCTACATTAATTAATTAGGCATTTAACTAGGCATCGATCATTAACAAAATACATATTCAATTATTTAAAAAGGCAGTTTTCAATATTAAAATTTCTATCAAAGTTCAGACTGTTGCTGGAATGAACCCACTATGGGTAGGGAAGGTGGCTCTGTGTAGCAGGTTGCTGCTACATTTTCAGACATAATGTGTACCACAAACACAGTGATCCCTATAGGCTGGAGACTTGTAGTGTTAGAGGTTTTCTTTGCTTGTGGAAACAGCCTATCAATCATTCTTTATTCTCATCATATCGTATTGTTAGACTTGTATCTTCTTGGCCAACACCCCAAATCACCTAATCAAGGTAGAGGCACATAGTTAGGTGAAAATTGATAGTCTATTCTTTGAAAATGTATTTTATTTTTAATTATTTTAATATGAATTATTAATAATGCATAAATAAAATAATTAGCTTATCTTGATAGGGCATTACTGTGGTTCTTTATATCACACATTGGAAAGTGTTCAGGTGCAAATACATTTACCAGACAATAAGAAACAACAGGCCTGTCCAGCCTGCACGTTGCATCTGCTTCTACCTGCTTTATTAAATCCTCAGTATGGTCCTTTTTCCAGTCATAAGTTAAAGGACTACTGCAGTTCAAGAAAAAAAAGACACTTTTTTTTGTTAAGAACATACCAAACTAAAAGCTTAGTAGATGTGTAAGCCATGGACAGAAATCATTTTTTTTTTTGCGAAAATCCCAAATTTGCAGACTCTGTTAATGATTACATGAATCTATTTTGTGTTTGTTACATTACTTCTTTAGCGCTGAATCATGATGGTGTGTGTTTTAGCTATCAGCGAAGAGAGGCGTTGGGAATGAGACCTTGTTAAAATAATTTGATCTTACATTACAACTGACATTACAAACATTCACTCTCATTGACCTAGAAGCAGATGCCTTGCTTCAGGAAATGCAACCATGTCTCTCCAGAAATATAAACTCCCTCACACACACACACAACTTCCTCCTATGTATCATGGATTCGCCCAGTGCCAAGCATGGGCATAACAAAAAAAAAATTCTAATTCAAAACTATCTGTATGTCTTTTTTTCTTCTTAATTATGCTTGTTTGGTGGTCTTTTTTTTTACTGTGCTTGTCCCAACCTTTTATGTAGATTGCATTTATTTGGACATGTCATTTAAATTTATTTTACATAAAGACAGTCAATACAAATACCCAAAGTAGTATGTGCTCCCATTAAACTTAAATCTCCCACCTTCCCTTCTGAACCTTAAGTTCGTCAATATAATTGAAAATGTCTATCATATAAATATCAAATAAAGAAGAGATGGTCTTTTCCATTCTGTTACCTTCTTCTATCTTTTTACATCATTATAGAATGTCTCCTTGTCTCTTCTTGCTATCCTCTAGAGTTGTGCATTCAGTTGGACGAATCTTTTCCTGTTTCCACTACCTTTCACTTTCCTTTGTTCCTGGGCTACTTTCAAAGCCTCATCAGTCAGCCTTCTTAAAGGTATATGCAAGTGAGCTGGATTATGAATGTATCTGATAGAGGAGAATTAATAGTGTATGAAAATAAATTGTTTGCATGAACAAATACCAGAATAAACATTTAAACAGTTACCATAAAGTTTCCTGTTTTGTTTGCATTTACAAACTGTTTCCTATCAATGTTGACACCCCCTGAAAATCCTAGTGAAAATTAGCATACATAATACATTGTATTCTTTATCTCTGATTTTTTTTCTTTTTGGTCTGTGACTTGTACTGCATCTTTCCTTTTCTGTAATAACCAGAATAAGGTCTGTGTCTCATCATTCACTGATTGTTTTATCTACATAACATCCCAGGTGAAACTTCTCCCAGCCCCAGTGAATTGCCACTGTTAGCTCCCTCAGCCTCAGTGAATTGCCCCTGTGACCTCCCCCAGCCCCAGGGAATTGCCCCTTTGACCTCCCCTTGCCCCAGTAAATTTCCCCATCACTTCCCTCAGCCCCAATGAATTTCCCCATCACCTCCCCCAGCTCCAGACAGACACTCACACAGAGAAACATGCACAGAGACCATGGACTCAAGCTCTCTTGCAGGTCATTGCAGGACCATAAATCAAGCATAATTGCTCATTTGCCTAAAAGACAGATTAGAATAGGAATAAGACGCTGAAATGTTTGGTTTTTGAAAGTTCTGAACTTTGCAATAAGAAGCTCATGGTCTGAGTCGCAGTCAGCTCCAAGTCTTGTTTTTGCTGACTGTATAGCGGTCCTCCATCAGTCTGATTTCTATATTATCCATCTGGTGATGTCCATGTGTCCATTTTAATTAAACAGAATTTTCAAGGAGCGCGTGGGTGTATGTCTAAAGAACAACTGTGTAACAGCTCAAGCATTTTTACTTGAATGTCGATTTATGGTCCTTTAAGGACCCATACAGCTGGCTGCATACGGCATTGTTGATTGGCTACAAAGCTGAGCATGGACAGGGTACACTTTTACAAAAATGAACCCTCTCAGGAGCCTAGCTCAGTCCTGGGGGAGTAAACATCACCTGCAACAAATTTTAAATGCAAAGCTAGAAAAACATAGTGCCCGCAAATAAATGTATTTATACACTACCAATTCTCCTCTATCAGATGCATTTATAACCCAGCTCATTTGCATATACCTTTAATTTTCTTTCTTTTAGGAATATTCTTTGTTGCTGTTTCCTGGGTAATGTTGCAAACTTTAGTCCAAAATTCTTCCATGTCTAGTCCCCTAAACCTGCAAATTCACAAGGGATATTATTTATTTTGTATTTGCTTGGTCTGATCATTTTCTTTTCTTCAGTTTAGTTCTGAATTTTGCGATAAGTAATGTTATGGTCTGAGCCGCAGTCTGCTCCAAGTCTTGTTTTTGCTGACTGGATAGCGGTCCTCCATCAGTCTGATTTCTATATTGTCCATCTGGTGATGTCCATGGCCCTCATTCTATTACCGGCCGTAAATCGGCCGTAAGGCTGCGATTCCTTGCGGGGGTTCAGTTAACTCGCAATTCTATTATACGGCCCCGCAAGGATCTCCCCTTACGGCCGGCCGCATATCTTGCAACCGGCCGTAAGCTGTGAAATCTAAAAACGCAAAAATAAATTCAAGCCTGCACTGTACAGCTCTGTAAATGCTAGGGATCATATTGGGGGACATGAGGATTAAAAGTAACCCACTCTCAAGCTTGCACATCAGCCCAAACCCGAGTTCAAATTAACTGTTTATTTTCCGGCTGCGGCGTGGGCGTGTCCAAGCACTCTGGACTTTTTACATGGATATTTTACGTATATTAAAAATAAAATATTTTACGGATTTGAGTATAGGGTATTTTTGCTAACACCGAATATCACTTTATAGACTCCACAAAGTGCAGGATGGCTTTATTTGAGCTATTTTATGTGCTTAATTGGTGCTAGCGGGACCTCTTTCCTGCAAGTAAGCTGCGGCTCGCTTTTAGCCTTGCAGAGAGGGTTCCCGGAGCAATAGAATCGCAACCAGGCTTTTCTTACGGCCGATTTCCTTGCGGACGTTTTAGATCAAAGGCTTTCCTCCGGCGCGAGCGGCCGCAAGAGATAGCAAGGCACCGGCCGCAACCCTGCCTGAGTCCCCGGCCGGAGGGGAATAGAATAGCCGTAAAGCTTGCGGACGGTCCTTGCGGCCCCGCAGCGGCTGCGGCCGATAAGAGAATGAGGCCCCATGTGTATAGTCATTTTGGAGGCTGTTGAAAAAGGGAATTTGCTATAAATATCTTGACAGAATTCTACTAATCTCTGACCAGCTTCATTTTGTACTCCAAGGCCAAAGTTGCCAGTTATTTCAGGTATCTTTTGGTTCCCTACTTTTGCATTCCGATCTCCTATGATGAGAGTAACATCTGTCCATTGTGTTCTATGGATGACGTCTTGAATCTCCTTGTGGTATTGGACATCTTCAGCCTCTTCAACATCCATGGTTGGATCATAGACTTGTTATGGTTTATTTATAACGTGACAAAATATTCTGTAGACTTGGATCACTGTGATGTTAAATGGCTTGCCTTGAATTTGGATTGAAATCATTCTGTCATTTTAAGGGTTGCACTGCTTTGGCCATCCTTTAAGTGACTATGAGAGCTACCCCATTTTGTTCTGTTGGGTTCTTAACCACAGTAGAAGATCTGGTATTTTCTGATGTGAAATGTCCCAGTCCATTTGAGTTCACTAATTCCCAGGATATTGATGTCCAGTTGGCTTGGTTCATAGTTCTAACATTCCAGGTTCATATGCTGAATTGCTCTTTGCAGCAGCGGACTTTACTTATTCCTCCAGCAGACCACCCTCACTGTAGCATGCAGAAGTTTGTGTGTAGGTTCTGAAAGGACCAAACATTACAAACTCCTTGCAGTTGAATTACAGATAACATTCAAGATAAATCTGCAGTAAGGAAAACAATTATTCAACTGAAAAAGAGCATCAAATAAACAGTTTCTCTACTTGATTTTTACTGGCATGATGGTGCACATTAGTAATTCATAGGCTCTTTATCTGATTTCTTGTTCGATATTGCCTGGCATGCAGGATTTTGCTAAACTCTTTCAAAAGTATTCTCTGTTTCTCTTCATGTCTCTAGTTTCTTATTTTCTTTAACCTCTCTTGAGTTGCTCTTAGGAATGCTCTTCTCAACGCCAGTTCATACACTTCTAGAGGAGCCTTAAAGGAACATGGAATGCTATTTATTCTATCATGTATTTAAAAGAACATGTTTTAAACATTATAAACGTTTATTTGTCCATGAACCTTCCTTAAACATATTGCAAACTAACAGGAAATGCCACATCTTATTGGCCGATACTTATTACTCATACATCTATGTTGCTGCTCATTGGCTTACAGGGACAAACCTCAAATACAGTTATACATTCAAAGCAGTTTATTCTGCTCAAGGAGCTTCATTTATGAAATGCCTTCCTACAGATGCAAAAAAAGAAAAACAAATTCCTTCAGTGGTCCTTCACTGTTTTTTTTATTGCTGATTTGCTGCTTTGTAAATGTATTGTCACAATATCACAA
Organism: Discoglossus pictus; assembly: GCA_027410445.1. NCBI lineage: Eukaryota > Metazoa > Chordata > Amphibia > Anura > Alytidae > Discoglossus > Discoglossus pictus. The sequence goes on along the minus strand of CM050173.1, from coordinate 49,769,304 downwards.
ATGAAAAAATCTACTTTATGTAATATTAAAATACATATATGTAATACATATATGTGACCGTCAGTTGTTGAATTATAAAGTTATTTTTGGAGAAAATATGTTATGCAAATTATGTAAGTTGTTACTATCTTTTAATCCAGACTAAAATGAGTCATTTTCCCATAAGATTTCAAAAAGTTCCTTTGTCACACTTCAGTCCTGATTATTCCAAGCAATGGATTTCCATAATAATTTTGCACAAGGTGATATCTCCCAAACACCATTGCATAAAAATTGGTAGCGACTTAGGACTTTCCATTCATAACACATTTTTTTTTTTGTGATTTCTAAAGCATTTTGCCCATTATCCTATTTAATTATTCAAAAAAAACTATATCGAAAAAACTTAACCACAATTATTAAAGGTTATTTAAAGGTTCCATGTATTTATTTTGTGACTGATTGACAATAAAATAATGTAGCTTTTAAATCTGACATTTGAACTTTACATGGTCAAGCAGAGTTGCCTTTCTGATCTCCTTTTTAAATGTCTATGGATGGGAAAGGATCTGCCCAATAGGGTGTTCAAGAGTTTTTACTAGGCCAGTCTTGGTTGTATGCAGTAACCACAATAGGGAAAGAGGTGGATAAAGACACCTGTCATCTGGTCGTTGGAGGAGTGAAACATATTTGCTGAATTCTGAAACACTAAAATGTAAGCTTTCAAAGCTACATTAAAACATTTTTCATCAAATACTCAAACAAATTTAAACATATTGTATGAGCAATACCGTGGTCATTTAATGCAAATTAGCTGCAATAAGTCTTTATAATAAATGAGTATCTCTTTTTGAGTTTGATACTAAATATGCCATGGTGGATAAAAAGTTGATTGAAAACCCCTCCAGTAAAGAAAGATAAAACATTTTGAAAAATAATTGTATGTTTCAGGCAGGTCAGGAGACTAATTTTTCCACATAACGGTTTTCACTGCTGCTAAGAATTCTGGGCAATGATATGTAAGAGAGGCTAAAAATATACCACCATTTGTCTCTGGTCCACTTAATACAGGGTTCGTTTAAGAATTCATAGAAAAGATACACCTTTAAACTAGGGAGAAAGATCCAAGGGATTACCATTTGTCAATCACAATCTGACATGCTCATCAATTGCACAAGTACCATGTCAGTGACCTTTTGGCACATGGGTTCACAGTCTTTTCCACAGAATGTCCCAAATGTCTGGAATCTAATATTCCTGAAGTTCACAAATTGTGGTCAGATTATGCTGCAGAATACTGGAAAGGTAAACAGATATAGTCTAACCAGGAAGTATCCTTATATAAAACTTAACTTTTATTTGTTAATTGTCAATAAAAAAATCAATATTTACAATCACAGTGAATAAAAAAAAAAACTTTTTTTCTTAACCTTCAGAGGTTAGTCTTACATTAGGGTGCAGTACTAGAAACCACTCACAGACAGCTGTCTCGCCCTTATATGTGGCTCATTATTGTGAGGATGGTTCTGGGAGTTGTGGAATGAGGCTGGAGAGAGTACTCTGACCACACACTAACAGCCCTATTAAATTCCGTAGCCCGTAACGTAGCCCGCAAGACTTACGGCTATTAAATTGGCCCCGGTAAGCAACCCGCCAACAACTTGCGGGGTAAGGGCGAGAAAAGGGTACAGGACTTGGAAATTTGAACTGCGCGCCCACAAATCCTTTGATCTGTCAAGCCCGTAACTGTTACGTTAGAAAATCACTATTAAATTGCCACAAATCCACTAGCGTTCAAGTCCGTAACCCGCAAATGTAGCCCAAAAGCCTACGGGTACTAGGGAGGACCCGTAAGGGGGTTAAAGTCCTATACTTAGCACTGTATATGCAAATATACACACACTACTGAACTTAAAATTAAAGTGAAATTGATGTTATGTATTAAAATTAAAAGCACAACATTCTTAAGCTCACAAATCTGCAATGTAGGAGATACCTTTTTTAATGTTTAATTTCTGTTATATCGATCCAAGCAATCAATGTGTTAATACATATAATGGAACTCGCATGGGCTTGAATATCATATTTACAGATAGTAACTCATAATTGAAACCCGTAAGGGTTTGAAATCTAACCTCCATTTTTCAGTGACTTAATGATGACGATCCCTTTTACCATTGGCTCCATCTAAACCGTTATACGGGTTTGACTAATTGATCATGTTCACGGCCGCACATCCAACGTGCGACAAATGGTTTACGGGTTTGCGTCTCTGGCCTGTAACTTGATTTAATGTAATAGCTCTGTAACGCAGACGAATTTCAAGCCCACAGCCGTTGCGGGTCACACTTTGCTGCTACTGGAATTTAATAGGGCTATTTGTATGTTATGGTGGGTAGAAAGTTGATTGAAAAACCTTACAGTTTTTACAAAACAGAAAAAAAGGACAATTCTCAGTATAGTTCCATATTAATGTTACTACAGATACCATGCAAATACACAAGAGTGATCAGGTACGAGTGTATGCATGCTGAGGGTTTTGTGCGCCTTTGGTTTCCTGTTTCTGTGAGGAGGCACAACACTGATTAGTATAGCAGATAAGGAAAGTAGGGGCTTTGCAGATATTGACAGATTGTACATTCCAAAGGCGGATATCGGGTGAGAACTTTAGAACCTAAGTGAACTTCAGATAAAAATATGGCAGAGCAGGATTTTTATCTGCAAAAGGGTATTAATAAATTAAACCTGGGTCAAAGAAGAGTGACTAAAATAGTCCATGGACTAAAAGTTATAAGCAAAGACTTCATCATCTTAATATATAAAGTTTATTGTTTGCTTCGCTTAGTCGTGTCCGACTCTCATTGACCTCATTGACACATCATGCCGATCCACTTGGTATTCATGACAGAAATACTGGAGTGGGTTGCCAGCTCCTTCTCCAGTGGGCTACAGCATACACCTCCTGGTATTCCATCCAAGTACTGACCAGTAATATGACCCCTGGACTACCAGGGAACCCTGTACAGAGTGCGTTAAGCCAATTAGTACATTTGCATGCACATTTGCACATCTAAAAACAAACCAGAAAACCTGTTTCCAAAATAGTCTACAATATGTTACATTCTTTATTAGCTGTTATACTATTTTATGTAATTTTTTAATATAATACCTTTAGCCAAGTCATTTTTAATAGTTTTTATATGTGGGGCAATATAGTTCAGACAGAACGGACCAGAGCCAAGTTCAAGATCATGGGTGCAATAGCTCAAGCAAAAAGAATAGATGTTGGATGGGAAAGGTCTATCTTGTATCAGGGTGAGGCAGGAGAAGAAGATTATTTTACAGGGAGGTGTGAAATGTGTGCAGGGTTGGAGATTGTCTAGTGTTAGTGTGAATGGGAGATAACAAGATAACAGTTTCCTGTTTTGGTCTATTGTTTGTTAATTATCATCCTGCTTTGGATTGGGATGTATGAGATGCTTCACCCACAAGCTTATAGATCTATATTTGAAATTATTATTTTTAGAAATCTATTTGCTTATTAATGAATATTTATGCACTTACTTGCTGCCTATACATTTAATATTTATAGGGCCACTGTCATGAGTTTTTCTTATATGCTTTTAACATAATTAAAGGGACATGAAAGGTTTCTGGATTTCACTAGGAATATAATATACCTGTGTATTTATTTACTTTTATTAAGACGTGCTTACAAGCTCTGTTTTTCTGCCTAAAGGTAAAAAAAAAATACAAACTATACCTGTTTGGGTCTGTCCTCTGTAGCTCATGAATGTGCAGTGTAAAGTTCAGTTAGTCAATCAGTGACCTCTCTCAAGGAGCATGTTGCCACTGATAAGATGCTGCACAGATGCAATCTTCATGAGCTGCAGAGGGGGAGAACCCATTTAGGAAGTATTTGTAAGATTTAGGTAAAAAATAACAGAACTTTTAAGCACTTGTTAATAAAATAAAGTACACAAAAGTAAAGAGATACAGTCTATAGGTTTAATATAAAATAGTAAAATCCAGACACCTTCATTGTTCCTTTAAACAAGATAATAGGCAAAATGTTTTTAGCCACTAAAATAAATAAACACAATATTTGTATTTTGTAAAGTTTATTTGCAATTATTCTTTACTGGAAGCAGGGCGGGATCCACCTTTTTGGAGCCCCTAGGCAGTGAAGTGGAGGAGTCCCTGCGAGTGAGTACACAAGGTATTGACAGACCCATTTTTGCATTTTCTGTGTATGTCAGTTCCTTTTCCTGTTGTAACTGTCTTGTTCTAGGTGGTTAGTCCCTAGTAGCCAGTCTATGAACTGCAGCATTTCATGTTTTTAAGCCAGGAACCATACCCTCAGAAGGAAGCACCCTTAGGTGGCTGCCTACTTGGCCAAATGGGTAATCTGGCCATGACTGGAAGCCTCCATTTTGGTTTCTTGCTTGCTACTGTCTATTATTTTCTCAGGACTACCAAATTCCCATTTGCAAATAGGTACTTCCTTTCTCAGACCCTCATTCATTTGCAATTTGGCCAGTTGAATAGGGCTCTAAATAAGCACATAACATATTTATGTTAAAGAAGTTTTTAGTTAGTAAGCATCTATCCAAAAGCAAGGTTTTCACTAACTAAAAACTTCTTTAAAAAAAATATGCTATGTACTTATTTAGAGCCCCATTCAATTGGCCAAATCGCAATTGAATGAGGGCCTCAGTAAGTTGATCTACTGAAACTAAACATGGGAGATTCCACTGCAGCACCATTACATATGGAAAGGAAGAAATTATAATAAATAATACATTATAGGTTGTATTATTTTTTTACAATCAAAAAACTTGTTGCAGATTTTCAAGTGAAGTTATTCAAAAGAGTAAGTCCTAAAAATATAACAACGTTGCCCCTTTAAGTTGAAAATAGATGCTCTTTCAGTGTCCTTTTAAAGTATAAAAAAAACAATGGTCAAATATTCATGATTTTTAATTAGTAAAAAATTATATTTGATTTATTGTAAACAAATTTGATAATCTGTGAGATAACATGCACAATTTGTTTTCCCCCCCAGAATATTTGACCTAGAGCTTGTTATATTGTTTTCATACAATGACAATGTCAGCAGCAACCTTCAAAACAGCGGCCTATTTACTGCACAGCTTTACTGGTAGAGTCTGGGCAGATGTCCTGCACTTCCTGACACAATTTGAAAAAGATGGGAGGAGCTAAAGCCACATAAGTTTTTGTTAAGTATGTACCAAACTAACAATATTAGCAGATGTGTAAGTATATGACATAAACTCATTTTCTGGGGAGACCATTCTGTGTTTGTTACATCACTTCCAGAGAGTTGATGGCGGTGTGTGTTTGTAGCTATCAGTGCAAGAAGGGGTGGGGAGTTGGGAACAGACAGTCCAGAGTCTTTGTTAGATAACAGGATAGCATTCATATTGACACCACACCCTTTTCTCCAAACTGGCCCAGAAGCATTATTCAATGACTCCTGGCATCATTCTATGCAAGCACAGCTCTCCAGGAATATAAGAGCCCCTCTCACACACAAAACTTCCACCAAATTGTATGGATTCCTCCAGGATCCTGCTGAGCCATCAACATTATTTTTTTCTAATCAAAAACAAAATAATTAATTAGTATGTTTTAATCATGCCCCAGGCATTATGAGCTTCTTATCTCTCCACCCCATTATGTTGTAGTGTCTGTAAAGTGGGAGTCACTCAGAGGGAAATGTACTCCAGTCAGGCTGCTAGTACTTGCAGAACGATAGTGCGAGTTGACTAGACAGTGTATTTGTGCACATTGCTAGTATCTCATGTTACATTACTGTCTGCTACTAATATGTGTTTTACAGACTGGTCTCAAAAGGTTTTCAAATGGTACTTAACCCTGGGTGGCCCCTGTTCTAGAGAAATTACATAATTTGGCGGGTGAAAAGATCTGAAGCTCATACAGCAGGAGGACATGGTTTAAAAAAAAAATATTTACAGTGGAACCTCTATATTCATCAATAATCGGAGACTGAATAGGATGAATAAAAAAATAAAATTTTCCGTAAGAATATAAGTTCCCAGCTCTGAATCTGATACATAAATTAACAACAATTTAACCAGAACTTTACCTTTACTCAGGAGCGAAGATGGCAGAAACTGAAGAGGAGCAAAGGAATTAGAGTCACCTTTCACTAAAACAACAGGTAACTCCAATTCTGATGATCAATGTTTTTTTTTGTCCCTTTCCTGACGATTCACTACCACTCAATTTAGCAAAGATCTTGTCCAATGTTGTTTTTTTTGTTTTTTTTTTTCATATTTTGTGACTAATATTTGATTTTTGGATAACTATAAGAGCATTTTTTGCCTCAAAATGTAACTAATATTGGATTTGACTAATATGAATAATATTAATATAGAGGTTCTGATGTATTTATTTAAATGCACAATAAAAGTTTCATTAAAGTTTGTTTTTGTGCCAAGCTATTCCCTAGAGAGCCCTTTATATGGTTATTAAATTGGTCCTTTAAACTATCAGGATTAATGAAATCAGATTACATGGCCTACTCTATATATGTAGAGTCTTCAAATATTTAGATTTATTTATAAAATGTTTTTATGATCATTACTTTACATAGCTGCTAATAATGTTAGTTTATCACATATATCTCTCACATTCCGTTCTCCTTGAAATACAGTGGAACTTTAAATGTTATTTTTATTTATAGGTACATGTAGCACTGTTGTACACAAAAGTTCAATAATATGACCTTGTGTCTTTTCATATTAATGTTTATTGCTGCGCTGTTAGTATAGAGATTATTCATCAGTATGTACACATGTGGACTGAACACTGTTATGTCATTCCATGAGTGTATGACTCATCCTACTTCTATAACAAGTAATTGTGCAGACTGAACAGATAGATCACAAAATGTAAATGTATGCAACATCTATAAATATACCCAAATGTCATGTTCTGGTATGGAAAGAAATTTTACATAAGGATGTTTGTTTTTAAAAAAGAATTTAATAGTGCTCAACATTATACCATCTAAAAAAGAAGTTGTACCACATGCTGATGGGTGACAAATAATTGTATGGATTAGGGTTGTCCAAAATGTGTGTGGGGTACAATGTGTGGTACCAACATGGGTGTAGGAGCCCAAAAAATCTGGGGGGATAATTCAACTCTAATCCCAGGACAGGAAGCTGGGGCGGATCTACACTGGGGCCCTGCTTTGTTTCTTTAAATTCTGAATGCCCCTTACATAAGAAGAAAGAAGAGAAAAAATAACTAAAATAACAATGCAATAAACAATACATCTGTATGATCTTATTATCAGGGTATTTATTTAGAAATGATTGGTGTGTATTCATTTTTGATCCACCAAAAATGTTGCTGCGGCTTGTTGAGTTGAAGGTGTATGTGAGCAACATAGTGAGATCGTTTAGGGCCAGTGTTTATCCACCAGTATTAAAGGGATATTGGAAGCATTTTTCTCCTTGTTAAGGGTTATTTGATAACGTACCACCGTGTAATTTCTTTTTTTGCAAATGATGCTCTAGGAGAAAAAAATATGATTCAAATGTGTAACTGCGACTTGTCCTTATCAGCCAATGAGCAGTAATATAGATGTCATACTTATCTGCCAATGACATCTACAGATGTATGTATGCTCTGTGCATCTCCTGGTCATTTAATTAAAGTTTAAACAGATATATCACTATATGGTTACTGTTAGGAAGTGATTCCGCATCACACTTAGTGGAATATGCAATACAGTATACATTCCTATATCATTACACAAAACAAGTAATAATTTAGGGAGACAGAATACTTAAATGTAAAGCTATTTTGTGACTTGTAGTATCAATCTATAATAAAATCATTTATAGTAGAACATTTCCAGCAATAAAACAACAGACAAAAATAAAAAATATACATAGCAGAGGAGGTGCTATTTTTTAAATTTTGATTGAACCAATCTTTATAAATATTATATCAAATTTCTCAACAGTTGATACTATAAGGGAATATTTTCCAAGAGGGCTATACAGTGTGTTTAATAAAGGGAAAATATAACAAACAAGGAGATTGCATTCACAGAGAACACATTATATGAATGATCCCTCATACGCTAGACTTCTTATCATCTCAGAATAAATGCAATCTCTTACGCTGGTTATTTTTAAATAAAGTCTGTCCCTGTTGCGGTTTAATCCATGAGCATGCTCCCCCCCCCCCCCCCCCTCCATACGTTGACTACTTCCCCAAAACACTAAAAATAAAGCCCTTCCCAAAAAACGATGACCATTCCTCTGCTCCTGCACATGATTTCTTCAGGGGTAAGCCAGCTACTGGGAGTTTACAAAGGGATGCTTCCACTTATATCCCTTTACTCTGCCCATTGACTACTACTATGGTCATAACTACTACAATTTAATGATGAAAACCACAAAAACTAAATATCCAATAGAAAGCAAAGCAGCTATCGATCTGCATGCCGAATTACAATATTTTCACCATGTACATTTAAATATAATACCATTTTGTTTTTACTGTGGGAAGACCATCAGTCATAGGAATAATGCCCATTATGCTGCTAGTCAAATAACAAAAGTTACAAAAATATTTTTGCCACACCATTACCCTTAGTAGAATGACATCAAGCTCCAAAATATAAATCATTTTATTGATAATCTCATCTGTTAGAAGGTTAAAGTAATGGAGTGAATGTAAAGCTTTCATTAAAACCCTTAGATAAATGGGACTGCAAATATATAATATATATATAAATATGTTTATTCAAACATACCTTTTCAATACCTACAATCCATAAAGATATAACATCACTATCATGGACATTGTTAACATGTCTCATCACAGGGACATCATTTACATTTATACAATTTTTCACATGATTAAATAAATGACAGCTGTTGTACTACAGTAAATACCATATCTGATGATAAATATTCTATGATGTGATGAATTAGTAAATTCAAGAGATATTACCATATGCAGAGCCATATCTACCTTTTTGGAGCCCCTAGGCAGTGAAGTGAAGGAGCCCCTGCGAGTGAGTATGCAAGGTATGCACAGACCCATTTTTGCTTTTATGTACGTGTAAGTTCAAATTCCTTTTGTAACTGTCTTGTTCTAGGTGGTTAACACCCAGCAGCCAGTCTATTAACTGCAACGTTTAATTTTTTAAAAACAGGTACCATTTATTTTAAGAAGAGGCGCCACTCACAGGGAAGCGCCCCTGGTGGCTGCCTAGTTTGCCTAATAGGTAATCCGGCCATGGCCATATGCACAAAAGCTTTACACCTACCACATTCTTTTGAACCTCTTGGTCTATTATAAAGTCAAGTTGACTTCTGAAATTGTGAAAAATGACTATAAGCTAATAAATTCTTTAATTTCGGCTCCTCTCGCAGGTTAAAAATGCCTTTGTTGCCAGAAGCTCAGACAATGTCTATTTAAGATTGTTTTAATGTCTGTGGAGATTTAAAAGATGATCTGTCCTGTAAGAACAGAGCATAGGCATGTCGTTTACTTTTTGATGAGTTATTTTCAACCAGCTACGAGAATAACCCCTCTCTCTAAAACTATGACAGAAGTCCTTAGCTTGTATTTGAAAGTAAGTATTGACGGTACAATTTGTCTTAAATTGTAAGTATACAGAATACTTTTTATTAAATTCTCTGCATGGTTTCCTAACACTTAAATTTATTACATGTCATAGTCAAGGGATCATTTATGTGATGCAATGTTTGTGTTTATTTTTTTATATATCACAGAAAAAAACATGTTTAAAATGTAAAAAAATAAAAAATGCTGCTGCTGCAAAAGAAAAATGTACCTCTGACCTTTTTACAACAGCATTTTTGGAGGTTCAAAAAAGCTCTGTTTCATTTACATTTTTATGGAACATTATAGAAAAGGGAACTAGAAAGATAGGAACCATATAAAAAATGTGTTTATCAATTAAAAAGCGCAATCCCAATTAAATTAGAAGCCCGCATCTCGCGGTATTTAGTCTGTATGTCTAAGGGCTTGCTGCGGGCTCGCACTCTGCTACAATTCTGGTACTATTCCATTATGATCTCTTACCCCATTATGATCTCCTATAACACTCTTTCTGCTTTTATATCATTGATGTAAAGGTAACTATAGTAATCCACCTTAAGTGGACAGAGCCTTTGACAGACGAGTGGGAGGGCTGTACAGCACTTCTCCCTCGGGACCTCAGTTGCGCTAGTGAAACACAGAAGGTCCAAAAATATTAAAATGTTTATTTTACATTAACTGATAAGATATAATTGAACTAATGTAGTTAAATGATAGGAACCCTTTATATATATAAATAGAAATATATATATATATATATATATATATATATATATATATATATATATATATATATATATATTTAAAACAGGTTGAGAACTTGTTGATGCACTGATTTTGCTGTATTTCATTATACTCCAACATGAATATGAATGTATGACCTAAGCAATTTCCTAGTGCTTAACACTAAATTTAAAAAAAGGGGGAAATAATTTAATAGGAAAAAAGTAGGATAATTTAGTGTTCTCCAGGATAAAGCAAGATAAGTAACTACAAAATTAAAAAGCGTCTATCCTGAAATAATGGCTGTAAGTCAAGAAAAATGAGGTGTCACTGTCCCATAATACTGTGGGATTAGAAATAAGTGACCACCTTTATTATGACAGATGAAGTGGTATAATATTTAATTTCTAGAGCTTAAAAAGAAGCATCATAATGGTATAATAATAATAAAGTGATGCTGGTATGCAAGCCTCATATGCAATAGGTATTTGCTAATCATAGGGATGCAGCAACATATATTATAGATGAAAATTTTGAGGATAGGCGCTGTTTATTTGTAAAAAAGTGCACTGATCTAAGAAAGGTTTAAAAACAACAACAAAAAGGCAGGGGGTAGAGAGTGGTACCTAGTATAAATATAAGTATGAACGCAGTATACTATAATTTAATTTGAAGTATAGAGGGGAGGCAGATATCACCATCAATCCTTAAATAGACATATGTATCACTTATAGCATTATCAAACCACTGCATAAAGTTAGGCTTTTACTGCTTAAGTGTGAGAAAAAAGGATAGGAGTATCTTAAGTCTCCCCTTTAGGACATAAAGCAATACATGTATACTTGCGTTTTTTGAAATACCACACAGGGGTATAGTTGTTCTACTGTACCTCACAAAGAGCATAGAATTAAGTGTACCATCTCCCCCCTGCTCCCGATGGTCCGTTTCACCACTTAATGGGGCTTACTTAATGGGGCTTACAACATGAACGCACAAACAAATACAAGCCAGTGGATTGTTAGTCAAGCCCTCATACCAGGGAAGAGGTGAAGAGTTTACCAACCTGTGCTAATCATAGACTCGCAGTTAAAAAGATAATATTTGATTTATGTAATGCTCAATGTGCATGTATTGAAGCTGCACTGTCTTTCTGTGAAGTTTCTAGACTGAAATAATCATATCCATATATCAGTTTAGTATAGCTTTAGTTTATAAGTGCGCTTCTACTTTTCTTTTCTTTAGTTAGTATGTTACATATTTGACAAATATGTGAGGTTTTACTAAAATACAGTGGCCATTGTATTGTTGTTGCTGCTATAATCTTGAGTGTAAACTGTATTAAAATATTCTGGCATTTCCTGTAGCTCTGTGATATCCAGCACATCTTTTTTAGATACACATATGCCCTTTCTGGCCTCTTAATTATCATAGTGGCCTGAATGCTAAAGTGTAAACAAACAAAGCTAGACTATCTGTGTAGCACTAATTACAGCAGACTGATAAGGAAGGCTTTGATGACTGAAGCAAATGGGTAGATCCACCACAGAGTACTGAGCAGCCCTGATTGCAGAAAACCTCAAATTACAGACTAGAGTTAGTGGAACAACCATTGAAATAGGATTACAGCAACGCGAACCAATCATAAACACTTCACTTTGTTCTGAAGCTCAAGTGTATATAGGAACTCAAATCATGCAAATGGGAACACAAATGGTCAGAGCAGGTATAATGTTAGTATAATCATAGTCCCTAATATGATGTTGGTGCTCCCAATATCAAAAGAGTTACTACATATTTACTTGAAAAGAATAAATAGGTTATTGTAACTGTGCACTCTTGAACTGAATCACAATTTAAAATGTTCAGTTCTTATTAATAATCCTTAAAATCGACATATTTCAAAGTGACAAGTTATTATAATCGTCACTTAAGTGACATTGAAAATAATATATATTGATAGACTGGAGACAGAGAGTTGTTATATATGGCGTTTTAAATGTTTTATGTGTTTATCTTAGACACGGTACCCACAAATTCCTCCTAACTAAATCAGTTTTGTATGCTGAAATTTTAAAGAGGAAAATGACCACTGTCATGCTCTTTAATATGGAAATATATTTTAAAGCAATTATCTGGATAATAACTGATATTACCTGGATTGTGAGTATTAATTATTATAAACATTTAAAAAATGTAACTTTTATTAAGATAAATATAACATTGAAAAAAAATGCTACGATTAGAGACCACTTAATGAGCATAAAATATAAGCTCAGATACCCTTTAATTACTGACCTTTGATAACGCTGCTTGGTGCAGGAAAAAAGTGCCATATTTGTTAAGAGCACCTCTGTGCCTTTGTTAGGCACTGCTCCCTTGGTTTAAAGATTTGTCTGTGACTTTGGTTGTGCTAGTATGTTACTTACTCAGCAATTACAGACCATTGAATACTTTATCTGTTGATATAATTTACCCAACAGTTCTTATAACCGTTTCAGGGTTCTATATGAAGAACTAAAATCTTACAGTTGTTTTTTGGAAGTTTTTTCTATTTTTATTGAGATTTACAATTTAAAAGAGAACACTTTAAAAATAGTTATTTTTTTTTTGGATACATACAAGGGCTGTTTAGTAGGCTTGAGGGACATAGGTTTCTTCTCCTCCTTTCTATTTTCTAATGGTACAAATTGCACTTGTGACTACAAAGGGTATCTATAAAGGGTAACTAAGAGCTTATATGTTCTGGTCTTTGAGTGGTCTTTAATAGCGGCATTTTTTTAAATTTCATGTTTATCTTAATAGAAGTTCCATTTTTGTATTGTTTACACACTGGAATATTGGTGTCAAACACCAGGGCTCCTATTAAATTGAGCAATTGTAAGTTACTGGAGCCCCTAATAGAGCCCGTAAACTAATTTGCTATTCATTTAGCGTCTTATCGCAAGCCCCAAATGATCTATGAGTTACAGGCTGAAAATCTCTGCAGTTGTCAAAATCGTAATTTACAGCCCAATCGAAGCCTTTAATCTTTCAAGCCCGCAAACGTTACAATCACTAAAATCGCAATTCAGTTGCTACAATTACTCAAACCACAAATGTTTTCACACCCGTAAATGGCAAATGTAGAAGAAAATTCTACGGGTTCCAGATAGGACTCGCAAGGGGGCTAAATACCTGATTGTAGCACTGCAAATGCAAAAAAATAATCTTTTAAAGACATGGAAAGCAATGGTAGATGTTAGGATTAATTGCACAACAGTCTCAAGCTTGCAATCTGCAATCAAAAATTATTTTGGTGTCATATCAATCTTGGGAATCAATGAGTTAATACATATCAGGCCACACACATGGACTGGTACAGTATCATCATTCATTTTTATTATTTTGTACATTTCCGGTTGCGAGTCTGATCGCATATCGGACTTCTAAATGCTAATTACATAGTTACATAGTAATTAAGGTTGAAAAAAGACTTTCAGTCCATCAAGTTCAACCTGTTAAGATCTCCTCTGATCTGCAATATGCAGATTAGTTATCAATTAATTAGTTGTTAAATAATTATTAATAGTATAGTATTTGAGGATGAATAAAGAGTCAGTCCATCAAGTTCAACCTTTTTAGATCTCTATTGATCTTTTTAATATGTGGACTATTTATTATTAATTGTTAATTGATCCAGAGGAAGGCAAACAGAAACAAAAAAACCCATTGAAACTTTGCCAATTGTCTCATAAGGGGAAAAAAGCAAAATTCCTTCCTGACCCCAGAAACTGGCGATCAAATTACTCCCTGGATCAATATTCCTTCGCTAGTTATCTAGGATAGCCTTGAATGCCCTCTTTATTCAAAATTATATCTAACCCCTTTTTGAAGTTGTCTATCGAATTCGCTGTCACCACCTTCTTTGGTAGAGAATTTTTACCACCCTAACTGTGAAGAACCCTTTTTTTTTGTTTAAGGTGAAATCTTTTTTCCTCTAACCTCAAAGGGTGTCCTCTTGTCAGTTGAAAATCTCTTGCTACAAAAAGTTCACTTGACAAAGCCTTATATTGACCCTGGATGTATTTATATAAGGTAATCATATCCCCTCGTAGACTCCTTTTTTCTAGCGAAAATAAGTTTAATTCGGTTAGTCTTTCTTCATAACTTAGCCCCTCCATTACCCTTTTTAGTTTTGAAGCCCTTCTCTGTACTTTTTCCAGCTCTAAAATGTCATTTTTATGAAGTGGTGCCCAAAATTGTACATATTCCAAATTAATTGATTGACATTTAACCTCCATATTTTACTGATGTCATGATGATGGTCTCATTTACTAACGGCTATTTTTAAATCGGTATTTACGGCCTTGATTGATCAGGAGTAGGAGTATTTTGAGCGCAGTAATTTGCTGTTTTGTTTATTTCTATTATACTATTTATGATTTTACACTTAATCATTGATTACACATAATTGCAATACACATAATTTAAAGAACACACATAGAGACACATAGAGCTAGGTCGCTCCCCATCCCATCCCCCACACCCCATCCCCAACAGTTATTAAATACTCATAATACACACTTTTTTCCTCACTATTACACGCACCGGGAGAATGTGGTCCTCCTTGGTGCCATAAGTGGCCGCCCCGTGATCCTTGCAGGGGGAGGGAAGTTAGGCCAGGGCCTAGGGCTCAGGCATGGAAGAAGGGCACAGTGCCAAGGGATGTGAGGTTCGTCACGCACCGTTTCGATGACATCAGGGCCAAGGGGAGGAGGATGATGGCCAAAGAGGAGAATAATGTGGCTGTGAGCTATAATGAGTAGGAGAGGGTCACCAAGGACCTTCTGAGCCAGGTGCCCGCCGCTGTAGCTTCAGGCCTGGTGGCCCAGCAGGACCCAGCCTCCATGTCCTGTGAATATTACATACACCAACATGCCACCACATGTACATCACACACACTACACATGTACACGATGACCAACAAGGACACTGACATGTCAGCTCCATGGAATTAACAAGGGATAGATGGATGCATCATTGAATCCATGAAGCTGACAAATCACTGTATTTCCTGGGCACAACAACAGTAATCAAGAGTCCATGTATGGGTGTGCCCACGGCAGCCTATGCAGTTACCGACCGCAGCCGGAATCAAGATAGCGTTAGGAGCCAAGGGCCATGGTTCGGAGGAAGAGGATGCAATATGGCTTGGGGTCACCATTAGGACCATCGTCCACACCGCCAGGATTCGAACCCACCATCCCCCTCCCCCAGTGTGCTGGACTGACCGCCACCACCACCGGGCCCAACAACACCACCGCCCGTAATGCAGCAGGCTCCAGCTGGGACACAGACTGTCCCCACTCAGACACCACTACCGCCACCTCCTCACCAAGCCACCCCCCCAGGGTGCTCCATCCCCAACATCAGACCTGGCTGCACAGGCGGAGATGCTGTCCCTCATGCGTCAGCAGTTGAAGTGTCTTCGGATGATCCAGGCCAGTATCTCCGCCAATCATGCGGAGGTCATGCACAGCCTGGCCAGGCACAATAGGGAGGAGAGGAGGCACCACCTGATGACTGAATCCTACCTGGCTGGGCTGCTCAGGATTGATGTGGTCCAGAGCGCATTCCAGGGAATCACCGCAGAGGCCATGCGACACGCTCAGGTCCCCAGGCCCACCTCCTTCACCCGGGAGGCATTCCCCGGCTACCCCCAGATTATCCAGAGACCTAGCTAATGGCTAGTAATGCTTGCAGATGGGAAACAGATGAGTTGCTATATTGTTGCAGTTACGGTATTTAACACTGTACTGAACATGCATGTTGATTATTTTTTCTTATCCTCCTCCGCCTTTTTTTAGTTGAGCACTTTTTTTTCAAATTTTAGTTTATTTTCACCACACTGTATGTGTGAAACTGGATTGGATTACACAGTCCAGATGTTTTTGCATCTGTTTCATTGAGCAGATCTAGACAAGTTGTAACTGCTATGCACATTAATGGTTTCTTCAGTTACATGAAGTGATTTCTGATGATCCTTTTTTTCATCAGATTCCAGTTGCAGTGGTGTAGTGACCACATGTGACTCTGGTAGGTGCTATGCATCATGCTTATTCTAGACTATGACATTACCCCCTTTAGGTATCTTGCTCTCCGGGGATTCACCCATATGACACCCATGATATCAATGCACAGTCTTATCAATTTCTGATTGTGCTCTTTGTATGAAATAAAGCTTTGTTATACTGTTCTCACCATATCAGTGTGTTGTCAATAGTTGGGGTTATGGGTCATCCACATACATCACATTTATGTCACATTCCTATATATGTAAACTAATGAGCTCTAGTTATTATGCAATAGATATATTCATATATACAATAACTAGCGACTTGCCCGTCAAAAATGATGGCATGTTATAGTTTGAGAAATTGTGTCTCAATGATGGGATAATATATGATGTGTCTCTTCCCCCCTCTCCCTCCCCTATGTCTCTTCCCCCCCTCACTCCCCCTTGTCTCTTCCCCCACTCCCTCCCCTGTATCTCTTCCCCCCTCCTCCCCCTCCCTCCTCTGTGTCTCTTCCCTCTCCTCTCCCCCCTGTGTCTCTTCCCCCACCTCTCCCCCCTGTGTCTCTTCCCCCTCCTCTCCCCTTCTGTGTCTCTTCCCCCTCCTCCTCTCCTGTGTCTTCCCCTCCTCCCTCTCATGTGTCTCCCCCCTCCCTCTTCTGTGTCTTCCCTCCTCTCCCTCCCCTGTGTCTCTTCCCCATCCTCTCCCCCTGTGTCTCTTCTACTCCTTTCCCTCCCCTGTCTCTTCCCCCCTCCCCTGTGTTTTTTTTCCTTTCTCCTCCCTCCCCTTTGTCCCCCCCTCTCCCTCCCCTGTGTCTCCCCTCCCTCTCCGTCATATCCCATGAGGTGCAGTACCTGCAGTGCACTTGCCCTTGTGCTCTGGGGCCAAGCCTGCTGCTCTCCGCTTCTCTCTCCGGACTCCTGCCTATGGTGCTCATCGCGAGCATCAGATGGGCAGGCGGAGCCGTGCATCCGTGGGGCAGGGGGAGGGAATGTAGCTCCATGTGCGGAGAGACCAGGTACAGGTAAAAGAGGGGCTCACATCCCTGGGGTGTTATGGGCCTGCGCATGAGCAATGAGTGACGAAGGCGCTCATCGTGAGGCCCACAAGTTGCGGGTTTGCTGAGGTCTGTAATGAGTGCTGAATGCGCTCATCGCATAGCTCACAAGGTTGAGGGGGGAGAGGCTCCGAACGGCTTCCGAGTTACCAGCATGAAAAAAAAATGCCCAACATTTTTTTTTCAAGCCTGTAACTCGGATTTAACACCAACATTTTTTTTTTAAGCTTGTAACTCAGAAGCCATTGGGAGACCTCCAACGATGCCAGTTGAATAGGAAATTAGCTTGCAACCTCACTTATGGGCTCTCTGCCTCCCCCTGAGTTACGGGCCTTTGCATGCACGCAGCGCATGCCGTGGCCTGCAATGAGCCGTGAAGCCCATAAAGTAGACGGGGGCGAGAC
Organism: Discoglossus pictus; assembly: GCA_027410445.1. Classification (NCBI taxonomy): domain Eukaryota; kingdom Metazoa; phylum Chordata; class Amphibia; order Anura; family Alytidae; genus Discoglossus; species Discoglossus pictus. The sequence continues at coordinate 49,751,449 of CM050173.1, read as the reverse complement.
CAGTGATGAGTGCCGAAGGTGCTGATCGCGAGGTCCATAAAGTAGAGGGGGGAACAGGCTCACAAGGAGCACAGAATGCGCTCATCGCGAAGCCTGGAAGTTAGAGGCGGGACGGCCTCGCATTGCAAGGCTTTTCATTTTTTAGCCGTCATTTTTAATAATATATATAATCATATATAATAATAATAAAGGGTTAATACACATGCAAAGTCCAATATGTTTTTTTTTTTTTTTTAATCTTTTATTTATACTTTTTTTTTCAGCATATAATCAACAGCAAAAAAACACATACATTAAAATTGCGAGACAGTATTATACACTTATCAGCAATCTTTTCAGTTCATATATTAACATAGCTTAGTAGTATATAATTAATTTAAAACAAATCAGTATCTTGCAAAAATATGACGTAGACAGAGGACAAAACATAACAAAGTAAAATGAGAAAAAAAAAATCAAATTTGTGATATTGTGGAGTATAAATAGGCCCCTTAGGGACTGATAACAATATGACAGGTGATACTGGAGTGGGTTTCCAGTCCCTTCTCTAGTGGACTGTGATTTTTCTGACCTCTCTGCTATGACCTGCCCACCTAGAGTGACCCTACATGGTATAGCTCACAGCTTAATTGAAGCACCCAAGCCCTTTCCCCTCGCCACTTGGCAATGCTGAATGAGACCAGGGGAACATACACCACACTAATCTACTCTAACCCATCAGGAGGAGGCGTAAAAACACACAGAGGCTGTGCAGAGGCACATAGAGCAACAGGCAATTCACCTTTATCAGAGACAATCTCCGCTATGCCCATCCTGGAAAGTCCCATGCCATTGCTGGTGGCCATGTGCCAAGATGTATAACCATTCCCATTTGGTGAGCTTTTATTATGTTTTGCTATTGATCAATTTACATTAGTGTGGTGTATATTCACTTGGTCCCCTTAGTGGATTGCTAAGTGGTGGTGGTGAAGGGGCTTGTGTACCTGAATGAAGCTGTGAGCTATACCATGTCGGGCCACTGTAGGTAGGCAGGTCATAGCAGATAGGTCAGACAAATCACAGTCCACTAGAGAAGGTACTGTCTACCCATTCCAGTATCTTTGGTATGCAAACCTTGTGGAGAGACCTAGCTACATGTGCTGCAGTCTATAGGGTCACAGAGAGTTGGACACAACTGAAGGACTGAATAACAAATAATAAAATGTTCCCCTGGTACTTGATATATGTGATGTGTCGGTGTAATTTGGCAACTATTTGTTTTCCCAATGTAGATGTGATGAGCGAGATGTATATGCAATTATATATATATTCCAGGGTACACAATAGTGCCTTTGTGAGTGAAAAAGGGTTAATATGGCATCAGTTTCATGTTTTTGTGTTGCTATTTAATCAGGTAGTGTCTCTTTAATTGCTTTCTGCATGTTGCAGCATAGCTTTTCATATTGGCATATGCATGACCATTCCAACATATGATGAAATAATAATTATTCTAAATGCCTATTTTTTATTGGGGGATTATTGTGCAAGAAATTGTAATGCCTTTCCATTGCTTTCCCCATATTTTAAGGTCCACTGGTGTGTTTTTATTGTCTTTTACAGTGTTGAGAACTTGTCTGTAAACCCTTTGCGGGTCCTATTTGGAGGCCGTAATATTTTTGCCTCCATTTGCGGGTTTACAAGTTTTAACGCCAGTGCGTCTTTGGTGATTCATAGCAAATTAATAGCGATTTTCGAACGCAACATTTACGGGCTTGACAGATCAAAGGCTTTGCACCAACGGAGTTCCGATTTGTACAGCCCATAGGGTCTTTCCTCCTGTAACCCACAGGTCATTTGCGGGTAGCTTTAAGAGGCCAATGTAATAGCCGTAAGTCTAGCGGGCTCCGTTACAGGTTACGGGTTTTCAATTTATTTAATTGGGCTGCTAGTATTCATATGTCCATTAATTGACTTCTATATAGTTTCAATATTCTTATTTCCCTACATATTGTATAAATCAAGTAACAATAACCATTCTAATTGGGGTATAAAGACCCTGTTAAAAGATGGGGCTCTGCATCTATTTTAACTTGTTTAGCCTCTGTAGGCTTTTTCAAAGCCAAACATTGTTTTTAAAAGTATAAATAGGCAGGAAAATATCATAAAGTTATGAAAAAAATACATTTTAGTTTCTTTGCTGGACTCCCAATATACTTAGGTGAAGGTTGTTTGCATAGGATGGGTCTTTTACTTTTTGCAGTTATCCTTGTAACTGGGCATGTGCGAGGGGGAGGAGGGGTAGTTTTAATTCTAAAATTTCCAATGACACAACCACCCCCTCTTTTTTTCCCTTTTCCAGATCCATCTCTCTATTAATATACAATATCATTAGACACTCTCAGCTAGTAGGAAGTGTTGAAGCCAGACAATTGGGAACACTGTGTAGATAGAGTTTTAAAAAACGAAGATCATCACTAAAAATGTTCTTATTCTCCTCACTTTCACATCTATGAATGTTGCAATTTTGTTACATACTTCACAAACATTGTAATGTTTTCCTGAACTATAGTTAAAGGGCCACCTGTAGACAAGGAAACCATCACATGTTTATGACATTTGTAACAAATTGTGTAAGTCATGGGCATAAAAGCATTTTTAGATAAAAACTTTTTTTTATTATACACTGGGACTTATTCAATTGCAATCTCATTTACTATCGTTAGTTACGGTCTTGCTTAATTGATTATGATTACTCTCTGAAATGCAATTTACAGGTGCATGGTGTGGGCTTGTTCAATTGAACCGCTCCATAACTGTTGCAAATTTTAAGCCTGCAGACTTAGGGCCGGTATAAAGGCAAATGCAGGCTTGAAATTTGCAACAGTTATGGAGCGATTCAATTGAACAAGCCCGCAGCTACCTGGCTGAAAGACGAAACCATACAATCGTAAATAGCATTTCAGAGCTACGAATCCCCAAGGATGCACTGGCGTTCAAACCGGTAAATGGCAAATGGAGCCAAAAACCCTATGGGTATTAGAGAGGACCCGTAAGGTGGTTAAAGTCCTGTCCATAGCACTGTAAAAGCAAATATAAACACACTAACATATTTTAAATTAAAGGGAAAGTGATGTGAGGTATTAAAATTAATAACAAAACATTCCCCAGCTCGCAAATCTGCAATAAAACATAATTTATTTTATGTTTAATTTTCCTGTTATACCGATCACGGCAATCAATGTGTTAATACATGTAATAGAACTTGCATTGACTAGAATATATTATTTATTAATTTATTCATATTGCATTATTTCTGGAATGCGAGCCCGATCGCAACTCAGACTTCCAAATGTAAGTGATTGAAATCTAACCTCCATTATTTTAGTGACATAATGATGACGATCTCTTTTACTATTGGTGCCGTCTAAACCCGTAACTACGGGTTTGACTAATTAATCACGTTCATGGCCCGCAAATGCAATGTGCGGAAGCATGGTTTACTGATTTGGATGTCAGCCACCTCTGTTGCGGGCTTGTCTAATTTTATCGCTCTGTAACTCAGCCGAATTTAATGTGGCTACAAGTCTTTATCTTCCACACTTCCTGCTGGCTTGGAGATTGAGTAGGAGTATTTTATGATCTACTCAAGAGTGGTGGGAAAAAATACATTTTTGATTAATTGGTGGATTCAGGTAAGATTTCAGCAGGACAACTTCACCTCCCTCCATAGGCTCAGCAGTTTGCAACTATACTCTCAAACCTTCTCTCCCAACTATCTATCTGCTCTCTTTTATCTTGAAAAGCAAGTATGACAATAATGGCAGCTTCCTAGCACTAGCAGAAACTGTTAAAATTAAGATTTTCTCTAAAACAGTTTTTTGCCAATGGCTTACATAGCTGCTAATGTTCCATATTTCACAAACGTGCCAAGTTTTTGCTAATCTACAGTGCCCTTTTCTCCCAGTTTACCATGGTAACTTAATCCTTCTGCCAATCTGATTACACCCACCTTGCTGTTAGATATTTGGTCTTGAGACACCTTTACAAAATTAAGATAAACCTAAATATTTCTTACTTATTTAGAAGACTTGGCTTATTTATAAGGTACAAATAACTATATCTGTGATTGTCACGGTTATATACATGCCTTTTCACAGATTTACCATTTCTCTCAAGTGGGTCAGCAGTGTTTGAAAAAGGGGAGATGTACAGGCATATAAACCACTGCAGTTTTCAGTACTTGGCCGCAGTTCTTTTTTAAAGGACCACTGTAATGTCCAAATACTGTGACCAAATGTGTTAATTAAGCATTAATCATTAATAAATCCATATTCAGTGATTTAAGAAAGTAATATTCAATATTAAACATACTGTCAAAGTTAATTTCAGCTGCTGGTAACCACTATAAAGTCAGTGGGGGGAGGCAGCTTTGTTTTCCAGATAGACACAAACAGTGCTATTAAATTCCCTCAACGTGTAAAACCGTAGCCCGTAATGCAGCCCACAAGACTTACAGCTGTTAAATTGACCTCTCAAAGCTACCCACAAATTACTTGCGGGTTAAGGGCGGAAAAACCCTAGGGGACGTTGAAATCTGAACACCTTTGTCGCAAATCCTTTGTTCTGTCAAGCCCGTAACTGCTACATTCCAATCATGCTATTAAATTGCTACAATTCCCCAAAGACACCCTGGCGTTCAAGCCCGTAACCCGCAAATGGACCTCCAAATAGAACCCGCAAAGGGTTTACAGACAAGTTCTCAACACTATAAAAGACAATATAAACACACCAGTGGACTTTAAAATACGGTGAAAGCATTGAAAGGCATTACAATTACTTGCACAATAACCCCCCAATAATAAATAGGCATTTAAAAAATATTTTATTTCATCATATGTTGGAATGGTCATGTATATGCCAATATGAAAAGCCATGCTGCAACATGCAGAAAGCAATTAAAGACACACTACCTGATTAAATTGCAACACAAAAACATGAAACTGAAGCCATATTAACCCTTTCTCACTCACAGAAGCTCTAATGTGGCCCCTGGAATATATATATGATTGCATATACATCTCGCTCATCACATCTACATTGGGAAAAATAATAATGGCCAAATTACACGGTTACATCACATGTATCAAGTACCAGGGGAACATTTTATTATTTGTTATTCAGTCCTTCAGTTGTGTCTGACTCTCTGTGACCCTATGGACTGCAGCACATTAAGCTAGCTCTCTACCTGTACTGTTCCACAAGGTTTGCATACCAAAGATACTGGAGTGGGTTGCCAGTTCCTTCTTTAGTGGACTGTGATTTGTCTGACCTCTCTGCTATGATGTACCCACCTACAGTGGCCCTACATGGTATAGCCCAACAGCTTCATTCAGGTACACAAGCCCCTTCACCATCACCACTTAGCAATCCACTAAGGGGACCAGGGGAACATACACCCCACTAATGTAAATTGATGAATAGCAAAACATAATGGGAGGTTAGCAAATGGGAATAGCTATACATCTTGGCACATGGCCACCAGCAATGGCATGGAACTTTCCAGGATGGGTAAAGTGGAGATTACCCTGATGGAGATGACTTGGCTGTGGATCCCTGTGCCTCTGCACAGCCTCCATGTGTTTTTTTTGCGGCCCTTCCTGATATGTTAGAGATGATTAGTATGGTGTATGTTGATCCCCCCTGATCCCCTTGTGGATTGCTAAGTGGTGATGGTGAAGGGGCTTGTGTACCTGAATGAAGGTGTGAGCTACACCATGTAGGGCATAGCAGAGAAGTCAGACAAATCACAGTCCACTAGAGAACAAACTGGCAACCCACTCCAGTATCACATGTCATGTTCCTATCAGGCTCTCAGGGGAATGTTGATACTCCACAGTATCACTAATTGGACAGTTGCATGTGTATTAACCCTTTATGTTGAATATATATGATACCAAATATTATATGATATCTAATGCTATTATGACTATTATTATTGTTATATGTATTGATCTATTGCATAGTAACTAGGTCTCATTAGTTTACAGATATAGGAATGTGACACAAATGGGATGTATGTGGATGTCCCATAAACCCAACCACAGTAACCATAATCGGATGTGACTTAGAACATCATATATCCCTCCATTTCATAGAATTAACCATTAATGTGCATACAGCAACCGTATGGTCTCCATCTGCTGTATTAAACAGAGGCTAGAAATCATGGATCATGTGATACTAATCAATTCCACATACAGTGTGTTTTCATACATTACTGCTGTTTCCCAAATAGATGAGAGGAATCTGTAAAACATAAAGAGGAGGTGTTAGAAAAATCATAAGCTGCTATTATAATTGTCACAATCTGCTTCTTCAGAATCGTGTAGTTCCCGATCTCTGTGGAACAAAAGATGGCTTCGGAAGAGGGCAAGGCCCAAAAGTACAGGCAGAGAATGCTGGGTACAGGTTACTAGTGGACTAAGGCAAGACCACTCCCCGAGTCAGGATACAAAACACATAAATAGTCTCACACTGTGGATATGTGAAAACTATAACTGAACCTTTATGGAATGATGGAATCAACATGTTTATACTCTCCAATACCACACCCTTGTGTACATTTGTGTATGTGTGTGATGTCAGGACATCTGCCTTGTAGCCTTGGTTAATATAAAAACTCTTGAGATCAAATTCACCAGATATCTATAGCTGACTAATGAAACAGCCTTGATGTTAATCTCAAGTGTTTGCTTAGGACTACTTGAAGTACATGCAGCTGTCTTGACTGAAGACCTGTATCTGTACAGATGCAATATCCTGCAGATAATTTCCTTGCAGAGCATTCTTACCAATTCCACATATATTCTATATAACATTTTTCCTCTCATAATATATAACTAGTATACATAATAACCATGTACAGGCAACATATAACCACACAATAACACATAATCCCAATGCAACAATGTCATGTTCCTTTGGCCATATTCATAATTACTGGCAATATGAGTCCTTAAACAATTAAATCATGACAATTTCTTCCCCTTTCCTTTCTAGTATAGCATGGGAAGTTTATCCTGTCGGATAACTTTCCATCTATACAGGTGCTTACCGGTCCTCTTGATGTGACAGTCCATCCATGTGATAGCCTCAGTGGCTCTCTGGGTACCCTGCTTCCCCCTGTCCAGGGTGAATACTCACTCCTTCCCATTGGCCTAGTGACCTTCCCTAGGGAGACTTATAAGACAACTGCCCTGGAGGACCCTTCAAGGTAGTCCAAGGGCAACAGTACATCCCAGCTAGTAAGTCCAGCATACATTTAGGAGGATCATTACCCAGCAAAGCCCTCTCCTTCCAGGATAGGGAGACCTCCTGTCCTGCTGATTCAGGATCAGTAATCAGGCCCATGGGTAAAATTGAGGAGTACAAGTTTCCCTTTGTCAGGCCTGAGCTTTCTCCTGAATAAACTGGGATGCTGGAGTTGCCACATGGACTAGTGACATTCTCTGATGTCATCCATGCTGGATTAATAGGCAGTTCTGACACAAGCCATTGTGGTTCAGTAGCCAACCCCTCTCCCAACAAGCCTGGCCAGTGGCCCCTCCTTTCCATGGTTAAAGGCACAGAAACAGTGTCCTTGGGCAGCTGCAGAAGAGTCACTGTAGGGAGACCAGGAGGCAAACCACAATTTGGGGTACCCCCTGGTTGTTTGGTCTCTGGATTCTAAGATGGAACCTCCTGACTCTCTCCTTCTGAGACTGCCTGGTGTGTAGTTATAGGCAGCCCTTGAGAAACAGCTGCTACTGCCTCTTGTTCAGGGTGAAGAGCAGGGCTAATTTCTGTTTCTGCTCCAGGGTCTGTGGCTGGCTCCTGAACAATGGTCATCCAAGGAACCTCCCCACTATTTTCACAGTACATTGGTAGGGCCCAGTGCTCATTAGGTTCTTCTCTGCCTCTAGGAGCAGGGTAGCTTTTCCCCAGTTCTTCCTCTGGACCTGGCACTGCTGTGGTTTGGCCCTGTGCCCATGCCTCAGCCCCTTAAAGATAGGAACCAGTTCTTCCTCTTCCCAGTCAACCCAATGGATGAAGGCATCCTTGTTATTTTTAGAATCCCTGATATCAAAATTCTCTCCACAGTCCATACCTTTATTTTCTGACCCAGCCTTGGCAACATTTAGCTGGGTCCATGTAGTACATGTTACGTGGTTCTGTTCCATGCCTGACTGCCATGAGCCCTCCCAGCTGGGTGGCCAAAACCCATCCAGGGATGCTTCATCCAGCAAGTCTATATCATCCACCTCCAGCTGTAGCTCCTTCTGGTTTAAAGGCCAAAGTAAGTTAGCTGTCTGAGAGCCTGTTTCCAGTCCCAGCATGTGACAGCGCTTGACAAACAGACACAGCTGTCTTTTCTCAGTCCCAAGCCACAATCCGGATCCCAATGTACAATGTCCCAAAGTGCCTCTTCCAGCCACAATGAAAAACAGGGCCCCCTATGAGGTATCCCAACAGGTCCCACCCAATAAACATATTGCTCTTCCAGAGCGACCTCCTCACATACTAATTCTTCCAGCCATTCCATTAGCTTGTGACCTGGCCATTGTCCCAGGAACGCCATCCATTTATTTAGAAGGCCCATTCCTCTACTGTCCTTTACAGTCACCAGAAAATTCTCTGCTTCTACTGGGGATAAGCATTTCCCCTCCACAGGAGCTGAGACAGGGGCATTGCTTACCGCTGTCCACTTCTCCTGTACCTCTTGTATGATCTGTATCCAGAGTTCCCTCTGCTGATCTGTGGTTGAATCGGCAGGCATTATCTCCATCCATCTTTGGTACAATCTGGACACTTCTTCCTCCTCTGCTGCAGACATCTATTCATTAGCTGCAACCCTTCTGTGTTTCATACAGAGATCCCACCGCTGCCACCAATGCTTGATATGAATTAAGTTCAAACCTACCCAGCAGAATCATGTAGTTCCTGATCTCTGTGGCACAAAAGATGGCTTCTGAAGAGGACAAGCCCCAAAAGTACAGGCAGCGAATGCTGGATACAGGTTACTAGTGGACTAGGCAAGACCACTCCCCAAGTCAGGATACAACACACAGACATAGTCTCACACTGTGGATATGTGAAAACTATAACTGAACCTTTATTGAATTATCAAAACAACATATTTATACTCTCCCATACCACACCCTTGTGTACCTTTGTGTATGTGTGTGATGAAACACATCTGCCTTGTAGCCTTGGTTAATATAAAAACTCTTGAGATCAAATTCACTGGATATCTATAGCTGACTAGTGAAACAGCCTCGATGTTAATCTCAAGTATTTGCTTAGGACTAATTGAAGTACATGCATCTGTCTTGGCTGCTGTTTATCAAGGGTGAGGGTGCAATGATCTGCAGCAAACCTCTGTGCAGACCATTTTTACCACATATTCCACATATGTTCTATATCACATTTTCCCTATTATAATATAGAATAACTAGGATACATAATAACCATGTACAGGCAACATATAACCACACACAATAATACATAATCCCAATGCAACAATGTCATGCTCCCTTGGCCATATTCATAATTACTGGCAATATCAGTCCTTAAACACTGAAATCATGACAATAATACATAGTTTTTGCTTTGGACACTACAATAAACCAATTAACATGAATGTCATCTACGAGCAGTAATAACCATTTTGATTCTGTCCTGTTCAATCAGCGTTCCCAGAATATGTTCAGGATGTGTAATACAACAAGGCATGCTTCAATGTGAACACAATCTTTCAGCAAAAAGTACTATCACTATCTACATGGAATAGTTGTGCCATGCTGATATTTCATCTCCCTGGTATTTGGGTGGTACCGAGGCCAGACAGATTACACTGTTCACATTACCCCTAAACACATGCACATTGATCCTGATGTCTAACCAAGGACATTATCCATTTCGTTGGGGATGACATGACATACATTAATCCACTTTCATACTGTTAACGGGATGAAATACAACAAAAGCACATGTATAGCTACTGCTTTGAATTAGCAGATCCTAATGGGACCGTGCAACTCTAAAACCGGGACACTATTAATTATAATTGAAACTCACACCAATCATGTTCATTAGTGAAGAGATATGTATTTATATATTGCATTTCAGATTCATCTGCAGTGGCGAATTGATTGAATGCCTGTTGACTCAAAGATGAAGAACATGCCTTCATGGTCATGAGATTTGGCTATTAACACCTACAGAGCCAAGAACAATATATCAATCATAATAATATTCTGTTTAACTACAACACCTCATGTAAAGGTCAATCCACTTTAAACATCAATTGTTGAAATATTAAACATAACCAGACATGTACACACTCTGTATCCAGCCAATAGTATGTCAACATCTATAGCAATCAGTTTTCATTGAGGAGTGATCAAGAGGATGACTTCCTGGATGGTCCTAAGACCTCCTCTTCCGCAGCACTGGGCCCCCACCTTCCGTGCCTGCACCCGTCTCACTCTTCCACGTCTTGGTGGTGTAGGAGCGTGGGGTGCCAATACGTTGGGTGGTTGGTGATCAGGTTGAGATGGTGGTGAGGTCTGAGATGAGGAGGCCAGCGTCTTGGGTTGCAGTTGTGCAACCGAAGGCTGGAGAGGTATGAGCTGGCGTTCGGATAATTGGATGAGTAGCTGTCTGTCCTAAATCGCCCGTTCCTCACATCTCTCTATCCTTCGGTTGTGTCTCCTCACCTCAGAATGGAGCGATCGGGTGCTCGCCAGGAGGATGTGTGTGAGCCTACACTGCCTTCTGAGCAACCAGAGGCTCTCATGCTGTTGCTCCCTGGTGAATCCCTCAGTGTCAAAGGTGGGGGTGTTGTTGGCATTGTGGCTGATGTTGACGGCATTGCAGCTGGAGGTGTTGGCATTGGGGCTGGAAGTGTGAGCATTAGGGCACGATGCAACGGCAGCAGGGCCGGAGGCGGCGGCAGCAGGGCCGGAGGCGACGGCAGCAGGGCTGTAGGTGACGGCAGCATGACCGGAGGCGACGGCAGCAGGACCGGAGGCAACGGCAGCAGGGCCAGAGGTGACGGCATGAGTGCCTAAGGTTAAGGCATTAGTGCCCGATGTGATGACAGCAGGGCCAGAGGTGAGGAGGAGGGTTGGGGTGTTGAGCCATGTTGGGGAAGCCCATTGTGTGGGTGGCCATGTTGGGGGATCCTATTGTGTGGGTGGCCATGTTGGGAGAGCCCATTGTGTGGGAGGCCATGTTGGGGGACCCCATTGTTTGGGGTTGTGGGCTGCCATGCCCTCAATGTTGTTGGAGCAGTTGGCAGCTGTGATGATGGCTGGGGCCAGGACATAGCTGGTGGAAGGGGCTGGGACAGCTGGGAATGGCTGGATTATGCTGTTGACGGCCCAAGCAGTGATTCCCACTCCTGATATGATGGTGAACGTGAATGGCCAGCTTGTGTCCTGGGTCCCCTTGAATATCCTGGCCTTCTTCGTCAACCACTCCCACCTCCAATGGAGCCTCCCCCTTTTCCACTGTGGTTGGCCTTGTCCTCCTGGGTACCAAAATGGAAGAAAAAATGTATTTGAGTTGCTTACCCTACACAATTGACAGCTATGTGTTTCCATATCATTGACATCATGGTCACCTGTAATTGACTATGGTGCTTGTGTTATTGATAATGAGCATTGTGGATCATGGCTCTTATGAATATGTGTACTACAGGTGTGGTGTGCCATCTGAATGCGCATCAGACACATGCTCTGCTGGATCTGCTGTGCAGTGTGTGAGACTGACCAATCTGTTACATGTTCCCAGCAATGGTTGTTAACATGCAGCTGAGACATGGTCCAGGTTAGGACACGCACATGCAGTCCTACAGAGTCTGTATCCACATATGCCGCAGTGCGCACAACCAGACATGTACTCTCTTTTGAATGTCAAATCAATCTTGATCTAATAGTAAATTGTACTCAAGATCAGTTTGAACTGCAGATATTGGCCAAACATTTCATGTATACAAATTAGGAAAATTATATGTTTGCTACCAGTATTGACATGGTTATTGATGCCCCATATATCTTCAATCATAATCATAGGGCTTACAGTGCTATTGTATGTCAGTTATCTATGCTTGTGGGCAGGGGTGTAGGAGCCAGAATAATTCTAGGGGGATACAGCTCATTGTATACACTAGCCAGAGTAAAACTTATTTATACATACATACAAACAGGATGATATCTGCGGGGCATTTGTCCACCCCCTTTCCCCAGTGCACAAGTTTATACACCAATGTGTGTGGTGTGATATGATACTCTCTCTGCATGGTTCTAGGCACACCCGTGTCCACCTGTCCTGGTAGGACCACCACTGCCGCTGGCTCAATCCCCTCCTTCAGGGTCTGCTCCCATCTACAATCAGTAAGGTTGGCTGGTGGCCCACTACCGGTTGCATGTGTATCTCTTGCCTCCTCTGCCATTTTCCTCTTCGCCTCCAGCCAGCTGTCGTCATATCTGTGTTTTACAAACCTTACGTCCCTGGGGGCACATCCTTCCACCCCTGCTGCACTCCTCCACCTGACCTCCCTGACCTGGTTCTCCCTCTCCCCATGCCCCCATACCTCAAAATATAAAAAAACTTACAAAGCTCCTTCTCTCTCACTCTCTCTACAATGCTAACAAACCCACCAATACCTAGACCTGTGTGTGTGAGGAATTGACTCTGCTGGGTTTTGAACCCTGGTCCCCAGGCTGCTATACCTCTTCCCTACCACTGCGCCAGCCTGCCTTTTGTGAATTCCATTGAGACCTTATAAGCTTGACTCTGCTAGCAATTTTATCAGTACCTAAGTCTCTTCAGCTGAGTCTGGTCAGGTGTCTGGTCCTTGGCCTAAATAAGGCACTTCCTGTCACATGTACCTTGCCAGATTATTGTTGGTTCCTGATCCCTTCAATAAAAGCTTGTTCCTGTTTAACCTACAAGTTGCTGAACTGGATTATTGCTGACCTTAGCTACTGGTCTCCACAACTTTGTGATTCCTATATCATTACAGAATAATCTGGCCCTTTCATGGAGACCGCCGGGACAGATTCTGCATTGGCCCAGCAGGTTGCTTTTACTGCAAGAACTGTGCAGACCCAGGCACAGACCATCCAAGTGCTGCAGGACCAGGTAGCTGAACTGCAAAAAAAATTTCAGTCAATGCACAGTGAGTACACCAGCTACAGGGCACGTGATGTTTCAGCTGCTACTGTTACACCTGCACAAGATGCCCGCTTGCCCCTGCCAGAAAAGTTTGGAGGAGATCGCAAAAAATTTAGGGGTTTAGTAAATCAATGCCGTTTGCACTTCATGATGTTACCTCACCAATTTCCATCTGAAAGAGAGAAGGTGGGATTTATTTTTTCACTATTCAAAGATGAAGCCCTGGCTTGGGGCTCACCTCTTCTGGAACAGGACAGTCCAGTCTTGGGTAATCTAAATGACTTTCTTGAGGCCATGTGCCTAGTTTTTGATGACCCCAATCGATGTGCTACAGCAGAAGCCACTCTCCTTCATTTGCATCAAGGGAGGCGCTCTGTGGCTGAATATGCTGCTGAATTCAGACAGTGGGTTGCTGATACTACCTGGAACCAATCAGCTCAGAGGTTCCACTTCAGAAAAAGGTCTCTCAGAAGCTATAAAAGATGAGCTAGCTCGTGTTCCTGCTGACTTTGATGCATTCGTGCGTTTGGCTATCCGTATCGATCGGAGACTTTCTGAAAGAAGACTGGAAAGACAGGGCTTTTTTAGACCAAGTACTACTCCTATTTCCTATTCAAGAATGTCTACTCCAACCCCACAAACACCTTCAGACTTTGAGCCTGAGGCTATGGAGGTAAATCTAATAAGAGGGCCATTATCCAATGAAGAAAAACAGTGGCGACTCACTCACAATTTATGCCTGTATTGTGGTAGTGCAGGGCACTATGCCATCAATTGCCCTAGCAAATCCAAAAGAACAATAACTATGGCTGCTGAGGGCGCACAGATTCGACACCAATCCCAGATTGCAGATCAACTGGATTCTGTCACACAACCCTTGTTTTCTCTGGCTCATGGTGAAGAGGGTATGTTGACTCAACATCCTCATTTTGTGGTGCCTATCACGTTGCAATGTGGTGATCATAAAATTTAAACTACAGCTATGATAGATTCTGGAGCAGGCGGAAACTTTATGGACATTAAATTTGCAGCAGGAAATGGAATTCAGTCTATCCTTAATTCTTCACCTGTGTTAATGGAGACAGTGGACGGTTCTCCACTTACGTCGGGCCCGGTTACACATGAGACTGTGCCCTTAAAGTTGACTCTGGAAGTGAATCACCATGAGACTATATCTTTCCACCTAATTTCCTCAACACAGTTTCCAGTGATTTTGGGGGTACCTTGGCTTGCTCTGCATAACCCACAGATTGATTGGAAGATCAGAACTTTGTCCTTTCCTTCAGAACACTGCTTAATGAATTGTCAACCCACTAAGGTAACACCTGTTGCCACAACAATTAATGAAATGGTTGCTACAAAGTTGACTAAGCTTCCTCTACAATATCGGGATTTTGCAGATGTCTGTGATAAGAAGAATGCTGATCAGCTTCCACCCCACAGGCCTTATGATTGCCCAATAGAGCTGTTGCCTGGGGCTGCCATCCCATTTGGCCATATATATTCCCTTTCTGAGCCTGAATTGAAAGCTCTTCGTGAATACATACAAGAAAATCTTGCCAAAGGTTTTATTCGACCATCTACTTCCCCAGCAGGAGCTCCTATATTCTTTGTAGAGAAGAAAGATGGCAGCCTACGGCCATTCGTTGATTACAGGGACATTAATAACATCACTGTCAAAAACCGCTACCCCTTGCCTCTCATTCCTGAACTTTTGGAGAGACTTCGCTCAGCTAAAATATTTACAAAGCTTGATCTTCGGGGGGCATATAATCTGGTTCGCATAAGACCAAATGATGAATGGAAAACAGCTTTCAGAACCAGGTACGGGCATTACGAATATCTAGTAATGCCATTTGGGCTTTGTAATGCCCCTGCAACTTTCCAGCATCTTATCAATGATGTACTACGAGATCTCCTGGATCAGTTTGTTGTGGCATATTTGGATGATATCCTAATATTCTCTGATAGTCTTGAAAACCACAGAAAAAAGGTCCGTATAGTTCTGGAGCGCCTTCGTACCCACCAACTATACATTAAACTAGAAAAATGTGAGTATGAACAAACAGAAGTTCAATTCCTGGGGTATGTCATAACTCCTAAAGGTTTAACTATGGACGCAAGTAAAATTAAAGCTGTGCTGGACTGGCCCATCCCCAAGAATGAAAAAGATGTCCAGAGATTTGTGGGGTTTGCCAATTTTTACAGGCGTTTCATTAAGAATTTCTCTGCCGTTATTACACCGATCACTGAACTCACACGTAAGGGGACTCCTTTTCAGTGGTCCGATAAGGCTGATACCGCATTTTCCCGATTAAAGATTCTGTTTACATTTGCCCCCGTCCTGGTACATCCTCAGCCAGAATGACCATTTATTGTGGAAGTTGATGCTTCTGATTCAGCTGTTGGTGCTATACTGTCTCAAAGGACTGGACCTAAGATGCTGTTACATCCGTGTGCCTTCTATTCCCGCCAGATGGTGCCAGCAGAAAGAAATTATGACATAGGGAATAAAGAACTATTGGCTATAAAAGCTGCCTTCACCGAATGGAGACATCTCTTGGAGGGAGCTACCCATCCAATTACTGTCCTCACAGATCACAAAAATCTGGAATGTATTCGATCAGCTAAGAGACTGTCAGCCAGACAAGCACGCTGGTCCCTATTCTTCTCAAGGTTTAATTTTTTGGTTACATACCGTCCTGGCTCCAAGAATGGTAAGGCGGATGCCTTGTCTAGAATAGCTGACCCCCTCCATGCTACCGTAACCAAGACCACCATCTTGCCGGAGGATATATTTATAGGAGTTGCTTTTCCTTCTGATCTTATTTCTCGCATTAAAAAGGGCTACGCTGAAGACCCAGTTCTTCGTGATCCTCCTAGTGATCTCCATATGACGATGCTTAATGGGTTTTGGATTTTTCAACGACGTCTGTTTGCTCCGGAGTCAGTGCGACTGGACCTTTTACGTCTCTACCATGACTCAAAACCAGCAGGTCATCCAGGAATCCGAAAGACGCAAGACCTACTTGCCCGATTCTTTTGGTGGCCGAAGTATCATGAGGATGTTAAGAAGTATGTGTCCTCTTGTGATGTGTGTGCCAGACATAAGACTCCTCGCTCATCCCCTGTTGGCTTGCTTCAGCCTCTTCCGATTCCTCATCGTCCCTGGGGATCTATATCCATGGACTTTATTGTGGAACTACCTCCCTCTAAGGAACACACTACCATTCTTGTTGTTGTGGACAGGTTAACTAAGATGGGTCATTTCATACCAGCTCGTGGTCTCCCTTCAGCTAAACAGACGGCTGACCTGGTTATTCGGGAATTTTTTCGCTTGCATGGAGTGCCTGATGAAGTAGTTTCTAACAGGGGCGTGCAGTTTACGTCTCGTTTTTGGAAACATTTTTGTTCTAATCTAGTTATTAATGTAAATCTGTCGTCAGCTTTTTATCCGCAAAGTAATGCACAGACTGAGCGAACCAACCAGACTTTGGAGCAATATTTGCGGTGCTATATTAGTTACCTGCAGGATGACTGGCTGGATTTTCTACCCACGGCGGAGTTTGCCTATAACAATGCCCAACACTGCTCCACTTCTTTGAGCCCATTTTTTGCCAACTATGGTTACCATCCGACCTTTCTAGTCAGTCTCCCAATTACTACTTCCACTCCTGCTGTCACTGACCGGCTAACCGCCTTACGTGATTGAAAGAGACTCTTTTGGAGGCTCAGGAATGTTACAAAAGAGCTGCTGATAGGCATAGAAAGGAGGCCCCAGTCTATCGCGTTGGTGACAAGGTGTGGCTGTCAACAAAGAATCTTAAGCTTCAGATTCCTTCTCATAAATTGGGTCAAAGGTTTATGGGACCTTTTGAGATCATTGCTCAGATCAATGCTGTCACCTTCCGTTTGCAACTCCCGAATTTCATGAAAATACATCCAGTGTTTCACGTTGCACTGCTTAAACCTGTTCATGAAAATACTTTCCCTGGCCGAGCCCTGCCTGCCCCACCTCCAGTCCTCGTGGATGGTGAGGATGAGTACGAAGTGGACAAAGTTCTTGACTCCCAGATCTTCCGTAACAAACTTCAGTATCTGGTTCGCTGGAAAGGCTATTGTGAGGAGGAGAGTTCGTGGGAACCAGTGGACAATATTCACGCTCCTGATCTACTTCGGTCTTTTCATGTGCAGTACCCTGCTAAACCAGGTAATAGGGCATCCAGAGGCTGCACCTATAGAGGCGGGGGTAATGTGAGGAATTGACTCTGCTGGGTTTTGAACCCTGGTCCCCAGGCTGCTATACCTCTTCCCTACCACTGCGCCAGCCTGCCTTTTGTGAATTCCATTGAGACCTTATAAGCTTGACTCTGCTAGCAATTTTATCAGTACCTAAGTCTCTTCAGCTGTGTCTGGTCAGGTGTCTGGTCCTTGGCCTATATAAGGCACTTCCTGTCAAATGTACCTTGCCAGATTATTGTTGGTTCCTGATCCCTTCAATAAAAGCTTGTTCCTGTTTAACCTACAAGTTGCTGAACTGGATTATTGCTGACCTTGGCTACTGGTCTCCACAACTTTGTGATTCCTATATCATTACAGTGTGTTCACTTGCTCAGCTACAGCACAGTCAATGATTTACAGGTTTCACACCCTTTAAAACCCCTTCCTGCTGCGTTAATTGCGGTTCCCTACTTTCTATTGGCTGTTAGGCCTGCATCAAACTACGTGGTTACGGGTTTGAATTGTTACGGCCGATTGTGTCTCGGCCCGACCCTTAACAGATTGCTTGCGCGGATAAGGTTTACAGGCTTGCGTCTACGGCCTGTAACTCGCAGCATGGTTAAATCTAATAGCTCTGTAATGCCTTTGCGAGTGTGCCCTTGCTGCTACAGGCTTCAAATTTAATAAGGCTAAAGGTGTACCAATACAATGATCTACATTGGTGGGAGACTTGTTTTGTTAGTTTCCTTTAGCAACAAGTTTCTGCTGTAGGGACAGCTTATGAATCATTTTTTATTCTCTTATCATATCTGACTGTTTTTGAATCCTGTCTGACCTCTCAGCCAAAACACCTACGCTTCCTTTAATGACCTCATCACGGTGGAAACAAACACTTAGCTGAAGGCAGATACTCCAACCTTTGAAAATGTATTTAATATTGCATCCTACTATTAAACATTATTAAATAGAAATGTTATTAATGATCAATGTATAATTATCTGTTTTCTAAACTTTAACAACAGGAAATGCTTGTGTGGTTTATCAACCCCCACTGTAAGAGATATGTAATCAAGTGAGATAAAATCATTGGGGGAGTGGGGTTATTTTTTCCATGTAGTTTACAGTTCAAATATTTAAAGGGACATTGAATTCATTTTTTTTCTGTGTTGTAGTTGGAACAGGGTATTTGATAAATGTCCAGGTGTTAACAAAGAGTTATGGGAGGGTCCCTCGCCCACCTTACATAAGCTCTCCAGGCCTGACTCTTACTTGCACACCTCAGTTCAGTTTTGAGTCTGTGCTTGGAAGGTGTTCCTCTGCATTTCCTTGCCTCTCATTAAACCCTACGTTGCCACGATGTGGTGTATATCCGCATCCAGACTGGTCCCCTCTCCCTTTGCGTGCCCTGCCTCTTCAGCGGCCCGCTCTAATCGCCTATGCCTCAGCCTCTGCTGTCTCCACTTGTCTGTTGGACTCTCATCAAGCCCTACATGGCAGATTTTAGCCATCATCACTGGGACCTGTGCTTTGCCACTTTAAGCCCTGCAGAAATTGTGGTTAGTAACCTCTCAAGGTCTCAGTTTTAGAAGAAGGATTTGATGTGGTCTGAACACTGTGTTTTAATGCAATGGTTGGTATCTCAGCTTAGAGCTGACTATACTCAGGGCTTGGCTGCTCTTTAATTATTTTGTTGAGTGCTGATCTCATTTTTATAAAGCGACTCCAAAAAATGAAATAAAAAATAGCTTTAATAACTATACGTTGTATTAGACATTTTGTGAATCATTCATAAGATATTTAGAATAGCTTGTGCTATATTTTGATGTTTTTGGTTTTTCATTACCAAAGATGTGCCAACTTGTATCTCAGTCTTCTTGGTTGTCTCTGTAGTAGCCACCAGTTCCCAACAATGTCCTCCGGTGTTATCATGCAGTTAGGTCCCCTTACCCTTGCCAAATACTCTAATCCACAAATTTCCAGCAAAATAAAGGAGCTGCAAAACCAATGCCTTGTATCTCTGGAATTATTTTCTGACGAGTAAAAAGGTTAATTAAATGTATAATCAATGTAATGCTCTTTAAGATGAAACCAACTTCCTGTGGTGGTGAAAGTGTCTCTTTACTTTAAATATGTCCATCAAATCATGGACACTACTACAAATATATATTAATTTCTTTAAATAATGACTTAATTAATATTAAAGTGGCTGTCCCTACTGTCCAGCTGCACAACCCTATGTAAGTGGTGCCAGTGCTATGTGACAGGAGTGAGGTTGATTTGTTAGTTACCTTGCAGCAGCATGCTGTATCAACTATGATGTAGCTCTTGAAGAAAGTAGTGAAGTTGTGACGATACAAGAGATATAGGGAGATCATCTGGTGGATATTAAGTGCTGTTTTTCCTGGTTATGTTCTTTGAATGAATAAAATGAGGATTTAATCACAGCTGACACTTGATATTTTTGTGTCACACCATACTCTAGATATTGTAGCCATCCCGACCTGCTTTTTGGTCCCTGTGAAGGTTAAATTCATATCCAAGTTTCAGTAAAAAGCAGCTTATGTGTATGTAGCATATCTCATAAAATATTTTATTTTTATTAATATCTAAAAATCCCTCTATTAATTATGTTGACACCTCCATAGGGTGTCTACACAGGCATCTGATCCCCCCAATCAGCATGCAGCATCATGGGAGCAATAATAAACCACTATTTACCTGCCGTTGCTTGCTCGGCCAATCTTCTTGCAGATTACTGTCTCTATGTCAGCAGCAATACATAGCACATATCAGTGATACACTACTTGTAGTCAGGTCTTTCTCTCTAGTGAAGGAAGGTAGCTTGAGGTATGGCATTTTTAGCTACTTCATCCTAGCCTGATTAGAGGACTAGAGAGAGTGTAAAAAAGCTAGAGAGAAGGGTGAGGTGGGTGGGGAGATTTCGGCACGTACAGGGAGGAGGAGGTGAGTATTTATCGTGAGTTCCAGTCCCTACCACTACCCCAGGTTAATTAATTAACCTACTAATTGTAGTCAGAGATTTCTCTCTAGTGAAGATAGCTTGAGTATGGCATTTTTAGCTATGTTGTCCTACCCTGATTAGAGGCCAAAAAGTACAAAGATGATAGGTGGGTAATAATTAAATTTGAGGTGAAATGTATCCTGGAATCTAACCTAACTAATTTGGGCATCAGAGGGATTGCTTATGATTGACGTTCGAGTAAGAGTTGCAAATAGGGTAAAAGACCCTTGAAAAACTTGCGTGTGATATCCTGTTTAGAAGGTAAGCGAGACAGGGGAGTTAAGAACACCTTGCTAGCACTACGAAATGGTATGATATGGCTTGGTATGCTAGGAGTACAATTAGGTAATATATGGCTTGGTACGCAAGGGGTATGGTGTGGTATGAGAGGACTTGGAATGCAAGGAGGAACAATAAGGTATGATATGACTTGGTATGCGAGGGGTACAATGCAGTATGGTATGACCTGGTATGCAAATGGTGTGATAAAGTATGATGGAACTTGGAATGCTAGGGGTTCAATATGGTATGATATGACTTGGTGTGCAGTGGCTACACTGCGACTGGGGGACCGTAAAGTACGTTGTGATTCGGTAAGCAATGAGAACAATTAAGTATGATCAGACTTAAGGTTAGGAATGGGATATAGAAGGCTATGGGGTTTGGTATGTCGTGACTGCATAAGCTGGGGGTATGTCACAGCATAGTGTGCAAGGGGAAGAAAAATGGTATGATATTGCTTGGTACGCTAAGTTAGAGTTAGATAGGGCACATATGTTGTGATACGATTTGATGGGCTAACGCTACTATGCATTGTGCATGCAACTCAATTAGTTAATAGTACGATAGGTCATACGGTGCCATGGTATGCAGGGCATATGATGCTTAATTATATCATTTCAGAAAGTTATTGATATATTACCACGGGGCATGACTTAGTATCCTTGGAATACAACTTAATAGGTGCTCGATGAGGTAAGACAAGTTTTTTCGTGCTAGAGGCACTATACAGCATGAATCGGTAAGCCGGATGAAGTATAAAATGGTCTGATGCAATATAGTATGACTTGGTAAGGAGTTCTATGTTGGTATAATGTTACTCAGTATGAATTGGCCTGGAATGTAAAGGGTAACAAGGTGGTACGGTATGGCGGGGTATGCAAAGGGTTTGTTAAGATATGATATGGAACGGTGGCAAGGAGTTCAAGGAGAAATGGCGTGGCTCGATAGGCAAGGAAAATGTCCTGGAACGCTAGAATACGAAGTTGGAAGTTTTGATAAGGTGTGATATGACTTGGTATGATATGGAATGAAAGAGGTTAGGTATGGTGCAATATAGCTTGGTATTAGTTTTAATATACGATGTGACATGACCAGGTAAGCGTGTTAAATGACACATTTCGATATGACTAGGTGAGTGTAGTATAAGATAATGTGAGATATGACTTAGGGGGACATAGCATAAGGTACAGTGAGATATGACTAGGTAAGTGTGGCACGTGATGCAGTGAGATATGACTGGGTAAGCGTGGAACATGGTATAGAGCGATATGACCAGGTAGGCGTAGAGCATGGAATAGTGCAATATGACTGGTTAACCTTAGGGCATATATAGTGCCATATGGCCGGGTAAGCGTGGACCATGGTATAGAATGATATGACTGGGTAAGCGTGGACCATGGTATAGAATGATATGACTGGGTAAATGTAGACCATGGCATAGTGTGATATGACTGGGTAAGCATGGTACGTGATATAGTGTAACATGACCAGGTAAGCGAGCCACGTGACACGACTTGGTAAGTGCTGCAGATGCATAGCACATGATACGAAGACTGGTAAATGTGGTGGACGATTTGACTTGGCAAGCTTGGCATATGGCATAGTGCGATATGACTAGGAAATCGTAGTATTTTATATGGTGTACAATGACTAGGTAAGAGTAACACATGACATGACTTGGTGAGTGTGGCAGATGATATGCTAGCGTGGCTCGTGAGACAGTTGAATAAGACTGGTAAATGCAGTGCGTGACTGACCAGGTAAGTTCGGCATATGGTATAGCGCATTATGACTGGGTAAGAGTGGTGCATGGCATAGTAAGATATGACTAGGGAAATGTGGCCTATGATATGGCTGGGGAAGCGCGGCATATGAAGTAGAGCAATATGAATGGTTAAGCGTGGGGCATGATGTAGTGCTATAAGACTGGGTAAGCTTGGCATGCAATATGAGTGGGTAAGCGAAGCATATCATACAGTGCAATATGACTAGGTAAGCGTGGCATAAGACCTAGTGCAATAAGAATAGGTAAGAGCGGCTCGCAATGTGACTACAGCGCATATTCCGTGTGATATGACTAGGTAGGCATGGTGCATGTTATAATGCAATAAGACTCGGAATGCGCAGCGCGTGATATAGTGCGTTATGACTAGGTATGCGAGGAGCGTGATAAATGTGCTTTGATTAGGTAAGCGTGGTTCGTGATATGGCTAGGCAATATGGCACATGATATGGTGTGGCATGTCTAGGTAGGCGTAACATGTGAAATGACTAGGTAAGCGTGGCAGATGATATGACTAGGCAAGCGTGGCAGATGATATGACTAGGCAAGTGTGGCAAATTATATGATGTGATATGGCTGATAATTGTGGCGCATGATATGATGGTAAGAGTGGCACATGGCGTATCGCAATATGACTAGGTAAACGTGGCATAGGATATGACTGGGTAAGCGCAGCATATGGTGTTGTGTGATATGATTGGGTAAGCGTGGCGTGCAATGTAGCGTGATAGAATTGGGAAAGCGTGTACATTATATAGAGTGAGATGACTGGGCAAACATGGCGTGTGGTATGACTAGGAAGCATGGCATGTGGTAAGGTTAGGTAAACCAGGCACATGATATAGTGTAATTTAAATAGACAAGCACAGCATATGATATTGTGTGACGTGGCTAGGTGAGAGTGGCGTATGATATGGTGCGATTAGAATTGGTAAGCATTAGATATAATACTGTGTCATATGACTTGATGAGCGTGGGATGTGGTAAGAAATGACTTGTCAAGAGTGAAATGTGATTGGGTGTGACTTGGCGAGCGTGAGATGTGATAGGTTATGACTTGGCGAGTGTCATGATTTAATTGTTTAAGGACTCATATTGTCAGTAATTGATGAATATGTCCAAGGGAGGACTGGGTGCTAATCCAGAATCAGCAGGACATGAGGTCTCCCTAGCCTGGAGGGATAGGGCTTTGCTGGGTAAGGATCCTCCCAAATGTATGAGAGCCCCAGCCAGGGGGCAAAAAGGGAAGCAAGGAGAAAATGGACAAGCAAGAAGCCCTTATGCCCAGGGCACAGGGAGGTGAGGGGCAAGAAGGAGAGCCAGCGGGGCATCGGCAGAGACAACAGAGACAGACAGCGAACTGAGGAGCAAGGACGGAAGAGGACCAACGTGCAGCACAGCAAAAGAGATTATGGCACATACAGGGGGGTAAGAGTAGGAGGTGAGTATTTATTGGGAATTCCAGCCCCTCCCACAAACCCAGGTTAATTAATTTACCTGCCATATCTCAGGTTGCTTTACAGCACAAGCAAGAACCCAGAGTTTAAATCAAATGTTTCAAATAACCTACTTGGCCAAAACAAATCATTTTAAATTTGATGCTAATTTAGCCTGGGTTTGGAGGGTGTTAATCCTAATTTGCAAAAATATATTTTGCTGACATCAATGTAAGTGTTTTAATGTTTATTTTGAGATTTTTTTCATGCAAAAATTGCTTTCATACACAACTAATTATCCTCTATCAGATGCATTCATAATCCAGCTCACTTACATATGCCTTTAATAAATCTGAACGACTTTAGATAAACATAATTTTTATGTCATTCCAAATTATAATATAAAATTAAAAAAGCAACCTACATTGCTTGATATATTTAAAGACATAGAGTGATATTTGCTGTAAATAAAAATAAAGCATTGGCAAGAAATATACAGAAATAAGCAAGGTTTTGATTTATTACAATTCCTTTCAGTGTAACTAACTAAATAAATATAGACATTTCACTTAAAGGACCACTGTGGTCAAAATTTTCAACATTCAACATTGTTTTTAAAATAACAAAACATGATAATGGGCTTAATGAATTAGAACATAAAAAATAAACAAAGCATTTGTATTTTGCAGATTTTACATTAAATTATTATTATTTACTCCATTTTCCTTTAAGGAGCATTTGACACAGGTACCTTTCAAGGTTTTTCAATCCACCAGGGAAGCAAACATTTTGCTCTGCATTTATTTGTGTACAGTTTGTGTTCGTTTTTTTAAAGGGCTGCCAAAGTCAATAGTTGTTCTCTGTACCGTCGGATAATTCAGGGGTAGTCAATAGGTCCTTTCTTCTGGACCTTTGCTGCTTCATTACCTTTACTATTTATAGCTCATAAAGCCTCCTAATCTTTAGAGAAACTATAGGTTAAAGTGAATCCTTTCTATGGATCTCCGACAAAATGTAAACTTCCTCCCTGTACATTTTGGTTTATTGTTATATTAATCTATATTTGTGCTATGCATAAAAATATATAGATTTCGGGCCTTGACTTAATTTGTACAAATACATTTGGGTCTTTGTCAATTTTGTGAAAAACAATTGACTACTCTTGGGACAGAAATTAGAAAGGCACGTGGAAAAAAAGATTTCCTGTTTGAAACTGCTGCTGAATTAATGGAGTTAGGAATGTATTTAGTATTGGCAGAGTATTTGAATCTATCAATGATCAAGTCTTTGTTGAGTAATATCATTGTTGCAATATGGCTTTTTACATTATTGCTGAGTCGTGTGGACAGGTAGCTCAGTGGTAGAACAACTTACTACAGTGAAGTAGTCCCAGTAAGAACCTCTATGTCTTCTGGATGCATTTGCATTGAGTAATTCCAGATATTGGAAAGTATACATTTTAGGATTACAATATAATTACTCTTTTAATATTTAACTTTTAGTATGCACATATTTATAAAAACTCATAATTAAAAACTATTAAAACCAAATAACTTTTGACACCATATTTTATATTATGTAATTCCAGTACTATTATTGCTGTTTTCTTCACAAGTAGAAGTTGTAACGGAACCCATCACTGTTTTACCCTGCTTTATGATTATTATGGTTAAAATATGATCCTACTATTATACTGCATGTATGTTTGTTTATGCTCTGCAGAATATTGTCCCAGACTATTGCAGCTACTTGGCATGGGAGATAATCCTGTTACAGAGACTCCGCATAAGATAAAGGAAGTCTATTGTATACAGTGTTTTCATTCTCAGATAAGAACAAAGAAGTGTAATTGAATCAATGTCTGATTGTATCAAAGTTGCCAGGGAGCCTCGGGGAGGTGTGACCCACTATTGTTCTCTTTATGTGTATTGTGTGGCCACAACAAAATAAAGTTCAGTTCTACTTGACCCTTCAAAACGTAGCCTTGTCTCGGTTTTGGAGGGGATCGCTATATCCTACTGGGGATTGCTATGCTTTTGCATACTCCCTTGAGCTGTAACGAGTCTGTGGTGGTTGTGGTGTCCGGTGTGGAGCGTGTAGGCCTCGACGCAAACTAGGACGCGTCCATCAACGGAGGTACCCGGTCGGGGTGCCAGGAGATCCGTTACAGAAGTTATTAGTACCATAGCAATTTATTTTGTTTAGCAATTCAAAAAAAAAAAAAGTTTAATCGTTTTTAATTACAATTTTTTATACATATGTGCTTAATTATTATATTTTTTATTATATAATATTTATAATGCACCAACATATTCTGCAGAGCCATACATATGATGAAACAGAACATAAAAACAATATCAATACAGGTTAAACGAAAAGAGAGCCCAGTTTTTGAGCTTATGATCTTGCATATAGAGTACTTTTTCAAGCATGCTATATGATTAAAATCTTGCAAATTTACAATCTATGGGATTTGGAAGGTGATAGATACAATGTGCACATTAAGTATGAAGATGATAAGCTTCATTAAATAAATGTGTTTTTAAGGAGGTTTTGAAGGACTTGAGTCAGGATGAAAGTCTAATGGAGCGAGGTAAGGAGTTCCAAAGAATAGGGGCAACACAAGAAAGGTTCTGAAGGCGGGAATTAGATGAGATGATAAGAGAGGAGGAACGAAAAAAGTCATTAACAGAACCGAGTGGGAAGGTGAGGGAGTATTTTGAGATAAGAGCAGAGATACAAGGGGGAGCATTATTGTTGAGGGCTTTATACATTAGGGTCATGATTTTACATTTTATTATGGAGGTTATGGGAGCCAACGGAGAGACTGAAAGAGAAGTGATGCTGACATTGAGCACTGGGTATTAGATAAGATAAGTCTAGTGGATGCATTCATTATAGTTTGGAGTGGTGATAAGCAGGAGATGGGGAGGCCAGCGAGGAGTGAGTTGTAGTACTCAAGACAAGATATGATGAGAGAATTAATTCGAATTTTTGTCGTGTTTAGTTTTGGAGATATTTTTTAAATGAAATGGACAAGATTGGGTGAGTGAATTTATCTGGGGAATGAAAGAGAGGGCAGGATCAAGAAGAACCCCAAGACAACGGGTTTGGAAGGAGGGAGTGATAACGGCATTGTCCATAGTGAGAGATACAGTACATCCAAATCAACAAAGGAATGGCTTCACCAGAAGAAGATTAAAGTTTTGGAATGGCCCAGCCAGAGCCCAGACCTGAATCCGATTGAAAATCTGTGGGGAGATCTGAAGAGGGCTGTGCACAGGAGATGCCCTCGCAATCTGACAGTTTTGGAGTGTTTTTGCAAAGAAGAGTGGGCAAATCTTGCCAAGTCAAAATGTGCCATGCTGATAAACTCATACCCAAAAAGACTGAGTGCTGTAATAAAATCAAAAGGTGCTTCAACAAAGTATTAGTTTAAGGGTGTGCATACTTATGCAACCATATTATTTTATTTTTATATTTTTTCTTCCCTCTACCTAAAAGATTTCAGTTTGTTTTTCAATTGAGTTGTACAGTTTATAGGTCACATTAAAGGTGGAAAAAGTTCGGAAATGATTTATCTTTGTCTAATTTTTTTACAGCACAGAAACTTGACATTTTAACAGGGGTGTGTAGACTTTTTATATCCACTGTATTTGATGAACGGATGCTGTAGTAGAGGGTTTAAAAGTTAAATATTGAAAGAGTAGTTATATTATAACTAGCTAGTTGCCTGTCAAAAATTACGGGAATAACATTTTAAGCCTGGCAATGCTGTTTGCCACCCAATGTGAGCACCTTCGGCGTTCGTTGCGAGTCTCTCCCCCTGTCTACTTCCTCCTTTGTGTCTCATTTCCCCCTCCTATCCCTCCCTTGTGTCTCCTATCCCCCATCCTCTCCCTCCCTTGTGTCTCCTCTCCCCCTCCTTTGCCTCCCTTGTGTCTTATTTCCCCCTCATCTCCCTCCCTTGTGTCTCCTTTCCCCCTCCCTTGCGTACCTGTTACTTTCCCCTCCTCTCCCTCCCTTGCATCTCATTTTCCCCCTCCCTTGTCTCCTTTTCCCCCTCTTCTCCCACCCTTGTGTCTCCTTCCCCCTCCTCTCCCTCCCTTGTGTCTCCTTTCCCCCATCTCCCTCAGTTGTCTCTTTCCCCCTCTCCCTCTCCTGTGTCTATTTGCCCCTCTCCCTCCCCAGTCTTTTCCCCCCTCCCCTAGGTCTTTTCCCCCCCCCTCTACTCTCTCTTCTGTGTCTCTTTGCCCTTCTCTCCTGTGTATCTTCCCACTCGACTCCCTCCCCTGTGTCTCTTTCCACTCTTTTCCCCTTCTCCCTCCCCTGTGTTCCTCGTGCCCCCCACCTTGTCCTGGGGGCCCTGGTTGTCCGGCTTGGCTGTGTCCCTGGGGGTGGGGGGCCCAGCCTCCTCCGTGGGGGGTCGGCTTTCCTCCCACTGCCCTCCCCTGCACTATGGCTCCCACTGTACCTTTTGTGCCTTACTCATGCAGGGGTGGTGCAGCTGGGGGTGCTGTGAGTCCTGAGGTCCTCGCGATGCGCTCATCGCGAGCCCTGGTGCTTGTGTGTTACGGGCAGTGGAGAGGAGGATGAGCTGTTTGAGTAGGAGCCCTGGGGAGGAGGATGAACCGTGGGGAGGTGGAGCATCGCACCCTAAACCAAGTCCTAAAGGCCTCGCCTGTGGCCTGTGGTCATTGCGTGACCAACAACGCAAACGTGACCAACTTCCTTGGTCCACAACTATATATGTGATCCTATAAGGTATACTTTTGAATATCTAGG
Source organism: Discoglossus pictus (assembly GCA_027410445.1). Taxonomy (NCBI): domain Eukaryota; kingdom Metazoa; phylum Chordata; class Amphibia; order Anura; family Alytidae; genus Discoglossus; species Discoglossus pictus. Next base: position 49,722,720 of record CM050173.1, on the reverse strand, counting down.
GAATTTAAGTTATTCCTTTTTGATAATTAATTTACTTAACTTTAGGATTAGAATTAAGAAAAAGAAAGACTATCAGTATTTGTCAGATTATTCCACAGAACATTGCTCAAGAACACCTGGGCACTAGGGCCCTCATTCAATTGCGATTTGGCCAATTGAATAGGGCTCTAAATGAGCACATAACATATTTTTTTTAAAGAAGTTTTTAGTTAGCATACATCTATCCAAAAGCAAGGTTTTCACTAACTAAAAACTTCTTTAAAAAATATATGCTATGTGCTTATTTAGAGCCTTATTCAATTGGCCAAATCGCAATTAAATGAGGCCCCAGGTCACTATGACTCTTGTAACTGGAGAATTTAGGGTGTTGGCAAATACTCTATTGCTTTTTCTGATTACTACCCACCCAGAAACATAATGCTTTATAAGAAGACAAAAATGTCTGTTTCTGCATTTGCCATTTTATGAGAAAGGTTTGCCTCATACAAAGGAACATGGAGAAATAATTTAATCCAAATAATTTTAAGGTTATTTTATACAGATATAGCATACATGTAATGCATACACTAATCTCATTATTTGATAGTCTTTACTGACATAAATAAATCTAATATCAATGCACACAATTGCTGTGCTATCAGTTTTGCATTCAGATGAATTCTGCTTCAAGCCAGACCTCACGGCTGACATTGATTTACCACTGTGCATTATCAGTCATATTATAACTCGAGAGCGCATTGTCATTCATACAGCACTGCATTGATAGATAAAGTTCAAGGGAGTGTGATTTCTGTTGCTTGATTGGTATCAGGTATTGCACATATTGTGGTAATTTACTCAAATATATCATAAGGGGAATACAAATATACCAGGCAACATTAAGTGGTGAGAATGTTTATCAGTGGCTCCTGTCAGTTCAATCACTATCTGCCTTCCTATTATTAAAGGGTCAGTGTAAGTTCCTTTCAAGATAACACTAATAATACATGTGAAAATAGCAGTAAAGAAAGAATTTACCAGGAAAGAATTATTTAAGCACATTGTTTCCATCATTCATGGCTGCTGATGCACTGTTCCTCCCTCATCACCTTTTGCATAATAGTATTCAGACAATCCCAAACAACTTTGATTGAACTATTTATGCAGGTCAGATAGGTGAAGAGGATTTGCAATCACATAACCCTGACTCTCCAAACTAGCAACAAAAGTAGAAAGGATGAAATCATTTTTAAATTAGTAGGTCAGAGAGAGGGTTTAGACAGAAGTAATTTGGAGAAAAGTATATAGAGGTTAGAGTGTTGGGGTAATAGAATGGGGATAGTTAGTATAGTCAACAGGAAGGTTATTTTAAATAACCTAAATAAAGTAGTGAGTACATCAAACCAGCAGAGATGCAATAATTTTATATATGTTCAGGAAAATATGACAGGAGAATGGGAATTAAAAGTGGTTAATGAGAAATATATAATACATTACTGTAATATGGTGGAGTGATTCCTATGACTCAAGGAGTTTAGTCTTTAAGCCTGTTATAAAGTCTACAATTAGAAAAAAAAATATGTTATCACTAGTGATAAGTGGAAAAGATAAAAATAAATAGTGGAAATACAAATCCCACAAAAAATTGGTAGCAACATGCTATAAACTCCCAAATATGGCCTCCATTTCATGGCTTCCATAAGAAAACGACCAAGTGAAATTCACTGGTAAATCACAACCAAACTATTGCATCACACATGAAAATCTAACCTCTAAGAAATGCCATCCGAGTGCCCTGAGTAACTGTCCGAAGCTATGACCATTGGGGTCTTTAAACCTTTCTTCACTGCTCTTGCATTTTTAATGTTATTGATGAACTAAAACATAGTTTAAAGTTGAAAAGCTCTTACAATGGTACGATTACTTTAGTCTCCATAGGCTGAGTTCCAGCAGACTGATGAAAAACAGATATGGTATTTTTATTTAAGAAGGGAGCTAGAGCAAATTCAGGGAAATATAGATTGGTAAACCACAACTCAAAAGTGTGAATGTTTCTAAAATGGTTGCTAAGGAGCTGTATCCAGGAATATAAACATGTGACAATACACCATATGTAGATACTATAGCGCCCAATTTATCTAAACCATAAGATGGAGCTCTTCTAATAACTGCGTCTTACTTCACAGAAACAACAGAAAGGAAAAACAATTTCACCTCAAAGAAAAGCCAGATTATGGAACTCGCTACCAATAGTGATTGAGACAGAGATTCTGTGTAATATTCTAAAGATAATGGATATATTTTGGAATATAAGGGGCATACAAAGTTATGCCAGTTAACCATAATAGGTGTTATATTAATCTAGGGTACAATCGCATTGCCAGTTTCTGGCATCAGAAAGGAACTTTGTCTCCTAATGAGACAAGTGGCATTGTATCAGTGGGGTAGTTTTCTTGCTTTCCTCACAATCAATTCATACTTCACATAATATATATATCTTTGTAAATATAAAAAGGTTAAACTTAAAGTATTTGTTTCAGCCGTGATAACTATTTAACTTTACGCAGCATGCCGAAAAACCTCTTATCAATCATTGCCCATAGCTTCCCCTTTTTTTGGCCTTCTAGGCAAAGACAATCCAGTTTTATAAGCCAGTTTTATACATTTTTCTAAAACTGGATATTTTAAAATGGTGTTTTACTCTTTGATCCCTTAAAGGGAGTTATATTATTGATGGATCCATCAGACAGCTCCAAAGGAATGCCTTGCAAAAATCATTCTCCAGGAATTCCCTCAACAACTTCAAGTCTCCTTCATGGATGACATATCCTTAGCCACTGTCTCTACAGACATCTAGATCAAATGTAATCACAAGAATGTGTTTACTGAACAGTGAGGTTTCAAGTGTTGATTAACTGCCTGAGATTTTCAGTTTAAAATGTTAGAACAATAGATTAATAGTCAGTAACATGAAATTACTTTATTTATAGAAAGTTCTCAGTGAAAGTCAAATTAAATATTTTAAAATAAAATCTAAAAACTAGAGAAAATAATATATGTCCAAACATTGTATTTGTATATTTACTGGGTTTTTCTAAATTGCATAATTGCATACTATGAATTATTGATTATGGTAATTTGTGTATTCAAGTATTTTGCATGTGACAAAATATATAGGGCCTCATTCTATTACGGCCGCAGCCGCTGCGGGGCCGCAAGGACCGGCCGCAAGCTTTCCAGCTATTCTATTCCCCTACGGCCGGGGACTCCGGCAGGCTTGCGGCCGGCGCCTTGCTATCTCTTGCGGCTGATCGCGCCGGAGGAAAGCCTTTGATCTAAAACGGCCGCAAGGAAATCGGCCGTAAGAAAAGCCTGGTTGCGATTCTATTGCTCCGGGAACCCTCTCTGCAAGGCTAAAAACGAGCCGCAGCTTACTTGCAGCAAACAGGTCTCGCTAGCACCAATTAAGCACATAAAATAGCTCAAATAAAGCCATCCTGCACTTTGAGAAGACTATAAAGTGATATTCGGTGTTAGAAAAAATAGCACATAATTACCCTGTACTCAAATCCATAAAATATTTTTTTTTTAATATCCGTAAAATATCCATGTAAAAAGTCCAGAGTGCTTGGAGCACCTCAGACACGCCCACGCCGCAGCCGGAAAATAAACAGTTAATTTGAACTCGGGTTTGGGCTGATGTGCAAGCTTGAGAGGGGGTTCCTTTTAATCCTCATGTCCCCCAATATGATCCCTAGCATTTACAGAGCTGTACAGTGCAGGCTTGAATTTATTTTTGCGTTTTTATATTTCTGAGATTACGGCCGGTTCCAAGATATGCGGCCGGCCGTAAGAGGAGATCCTTGCGGGGCCGTATAATAGAATCGCGAGTTAACTGAACCCCCGCAAGGAATCGCAGCCTTACGGCCGATTTACGGCCGATAATAGAATGAGGCCCATAGTGAGCACTGGACAGTGGGAAATTATAGCAATGGTATAAAACATATATAAACCATTAGGGGATTAGAGATTCTGACCTGGTAATACAAATGAGGAACACAAAAAAAAAGCATAACCCGGATCAACTTCTGGAGACGAAAAAAAAAGCCCAAACTGAGATGCTGAAGATAATTCTTCCTCATTGGCATGCCTCTACCCTCTATTACATTCATCACTGTCTTCATAAAGGCACAGGCAATTATATGAGTGCATCTTGTGGGTGAGATCAAATCTTCTAACTGTTGAACTTGAAATGTAGTACATGGTTGTGGAACAGGTAAAATAAGGTTCAGGGGGTGATGAAATTCTCAAGATGGTGTAAAATGGGTTAGTTTGCACAGCCCCAATATTTATTGTTTAACCTGTCCTACAATATAGTATTACTGCTTTATTAAAGCATATGGTAAGTGACCACATACAGTATGTGCATGCCCTTTCTTCAACTTCTAGTTGAGGAAGCTTCCACATATTAGTTCCTGTACTTTGATGACATTTTTTAGTATTAGCGTGAAAGGAAAATGTTTGCGCCTAATGCATAAGCTAACAATAATATAAAATGTTATTATTCTTTATTGCTTTCACTTATAAATTGCCAGCAATTTCTGTAGTGCAAAAACATTGTGTTAACATTTGAAGCTCTATTAAAAAATAATCCAATTATTTCATGATGCTTACAGTTTATTTTTTGGTTTAAACCATATTTATTGTTAAGGATTATTATTAAATGCATTAAATGTGTATTTTTCACACCATAACTCATTCAATACACCACCTAACCAAAGACCTTCAGCTATACTGTCCCCAGGAGTTGTGTGGATATTTCCATAATGTGCATAAATGTGGAGAGATGCCATAATAAGCAATATTTGGTCAGGATACAGGTTGATGTTTTATTTTGCGGCTTAACATGATTTTTAAATGCAGGATATTGGGGTTGAAGGGATCTATCAAGATCTACTGGCACCTCAAACCAATAGGCGTAGCTCTGTCCTCTCACTTACAAACATGGCAAACCAGGCCACTTTGCAGCTCAGGTACCTTTGCATCTTTTGTTGTTACAAACCGATATAACCTTCTCCTGTTCAGGAACCTGCAGTGGTTTTGGTCATGAAAGTAACCCAGGGATACTGGAGCTAACATGTGCAAATATAACAACATTATGATCTTTGATCTCTTGCACGCGGGAAGGGATGCCCACTGTGTGTCACTGGACTAACGGGAGGCTATCTGGAACCAACTTGAGTGACAAGCTACATGAAAGAAATAGTAGAGGGCTTGGTGGACGATGGAAAAATCCTGTAAGACCATTATGCTGATGTGCTGGTGTTCCAGATTGTCCCAAAACCTGGTGATAGGGCTATCACATTGATGTTCTTTGCAGCAATGTGTGGAGTCCGTGATTTACCAAGTACAACATTTCAAATTCCCTGTTCATTGATCTATCTTAATCATAAGGGGGCATTTGCAATGACCAGCCTTGTCTTGTAAACCCAAATTAGACAAATATTATTGTTTATTTATAATGCGCCAACATATTCTGTAGCACTGTACATAAGATAAATTCCAGGCAAAGGTAAATACAAACAAAACATAACAAATCAAGGAGGGCCCTGTCTTTGAGCCTCCAATCCAGTGTCCATGGTGCTTTCCCAAAAGCACCCTGCATTACTGAAACTTGCAAACTTACAACCTATAGGTATTGTGTGAGGTAAAGGAGGGATAGAGGTGGTGAGCGTGTTAGGGTGGAAGGTGTGCATTTTTTGTAAAGTTTTGAATGTTTTGAGGCAGGAGGACAATCTGGTGGAGCGAGGCAAGGAGTTCCAGAGAATAGGGGCAGAACGAGAAATGTCCTGAAGGCGAGAATGAGAGGAGGTGACGAGTTGTAGAAAGAAAAAGGTCATTAGCAGAACGAAGACAGCGGTTGGGGGAATATTTGGAGATGAGAGCAGAGATGTAAGGGGTTGAGGGCTTTGTAAGTTAGGGTCATGATTTAAAATTTTATTCTGGAGACTAAGGGAAGCCAGTGTAGTGACTGACAGAGAGGTGATGCCGACAATGAACGCTGTGTATGGAAGATGAGTCTAGCAGAGGCGTTCCTTATAGATTGAAGGCGGGTTAATCGGGTGGTGGGTAGGCCAGCAAGAAGCGAGTTACAGTAGTCGATTGATGATGAGAGAGTGTATCAGGATTTTAGTTGTGTCTTGTGTAAGATAGTGGCAAATTCTGGAGATGTTTTTTAGATGGAAAAGACAGGATTTTATTAATGACTGTATGTGAGGGATGAAAGACAGGGCAGGGGCCAGTAGAACCCCAAGGCAATCAGGCGTGGGAGGTGGGAGTGATGATTTTGTTGTTGACAGTGAGAGAGATGTGAGGAATTGATGCTGTGGTAGAGGGAGGGAAGAGTAGGAGTTCATCCAAAAGGATATACTAGAAAGGCAGTTGGAGACGTCTGTTAGAAGAGAGGGGGATAGATCTGGTGCTGAGAGGTAGAGTGGAGTATCATCTGCATAGAGATGACACTGAAGCCCAAAAGAGTGTATTAGGGTACCAAGTGAGGATGTGTAGATGGAGAAAAGGAGGGGGCCTAGGACTGAACCTTGGGGTACGCTAACAGACAAGGGGTAGGCAGAAGAAGAGGTGTCAGAGAAGGAGACACTGAATGATCGATTTTATAGGTATGATGAGAACCACTAGAGAGCAGTGTCTTGAATACCGAGAGAGAGGATATGGAGTAGAAGTGGATGGTCGATTGTGTCAAAGGCATCAGATAGATCTAGAAGTAGAATCAAAAAGTGACCTTTTGACTTGATGGAGAGCAAGTCATTAGTGACTTTACTGAGAGCCGTCTCAGACGAGTGTTGAGGCCGGAAGCCAGAGTGGAAGGTGTCAAGAAGGGAGTTAGAGGAAATAAAGTTTGTAAGGTGGATATAGATGATCTGCTCCAGCAGTTTGGAAGCCAGGGGAAGTAGAGAGATAGAGTGGTAGGTAGATGCAACGTCAGAGTCAGATGAGGGTTTTTTGAGGATGGGTGTAATTATGGCATGTTTTGGAGAAGATGGAAATGTACCAGTATTTAGGGAAAGGTTGAAGAGATGTGTGAGAGCTGGGATTAGTGTGGTTGAGAGGAGAGGGATAAGCCGAGATGGAATAGGATCAAAAGCAGGCTGGAGTCTTCGTCCTCTGTAATCGGGACAAAGCAGTTCATGGTGGCTGTGGGATTGGGGAAGGGAGAAGACTGGGTGTTGTTGGTTAGTTGAGAGGGTGGAATGTGTAAACCACTTTGAGAGGAGAAATCATTGAGAATGTTTTGAATTTTATGCATAAAATGATTGGCAAATTCTGCAAATGTGAGAGAAGTTATGGGAGGAGGTGGTGGGTGGGGGAGAGTATTGAAAGTGGCGAACAGACGCTTTGAGTTAGAAGACAGAGTTGATATTAGTGATGTGAAGTAGTGTTGTTTGGCAAGGTTGAGGACAGAGGAATAGAAGCATAGCATAAATCTGTAGTCAAGGAAATGTGCTGAAATTAGAGATTTCCTCCATAGTCGTTCACTGGTGTGGGAGCACCTCTGGATGTATCGTGTTTGTGTAGTGTGCCATGGTTGTAGATAAGAGAGACAGTGTTTGCGTGTAGTTATGGGGGCCAGAGTGTCAAGGGTGGAAGAGAGAGTAGAGTAAGGTTGCAGGGTCAGGGCAGTTGAGGTTGGTGATTGGACTGAGAAGGTGTTGGATAATAGAGGAGAGCGGAGCAGGGTCAAGTGCTAGCAGGTTTCTGTTTGTGATGGTGGCAGGGGTTGAAGAGGGGTAGTGAGAGTAAGATGTGGGGAGGTTGAAGGTAAGGAAGTGATGGTAAGATAGAGGGAGTGGGTGGACAATGCCTCAAAAAAGGCTATATTTACTGGGCCAATTGCCTTTTTATCATTCTAGGAGTTCCCATTAAGATTAGAAAATCACAGGATAAATATTTATTATAACCCTAGCCCACTAAGGAGAGAGCAGAGAACTTCCCTTTGGCAGCTCACAAAGACTTTTACCCCAGAAGCCACATACACACAAGAGATGCTGAAATATCCTGGTACCAATTAACCACCTCATAGTATATAATGCAATACTTTCTACAGCAAAGAGCAAAGGAATTGTAGGACATTTGGTTACTGTTGGAGGAGGCAGATGTCCCAGGAAAAGGAATAACAGAAATTTTCAGACTGCATCACGTTTATGTGATTCTGTTGTGCATCAATTAATTATGTGCAAGTCACTGTTGTTAGGGCAGGGGTGTGTTTATTGAATTAAACGTACAATTCCAATCAGGATTCCCACAGTCTATGAGTAACCATATCTCTAGGGCCAATGCAGTTTTGTTTGGTGATAACATTGCCTCATACTGAAAAGTGGAGCAATGTCTCAAATATTTAGTCACAAGTTTGCATTGTGTATTTTTTGACAGTTCTGTATTCCAAGATACTTTCCAAGTGTATAGCACTGTCAGGGTACTATTTGATGATAACAAAAAAAAAAAGCCTTTGTGTGTTAAGTAAAACATTTAAAAAAAAATATAATATTGTTATTCTATAATGGAAGCTCCCAATTTCGTTTCTGCCTACCTGCATCTTCAGGTGGAAGGAAACCTCGATTGCAGGAAGAGTTTTTGGCTGCTACAACTTAATTTGATTGTGTTACGTCCAGTGCTCTCATTATTTTAAATGGGACACACTCTTCTGAGAAAAGTAGCAAAAAAAAAAGATAATGGCTGCGTACAGTTTTACTGACTACTTTCATTTCACATCCTTTGTTCTGTGTGCCTGTTTGTTCTTTATGCCTGTTACAAGCTTTTGAAGCTAGAGACTAACAGCCTTATTAAATTGCAATTCGGCAAATTCTAAAAGGCTCTATTTAAGCACATAGCATATTTTTTTTACAGAAGTTTTTATTTGGTGAACTTCTATCCAAAAGCAAGGTCTTCACGAACTAAAAACTTCTGTAAAAAAAATATGCTATGTGCTTAAATAGAGCCTTTTAGAATTTGCCAAATTACAATTTAATAAGGCTGTTAGGGTGTTTTCCCCTGCACCATGCAGTAGAACTAAATCAGAAACTTTACTGCAAAGTGTTACATTTCCAATATTAATTCTATATTAGATATATAGTTCATTTTTAACAATTGGCAATGATTGAGAAGCTTAGCCTAATAGTAATCTGTCTCCACTCCGATCCATAATGAACGCTTCCGCTAGACTCATCTTCCATACTAAATGCTTAGTATCCGCAGCAATTCTCTGTCAATCACTCCACTGGCTTCCCATAGACTTCAGAATCAAATTTAAAATCATGACCCTAACCTATAAAGCCCTCAACAACAGTGCACCCCCTCATATCTCTGCTCTGGTTTCAAAATACTCTCCCCACCGCCCCTTCGTTCTGCTAACGACCTTCTTCTTTCCTCCTCTCTTATCACTGCCTCTCACTCCCGCCTACAATACTTTTCTCATGCCACCCCATACTATCTGGAACTCCTTGCTTCGCTCCCCTAGACTATCTTCCTGCCTCAAAACCTTTTAAAACAAACAAACAACTAAAACATACCTGTTTAAACATCTTATCGCCTTCAGCTTTAACATGCACAATTGCACACAGCTTAATAACACCTACAGTGGATATAAAAAGTCTACACACCCCTGTTAAAATGTCAGGTTTCTGTGCTGTAAAAAAATTAGACAAAGATAAATCATTTCAGAACTTTTTCCACCTTTAATGTGACCTATAAACTGTACAACTCAATTGAAAAAGAAACTGAAATCTTTTAGGTACAGGGAAGAAAAAATATAAAAATAAAATAACATGGTTGCATAAATATGCACACCCTTAAACTAATACTTTGTTGAAGCACCTTTTGATTTTATTACAGCACTCAGTCTTTTTGGGTATGAGTCTATCATCATGGCACATTTTGACTTGGCAAGATTTGCCCACTCTTCTTTGCAAAAACACTCCAAATCTATCAGATTGTGAGGGCATCTACTGTGCACAGCCCTCTTCAGATCACCCCACAGATTTTAAATCTGATTCAGGTCTGAGCTCTGGCTGGGCCATTTCAAAACGTTAATCTTCTTCTGGTGAAGCCATTCCTTTGTTGATTTTGATGTATGCTTTGGGTCGCTGTCTTGCTGAAAGATGAAGTTCCTCTTCATGATCAGCTTCATGTTCAGATGTGTTTTTGCAAAATGTAGCCTGGCTTGGATGTTTTTCTTCGTAAGAAAAGGCTTTCGTCTTGCCACTCTACCCCATAGCCCAGATATATGAAGAATACGGGAGATTGTTGTCACATGTACCACACAGGCAGTACTTTACAGATATTCCTGCAGCTCCTTTAATGTTGCTGTATGCCTCTTGGTAACCTCCCAGACCAGTTTTCTTCTTGTCTTTTCATCAATTTTGGAGGGAGCTCCAGTTCTTGGTAATGTCACTAATGTTCCATATTTTCTCCACTTGATGATGACTGTCTTCACTATGTTCCATGGTATATTTAATGCCTTGGAAATTCTTCTGTACCCTTATCCTAACTGATACCTTTTAGCAATGAGATCCCTCTGATGCTTTGGAAGCTCTCTGTGGACCATGGCTTTTGCTGTGGGATGCGACTAAGAACATTTCAGGGCACTTTAAATGATGGCAGGTGTATGCTGACTGCTATTTACCATGATTTGGAATGTGATTGCTTAATTCTGAACACAGCTACATCCCCAGTTAAAGAGTGTGTGCAGACTTAGGCAACCACATTATTTTTCTTTTTTTTTTTTTCTTCCCTCCACCTAAAAGATTTCAGTTTGCTTTTTCAATTGAGTTGTACAGTTTATAGGTCACATTAAAGGTGGAAAAAGTTCTGAAATGATTTATCTTTGTCTAATTTTTTTACAATACAGAAACCTGACATTTTAACAGGGGTGTGTAGACTTTTTATATCCACTGTACACCCCCAATCAGCATAACACACAGACACCTCCACCTGTCTAAACTAATTGCTTTCACACTGCCATCTTGCATTTGCCACCCTCTTGTACCACACCTAAACCCTTTAGATTGTAAGTGTGCGAGTTTTTAATCTTGTGTCAGTGCATTGGAAACAAGCTCTATGTACATTTGATTTTAGGCTCAAAAACAGGGCCCTCCATTCTTTATATGGTGTTAATTTTGTCTTTGCCATGTACTTAACCCCTGTATAGCGCTATGGAATATGTTGGCGCATTACAAATAGATAGAAGATAATAATAATAATAATTGTAAGTGCATGAAGCCATAAAATGTCATTTTTTGTTAAATATATAAATAGTAAACATAATTTTCTTTTAAATAATAAATTACAAAATGTACAAGGAAGTAGATTGTACACTATATGGTGGCACGTCCTTTGCGTGCTGAAGACCAGCGCTCCGTCATCAGGGCGTCGAGAACTGCGCTCTGATGATGCTCTGCGCTCCAGCCTTCATCCCATCTGCCCCGTCTCATATTTACTGGACCTGCTTGCTGGAGGCTGCCAAGGCAAGGGTAAGGGGTTGACAGTGTGCCATGTAGGACTGGCAAATTGTATGTAATGTCATGGTCATTGTGTGCATATGTCACTAGGAGCATGTTGCATTGCATGTTTATCACTACATACATGATAAACATGCAATGTAACACGCTCCTAGTGACACATGCACACAATGCCTGGCCCATATGACACACTGTCAGAACCTTACCTTGCCAAGCAGGTCCAGTAAAAATTAGATGGGGGCCTCTTAAACAGATGGGATGCGGGTTGGAGCGTAGAGTGTCATCATGGCGCAGTTCTCAGCACCCTGTTTTGCAGCGCGCAAAGGTCAGCCTGCCACACTATATATACAGGAATACCCAGTTTAGCGCTGTGCATGCGTTCCTGCATGCATGAGCGCTATGTGAATCAGTGCTAAACGGGACATTTTAAAGCCATAGCGCAGAAACAAGGCTATAGCAGTGATATGAGCACTAAGCATGGATTTAAAATAAATAAATAAACGTGACTTTGCGGCAAAACTGCACTATGGAAAAATTTAGGGCCAAGCGGGGAATTTGAATAAAAAAACGCACTATAGCGAATCAAGGCTATGCGGGGTAGCGTAAAGCGGGGTATACCTGTATATAAATAAATAGGCCATAGAATATTTTGTTTTGTCTCAAATTATTTTCACACTACAACTCTATAACTAATATTCTAGCACCTTTTAAAAGCATGTTGAACAGGATGCACTTCTAAGAGTGGTACTAATTTTGATGTAATATATTAAGAATGAATATATTTGTTTGGTAGGCGGTGGAATGATCATATTGCTTATTTGGAAAATTAACATTGTACCCAATCAACAGACACATTGTGTTGTTAAAGGTCGTTATACGTTTACTTTTGTAATCTAAATAGTATTTTATGTGTGAGAAAATAAAACAGAAATAAATGATTTATTAAATAAATGGGTGTTATTCAACAAACCGATGTGTTGTAATGTTTTACCATAATTAAACTATATAAAAAATAGTTTGAAGATAATTCTCATTTCTTTTTATACATCTACAATCTAATGATTGCTACAGTCACAGCCTGAACCTGTGCAGTTTCTTGTGGGTGGGCTCCAAGATCTATACAACAAATATCTAAAATGGACAACAAGTCATTTGTTGACTAAAAAAAAAAAACACAACAAAAGACAAACAAACAAAAAGACTACCATATGATTTTCCACACCGAAACTGATGGAAGAAAATGCATATGGTGACTTAAGTGTCCCTTTAAGGTTTATATTTTTATGCAGTGCTTACCATAGCCCAGTGGGTCTAAAAGCCAAATAGGAAGTTACTTGACATCTTTATCAACCTTCGTTAGGCTTTCCGTTCTTTAGTATGTTACGCGCGTCGAGGGTGAGAGCAGACATATGCATTTTTTTATATTACTTAACTAGAATGTTTACTGCTGAAGGTTGTTTGTTTAAACAATGAATGTGTATTTTAAACATGGGTAGAAGAGTAGGCAAAACAAGCTTGTTCTACGGAAACAGTTTTCATTTTTTTTTTTTTTAAATGGAAGGCAATTGAACAAGATTGTGCTTTACATAACAGTTCTTAGTTTTTCTTTTTGCCAAATGAATTTGACTAAAGTAAATTCTCTAGTCTACATTGTGGCTGTTCAGTTACATTTTTTTTTGCTGCAACCCCCTTCATTGTGGAAGGAGAAGAAAACGGCTCATCTTTGCTTTATCGGATAAGCTTGGTACACACACACACACACACACATCAGCCCACCGTACTAGCACTTGTGAAACTGCCCTCGTCAATACTTGAAATTTTAAAAAAATATATAAAATAATTATATACACATACATATACACACACTAATAAAGCAGGTTGAAGTGCTGGAGAACATCTCAAATCCTATGTTGACTTGGACCTTTGTATCAAGATTCGACATCTCGGAGGGTCCTGAAACGCTTCTACTGTTTAGTCCTTTAGGTGCACAGGTATCAATATAAACACATGGCCATATGTACGGTTTCCCAAACTATGTTCCATTGAAGCCTAGTGCTCCATTACAACAATTTCCCCAAAAGGGTAATCTTTACAGGAAGCTTTGCAGTCCAGGTGAGAGCAATTGTATGGCCATATACAAGGTATCAAATATTTTGTAGTTTATTTTGGGGTCCTGCTGGGAGGGATTTGTACCCTATATTCCATTTTGGGTTAGAGGAATTTTTTTGGGTTGCACTGTCATTACTTTTAAACTCCAAAAAGTGGCCCATGGCTGAATCACTGTACAGAAGGGTGATATGTTGAATAACTCCTGGATAACTTCTTATCCTATTTGGCATCCAAATGTTCCTCAAAGTCCACCCCTTTAATACAACTGGGTTAATAGAACATAGGTAACATATTTTAATGAGATCTCCAATTCAAGTAAAAGTTACTTTTAGAGTTGGACAGACATCGACTTTCACTGAATGTCTTTTATGAAATGTAAACATATATATTTCTATATTCTTTTTTTACAAGCTTCATAGAAAAGATAGATTTATTGAACAAAATATTGCAGCACTGCTTGCCAACCTAGTAAATATGTAGCTTTAACACAGAAATAAATGGCTCTACAGGTAGAATTTCAAGTATGTGACCAGTCTTTTTTTTTTAATCGTAAAGTTGGTGCAACATTTTTAAAAATGTCACAACACTGCATGACCTGTAATGCTCACAATATTTACATTAACTGCATACATAAAACCATTAGAACTCGGAGAAATAAAACAGTATGGAAACAAACTACTCCTAACACCCACACTATAATAAAACCAAATGAGATAGAGTGCACACAAATACTTTACACAGGCTACTTATGTAAAGTATACTGTGGTGAGGAAGTACTAAATCTTAATTTAGTTCAAACATCAAAAAAAAAAATGGCTGAACAGTACAAATGAATAGTTTTCAGAGAGGACAACAACTAAAAATGGTAAAATAAACAAAAATAAACACACACACTCACACATACATATTTATGAAGAACAACATCTGTGCAGACAATACCGGCAGGAAAGCGGACTGTTTAAAACGAACAAAAAAAGAAATTAACAACAGTAACGGATTAAAACAAACAAGCTCGTTAGCTTTGAACATATGGGGTATTAACTAAACACACAGATCGCTTCACGTAAGAAGACCATGTCAAGTTGTCCAGCCATGGTGTGACAGGTATAAATGAACCAAACTCAAAGGAGAGAGAAATCTTGACGTCAGGCCACCGTATCGTAGAGTAAATTGTTGCAATCCACCAGGAATTGGATCAAGGAAGGAGACAATAGCAAACTCCATTACATATGTATATATATACACACATATATATGCACTTATTACTGTTCTGCACACACATACATATGTAAATATATCCATATAGAATGATCAATTACAAAAATGTCAGGTTTCATGATTTTGTAACAATACAATATTGTAGGCTCATTTATTTGTAGTGTTTTTTTTCTATTTCACATTTTCACTTTACGTAACATAAATAATTTGGTTAATAAAATAACTTGCATGTTTCAGCCACATTAATATATAATCTGTTAACAGTATAAATACTTTTTTTAAATAAAATAAATCTGTGATATGTTACATAATACTGATAAAAACAAAAAAATAACCTACTGGTAGGGAGTCCAGCCACCTCAGTTTCTAGTGTATTAATACTGCGTAATGGGTCTTTAAACCAGCGTAATGGAAATACATGCTTAGTTAGGGATGAATATCACAACAGTACATTTGTTGTTACACGATTGGTAGTGTAGTATAGAAGCAATTAAGAAATTGGCTATAAAAGCTCTAGTTGTGGAATTAAATGGCCATGTCTGGTTAACCCTTTCTATTTAGTGGGCAGCTTTGCAACAATAATGTAAAAATTAGGAGCACATAGCACACCATATAAATGTATGAAAAAACCCGAAATAAACTTAAAATGTAGCATGAGAAGCTGGCCAGGTTGCTGAAAACAGGTGCAATAAAAAGCTCAGAAACAGGCAAACCAAAGATTGCAATGTGAAAAATAAAATTCATGTTACACTAAAGGGATTATGTCACCATTTTAAAGGATCGCTGTAAATACTTATCTTTTTCAGAACCACATTTAAAAATAGGCTAAAGGCTTTTTAGACCGTAAAAAAAATGCTAAAAACTCCAGTTGTTTACCTCTTATATAGAAATTCTGCTGCTTTGAAATCTACCATTTCGGTTTCAGCTTCCAAAGGTCGGAGGAGGCTTTGAAACTTCTATCTGCACAATGGAAATTTGGCATCTACAACTGCTAGTAATGTACAAGAATACACCCTCTTAAGAAATTAACAAGACTGAATCATCTAAAAAGGAAAATGGAAGCCTGCAATCAAAAAATTATTGTACGTAAAAGTTAAAAACATAAAGGCTGTGTTTGTCTTTCTTCGTAAAATCATCCGTCTTATCAAGGTAAATTATTTAAAATACCTTATAGAAAAAAAAAAACTGACTACAGTGGTCCTTTAAAAAGCATTAAACTGGTCATATAGTGTCTATGTTCTCTATAATAAATATTTCCTGATATTTGGGCATTGTTTGTGTGGTTCCTTTAGGATAATATATAGCTCAGAGCACATAATAACATAGGTGAATACAGTTTTATGCCAATGTGCATCTTCTTATGCCAATGTGTAGCGCAGGATACTTAATGAAGAACATTACTTTTGCCACCACAGAAACAAGTAGACTGTGCGGCATTAATAAGCACATGAAAGCAGCTAATAACAATATAATGCCACATAATAATATAGTGTCACATAATTCCACACAAACTATGCTGAATATCTCATGAAATGGTTTCCTTTTGAAATTACAATTTGAATACAATGTATAACCAGTTAGCTTGTGGTGACATCTTCCCTTTAACATTTTTCAAATTTTTGCAATTTTTGGCTCTCCTTTGTGATATTTTCTTAAAATATGACAAATGCTTTGTATTGGATTCAGGTCTATAAAAAACTAAAAGAAGTTTCTACTTCATCTCTGTAACAGAGTGGAGACTCATACAGGGATGAGGTAGAAACCATAAAATCAAATTATTGCAGTTTGTTAGTTAAGCAGTTGTCATGCAATCATGTTTCCCTTTAGGATTCGACAAGATTTCACTTTCCTACAGGGACCTGAACTAGAGTACAGTGCTTCCAAGCAAGGTTCATTCCAAACTGTTAGAAATGGACTCTAGCATGATGGGAGTGTCATAATTAAGGTTTTACATAATCATGCCCGTCCTCTGCTGTTAAGTACAAAAACAGCATCTCTTACATTATCATATAAAAGCATTTAGGCTGTATCACTATTTATCACTATACACTGGTAGCCTTTTCAAATGTGTACTTAATAGAAACCCAAAGAATTTTTGTACACTATTATTGTACAATAAAAGATAAAGTGTGCATTAAGTACGCTTGTACATGACAATATTATACAATATTTACATTTCAGGTATCACCATGAAATTCTAGATTTTTCTATATACACATTGAAAATGTATCAGAAACATTTGGACTATTTTTTTAGAATCACAACCAGAGCATCATAAAAAAAGAATCTTCATTCAATCACATGATTTTAAGTTTACGTTTAAAGACGTTGATGGGTTTAAGCCCATCTGCCTCAATGCGAAAATATGTACCACTGTTTCACTTTACACCAGTTGGTGGTATCTATCAATTATCATAGAAATATTGATATACATATATTAATACCAATACCTATATACAAATATATGTGCATGATCTCAACCATGATTAAAGACATTCAATGTTATCTAGAGATTTTTCTCCGTTTGGGTTTTGGAGGCTTCAGCTGTCTGTCCCTCTGCACCTAGAATGAAAGTAACAACATACAATAAGTAATGGAAATGTCTATCATTGTAGGACAATGTGCAAGTGATACCATAAACTACATTGACTATTTTCCAAATAAAAACACAATACAAAAGGTACCCTTTTTTTTTTTTAAGTACCAATGCAGAAAAACTACATATTTGAGAAGTGTATCACACTTAGTGGATATGTAAGGGCTAAGTATATAAACATTTTTAGAGAAATTCCTAACATTTAATTTTTTTGTGGAATGAAAACTCCCGTTTTGTCTGGCTTGGGCACTCCCTGCTAACTTTAAACATGAGGGGTATAATAAGCTTATGTATTACTGAAGTGTAAGGTTGGAGAGGAGAAAAGCAAAGCAAAGAAGGGACTATGGGATTTGTTAGGTCAACGGGGCACTTTGTTTTGGACAACAACCCTTTCCCCACCAATATGCTCAGGAGGAGACCGTTACAAGGAGATCTATAAGCCCTGCTCCTGCAAAAATGTAAATGCCCCTTGTAAACATAAAACCTTTACTAAAGTATCATGGATGCATCCAGGGACCAGTATAATCATCAAAATATTTTCTAATTAAAACTAATTGTATGACATTTTCCATGCCAAATTATTCTCTTAGTCAGGATCATGCTTTTTAAACATTTCATTTGTTCATCATACACTAGTAGTTAAAGGGTCAGTTAACTCACTATTGGTGCTCTTCATGGTGTGAAAGGGCACAAGTTTCTATGTTAAAGTGATCTATTGGTCTTTTTTTTTTTTATTACACGAATAACAGCTAAAAATGTGCAGTCTTAGGTCTGTTTACAAACACACTGCTGACTGTTCATGATTAACAACAGATGTTGCAAACTATGTGGACACAGGATTTATGGCTTATCTAGGCTTTCAGTAATGTAATCAGCCATCAGTTAACCCACAAGTAACATATTTAGCAGTTTCTAGCAGTCATTTCCCTGCACAGATGATTTTGGGAAGGAGTAACCCTCTTTCCGTGTCTGCTCTTTGCACAGAGCTCTTGCTGGGAGTCTCTCTGTACCTAATTCTAATGTAAACAGACACTTCAATTATGATTTTTTTGTGTGAAAAGGCATACTATTTCAAAAATTAAAAAGTATTTAAACATATTTTTAGGATTAATTTATAGTGGTGTGTTCCAAGTTGTGCTGAATTAACTGAACCTTTAAATACACAAATGATTGGTCTGGAGTGTAGAAAACTTACACTATTACATGGGATAGGATTTGTGAGGCTGATCAGTAGCTATAAATATATCACATCCTATCTAAGATTTAGTCAACTAAATTATTTTCATGACATTTAATAGTAAATGTGTTTATTTTTAATGACATCAGATCTGCAACTGTTTGTGTCCATTCAAAATGATTCTTCACCCTCAACAAAATACATCAAAAACGGTATTATTAATATTATTCCTTTATTTGTTACGCGCCAACATATTTAAAAGTCAAAACAATATTAACAGCACTTCCCAAAACTGAAAACTCGCAAACTTACAATCTACATTTATTCATCTTAAAGGAATATGGAAGGTTTCTGGATTTCACTAGGAACATAATATACCTATATAAAAGCTCTATTTTTCTCTGTCTTAAAAATTGTACCTGCTTTGGTGTGCCTTTTATAGCTCATGAAGCCACAGGCTCTGCGGTACTTGCTGTGCAGTGTCTTATACTAGTCAATTAGTGACCATATGTCAGCAACATGCTCTGAGAAATTATCACTGATTTGCTAATGTGGAACACTGCACTTCAGAGTCCACATCTTCATGAACTGCAGAGGACAGATCCAAGCGGGTAGCATTTGTATGATTTTAGGAAGAAAAAAAAAACAGAGCTTTTGAGTACTTCTTAATAAATTAGTACATAAAAGTAAATACACAGGTAGATTATATGCCTAGTGAAATTCAGAAGCCTTCTGTATCTCTTTCACTAACATAAAATGCAAGCCTGCATGTCACAAAGCTACACAGCCCATCTGTGATGAAGCTTGCCATGTCTCTATTTGCTGTGTTTTAATTTTTTAGAAGTACATGAATCAAAAGGAAACAAAACTAATACTTTAGTCTATTTTGCAGTTACACAGGGATTAATTTGGAAGCTCCTGGTTCAGCCAAGCTCTCAAGGAGAGAATAACACTTCCATAGTGCTTTAAAAGTCACTGTATTTTGTATTAGAGAACAACAGGGGCCGAGTAGCTTTCATCTCATCTGTTCTGATCAGTAACATGTTAGAGCAGAAGGGAGCATTGTAAATCTGTTTTGTAGACACATGCTTGTGTTTGCTGTGTTTTATTAATTTGAATATAATACATGTCATTGGCTATCTGGTCAAGCTAATCATCAGATGTAAGAAGTGTTATTTTATAGCTCTCAAGTTGAATATTGCACACAGTGTGCTTTTATTGCTGTCAATGACAAATAAAGTATTTAAAATACAAAACACCTTCTAAGCCTTTTACAAAACAAACATAAAATAATGCAATACTTACATTCCCAGACATTTTGTCCAGTTCACTCATTGCCTCGTGTATAGCAGCTTCTAAATGGTTATTTAGGGTTCCGCTTCTACAAGGAAAAATAGAAAATTATCAGCAGTGAAAAAAACAAACAAGAAACTAGAAAAGGAATAAAAAATTTACTATTATTTAAAAATACATTTGATGCCTTTTTAACTGACTGTTATTCCATCAATTATTATTATTATTATAGTTTATTTATACCGCGCCGACATATTCCATAGCGATGTACATAAATTAGGTTCAATTGCTAATTTGCTGTACTAATAAAAAAGATTATGGTATGGTATAGACAAATGTGCAGCTTTTGATTCTGCATAGGGAGTCTTTTTCCAAGTGATGTCCTTGTGGGACCCAGCCACAAAGATGTCATCAGACGATCTAATTCAAAAGGGAGTTACAGTATATATTCGGCCTACAATGCAAGAAGTTCCCAGGATCCCCAAATAGCTGGGGAGTATAGCGGATACATTTGATAACATTCTGAGCACCCAGTAGTGGTTGTAAATATGGTTTCATTATTAACATGCAAGCAATATAATCAGTATTTGTAGAAAATAAAGTCAATGTAACTTGCACATGCCCTTGACACCCAACAGTGGTTATATAGCTTATGTGCCCGGGTATGAATTTCTAAAAGTTCAAACGTATGTTTTAAAAATTACATTGAATTTTGATTTTATTTGAAAAATCAAACCACTTAAACAAAGCCTTTTAGGGCAAACTTGGATGTTTATTAAAGAAAATGTTAACACTGACAGGTCAATTTTATATTGGTAAATACTTTGCAAATTTGAATTATGCAACAAACCAACAACATTAGCAGCAATGAAAGTCATGGACATAAAAGCATTTTTAGAGAAATTCTTCATTTTAGCAGACTATGCTAGTGCATGGAAACTGCCATGATAGTCATACTTTCTTTTGGAGACGCAATTTGGCAGTTACAGAGTAGATCAAGCATACTTGCAAGCTGCTTCTGCTGAGCGTATAAGAGCAAGGGGAAAGATATCCTGAGCAGACATTTTATCTAAATCCATCAATGAATCAACAATTCCCTGCTTCCATCTTACCTCATCCATCTTAAGATAAAGACCAGGTGAAATGTTTTGGGTTCTAAGCTAAGAAGTGTAGAATGAACAGACATGGCATCCTTCAGACACAAGCAGTGACGGTTTCCTTCGTAAAAATACTTTTGTGCCCAGATCTTACACAGCTTATGATGTTAATTTTTTTTTACAAACATATGATGTTTTTCCCCAATCTACAGTGGTTCTTTAAAGGGCCAGTCCAAGCTCAACACAACCACATTTTATCCAGCAGATCACCCCACAAACATAAAAAAACAAAACATGTACTAAGAACAGTAAACGTAGGCTTTATAAGAATTAAAAAGTTACATTGATGAAAAGATGGTTGCATGCTTACCTCCGCCCACTTCCCTGGGTAGATGATCCAGATGACAAGCCAATCGGCCATTTTTCATAATAGAAGAATATTTATGCATGTAAATGTACCAAGATCTAGTATTTCTGCAAGACAAACGTCTAGCCTTCTGCCTCACGTAGGATGATAGGACTATCATCAACTAATAGTGTGAACCTATGAAAGAAAATGAGCCTTCCCCTTCGATGACATCCTACATTAGTCAGAATACTAGAAATTTGTCTTACAAAGAATGCTAGATCTTTTTAAGTCTTAATGCCGGCACTTGCATGCATAACTTAATTTTTCATTGATGAAACATAGCCGCTCAGCTTGTCACCTGGTTCATCTATGCAAAGAGGTGGGGGGGAAGGTGAACATGCGCCATCTTTATATCAAGGCAACTTTTTAAATATTGTTTTCATTCAAGGCTTGCTTCCTGCTTTGTCAATGTGTTTTACATTATAATCTCAAAAAAATGAACTCCCAATTAAACAAAAAAACGTCATGTTTCTACTAGGATATGAACTGCACACTTTTTTGAATGTTACACTGTACATTAAAATCAACAAAAAAAGTAGAGGTGCACAATCAGATAAAATGATAATCCACTGTGAGAGCAGTCGCTTTAAGCTCACTTGTGCTAATCACAGGGAGATATATCCTGTAGTATATTAGTCTAGTCTCACCCAGTAAAGTGACCCAGCACAAAAAAACAGCATTTCTGCCATTAAGGGGCTCATATAGCAGAATTTCAGGGCTGGATCACGTTACAAGACTGATATACTACAGGATATTTCTCCATGTGAAAGAAACAAGTGAGCCAAGCGAGGCTGCTCTCCGAGTGGGTTACCATGTCCATAGAACTAACTTATTAAGGTTCTCCGATTGAGCACCTCTATTTTTTTGCTGCTTGTACATTAAAATCAGCAACTGAATCTAGGTGGGTAAGCTTCCTTGTAACAGATTGGCAGTTGCTGGTTTAGAGGCCCAATCAATTATCAATATCCAAACAAGAATGTAGCATCAATGAGCTTAATCAGAATACAATTATTCTTACTTTCTGTTCCTTTTCTGGGCTCGACTGAAAGCTTCCAAGCCTTCTGATAGTGTCTTCAATTTTCCAGACTCCACCTGTATGAAGATATTGATGCCACAAGATGTAATACAGTCCAGGAGATACTAGACAGTTGTACCCATTAATCTACTGCAGGTGTGGGCAAGTTTGGTCCTGCAGAGCCCCACACAGGCCAGGATTTGAGGATATCCCTGTTGCGTACAGGTGGGTGAAACGCTTCTTCAGTCATCCTGATGTGTGCACAGAAACTTTTTTTTCAAATACAGGCTTGTATGGGGCTCTCCAGGACCGAACTTGCCCACCCCCTGATCTACTGCATTAGGATTGTAGCACTACAAACTGCAAGTCTATAGATATAGCAAGGCTCTATTGCTGCAATCATAAACGCTTCATAAATCAACAACTAATTACTCTAAAAACAAAAAAATAAAACTGCTCGATGGAAAATGTATAAAATTCTATATATCCATTTTTTATACTAGAATATCAGGAGTACATTGACAATTGTGAGGAGTTGAAGTTGACGTTTAGGTAATTGAGAAGTGAAAATGGAGAACCCAATTGGCTCAAACTACAGCATGCAGTTCTAATCATCACTAAATTAATTTTCAACAATCGATGAAATCCAACATTTATATAAAGTACTGTAATAATAATTAAGGCTGTATTTTACTGTATGTAACTATGCAGTTAATACTTAATGTAAGTAGCCATTGCTTTGTTTGTTACCTTGTCTTTTAACGTGGAGGAGAATCAGAGATACAGATTTCCATTTAGTTATTGAAGGCACTTACAATAAAGGTAACTGGAACCTAATCATTCCAAGAAAGCAATGTAATCTCCATTCAAAACATAATATCATTTATATTATATATGTTTTATACAATTTGTGACATACTTATTACTTTCCTGTTATACATATTTCTAAAGTGTTTAGTAGATAGGGTACGAGAAGGCTACGGCTTCACCAATTGTAATTAAAATCTGAAAAAAGTACATGTACTTAACCCAAATCTGCCTAAGTTGCTGGTCAATTGAATTATCCGATCACTATCCGTGACAATCAACCAAATCATTTAAACTAACCAGCCGGCCTATGGAATTCTCATACAGGAGCACAGCACTCTTCCATGAAGCAGAGTATACAAGTTTGAACAATGACCTCAGCAGACATGGGTACCACTCATGCACTGTTTTTCATTGTAAGGTCTAATACACATTTAAACAAAATGGAATACATATTTTTTTAATAAATATGCCTGCAATTTATGTACTTCCTGAAAAGAATCACAATAAAGTTAAAAATAAAACAGAGGTGTATTAAAGTACTGAACACAACATATTAAAAGATCTTGCCACATACTTAAAAAATTAAGCAGTGGCTCAAAAATTCTTAAATCTTACTTAATGGGAGTTCAAAACTAAGTGATTTGCAAATAGTGTGCTCCTCTCCCATAAGTTTGGGGCTGATTATATCCATAATAAAACTACACAAACACTGCTAAACAGCTCAGGTATTAAAAACAGGCTATATATTGAACTAGTCATTTTTATTTTCTGGATTCTAACAATGGCTTATAACAACAACAGCTTGATTTTGGGAGTCTAAATGCCAAATCCAAAAACTAAACAACAACTTACAGTTTCTTTTTGGGAGATGGGGATGGCTCATGTTCCAATATGAAACCAATGCCGCAAAATAACGTTCCCGCTTTTAGGCCTAAATCTATTACAATAACCTATTTAATGACTTCTGTATCAGGTTGTTTTTAATTGAGTTAGAGCAGGTTATTAAATGTATAGTTTTGCAGAATAAAATCAACAAACGTGAGGAACCGTAAGTGTCTCTGAAATGTTGTTTAGGCCAAAGGGTAACTTACAAAACATTGAGTTTGTTAGAACTTCAAGCACCTGTTCAATGAAGAATACTGAGCCAGTAAATTAAAGGACCACATATTTTTTTCCATATGGTCTTTTGAATTACTAAACTTAATAATGTGCAAAATGTTTTTAGAAACTTTAATATGTAATCATGTATTACTGCAGCATTCCAGTCTCTTCTCTGACCTATTCCTGTCTGCTGCTTTCACAACAGAGTGTCCTTGTGAACTATCAAGATTTCCATTAGTTGAAAGAACTGGCATTTTAGCTGCCACTTTTCCACTATCCAAACAGAAGCTTTCTCTCTGCAATAAAATGATGTTCTCATCTCAAGAAGTTGATCAGCGGAAAACAAATTGGTAGATTTCACAAAAGCACAATTGTATATAAAAAGAAACAATTTAGGGTCTGTATTTTTCTTTATCATTCTAAAAACATTTTGCTTTTTTCATGTGTAGTGATTCAAAAGAATATATATATATATTAAATATTGGACCACAAAACCCAACACTCACAAAAAGAATATTTGTAAAATATTTATATACCTTCCCCTCATCGGAATTCTGCGGATAGGAGTTGTGTATGTCGTCCCTAACAAACTTTCCAGGCCATGAAGTCAGTCCTTTGATTTGGCCCCAGACCAAGTCACCCATATTAAACGTCCTTGGTCTGTAATGTATTAAGTCATTTGATGAAGGGGAATCCGGTATCCTTAAATCATCTTCACTACTGATGCTTTTAGTGTCTGAAGGACTGGGAGCACAGCCATTCATGCCTTTGGCATGGAAGTCTCCATTGTAATGGATGTAGTCTCTTGCTAACGAGCTCTCCAAGCTGTTTGAAGAACTTGGAGATTGCTCTTCCATGGCTAGTTCTTGCTTAGGGATACTTAGCAAATCTCCAAACCCTCTGTGATGAGGAGGTCTGTTTCCATTTACGTGTGCACATCTTTCCACAGTGTTCTCCAGTCTCTCCTTAAAACTCAACATAGTTCTTTTGTAATGGTTATATCTGAAGTTATCCTCTAGCATTTTATCATTGTGACAGTTCCTTGGTGGTATCAAAATCTGACATTGCTCATCTTCAAAGGAGTGCAATATAGGCATGTTATTAGGCCTTGTTGGACATGGATGGTTGTGGAGCTGGGTATTGTGCTCCAGAAACTCCTCACATTTCCATCTGCTAGTTTCTCCAGGACTCTGACTGCCATTCCACTGTTTTTTAGGTGTATTGCATCCTGATTTGAAATAATCAAACCCATCCCCTTCATTCAAGTGCTTGCCTTGATCCATGTTCTTCCTCATCCGGTTACCTCTAGGGTTTCTTGTTCTGACCTCATGGTCAGAATTCCCATGGTTTCTTCCATGAATAACTGCACTGACAGCACTTGAAAGATTCAATGGATCACCAATGGATGCAGTAAAGGCACTCATGGCACTCAGAGCAGGAATGGGACTCACTTGTGTTGTACTGTTAACTGCTGTAGTGATTACTACTTGCATTCCTTTGCTTGCAGCGTTCACCACTGCTTTGTAGATTGCATCCACCGAGCTGTCTCCATCTCTTAAACTTTCTTTCATTTGTTGCCCAAGCAAATGCTCAGCTCTTTGTTGCATGTTACAATTCTTATCTGGAAATAGCGGAAGTGTAGTGTTGGGATTCTCGGGAAGTGAAGAGATGCCCATCTGAGGATTTGTCTCTTTGTTTGGTAAAGTTGAATCTTCTGGCGTTCTTGCCTAGAGATGAAAACACAAGAAGAAATTCAGTTTGATCTCAAAAAATCTTTCTGAGAAATCCATACAAAAAAGGACAAACATAACTCTCAAGGAATATGAATCTTTCAGTCCAAAACCTCAGCAGAAAAAGCAACTTCTCACTAAAGGTTGCATTTTCTTTTTAATGAAAGAGTTGTATAGAAAAATTATCTTTTGCCCATCGTCTTGCATGTGCTGGCCCTTCAATATTTTACAAGGTGGCCATTATGATTAAGAATGTAACAACTGCATTTTCATACGTAAAGTTAATACAGTGACAGGACATTTATACAGTTACCAAAATGTCCATTTAGCCTAGATCAGGGATTTAAAAAAAAAAAGGATATAAAAAAAATGGGAGGAATAGCACATTTCAAATTAGAAGAAAACATAAATTTAAGAAGTGACTTACAAAGCATTTTCATATACATAAATATATAAAATTCCTTTACCAAGAATATAGTGTGCCATGTCCAAAATGTAAAAGATGGCAGCATACAGGGTAGTATACATGAGGAAACAGTAAAGATCCACAAACTTACAAGCTGCTAGTATGTTGACTTGGTAAAAAGTAAGCAAAGTGTGATGAATTATAATTAAGAGTTGGAACATTTATATAAAACAAAACATGCAAGAAGGGTCCCTTTAAGATATACATTTTCTAACTATATATACGCTTTTTAAAATCATCATGATGCAAATATGTTTATGCTGGTGTTTAGTATGGAAATGCCACATTGCTATAAAGTTAAGTTTGCTCTTTAAAATTGATTTAGTACAGATTTTTAATTGTTTAAATACAATATACTAACGACTCTCTAGATGCAACTGTAGTTCAATTACCTGAAAGTTTTGGAATAAACAGGCCATTGGGTTTAAATTGTTAGTTGCCCCAGGTATAGGAACTTGCCCTTTTAATGCATGGAGATTCTGGTACCCTTGGACAAGCTGCTGTTGCGGATTTGTAGGAAACATCTGATGGTTGCTTAGTAACGACTGAAGATGAGTTAGCTGATGGTTATTCAAGGTATTGTTCATCGATGACATGTCACCTGCAATTCCCCAAATAGCAAGATATCAGTGAAAGGTGGATATTTTTTTTTTTACACTATTTCGGTTATTGATTTTCTTGTTGGAATAATGGAATTTGTCCTCCATATGCATTTTCCAAAGTATAAAGTACTATACAACAAGGTGACCAAACAGAAATCAGGATAGTAGAAAGTACTTTAAGGATTTTTCTTATTAGTAAGGGCCATATATGGGAGACATCTTTGGTCTCTCATAATCTCTTTAAGTCTTAGTTAAAGGTATTATTGAAGCATCAAAAGATGAATATGCATAATTATATCTAGAGAAAGTATTTACAACAAAAACTTTATTCTCTAGTTAATCTATACTCGGATTAAAAGGTCCACTGTGATCAAATATTTAAAACATACAATTTTAAAGAATATGCTAAATGTTTTAAGAATGGAGTATACGATTATATAGCCTCCAATATATTAGCATTTATATGACATGCTGCTGCGAGATCTATTATTTTGATTTTCAACTTTATAAGGTGGGACAAGACGTTGATTTAAGTGTCTATCTTCACAATATTAATTTGGTACCTACAGCTGCCAGAGCTTTCAGTAGCAGTATGAGGAAGCAAATTAGATTACAAGGACATATCCTCTCGAGAGAGTAACAGACAGAACAATTTAATAAAAGAATATGGATCCATGCAGTTAAGAAAAAAATTGGTATAGAATATTAAAATGTAAAGGCTGATTGTTTTTGTTTACTTTCCCAAAAACATTTGCATATTATCAAGTTTAATCAAAAAAACATTTAAAAAACACAATTTGACCAATTGGCATTTGTATGCTGTCTGGTGGTTTTCAATTAAAAAAAAAAATCACTTTGCAAATAGACAGACCTTTTCTTCAGTTTTAATGCATGTGTATTTGTGTAGATATAATTTATGCTTCATTATACATTTTAAGTCATCCTCCTGGGCTGCCAAGGTGTCACCACGCAACTAAGCAAAATTGTTTACACCCTCCTTATTGAGCTCTGCATGGGGCCAGGTAATAATATTCTTTGAAAGTGACAGTCGAACTTCCAAATATGGTGTAATTTAAAACTATAGGTAATAAGTGCTTTATTAGTTAGCAGTTATTTAATAAAATTCATTTCTTACTAGCATTGAAGATTTCAATTTTGAGCTGTCAATCAGGCTGATCCACTCAAAAAGATAAGCCCTGAAGTATTGAGTTGACTGCAGACATTTGCACATTTATCTGAAGTCAAGCTTATCAGTAATTAAGACCAATGATCTCATTAATAGAAGATTAGAAACTTTTTGGGGGTGAACTTTTACTTTTAATTTAAAATTCTACCATATTTAGAACCACTGCTTTGTTATGTTAATACATGTTTATTTAACATTAATAATGGATTGCCTATGAGTTTAGAAAAAAGGTTGTTAAAATGTAAAGGACCTAAACATAATGAAAAAAAATATTTGTTTAAAAAGCAAGTCATACATCTAATTATATATATATATATATATATATATATATATATATATATTTATTTATTTTTTATTACGGGCAAGGTGTATAATCGCATTCTGTACAATGCCCCGGGCAATGCGTATAATCTTTTATTCTTATGACAACAAGGTTTTTAAATGAATTAGTTAATCGCTAGGATAGTCATTTATTCAAGCAAGGCAAAGAACTGTGGCTCTTGCAATTACAGAGCTGATGGGCGCACTTTTTTTTTTTTTTGGTTGCATTTCTTATACCCCTGTGACAGTGACACGCTGTTGTAAGATGCCACCTCCCTCAGAGGAATCTGTTTGCTATCCGATTTTGACCTAAAAGCCGTTAAATCTAATAATCTTTCTTTGGACGGATGTGTTTCTGCACGCGTGCACTTGTGCTTGAGTTGGCCATGTTCAGAGCACAGTGTGTACAACTGCTCATCGTCCACACTCTTCACCACTGCTAGGATGTTGTTGGGGGACCCGCAAGCCACGTCAACGTCGGGAATCGATAGACAAACCATCTCTCCCACTTCAACAGGAGGAAATTGGTCCTGTGTTCGTCTCGACATTTTACAGTACATTCGTACTGCTCAAAACCTCTTTGGCTTCTTTGACCGCGCGTATTCGATCCACGTACTGATGAGCGGTTATTTATTTATTTTTACACTTGCGAGACCGGCCAGCTTTTCCTCAAACTTTTCTTCCTCTTTTCAGTCACGTCCATAATACCATGTGCGTCAATTTGCTTTCTTCAGTCGGGCTTGACAAGTTCTTTTAACCCTTTCGCCAAAACAGCCTAGGTTTCTAAAATGTCCTTACTCCGATGCAGGAACACATATCTTCTGCTGAAACTCTCAACTGCCAAACTGCTCTCTCTGTAATTCGCCCAGTAAAATAAGAATAAAAGATTATACTCATTGAGAATATAAAAGATTATACACATTGCCTGGGCATTGTACATAGAATGATACATTAATGGAGATTAATGATACATTAGTGAAAGTGGTGGGTGTGCCAGGGGCATTTACATTTCATTGTTGCAGTGAATAATGCAAGGTGCCTGCCTCTGTGCCAGTAAGAGAGAATGGATGTTGTGTCTATTTTTGATCTTATCCAATTATCTTTACAATGGCTCTCTGCCATAAACTCAGCCTTTTATATCAGATTATTCTTTACTCTCCCCTTGTTTTACCATGCCTGCTTCTGTCTCAATAGGGTGTTTCCTAGGGTGTAAATGAATGAGCACTCCATTAGATCTAATGAATGAACGGGTAGATGAACCTGCAACATTCTCATTGTGCAGAAATACACGTCCTATGTATTCAAAGGCTCTGGAAAACTTTAAGGTATATCTGAGCTTTATGGATTATGAATGCATCTGATAGAGAATCAGTAGTGTATGAAAACATTTTTTTTCATGAAAAAAATACCAAAATAATCGTTAACAAAAACTCACAAAGAAGTTACTTTTGTTAGTTAACACCCCTGGATATGTCTGCTAAGATTAGTATAAAATTAATAATTGATTAGTTTTGGCCAATCACAGGCAGCGAATGCATTTTAATACATTGTAAATCAGTGAAGGTAGTTTGTGCAGGAAGGAATCATGGGTTGTGTAGTCCCCTTGCAGAAGTAAGCAAGAGGAGTCAGACACTGATCTGTAGATCTCTGCATTGAGCTGCTGCTGGCTTGAAGGTTAGTAAAGGGTTAAAAATCCATACCCAATTGCAGGGTTTCTACGTGGGAGGTACACTGTGCCTATGTAAGCAGCTCTGAGGTGTGGAAAACAAGTTTTATTTTTAAATATAATAAATGTGTATAGAATGAATCAATGTAATGTGTGTGTCTGATATAAGCAGCATGTGTTCGATTACAGAAAGGTAAAAACAGGAAAACTTAGATATACCTTTAAATTGTAAATTCCAAGCAAAATAAATAATTGCACATAAAAGTAATAAACTGGAGATTGTATTTTTACATTCTAAAGAAGTTTCCAAATTTATGACAACAGTGTTCCTCTATTTTTCATTACAATTATCCAGCATTAAACAAAGTTGCCTGGCAAGTGACGAGGCAGGCAACATACACATAGTGGTCGGCGGAGAACGACCAGTACAGCATACATTAAAATAAAGGTGTAGAGTGGTACTTTAATCCTTTATCAACTAATATAGCAAAAATAAGATTTATATTGAGATGAAAAGAAAACAAATGATTTGTGTTTGACCTCAGACTTGCCTTCTCCTGCTGAAGGCTGAAGCATATGGAGGATGTTCTGATTTAGGAGATGTTGTTGATTCATCGGCAAAGACATAGGTAGAGAACTCAGAAGATTTGAATTCGCAGAGCGTGGAAGATTGTTGGTGGTGTTTTGTGTGAAATGAGCTGGGTGCTCAGGCCCCACGAAAGGAAAAGCACCACCCATAGGAAGTTGACTCTGCAGTGAATTTCCAGAAGCAGTAGTGACAATTAACCCATCTTGGAGGACTGACGTGGTCTTTGTAATAGCAGGTTGACCCGTCCCAGCAACGGCTACAGATGACAAAGGTACAGAATTCCCTAAAATACAAATATTAATACAGTTTATGCAAAGTAGTAAAGCATGACTTGCACACAACTGTAAACAATGCAATAGATAAGCGAATATGAAATAACGTAAAAATGTATTGTCTTTTTTTACTCTTTGAGTTCTTACAATATCCAATTGTTATACCAAGGTTAATAAGGCACATAATTTAAAGTTTTTCAGTCATATATATTTATAATGAAAAGTTTCAAACAATTATTTTTTCCCTAGCGGAATTAACTTACATGAACACAATCATGTAAGCCTGCCATAAATCACACCACTATTTTAAACTTTATCGTTATCAAAATTTAGGATTCAGCAAATTTAAAAGGACCACAAAAGATGCCATATGTGCGCTCCACTATCACTTAGAGGATGGAAAATCATGTGGAGAATGTGTTTACACAGATTTAAATAAGTATGATCAAGAAATCACAGATAGTGTCATTTTAGTTTAGCTCTGAAGCCCTCCCACAAGGATCTGCATCACACACATAGTTGTGGTTCTTACGAATGTTGGTCACGCGATGTTAAATAATTGCGTCTCTCGCAAAGCGAGGCCCGCATTTGCTGGCCTGCAATGAGGGCCACAAGCGATCATTGCAGGCGTCATGATGAGCGCTGAAGGCGCTCATCGTGAGGCCCATAGGACTTAGGCTGCAATGAGTGCCAAAAAGCGATCATTGCAGGGCTCACGATGAGCGGCACAGGCGCTTATTGCGAAGCCCGTAGATGCAACTGCAAACCGAGGCCCGCAATTGCAGGGCTGCACTAAATTCTGAATTTAACGGCCGAACCATGGAACGACCTAAGCGCCGTAGGTGATCATTGCAAAGCACCAAAGTTGCGGGTTGGACAATGCCTGCAATGAGTGCCAAGGCCCGTAGTAGATGGAAGGAGAGGCTCAGAGGGGGCACGGCATCGCATTGTGTGGCAAACAGCATTAGTACATGAGGGGGGGGGGGGGGGGAGGCTTGCAATGAGCGCTGAAGGTGATCATTGCAAAGCAGGAAAGTTGCGGCTTGCCAAAAAAACTCCATGAGCGGCGATGCCATAGCAAGGCCTGTAAAGTACACAGGGGGAATGGCTTGCAATGAGCGCCAAAGGCGCTTATTGCAAGCCACGCAATGAGCACCGAAAGCGCTCAGCGAGGGCTCGCGATGAGCGCAGTAGGGGCTCACATTGTGTGGCAAACAGCATTGCCAGGCATTACATTTTAATGCCATCATTTGGTAGCTGCCAAGTAGCTAGTAAATAAGGATGGTGTCTATAACTGATACACATTGTATTATAAATGTACACCACATTTGATAAGGATTTTGTTTTAAAGATGATTTTTCCTTGCTAAGTCACAGGTTCGATACACCTGCCGTCCACTGCATTTTAAAATAATGTATACATATAAAATGTAATTTGTTACTCTGGAGCTTTACACTAATTTATATACTAAAGACTGTTTTATTTACATGTATAAGGTGGGAATGACATAAAAACTGACTTTAAAAATTACGTTATTATTATTACTTTTATTTGTAATGCGCCAACATATTCCGTAGCGCTATACAGAGGAAAAGAACAAGGAAAAATATAATTTTAACAAACTGCAAAAAATGGAGGACCCTGTTTTGAGCTTAGAATCTTTGTAGAAAGTGTTTTTTCCCAAAGAACTCTACAAGATTGAAAACTCTCTACTTACATCTCTATTTATTCATTGTTAAGAAAAACCTTTCCATAAAGACTACAAATGAACAGTTATATACCATATAATTTCTCAACAAGGGCATATCCTTTTTTTTTATGCCCAGTCACCGTGCAAAACTATGCCTCTATACAACCCCCATTCAAGAAAAGGGATAGTGATCTCGGCGGGTCCTCCTGCCTTTAAGGCTCACTAGCTGAAGCCCCAAATTTGGCTAATAATTTTATCCAATAAATAGCAGGGAAAAGAAAATATCCCTGTGCCAGGAGCCCATAAAATACCTAAGCCTCTCAACTCTTAACACATGGTAATAGACGAGTGAAATAAAACAGGTGTCATCTAGAAGGAATAAACCACTTCTATCTGGTGTTCTAATGGTATATACTGTTCCAGTTTAAAAACAACAGATAAAAAACATTTAGGGCCTCATTCTATTATCGGCCGTAAATCGGCCGCAAAGCTGCGATTCCTTGCGGGGCTCCCGTTACCTTGCAATTCAAATAGACGGCGCCACAAGGATATCCCCTTACGGCCGGCCGCATATCTTGCAACCGGCCGTAAGCTCAAAAATCTTTAAAAGCAAATATAAATTCAAGACGGCACTGTAAAGCTCTGTAAATGCTAGGGATCATAATGGGGGACATGAGGATTAATAGCAACCCCCTCTCAAGCTTGCACATCAGCCCAAATCCGATATTTCATTAACGGTTTATTTTACGGCCGCAGCGTGGGCGGGTATGAGGTGCTCCAAGCCCTCTGGACTTTTTCCACGGATATTTGACATAAATTAAAATAAAAATTATTTACGGATTTGAGTGTAGGGGAATGTTGTGCTATGAATGCTAACACCTACAATCACTTTATAGTCTCCTCAGAGTGCAGGACGGCTTTATTATGGCTTTATTATGCGCTTAATTGTGTGCTTGCTGGACCTTTTTGCTGCAAGTAAGCTGCGGCTCGGTTTTAGCCTTGCAGAGAGGGTTCCCGGAGCAATTGAATAGCAACCGGGATTTTCTTGCGGTCGAAACTCTTGTGGCCGTTTAAGATCAAAGGCTTTCCTCCGGCGCGTGCGGCCGCAAGGGATAGCAAGGCTCCGGCCCCGCATCTCCTACGGCCGATAAAAGAATAAGGCCCTTAGTCTCTAGTGTGTAATTGATCTTTCATGTAGTATATTGTTATAAGCTATGGGCTGTAACATCTATCCACAAATCAATTGATATAAACAGATTACCTACATAGGGAACCTCATAGGGACAATCCACACATTTTAAACGGATGAATAACTATCTCTAGGAACTATAATAAATATATATATTTTTATAAATAGTTCACATTATTATTAAAGAAAAAAAAAAGTTGTAACACTAGCTGACAATATACTGCAGTAGGTACAATGACTGCCAATTCAAAGCTTTGACAACGGATTCTAGTTATTATTCCTTTTACTCTGCGCGGTACAGAGCTAAATTACTTATTCAGGAAGAGGCAACACACAGAAATAGCCTGACTCCTATTGATCTTAACTCCATAAATTCAGCAACATTTTTAAACCCCTTTTTCCACATGCTTATTCATCTAATGGTGCAGAGTAAATATTGGGACTTTCAT
This sequence comes from Discoglossus pictus, assembly GCA_027410445.1. NCBI lineage: Eukaryota > Metazoa > Chordata > Amphibia > Anura > Alytidae > Discoglossus > Discoglossus pictus. Next base: position 49,688,225 of record CM050173.1, on the reverse strand, counting down.
TGACTGTGTCCTTTATATGTCGGCAAAAACCTTTTGTGATGTCATAAATGAGAACATCAAACATATTTTGGATGTGGTATTGGAATTTTAACAAACCACTAAAGAGGACTAGTTATTATGCATTGATTGTTAATAAAATTCTTATTTAATAAAAGGCCATGCTAAGGCTTTACAAAGCCAAACATTTAGCAAGATCAAATAGACAAAACAGATAAGTTTTTTTGGTTCTTATCTCCCATTTTATGGTTCTTATCTGCTATGTTTATGTAGGTTTATCCACGTGACATTTAAGCTTGTATGTCCTCAAAAGTGTTCTCAGTCCTTCTCTTCTATAATTCAAAAGCTTGACAGAAAATGTATTAAATAGGTGAGATAATAATTTTCAAAAGATGGTGATGAAGAGGGAAGGAAGGTAAAGCGTATTTTCTTTTTCTTCTCTCCCGATCACTTTAGAACAGATGGGAGCGGAAACGTAGAGTCTGGGATTATGTGACATGTATGGGTGGCTGCAATGTTGCGACTTCTCTACTTCATAAGCAGGATCATCAAAAGGATACTGCACTATGAAAAAACAAAACACACACACACACACATATGTATGTTTGAAAACGGAGTCTGACTAAAAGCACAATTAAAAAGGAAAAGTACATTTCCATGCCCCTGAAGGATTCTAGAAGAGTGCAATATACACTTGTGAAATCTGTATTCATGAGGGAGATGTTTATATTTATGAAGAACTGTGGTTCCATCATTTGACACCATAACCCTTCCCTCTCATTGGCCCAAAAGTAGGACATTGAATCAATTTTAATTATCCTTTAAGCCAAATAATGGCTCTGGAACTTTTGCTAGTCCCCCCTCCCTCTACTGGCAGCCAATTTATGTGATGTAACAAACACAAAATGTAATCCTTTACTCAAATAGACTCTTCGAAATTCTAATTTTCTCATTTTTTAATGTCCATGATATGTACAGTGGCCAATGCTTTTAAGTGGGTCTTTAAAATGTGGTTACCATAAAATGTCATCATTTATGGGTAAGCTAATCATTAGCTCATAACATAATGCATTTGGAACAATGATGTTTTCTGAATGTCAAACCAGTTTTTATAAAAGGTTAAATTTAAAGTTACAAATATATAAAATTGTCAAAGGGACTTCTAACTGTATAACTATTTTTCGTTATCAACATATGTTCTAAAATTTATAGAAAGCATATACTTTTTTCCACATTGTTCTATGTTTTACGTTTCCTTGTTGAAGTTTACACCCCATTGGGATATTACATATTTTGTAGTATTCAAAAATTGCTATAAAAAAATATATATATTTAATGGTTATTTTAAAAATGTAAATTCATACTGAACACTTTGAAGGTGAAAACTATTGTAAGTATTTCACCACTTGAGGCAATACTTTTTGAACTACATTTGAGTGCAATTCCAGTTTTGTGTTAAGTTTCTACCGGTTTTGCACATCTGGATCTTGCAAGTTTTACTCAATTTTCACCTTTGTCAAGGTTGCTCATGCTTGGTTAGTTTGGATGGCGTGTGTTCTGAACAGAAATGTGTAAGTTTCAACCAGTTCTGAGTTGGCTTAAGGTCTGACTTTCAGGTATTAAACCGCTCCATTTTATGAAACATTGGCTATGTGTTTAGTGTCTTTGTCCTGCTGGAAAGCAAACAACCACTGTCTCTTGGTGACGAAACACATCCACAAAATGTATGCTCTTACTACTACCACCACGCTACACTGTTGGGATGTTGTTGTCATGGTGAAATCCACACTAGATAGAGTTTTGAACCAAGGCCAAAGAAAATTAAATTTTCCAAGTTTTGGATGTGATATAGTTTTTTTTTTTAACCCAAGGTTTTACTTTGCTATATTCTTCCATAAAGAATAGCTCTGTGGAGCGCCCTGGGTAAAGCTGTGCCATGAATTTTTCTTGCATTTATGGATCTCTCCAAAAATAACCATTGTTGTCTTGGTTGCTCCTGACTGAGACCCTCTTTAACCAGTTTTGGGGATGGTCTTCTCCAGGCAGTGACAACTGTGCCATATTCTTTCAGTTTCTTTTAAATAATGGATGTTAATACTCTGTGGATGTTCACCAACCCCCAATTAATGCTTCACCAGAACATTGACCTCTTGATAGCTTCCTAGTCTTAATGATATTTGTTTAGATATGTAGACAAACTCTGTATTTATTCGGAGATACGTTAGTTGAATGGACTTAGGGGTTTCACAGGAAAAGTGCAGTCAAGATATTTTAGCTTACTAGTAAAGACATTAAAAATATTGTGTTTTTTCCAACTTGACATTACAGTCCGGAATTGAAATAGTCTGTAACTTAAAGAACATGGAAGAGTCCAAGGTACTTATGCAAAGTAATCAAAATGGATAAATCAGATCTTTATTGAACGGTTAAAATAATGAACCTAACCAATCTGACCTGCAATCCAAAATTACAGCCATACCCAAAAACAAAAAGAGCAAGACATATTGTCACTATTTACTTAGAACGGTGTCCATTCAATCGAAAACTATATAAATAGGGGTGTCTTGAAGTACATTTCTCTTGTGTAAGCATGGAATCATTGTACTCTCCATACAGTTGCACATAGTTATGCACACAAAATAGAATGCCTAGAAACAAATCTTACTACAGCTTCTCAACTACTACATGCCATATTCTGGTCCTCACCCTACGACAAAAAGGTCATCCAATTCTTATATCAAATTTCAAAACATTCCATGGACGTGATAGAGCTACCCGAATAAACATTTTTATTAATACAATTATTGCTTGATAAAAGAAGATACATTACATTCTAAATTTAAACGCAATCTTTAGCCATTTTTCCATGAGACATTTGGAAAGAGCTTTACATGAAATGTTACTTTGTGATTAAATTGACTGTAAAGCTGATATGCATCAGATTAGCTTTGGTTGTTCCTTCTGAAAGCAAAATTTTATTTTTAGTATCCATTCAGCATGGTCTCACAATTTGAAGCTTGAAAATGTTATTTAGTTACATGTAGAATTTAGTCATTCGCATTGGTAATCCATTTGCAACTAATTTAATTCTGAAAAGTAAGGGCTGTTGCTCTGTTTGCACTGATACAGGTGAGTAGTTAGAATCTCATTTAAACAGGGGAAGGAGCAAACTTTTGAGCTTGCAAACAGTTCTAGTGTTAAGGGCAGTTCAAGTACAAGTGTAGTTGTTAAAATAAAAAAATAAAAAAGGAGGGAGGTTAAAGAAAAGGAGGCAAATATTAGTGCAAGAGGAAGGAAGGGAGAAAGGAAAAAATATTTTTTTTATTTTTATTATCTATTTTTATAGCTCCGCCCCACTGTTTTTTTTTGTAATTGGCAAGTATGCGTCAGTCCACTGACAACCTCATTTAGTATACATCTTGCCACATGTATTAACTGCTGGAACAGCTATTCCAGAGTCCATAGCTCTGTAAAAGGTGCGAGCATCTGAAAGCTTAGACTGGAGATGAGAATTGCAGCACTTCGTGATATTGCTCCACGGTTTAGATGGGCCTAGCATGTACATTGGTGATGCGGCTAGTGAGGATGTCCAGGGAGGTAGCTGGGTACAGTTCGAAGGGAAAGCAAGAGGAACAGGAGGAGGCAGTCCAGTTTTGAGTAGGCAAACCCCAACAGATTTGCCAGATTGAGCGAAACTGCTGGAGATGTCCGTTCAGGAATAGCAATGCCAGATAGAGGGAATAGCTCTAACAGCCTGGAGAACAGTTCAACTGGAGGAGGGGGGGGGCGCAGAATAGGCAGAGCAACAGAGAGGTTTTGATGGTAGGGGACTCTATTATTAGGAAGATAAATAGAGTGATTAGTCACCCAGATCCCAGCAATCAAACAGTTTCTCTCTTGTCTGGGTTGCTCGGGATCAGCATTTTGTGGATCGGGTAGATACATTTTCTGAGGGGTTGGAAATGAACGATAATTAGTGGAAGATGGAATGTCCTGATTAATGATTTTCTGAACTAGGGAACAAGTTAAAGGCAAGGACCTCCAAGGTATTATTTTCTGAGATACTGCAAGTGCCACATGCTACCCCAGGGAAACAGAAGGAGCTTAGGGAGGTTAATGCGTGGCTAAAGATGTGGTGCACTAAGGAGTGGTTTGTGTTTTTAAAACACTGGGCTAGCTTCTCACTTGGGTACAATCTCTATAGCAGGAACGGATTGCCCCTTAATGACGTGGGAGCTTGTGTGCTAGGGGAAAGAATTGCAGAAGGCTAGAAGAGCTTTTAAACTAGTAGGTCCGGGGGAGTGACTAGATATAAGTTATGTGGTAGAAAGTGAAAAGAGGGTAAGGAATTAATTATCTAGTCATGGATTAGAGAAGAGGGGAGGGTTAGTATAGTCAATAGGGAGGAATGGCTAAGTAACTCAAGTATAGGAGGCAGGCATTTCAAAACTACACAAACACACACATAACATAAGTATTTTTTCAACCTCAATTACTATGTAACCATATGTAAAATGTACAGTACAGAAAAGCTTCAATGGAATCAGTCTTAGTTCTTAAGACTACACAGATAATCAAAAGATTGTTCTAGGAACCATAGATTGAAAAAGGATTGCTCCCAGCCAGTTAGACAGGAGACTTATGTAATTCAGAACAGTTATCCTATGAGAAGTTATGAACTGTCCCTAAAAGAGCACTCAGTACACAATGCTTGGTATCTCTAATAATCATGGAGGGTTTTAGGGGCTGGGGATATAAGTGTAAGCAACATTCCTGAATATAAAGATTATTTTCCACATCATTTTCTTACTCTTGTCCTACTGAATCAGAGGATTTCTTCCCAGAGAGTTGGCAACAGGGAGGACTGGGAAGATTGTTATGTACACTTTAACAAATAATAAACAAAGGAACTTATTTGAATCTGATCACTGAGTCAGTGCAGTGTTTTTGGTCCTGTGGGCTGTAATCATTCTCTGCAGGAAAGTAGGCAGGGTCTATTTTAACAAGGGAAGGAGTGAACCTGGGAGCATTTCTAGTGTAAGTGTAATTAGTGTGTAAGTGTGGGAAATTGAATAAAAAGGAGGAAGTTCAAAGAAAAGGGGTAAGAAAAAATAGAAAACAAAATATATACTTTTTTTGTGTTGGGTTCAGGTGCAGAAAATACATTTTTATACAAATACAAAAATACACTGAGGAAAAAAAGAAAAAATCAATGTAACTGATAATCCTGAGTCAGTCCAGTGGCAACCTCACAGAGTGTTCATCCTGCTACATGTATGCACTACTGGAACAGATGATCCTGGGTCCATACCTCAGAGAGGTGTGAGCATGTTGCCTCTCTGGAAGCTCAAAATGGGGAACTGGAGAGGAGAATTGCAGCACTTCGTAATATTGCTCCACTGGAAAGGGAGTTGGTGCTCAGGGAGTACAGTTTAGCTGGGCCGAGCATGGAGGGTGGAGATGGGGCTAGTGAGAATGTCCAGCAAGGTACCTGGGTTACAGTTACAAGGGGAAGCAGGGGGAACAGGCGCAGGACAGGCCAATACAGAGTTGGCAAATCTGTTTGTTTGTCAGGTTGAGTAAAACTGTTGGGGATATCCATTCAGGAATGGCAATGCTAGATATAGCTGTTCCCTCTAACAGATGGGAGAAGAGTTTTACTGGAGGAGAGGGGGGGGGGGGGGCAGCATAAGCAGGGCAACAGAAGGTTTTGGTGGTAGGAGACTCTATAAGGAAGGTAGACAGGGTGATTTGTCACCCAGATCCCAGCAATTGAACAGGCTGCTGTCTACCGGGTGCAGCATGTTGTTGATAGGGTAGATAAATTATCGGAAGGGGCTGGAAATGAACTGGCAGTCTTGGTACACATTGGTACCAATGACAAAGTAAGTGGAAGATGGAGTGTCCTAAAGAATGATTTTAAAGATCTAGGGAATAAGCTTAAAGCAAGGACCTCCAATGTAGTATTTTCCAAGATACTACCTGTGCCATGTGCTAGCCCAGGGAGACGGAACGAGCTTAGGGAGGTTAATGAGTGGCTAAAAAAAAGTGATGCAGAACAGAGGGTTTTGAGAGCACTGGCTGACTTCTGAGTGGGTACAATCTCTATAGCAGTGATGGATTGCACCTTAGTGAGGAGGGTGCGGTTGTGCTAGGGGGAAGGATGGTAGAATGGCTGGGTGAGTTTTTAAACTAGTAGGTGTGGGTGGGGGGGGGGGCTAGATAAAAAGTATTGGGTGGAGGGTGAAAGGGATGAATTAACTACCTATGAGGAGGGTTACAATAAACAGTAGGGAAGAGAGGGGGAGGGGGAGAGGGTGCAATAGACAGCAGGGAGGTATTACTAGGTGACTCAAATAGCTGGCAAGCACTTCCCAATGGCAGAGCCATAGCAACATAAAGTGCATGCTTGCCAACGCAAGAAGTTTGCCTGGAAAATGGGCAAGCTAGAATTATTAGCAGTACAAGAAAATAGGACGCAATAGGCATTACTGAAACATGGTGGGATGAATCTCATGACTGGACTGTTAATTTGGATGGTTATAACTTATTTAGGAAAGATAGGAGTAATGGAGGAGGGATTTGTCTGTAGGCCAAGCCTGGTTTTAAACCTGTAGTCAGAGAAGATATTTATAGTGGAACTAGCAACAACATTGAATCCTTGTGGGTTGAGATAAATAGTAAAAGCTAACTTCTAAAAGAATATTTGTAAGAATGTGCTATGAACCCCCAAATATAGTCGAGGGTGATGAATTTCAATTATTGCTGCAGATAGATAATGCAACTAAGCACGGGCAAGTTCTAATAATGGGAGATTTTAACTACCCTGAAATATACTGGATAAATGAGACCAGCAGTTCTCAGGGGAGCAGGTTCTTGAGCACACTCAGGAACCATTATCTGGCCCAGGTTATACAAGAACCTACTGGAAAGGAAGCTATCTTAGATTTAGTCATCACAAGTAATATTGATATAATATGAAATGTTAAAATAGAGGAAGACTTGGGGAATAGTGATCACAACACAGTTTCATTTGAAATTTGAATACAGAAAACAGAGTTGTAAAGGGGCCAACACAAGCTCTAAATTTTAAAAGGGGCTAACTTTAATGGGCTAAGGCCAGGAATACAACTTATAGACTGGGATAAAGAACTTACAGGGAAAAATACTGAAAATAAATGGACAACATTCAAATCCCTACTAAACATACATACATACCGGCATATACCATGTGGAAATAAAATTAATAGGAGTAAATCACATCCCATGGGGCTTAACAATGACTTATATCTAAGGGATAATATATGCATTTAAATTAAACAAATGAGGAGTGAACAGAGGCAGCTTTATGTGAATATAAGGAAATAAACAAGGCTTGTAAAGGAGCTATTAGACTGGCTAAAATAGAAAATAAGCAGTCAGTTGCAAGGGAGAGTAAGACTAACCCTAAAATATTTTTTTAATATATTAATGGTAAGAAGGCGACGAAGGAAGCTATAGGAACATTACAATGTGACACAGGCCGTCTAATTATTAGTGACCAGGAAAAGGCAGATGCGCTAAATAGGTTATTTTCTTCGGTATACACAAAGGGAGGTAGGTACCAGTGGTTGGGACACTGCAACAAAATGGGGCTACACTACCTTCACCAAATAATTGGTGAACGCAGATAGAAATCCAAATGCGGTTGGAGAAAATAAATGTTAATAAAGCCCCAGGTCCTGATGGAATACATACAAGGGTACTGAGGGAACTGGGTTCTTTAATAGCCAAACCATTATATTTAATTTTTCAAGATTTACTCAACACAGGGTCTCTACCAGATGACTGGAGAAAAGCAGCTGTGATACCTATATTTAAAAAGGGAGCAAGAACAAATCCAGGGAATTATAGACCAGTGAGCCTCACTTCTGTAGTGGGGAAGCTTTAACAAGGGTTAATAAGGAATAATATACAGGAATATATCTATTTGAACAGGATTATAAGTAGGAGTCAACATGGATTTATGAGGGATAGGTCATGTCAAACAAATCTAATTAGTTTCTATGAGGAGGTTAGTAGGAACCTGAATCAAAGCAACTCAGTGGATGTAGTCTTTTTGGATTTTGCAAAGGCTTTTGATACAGTGCTATATGGGAGACTATTGTGGAAACTAAGGGATACAGGAATAGCAGTAAATACCTGCTCATGGATCGAGAGAGCTGGCTAAAAGACTGGAAACAAAGGGTTGTTGTAAATGGAACATACTCGGATTGGACTAATGTGGTAAGTGGGGTTCCTCAGGGATCAGTATTAGGTCCTCTCCTTTTTAACATATTTATTAATGACGTAGAAGTAGGACTCGAGAGTAGTGTCTCCATATTTGCAAGGTAATAAAATCACATGATGTACTTTCCCTCCAAAGGGATTTGCATAAATTAGAGAAATGGGCAGCTAAATGGCAGATGAGATTTAATACAAATAAATGGAAGGTTATGCATTTGGGAAGGAAAAATAGCCATGAAATTTATTTAGAATCTTAATGGAGCAAATCTAGTGGTATCTGATACTGAAAGGGATTTGGGAGTACTTGTGGACAACCACCTAGGTAGCAGTGCTCCATTCCAAGCAGCAGCTGCAAAGGCAAATAACATTTTAGCATGTATTAAGAAGGGTATATAATTCTGTAACTGTACAAGTCCCTAGTTCATCCTCATTTGGAATATGGAGTGCAATTTTGGGCATCACTTCATAGAAAATCCATTTTAGAACTGTAAAAAGTACAGAGAAGGGCAACAAAACTAATAAGGGGAATGGAGGGGCTAGGTTATGAAGAAAGACTAACCAAATTAAACGTATTTTCCCTCGAAAAAAAGCAGTCTACGAGGGGATAGGATTACTTTATTTAAATACAACCAGGGTCAATATAAGTCTTTGTCAAGTGAAATTTGTGCCAAAAGAGTTTCAACTGACAAGAGGACATCCCTTGAGGCTAGAGAAAAAAAGAAAGATTTCACCTGAAAGAAGGAAATGGGTTCTTCATGGTGTACACTTGTTAGTGTAGTTAAACTATAGAATTCTCTACCAAAGGAGGTGGTGACCGCAAACTCAATAGATAACTTTAAAAAGCGGTTAGATATATTTTTAAATAAAAAAAGAGTGCATTCAAGGTTATCTTGGATAACTAGCGAAGGAATATTGATCCAGGGAGAAATTTGTTCGCCAGTCTCTGGGATCATGAACAAATTTTGCTTCCCCCCCACCCCCATGAGACAATTGGCAAGTTTCAATTGTTTTTTTTTCTGTTTGATAATAATTGTTAATTGATCCAGAGGAAGGCAAATAGTGCACATATTAAAATGATCAGAAGAGATCTAAAAAGGTTGAACTTGATGGACTAACAGTCTTTATTCAACCTAAAATACTATGTAACTTATAGAATAAAACCCAGGGGTTTGGTTTGAGCTACTGACATGCCCAATGCACTGAACTTGTGGAATAGATCTGTACAATCTGACCATATCTATCTTTCGACACTAGACACATTTGATTGCCAAGTTTAATAGGTATGGCTCCCGTATCATACAAGGAAAAAAAAAAAATCGCACACTTTCTGGATTGGTTGGGAGCCACCCACGAGAGGACTAGGGTTAGCCTTAATTTATTTCATTAGATGTCATCTATGCTTTAGTGTATGCGTGGATTGGCAGTGTTGACAGCCAGTTCTCAAACTTCTATACTGTACTTTAAGTACCAACGTTTAACCAGCATAAATCCCATCCTTGCTAGTCTGTTGTAAATGGGAGATATAATTGCAGGGCTCACAGGCTGGGCCTTGGTAACACAGATGAACAAATTTCTTCCATATACAAGAAAATCAATTGTTAATCCAATTACCCAGTATGAAGACAAATAAAAAAACAAACAAAAAAAAACCACAGCATTTGGTGGTGAAGGTATTCCTGCCTTGCAAATGTTGCTTCTTTTAACTCTTAGTGCTGGTAGATGTAACTGGTGACAACTACAGTTTTTTGTGTCTATCAGAACTCTGTTATTGCCATGACAAAGTTATACTAAATCAAATTTAATTAAGAGAAATAATTAAGGGTAGGGCTGTATGAGACTAGAAATGTACATTATTTCATGGAAGACTGGTATTATTTCACAATCTATGAGGAAACCGTGTGGGAAGTTGGCAGTAAATGCATGTGCAATCTTCTCAGGCTTGTAGGAATGGAAGGGATCTTATTTAATAATGGAAATTTGTAAGCAAACAAAGAAAATAGTCTGCCTTGCAATACTGGATGAAATGTTGGAAATGTATTTCCCCCTTAGTGAAAGATTCATCTACATGTACTTTTTTTGTTAAAACCCACACTTAAACCCAGAAAAAGCTGGAATAAAATAGGTAATCACAAAATAATATATACTACAGAAGTAAATAATTGAGCAGGAGGGAGAGAGAAATAAAATAATAATAAAAAGAATAGAGTTATTTAATTTAGAAAAAAGTAAATGGTGATGCCTCTGCAATACCCTGGAGAGAGCCATGATAGAGAGGGGTGGTGTGCACTTTTACATTTCTTAGGGCCTAAGGTTACATCATGACGCAATGTTCTGCTTCTGGGCAACTGAGGGGGGGGGAAAGAACGCAAGCGCGCGCGCACACACACGCGCGCTCAAACTAAACAATATACAGACATTAGCCAATATTGTGTTGAATGATGCATTGGTCCCAGCACAGACATATGATTAATCCCCCAATAATGCAAGAAAGGTCACATTTTTTTTTTAAAAAGGGTCTTTTTCTTATATGATGTGTGTGTGGTCAAACAGGTGTAGAACAGACAAGACAAAAAATATTAATAATTAGTGTTAAACTTTTGAAAATTAAACACAAAACAAAAATAAATAAATAAATATACATCAATCTACATATAGCATAATGAAATAAATTTTAAATTGTTATTTTATAAGCAAAGAACACTCAAAACAATAAAAAAATCTCCCAATAAGTATATGACATTTACAAGCACATATTATAGACAAAACACTTTTTTTTTTTTTTAAGAAATCTGTAATTTGAATACATTATAATCATATTTTTAAAATGCAGAGTTCATCAAATGTACACTTAAATATAAAACAATTGGTCACTGATTAAATACGTATTACGCACAACTGTACTTATGCTAGAAAAGCCGGGTAACTCTGGATTACACACTAAATAGCACATTTGGTTTATTCATATTTTTGGAAATATTCACACATTTAAAATATAACATAACAAAGCATACTCAAATAAAAACCATACCTGCATCAGAACTGGTTTGACTACAGCTGTTTACCATGCTGTTTGGTATCATGGGCATGGGTGATGCCTGAATTCTTGTTTGGGATGGATTCAGGTGTATAGAGTTACCCAATGCAATTCCTGGATGGCCCCGCATGCCATAGTTCCCACTATTTTGCATCTGACTGATTAGACCTGTAAGATGGTTGTTTGAAACAGGACTACCACCATGAACAAAGTTTGTGTTTGGATTCTGGCACGAGATGCCTTCCCCTCGAATAGATAAATTGTGTGTTAATGAATTATGGAGGGCTGTAGAGTTGTCTGGGAAATGGAGCGGATTGGCAGAGCAAGGCATGGCAACATTTGAGCTCTCACAACCAGTAGTACTATTGCTGCTCATATGAGTGCTTTGACAACTCATATTTTGAAGAAGTTGTGACATCGAATTTATGGGAAATGAATTTGGCCCTTGCTTTCTCAACAGATCTGGTCCAGATTTGGGGATTCCAGTACTCTCTGTCTGTGAATGTCTAAGCAAATTCAACACTGATGCAGTTGGTTGTTTTCTCTTTCTAGAATGATCCTTTTGTTGAGACATTAGCTTATCTCGGAGAGCTGCTCGACCACTCTGTCCTTCTCCTGTTGGTAAAAGCATGTTGGTAGAAGGAGGTGGGAACATTGTGTTTAAAGTGCTATTTCCTTCATTGTTGCAACAGTTGACAACAGCTCCAGAAGTACTACTATTGTTACCACCAGCAATTTTATTTTGATTTGCTAGCTGTGCTTTGGCTGCTGCTGAAAGTAAGCTACTTGCTGGAAAAGAGGCAGCATTGTGCTGGTTCAATAACTGGTTTAAAGGCATTCCCAGCAAACCTGTCTGACTCTTCAAAGAGACATTACCAACTGATGTAGGGGGAAAAACAGTGTTGTTTAGAGGGTTTAATACATTGTTCATTCCAGCTATCAATGGGTTATGTATGTCTTTGTACTGATGATGTCCATCAGGCTTGGTTGAAGGGCTTGATGGCATTGATGGTCTTGGTGACCCTATAGTAGACCTTGGTGATCTTGGTGGAACTTTGATCCCACTACAGGCAGGCTGTGTTCCTAATGGAGGCATCATGAAATTTCCATGATCTGATGATGTGGAAGATGATCGCGATCTTTGGGGTGATGCCTCAATTCTTCCAATACCAGGACCCATCATATGGACTGGGGATGTTACTGGAGACGGAGACAGGGACGTGGAGGCCGAATGTTGAATTCTTTGAATATGATTGCCATGATTCATATGACCAGGTTTAACAGTTGGCAAAGGAAGATTACTTGGCAAAGGAACAACAGCAGGTGGCATGTTTACATTCATTACAGGTACCTGAGTGTGAACATTTGAATGAAATGCAGTGGTGTTGATAATCATAGGATTTTGATTAACTGGTTTACTAGGAATGGGGTCAAGAATACCAAGTGGATCCTTCTCTGAAGACAATAATGGCTTTTTCTGAAGTGCACAAGGTGGTGGTGGCGGTGGTGGTGGAGGCGGTGGACCTTGGGTGGGTTTATGGTGAAACATAGCCCGTGACATATCCATGTTGGCTGGATAGTAACAAATGTTCTTTTTCAACACTGGACTCTTTTTATTAAAAGTTGGGGAAAGAGGTATATTTGTTCTCCCAGCCATTGCACAAGATTGCTGAACTGGTGAACCATGTATTAACATTGACTGAGGAGACAGGGGAGTTCTGTTAATGTGAATAGGACTAGAATTGGATGGTGCATGAAAGTTGGGATTGCTCCTTGTAAATGCATCAGGACTTCCAAGTGGGTCTGTCCTAGGAGAAATGGATCCATCTCCATATATTTGTGATCCTGATGAAGCTGGACTTGGCATGCCACCATGACCTCCACGAAACGGAGACTTTTGTCCATGATCACTACTACCTAACCTCTGTCTTGGATAAGCAGAATGAAGTTCATGTTGCTGACCACCAACATGTTCTTTCATCATAAGTTTAAATGGGTTTTTACATTCTGGCAGCACAGAATTTACAATTCCATCATGTTGCTTATTTCGAATCAATCTTGGAGTTGCAGCACGCGAAGGCACCACAGGAGTTGAATCTACATGAAAATAAAGATCATGTGTATGTAAAAAACAAATATTTTTAAAGACAAATAAAAACACAACACAAGTTTAACTAACTGGGGGACCATTAATAAAAAAATGTTTATAAACAAGTTAGAAAAATAGTTACAGCGCATATAAATTCCTATTGTCCTTTACTATTAAAAAAATAAAATGTGACATAACATGGAGAGCGGTGATCTAAAAAAAAAAAAAAACATTGCACAGCCTTTCAGCACTGACCAGAATGAATACTCCACACAGGTGAACTGTATCACTCCATGAAATCTGTTAATAAGTGACTGGGTATTGGCCATCACATTTTAGAAAGTTTGGATTACATTTTAGCTCTATTCATATTTATCTTTTCCAGAGTAAATTCCAGAATTACTTGTGTTTTTTCAGTGAACATTCCTTCTATTAAACTACTTACTTGTTCCACCTCCTGGACTTGTTAACACCAGAGATGGATGTGGTGCTTCCATACTTCTATGAAGTGTAGCTACAGCAATGATCTTCCTCTTATGGATGCACAGTTTGGTTACATCTTCGTCTGCTTTAACATCTTCAGCTGTTCTTTGCTTCACTGCAGCTCCAGGATCAAAATTAAATACCTGGAATGGTAAAAAAAAAAAAAATATATCTAATACAAACAGGAGAAATGAAAGAGAGGTGAGAAAAGAGAGCAAGTGCGAAAAGAAAGCAAGAAGGTAAAAAAAATATATATATATATATAAAATTATAGGTAGAAGTAAGTTACGGTTCAATGTCAGGAGGTTGTTCAAGATGCAATGAAAAGCATAGGCAAAGTGGTGTGAAAACACAAATCAATGGTAAACATCTATTTTTTTTGTATTACATGTATTCCTGAGTTACACACTGACCCTAAAAATTACAATTACAATCTTGTATCAAAAGTAAGCTGCAAGCACAGAGACAAATGTGTTAAATAATCAATGAGGGTAGTTAGGTCATAAAGAAGCAATTTGGTAACCTGAAGCATGTACTTTTACGGAGGAGAAATCCCTAAATGACCCAGAACTACCATCATATTGTTAATTAAAAAGGCATATACATACATCTGATTGTTTTGCATGAAAAAATACCAAAATAAACATTTACAAACTCACCCTGATGTTTGGTAAATCTCTTCAGTTTGTAAACTGCAATTTTTGTTAGTTGACACCCTTGAAAATCCCCGCTAAGAATAGCATAAAATTCATAATTTGTTTTGGACAATCAGGAGAAAGCACAGGTTAGTTGATACATTTGTATCAAAATTGTTGAAAAGCAGCCTGGGATATGTAGTCTCTCTCTCTATCCTTGTGGTCAGAGTCAGCTGTGAGCTCAGACCCCACCCAACCACGTGATTCCATCCAGCAACAGTTACTTTTTTGTGGTATCTACCAGAAATACCCAACTCAGGAAAGGCTGCCAGATACAGTGTGTACTTGCCTATGTAAGCTTCAGGTGGGCGTGCAAAGCTGGATTTTACTCTCCTGTATTTAACTTTGCAAGTACATTAAACTTATCTAAATGAAAGACATATTTTTCTGATAATCACTGCCTGTTTCTTACCAAACATTTGAAAACCAGGAAACTTATATATACACACACCTTTAAGATATACTGATAGTGTTCTTTCTGTGGCTTAAACAATAAACTGATGTTTACAAATCAAAAATGCAGCAGTGTCATAACGATATGTAATAATTACTTTCAATTGAATGTGATTAAATAAATGAATTTTCCTAGAGTAAATTAACATTGAAGTTTGCAATATTTAAACATAAGTCAGCCTTTCAGATCCACGCACAAACCAAGACCTTAATCTTTAAGGCAATACCATTATTAATTACTTCATTAGCCCCCCAAGACATTGGATCCATCATCTCCATTAAGTTCTCTAGAAAGAAAAAGACTGAATGGAAGACAAAGGCCCATGGCCCCTGATGCTAATCAATTACTTCAAAAATCCAATGCATTTCAATAGATTATAAGACATTTCAGAAGTTACCGTATATACTCGAGTTTAAGCAGAATTTTTCAGTCCATTTTTGAGGATGAGGAGGGAGGTTGAGGATGAGGAGGGAGGTTGAGGATGAGGAGGGAGGTTGAGGATGAGGAGGGAGGTTGAGGATGAGGAGGGAGGTTGAGGATGAGGAGGGAGGTTGAGGATGAGGAGGGAGGTTGAGGATGAGGAGGGAGGTTGAGGAGGGAGGTTGAGGATGAGGAGGGAGGTTGAGGATGAGGAGGGAGGTTGAGGATGAGGAGGGAGGTTGAGGATGAGGAGGGAGGTTGAGGAGGGAGGTTGAGGATGAGGAGGGAGGTTGAGGATGAGGAGGGAGGTTGAGGATGAGGAGGGAGGTTGAGGATGAGGAGGGAGGTTGAGGATGAGGAGGGAGGTTGAGGAGGGAGGTTGAGGATGAGGAGGGAGGTTGAGGATGAGGAGGGAGGTTGAGGATGAGGAGGGAGGTTGAGGATGAGGAGGGAGGTTGAGGATGAGGAGGGAGGTTGAGGATGAGGAGGGAGGATGAGGAGGGAGGTTGAGGATGAGGAGGGAGGTTGAGGATGAGGATGAGGAGGGAGGTTGAGGATGAGGATGAGGAGGGAGGTTGAGGATGAGGAGGGTGGTTGAGGATGAGGAGGGAGGTTGAGGATGAGGAGGGAGGTTGAGGATGAGGAGGGAGGTTGAGGATGAGGAGGGAGGTTGAGGATGAGGAGGGAGGTTGAGGATGAGGAGGGAGGTTGAGGATGAGGAGGGAGGTTGAGGATGAGGAGGGAGGTTGAGGATGAGGAGGGAGGTTGAGGATGAGGAGGGAGGTTGAGGATGAGGAGGGAGGTTGAGGATGAGGAGGGAGGTTGAGGATGAGGAGGGAGGTTGAGGATGAGGATGAGGAGGGAGGTTGAGGATGAGGATGAGGAGGGAGGTTGAGGATGAGGATGAGGAGGGAGGTTGAGGATGAGGATGAGGAGGGAGGTTGAGGATGAGGAGGGAGGTTGAGGATGAGGAGGGAGGTTGAGGATGAGGAGGGAGGTTGAGGATGAGGAGGGAGGTTGAGGATGAGGAGGGAGGTTGAGGATGAGGAGGGAGGTTGAGGATGAGGAGGGAGAGGGGAGAAGAGACACAGGGAAGGGAGAGGGGAGAAAAGAGACACAGAGAGAGAGGGGGACACAGAGGGCACAAGAGGGACACAGGGAGCAGCACATTTCCCACCCTCGGCTTATACTCGAGTCACTTATTTTACCCAGTATTTTGTGGTAAAATGGGTGCCTCTGCTTATACTCGGGTCGGCTTATACTCGAGTATATACAGTAAATGTATTTAATATGCTACTAATTGCAGTACATGTATTACATCTCTCAAACATTTATTTATTACCTTTGGAAGAATAAGTGGACACTCCAAACCACACTTGCAAGTTCCATCAGCAAGTAGGTATGCCTTGACCTGCTCCAAGCATGACAGTTGGGAACCGCTAGGGCTGAAGAAACAAAAATGAATCATGGGTTACCTTAACTATAGATATTCAAAAACATCTGAAGTGCAAAAGGCATGTAAATGAAAACAGACTAAAAATATGTTATTCCATTTCAATAATTAAATTTGAATAATGAAATGAAGGGAGATGTTGTAATGTTTAGAAATTATGCACAAGTCTTTATAAATTAAAAAAAGGGTGAAAATGTGTTTTTATTGTTTTAGGAGTATACAATGTTTTCTCCATTACCACTATTTATATTCTATTACTATTTTAACAAACAACAGTTTTGATGTTCTAATTTTTAACAAATATTTAATATATTTGTTTTATTGCTGTTACATGATAAACAAAACAAATACAAAAAATAAATTTGTTTCAAATGTGCATTGTAAAATATATCTTAAGTGGTAATATTTAACTATATGCAGAATAGTAACATGGCAGTAAGAATATACGAGTTGGAAAAACTACAAAATAAAAAAATGCTGTAAAAACGTTGTCATTAGAAATAACAATTGGTATAATCTTGTTGGCAATTCTAAACTATACAAAGAGAGTAGTGGTGCTCATCTGAGAATGAACAATACCTTAGTAGGTTTGGTCCCCTACTCCGAGAGCAACCACTTTTAGCTAACTTGTGCCCTTCACAGGGAGAAATATCCTGTAGTATATCAGTCTGGTCTCACACGAGTGATCCAGCCCCAAAATACCAGGCAATTCTACCATGAGCAGGAGAAATGGCAAACCTCAGAAGTACGTTTTGGCCTCTGTGGGCATCGTCAGGGAGGTGTAGCCGATATCTCCCTAAGGCACAGTGAGCAAGGAGTCCACGTCTGGTTCCCCCTATCACCCATAAGGTAAAAAAATATCTAAACAAAAAAAAAAAAAAAAAAAGGGAGTAGAGGTGCTTATCGGAGAATGAAAAATACCTTAGTAGATTTGCTCCATAGGTCTGGTTACCTACTCAGAGGGCAATCTCTTTTAGCTCAATTCTAAACTATGCCATATGTGTCTTTTGAAATTTACATTTAAAAACGGTAAATGTCGACTGCAGGGTAGGTTACAGTTACATACGATAATCACTCATCAGGACACCTAGCAGGACAGACCTTCGCTATTTCCTATTCAGTGTCAAGGGATTGTGAGAGACACAGATCTGCCTGAATCTGTAATGCCCAAAGTCAAAAGTATGTTTTAACTGCTACACAGTCTTAGGTAAAATATTTATGTTAGCAGAAACTGCTTGTGCCTGAAGGATTCTATTTGTATCTTCTCCACTTCCTGTTGTCTTGGAGTCTAAGGGGCGTATTCTAATTGTTACAGTCTTTTCTGGAGTGGAATGAAGTGAAAGGAGGAGGATTTGTTAACTCATCTGTCAAATCAGATATATGAATATTATTGAACATCCTCTACTGAGCACATGCTCAGCAGAAGCCAGCATTATGGTATACTTACAAACCCTGCTGTATACCAGCACTCTCATGCCTAGAAATGGAAGTCTTACGCTCATGGCAGCTTCCACACACTAGCAGGGTCTACTTAAGATTTTATACGACAATGGCTTTATGCCAATGTCTTACACAGCTGCTAATGTTAGTTTGTCTTAGCTACTAAACAAAACAAACCCTATGAAATCCTATTGGAAGAAAATCACACTTGAATATTAATTAAGGCGACTGCATGCGTTTCACTTTTCTGCATTTTTCTACCCAAAATGTGGCAAACAGACACTTTGGAAACCCACGTAATTGGAGATGAAGTTTAAAGTACAGTTCAATGATCATAAGTAATTTGAAATCTTGATTTAGTGGGCTCTATGAACTACTGAGATTGAAAGGAAAAGGAACAAAATGCATAAAGTAGTGTATAAAACCTTTATATAGACAGTTTCATATGAACATCCTATATTTCAATATAGAATAGTTCATTACGGTTATTAAGCAAAAAGGCTGAAATCCCTTATGAAAACCCAAAATAAAATGTTAATGAATTTCCAATAGACATTAATATCTACTTCTCAATGTATAAGAAGTTATTGCCTTTAAAAAAAAAAAAAACTTAGACCATTCATTAAATTTTTTACAAAATGTTTTCATTCTATAAATACATACTTTCACATAATCTATTATGCTGTATATACACAATTGAACACATTATTTCTTGTATTAAGTCATAATGAATGGGACATTTTGAATTCTGAGTGACATAAAAATTAACACCACTCATTTGGAAAAACTTGAACTGGTTATATAAAATCAATAGATCTACCTGCATCACAGACAATGCATAAAAGTCCCTTATTCTTCAATTAAGACGTTAACATTTTTTGAATATTAGCTGCTTGTAGCTTAGTTGCCTAGCTCAGCAAAAAAAAAAAAACAAAACAAGGATTACATTATAATGTGTAAATGTATGCTTTATATGGTGGTTCATGGTAGTTGTGGAGAAGTAAAGTTCCCCATTGTGAAGCTTCTTGTTCTGTTTAATGGAACTACAGGAGAACTGAATGCTCATTATAATTTTGAAAACTAGACCATTTGATTTTATTTTCTTTAGTACATCAGGTACTGAGGCACAAACCATCAAATCTTCATAACAAACTACTGTTGCTTGTTTATTTAATCTCGATTGGCAGACCTTCCAACAATATCTAACTTCAGAATATTTTCTTTCCCCTGAGGTTTCACAGGTATAAAGAAAATAAATATCTATCACATATATAGTTGTGAGCGTACGAGTTGTTGCTAACGCTGCGGCCCTCTCGCATCGCAAAGCGAGCTGCGGCCCTCTCGCATCGCAAAGCGAGCTGCGGCCCTCTCGCAAAGCGAGCTGCGGCCCTCTCGCAAAGCGAGCTGCGGCCCTCTCGCAAAGCGAGCTGCGGCCCTCTCGCAAAGCGAGCTGCGGCCCTCTCGCAAAGCGAGCTGCGGCCCTCTCGCAAAGCGAGCTGCGGCCCTCTCGCAAAGCGAGCTGCGGCCCTCTCGCAAAGCGAGCTGCGGCCCTCTCGCAAAGCGAGCTGCGGCCCTCTCGCAAAGCGAGCTGCGGCCCTCTCGCAAAGCGAGCTGCGGCCCTCTCGCAAAGCGAGCTGCGGCCCTCTCGCAAAGCGAGCTGCGGCCCTCTCGCAAAGCGAGCTGCGGCCCTCTCGCAAAGCGAGCTGCGGCCCTCTCGCAAAGCGAGCTGCGGCCCTCTCGCAAAGCGAGCTGCGGCCCCTCTCGCAAAGCGAGCTGCGGCCCTCTCGCAAAGCGAGCTGCGGCCCTCTCGCAAAGCGAGCTGCGGCCCTCTCGCAAAGCGAGCTGCGGCCCTCTCGCAAAGCGAGCTGCGGCCCTCTCGCAAAGCGAGCTGCGGCCCTCTCGCAAAGCGAGCTGCGGCCCTCTCGCAAAGCGAGCTGCGGCCCTCTCGCAAAGCGAGCTGCGGCCCTCTCGCAAAGCGAGCTGCGGCCCTCTCGCAAACTTCACGTCGCAACCCAAAGAGCACGACACACACATTACGACACTCGCAAACAACATACGACACACGTTCACACACACACACACATTACGGCCTCGCAACACTCGGACGCAACTAGCGAACATTACAAAATGTAAAACACAATACATACACACAGCACATACATAAAAAACCTTACCTACACCAAGAGGGAGCACCCAGGACCTCAAAAATGCAACTTAGACCTTCATTTTACTCGAAATAAAAGAGTTTAGAGACTAAAAAAAACTGTAAGCGAGAGAAAAAATGGCCGCTGAACAAAACGAAAACGAGGCTACAGCACTCTAAACTCGCAAAACACCACAAACGACCTACGGATATTCATACTACACAGTGCACACATTCAGCACGCTTACACAGCAGCTCCACACCACTAATGCTGCAGCAACATCAACACAGATTGCCAGCTCTTCATCACAATGCTTCAAAATAGGTAAAGTATATTCATTACATATTTCATTATTATACACCAAACAGCATTAGCTACCTTACAATTTCATTGCCGTCATTTTTTGACGGGCAATTCGCTAGTCTATAAATAAATCTGAGGGGGAAAAAACAAAACTTCAAGTGAATCTATATATGTTGCTAACATGCTTAATTTATAACATAATTTCTTATTAATTTAGGAATTACATTTTTGGGACAAACAAATCCAACATAATCCTGTAAATAACAATTTTTGGGGGATTATGAGACTAATATTTTGCTATGGATTCTCTCTGGTAACAAATTTGAAAATGTAAAACTCTAGTGAAGACATGCGGTTATACACCAGGGGTTGACAAATGTATCTTAGGAGCCATATTAATGATACATAGGACTATAAATCTAATAACTAAAAATGTTACGAATCGTGGATGCCTCACTCACAAAATTTGTTAATCCAGATCTTTTTTTTAATTTTTTTTATTATAGAGTGTCTCTATCCCAATTTTATAGTTTTCACTAAATTTTAAGCAAACTCAACAATACATCTTAAAGTGTCTTAATCAACAGTATTTTATTCTGAATAATAGTTTGGTGCGGAAAATCAAAGTGCTAAAGTGTACAGAGGCCTATATACCCATAGTGGTAATGGATGGACATGAGTAACTACTAACTTTCTCCATATGGATTATTCATACACTTGTTAAAAAGTTTTGTAACAGAACTTTCATGGACTGAAAAGTTTTCAGCTATTTTCATTTTAGTTCGATGATTCTGTTACTATCTCTACAGGTAGACAGCATAAATAGCTTTTAAATAAAGCATAAAAAAACATAAGTAGAAAACATAAATACATGTAAAAAACTAATCAACAAAGTGGTGCAAAATCCACAAAATGTTGCAATAGATTGAAAGATGTAGCATTTTAACAAAATGAAACCTTACTATACTACATGAATGAGTCACAAAACGTTTTGTTACCCAAAAGGATCACAGAAACTTGAGAAATAAGGGAATATCACCTTACTGTGCACAAAATACCACATACTTAACAGGATTTATAAAAAAAAAAAAAAAAAACTCAAACAAAAAACTATTACTATGAAAAAAAAAAAAGTTACCTGATGTAAAGTACACCATTTTGATCAACTCTTCTTTGCCAACCAACTGGTACTTGGATTGCCGGTGGGACTCCATCATGATCTCCTCCATCACACACCTTTCCTCCATTCATTGTTTTATTGTAACTCTTCCAAGATATCAAAAGAAAGATGATATTGGCATGCCATATGTAACCATGACTCCAAGGGGACCAAATCTGTACAGTTTTGAAAACTGTACAAAGTGCATTTGGTGAATACTGTTCAGTTCAGAACTAAATCAAAATAATCTCTTTTTTCACACAAGCCATGTTGTTGCACATATTCCACTTTAAACATGAAAGCTTAAAATCCCTTAAGGTTCCAAAGGAAGTTAAGTCAAGAATGCAACAAGTCTTTCAAACTGTGGATCAGTGCAGTTTATCAATACGTGGTTACCTGGAGAAAAAAACAAAACAAAAAAAAAACACACAAATATACATAGGTAGAACATGCCATGATTAATAATTTAAAACTGATGTTTATCAGCACATCATATATGCTTTAAGTTTGTTACCCATTTATAAGCCACATTCTTTTTGCTCTCTCTTAATTTTCCAATCGGTATCCAAAATCAAACAATACTTTCCCGGATTCTCCCACATGATGTTAGAAATCGAAACGGGTTCCTTAAAAGAAAGAAAATAATGAACAAAAGAAAAAATAATAAGGAGGCCTGTAAGGTTATATTTTGAATTTCCTTAGTCAAGTGAATTATAAAATTACATTTTAATTGTATCATTCTCTTTTCAGTGTAGACTTTTTTTTATAGATCAATCCGATCAGTGAATGAATGCACAAATTATATCAACAGTAGTTTTAAAGCGACACAGATATGGTTCCAGTTACTGCAAAAATGAAATGTACACAAAGAAAAAATGTGTTTATTCTGTAAATGGATTTATCTTATGCAATTAATGAACCATTATAGATTACGAAAAAAAAAAAAAAAAATACGTGGGACAAATAAAAAAAATAAAATAAAAAAAAAAAGCAGATGTGCAAGGCCTAACATGGCATAAAAGCATTTTTTGAGAACATCTTCATTACAGCAAGATCCACCATGGAAGAAGCCATGATAGTCATACTTCATTTTTAAGAAAAGCCGGCATTTATAGAGCATGTAAAGGTCAGGTTGCATAATTGTTTAAGGCACATATTCACCAGATATTGAATACATCTTCTGCATATGAAAAAAGTTTTAAAGAGAGTCACTATAATCCAAAGCATTCTATTTTGCATTTAAAAGAACATATGATATACATTGTAAGTTTTTATTTTCAAATGGAAAATAAAATTACATTAACTGAAGGAAAACTAAAATTAAAATACAGCCAGGCTGATAAGACAGTGTATATATATTTACCTTACCATTGACTTTAGAGGAAGTATAGACAAAGGCTCACATGGGACCCTGTTCACTGTGTTTTCTTACAGTACTCAAATTAAAACCAATAGGAACAAAAATACAATGATGCAGTTCAGAAAGTTTGTTTTCTCTTACAAAAACAAATTAAAAAAAAGAAACTTTGCCCATGATTTTTTAAATGAGTGTTAAGACATTTTTGGACTACAGTGGCCATTTAAATGGACTATAAAAACACATGGAAAAGGTTCCAATATTCCTTTAAAACTTATGCAACCAAAGTGGTGCAGGATTCCACTTCTAGAAAACAAGGTCACTCACAAATAACTCCAAGGACGGCTTAAATCATATATGAAGTGAATGATCTGCATAGCGGTTCCTCTAAAGGGCATTAATATTCACCAATGCTTTCCAAAGAATATTTTCTTCAAAAACAAAGCCTGTAAATTATTAATTTTAGTAGAAGAAAAAATGTTAACTGTTTTAGAACAGAAAGTAAAAAAGCTAATATTTAATATTATAC
The DNA here is from genome assembly GCA_027410445.1 of Discoglossus pictus. NCBI lineage: Eukaryota > Metazoa > Chordata > Amphibia > Anura > Alytidae > Discoglossus > Discoglossus pictus. The sequence goes on along the minus strand of CM050173.1, from coordinate 49,664,403 downwards.
ATACGTACAACTATCATGCCTACTCAAACAGTAATACATATAGGCGTACACATTTTAATGTAGACCATAGGTTGACAAATGTATATCAAACCTAAATACAGAGGAGTCAGACAAACTATATTAGGGGCCAGTGAATGGTATATGCCTATAGATATATGTAGGATTACAAAAAAAAAAGCCAGGAGTAAAATGTTATTACAAAAATAGCAATTTCATTGGAAGATGGCTTGCCTCTGCAAGTGGAAATAATCAAGCTCATCAAATATTTTAAGTCTGAGCACTTCCAACCAACCTTTAAAATTGGGTATTCCCTTTCTTCACTAGGTAAGTTGGAATTGCAGACAGAGGAATTAGTGTCCCGCCTCCTATCGTATAAGGAGAAGACCAATGATCCTGTAATATGGGGAAAAAAAGAAAATGTTTTAAAATATTTTAGAAGCAGCTTCATAGACAAAACTGAACATGAATGAAATTGGTAATTATTTAAAAAAACAAAAACAAACGCACAGCAGGCTGGGTGTTTTTTCTTTCTTTAATCTGCCTAGGACCAATTATACAAAAGTCTACCAAAGTCTTTGAAACAACAAAAGCAATGGAAAAAAATGGAAGAGCAGATTGTATGTGTTATCCTAAAATAACATTTTGGCTCACTTACCAAATGCAAAAACAAACATAAAAAGATTACAAATTAGTACCTATTACTGTATATATATTTTTTCCTAATTTTTAAACTGTTTTCCCCGAAGCAGAACTGTTTTTCTCCCTTACCTAATCAGGGGGCCAGGGCAGCTCTGACTTAGGGCTGATCTATCATGATCTCAGAAGCCGACAGGGCTTTGATATCACTAGTCCCACAATGTGACGCCCTTCACAGCTTGCAATGGTTTCTCCCTTTTATATTCAAATATTCTTTAACAAATTGTTTTTTTGCAGCTTCTGTCTCAAGATGGTGCGTCCTTGCCGACTGACTTTTCATAAATTTTAGCAGCCATATTTCCATTGCCTAGACAGAAGTTTCCTGTGTATTGAAGTATCCTCCCACTAAAAAGAGAAGCTTTCATTGCAGTATAATTGCATAAAAAGCAAATAGATTGAAAGCTGTATTTGTTTTCATTATCTAAAATAAACTATATGTGGAGATCTTCAAGAGAGGTTTCCAAATTGTTTTTAAATACCAGACTACAGTGGTCCTCCTTTAATAGGAATTTAAACAAAATTTGCCATCACAAAACGTTTACAAGCACCCAGGTATGGGCCTATTCCACTTTCACTGATGAAACTAAAGTAAACTAGAGAGCTTGGCTGTGTTATTTGCAGACAATATACAAAGCCATCATATGTCAGGAGCTGGATGCAAAGAAAAAAAAAAATGAACCAAATATTTTACAAAATGCTGTATTATCTAAAACATATACATTTTAATACAATTGCAACGAGCAAAGCATGTCACTTTAGCAACATGTACAGACCTCAAATATATTGTATACATGAAGCCAAATGCACCGACTGTTTAATTGACCAATAGTCTATAAATATCTTGCACACTGTTATAGAAATTATGCATGGAGAAAAATAGGTCACATGAACCGAGCTTACGACAGACTACTGTAAAAAGGAAACTGCTTTTCCCTGTACAATTTGCATGTTCCTGAGTTTTCATGATGTGATGTTTTTGGCTGAACAACATGAAAAGAAATTATCGTAAGCTCCTCTTATACAAAGAGCATGATTAAAGGGGCCACTGTGCAATAAAATAATATGTATGTATGTATATATATATATATATATATATATATATATATATATATATAACAATTCTGTGTCTGCTTAATTATGCCCTTCGTCAGGGGGTGGGGGGGGGGGGGGGGAGAGAAAGGCATTAAGGGAGCTTTTGATCAATAAATGTTGATGCCTCTGCTCAACCATGGAGGGAGGCATCCATGACACATCAGAGAGGGGTGTTCACATTTCTGGACAGCAATGCTTGCATTTCATGATGCAAGCAGCCTGCTTCTGAGCCTGTCAGAGGAAAGGGACGTGGTCTCAATTTCAATTGGATTCAATTACCTAACAAAATATTCTGCCTTGCATAGTTCCCTACTCTACGCTGCCACCCTTTCCTGCCTCAATAGAATTTTTTTTAATGATTTTAGCCTACACAGCTGCTAAAATGTTACATAATTCACACACAAGTGCATTTTTTTTTTTAGCTTCACTGGTCCTTTAATCAAAATCTAAGTTTTCAGCTTGGTAAAGGAGTCTGAATTATGTGAATTAGATGACCTTCACCAGGACACAAACCGAAAAATATTCTTACAGAGTGTATTAAAACACTACAAAAGATTAAAGAAAAACTTAAAAATAATAAAAATATTTTTAAAATAAAATTTTAATTTTAGCCGACTTGGGTGCAAATGCCTCTGATCCATCTTGTTCAAGGCAAGATGGAGACAAACACAAAGTAGATTAAGCAAGATATAAAATGACATTTTGGGGGAGAGTGGTTGTCAAGCAAAAATTTTAACTCATATTAGTATAAAGCTGTGCTATATATGTACTTTAAAGTAAAATATTAATGTGCAGTTATAATAAGGAAAACGCTTTTTAAAGCAGCCTGCCTATTTCAGGGGAGGACTGCATGGCGATACCAGGCATTAATGATTCTGCTGATTAACAGCATCCTGTTGTCCACACATCCCCTGCTGCCTCACAATTGGTCCAGAGTGGACATTATTGCAAAATTATTAGAAACAATTTAGGCAAGACTCTGCCATTTAAAAATTAGTAAATTTCAGTATTTAGCCCTAGAAATGGACATTTTCTCTGCATATGCTTTGCAAAAAGCATTTGATTAAATAGGTATTATAGTATTTTTTATATTATATTTAAGGTCTATGTATAGATAGATATATTTAAAATTAATTGTAATAATAAAATGCTGCACGGATAGGGACAATCATCGGAGTCAATATAATATATACAGTGGATATAAAAAGTCTACACACCCCTGTTAAAATGTCAGGTTTCTGTGCTGTAAAAAAAATGACAAAGCTAAATCAAGAACTTTTCCCACCTTTAAGGTGTCCTATAAACTGTACAACTCAATTGAAAAACAAACTGAAATCTTTTAGGTGGAGGGAATAAAAATAAAAATAATGTTGTTGCATAAGTCTGCACACCCTCTTATAACTGGGGATGTAGCTGTGTTCAGAATTAAGCAATCACATTCCAAGTCGTGTTAACTAGAAGTCAGTATACACCTGCCATCATTTAAATTGCCTCTGATTAACCCCAAATACAGTTCAGCTGCTCTAGTTGGTCTTTCCTGAAATTTTCTTAGTCGCATCCCACAGCAAAAGCCATGGTCCACAGAGAGCTTCCAAAGCATCAGAGGGATCTCATTGTTAAAAGGTATCAGTCAGGAGAAGGGTACAAAAGAATTTCCAAGGCATTAGATATACCATGGAACACAGTGAAGACAGTCATCATCAAGTGGAGAAAATATGGCACAACAGTGACATTACCAAGAACTGAAGCTCCCTACAAAATTGATGAAAAGACGAGAAGAAAACTGGTCTGGGAGGCTACCAAGAGGCCTACAAGCAACATCAAAGGAGCTGCAGGAATATCTGGCAAGTACTGGCTGTGTGGTACATGTGACAACAATCTTCTGTATTCTTCATATGTCTGGGCTATGGGGTAGAGTGGCAAGATGAAAGCCTTTTCTTATGAAGAAAAACATCCAAGCCAGGCTACATTTTGCAAAAGCACATCTGAAGTCTCCCAAAAGCATGTGGGAAAAGGTGTTATGGTCTGATGAAACCAAGGTTGATCTTTTTGGCCATAATTCCAAAAGCAAAAACAACACTGTACATCACCAAAAGAACACCATACCCACAGTGAAGCATGGTGGTGGCAGCATCATGCGTTGGGGCTGTTTTTCTTCAGCTGGAACTGGGGCCTTAGTTAAGATAGAGGGAATTATGAACAGTTCCAAATACCAGTCAATATTGGCACAAAACCTTCAGGCTTCTGCTAGAAAGCTGAACATGAAGAGGAACGTCATCTTTCAGCATGACAACGACCAAAAGCATACATCCAAATCGAAGGAATGGCTTCACCAGAAGAAGCTTAACGTTTTGGAATGGCCCAGCCAGAGCCCAGACCTGAATCCGAATGAAAATCTGTGGGGTGGTCTGAAGAGGGCTGTGCACAGGAGATGCCCTCGCAATCTGACAGATTTGGAGTGTTTTTGCAAAGAAGAGTGGGCAAATCTTGCCAAGTCAAAATGTGCCATGCTGATAGACTCATACCCAAAAAGACTGAGTGCTGTAATAAAATCAAAAGGTGCTTCAACAAAGTATTAGTTTAAGGGTGTGCATACTTATGCAACCATATTATTTTATTTTTATATTTTTTCTTCTCTACCTAAAAGATTTCAGTTTGTTTTCAAATGAGTTGTACAGTTTATAGGTCACATTAAAAAGGTGGAAAAAGTTCTGAAATGATTTATCTTTGTCTCATTTTTTACAGCACAGAAACCTGACATTTTAACAGGGGTGTGTAGACTTTTTATATCCACTGTATATTATATGAAATATAATAAACAAATATAACAAGCAGAAGTGTCATAATTTGCCAAGAGTCATCTTTAAATCACTAGGTCTTGAAAACAATTCTTTTACCATTTTTAGGAATGTTAACTGGGTAAGAAAAACATTTGAAGAAAAGTATATTCATGGTTAAAATTCTACAATAAACATACAACTTTATGATGTGTACATTTTCTACACATAATGAGTAGTTTAGCTTTCTGAAGATCAGAATAGCTAGGTTTATTAGTAAAAGAGGTAAATATTGGGAGTTTTGCCATATATAGTAAAACCTTTTTTATCGAACAAACATCTACTTTAGGAGTTTAAAATATTTTATCAAAAACAATATCAATTAGATGTTACAAATAACTATTATACACAAGTGGGGGGAAAAAACAGACTCAGTTGGTGCCCACACACCCTAGCAGAAGGATGTTCATTCCTCGGTTCAAAAAATATGTTCAAAATTGAAAAGAAAGAAAGAAAAAAAATTAAACATTGCAAAGATAAATCTAAATATACTGACCTCTTTTTCTCAAAAAGAAGAATCTAAATATCTTGTCGTTCATTCGTGCCACTAACATTGGTGTTGCATTCCAAGATCCATGAATAACTAAAAGCAGACATAAAAAAACATGATGAAACATGCTATTTGGCATGATTGCATGTGCTATATAATACACACTTTGTATGCCATAAAATCTCAGTTGGATGTACCACAATGCCAAGTGCAAAGGTCATGTGTGCCGACAAATCTGGTGCAGGTGGCGAGATCCAAGTCTGCACCATATTATGTGGATATTCTGCATTTATAAATAAAGAGGAATTAGAATTCCATAAAATAATTGTGTTACCATTCTGCAATTCTCTTAAAAAGTTAAAAAATAAAATAAAAAGTTAATCATTGATGGATGGATGGTATGAGTGACAAAATCTACTAATGTCATTAAATCTGTAGATAAAATCCAATATTTAAAGTTATGCTAAAATTTCTTGATTTAAAAGCAGAGGTCTTTTAAATAGGTTTATTCACTTGAATATAAACTCTATCAATCTAAATATGAAGACTAGCTTGCATAAAACATGTTAAATATGTTTAAAGACATACAGAACATCAGATTAAGCCTACATAGTAAAACAGAGCAAAGGGTCAAATTTTAACAGGTAGAAGAGAAAATGCTAAGGGTCAACTAGGTGGCCATATGATAGTCATGGCTGCTCCCCCCCACACTTACGAATATATATAGTGGTGCGAACCTTGAAATGCATCCCAATATACTTAGTGGCGAATCCGCTAACACTACAGGCAAAGCATGCCATGAACATGCTCATATACAGTAACACTCTCGCTATGCATACTTTACAGTGAAGATACAGCGAGCAAAGCCTAGAAGCTTCTCATCTCAGAATGGGAAGGCGGTTATATTTGTGGCAATCAGCCTGGCAATGACATCACATCAATCTTTAGTACATCCACCCCACAGTTTATTTAAGAATAAAAAAACTTTGATGCTTGTGCAGTTCGCAAGGCATTAGGCTAGATGGCCAGACACAGAGTGTGGTAGACTACAACAGTTCACCATGTCTTAGTGGTTTTTCAGAAGTGGCTTCTTCATATAAAGGAACATTTTATTATTACATAATATAAATCACCAAAACAATACAGCAATATATATTTGCTGGGGAACATAAGTATAGATTTGTCAGTTACATATAACCAACTGATTGATTACCAAGAAAAAGTTTTTGGAGTATGCATGCATTTCCTTCTTTGTGGTATAAGAGGATTCTAACCTTTGACCAAAAACAGTAAACGATGCCAAACCAAAAATGATTCAATAATAAAAAAAAAAAATACAAAAAAAAATTATTTAGAAAAATAAATTTATATATATATATATATATATATATATATATATATATATATATATATATATATATATATATACACATATATATATACATACATACATACATACACACACGTATACATAAATAAGAAGCACTATAATAGCAACTTACAGTGCCTTGCTAAAGTATTCACCCCCCCTTGCCTTTTCACCTATTTTGTTACATTACAGCCTTAAGTTCAATGTTTGGTTAATCTGATTTTTATCTGATGATCATAACACAATAGTCTAAGTTGGTGAAGTGAAATGAGAAAAATATATACATAAAACTATTTTTTTTAGAAATAGAAAACAAAAAAATCAGCATGTGTGTATGTATTCACACCCTTTGTTATTAAGCCCATAAAAAGCTCTGGTGCAACCAATTACCTTCAGAAGTCATATAATTAGTGAAATGATGTCCACCTGTGTGCAATCTATGTGATGCATGATCTGTCATTACATATACACACCTTTTTTTAAAGGCCCCAGAGGCTGCAACACCTAACCAAGAGGCACCACTAACCAAACACTGCCATGAAGACCAAGGAACTCTCCAAACAAGTACGGGACAATGTCGTTGAGAAGTACAAGTCAGGTTATAAAAAAATATCCAAATCTTTGATGAGCCCCAGGAGCACCATCAAATCTATCATAACCAAATGGAAAGAACATGGCACAACAGCAAACCTGCCAAGAGATGGCCGCCCACCAAAACTCTCAGACCGGGCAAGGAGGGCATTAATCAGAGAGGCAGCACAGAGACCGAAGGTAACCCTGGATGAGCTGTAGAGTTCCACAGCAGAGACTGGAGTATCTGTACATAGGAAGACAATAAGCTGGACACTCCATAGAGTTGGGCTTTATGACAGAGTGGTATGAAGAAAGCCATTACTTTCAGCAAAAAACAAGATGGCACGTTTTGAGTTTGCGAAAAGGCACGTGGGAGACTCCCAAAATGTATGGAGGAAGGTGCTCTGGTCTGATGAGACTAAAATTGAACTTTTAAGCCATCAAAGAAAACTATGTCCGGCACAAACCCAAAACATCACATCACCCAAAGAACACCATCCCATTCAGCAGCTGGGACTGGGAAACTGGTCAGAGTAGAGGGAAAGATGGATGGTGCTAAATACAGGGATATTCTTAAACAAAACCGGTACCACTCTGTGGGGATTTGTGGCTAGGATGGAGGTTCACCAGCAGGACAATGACCCCAAACACACTGCTAAAGCAACACTTGAGTGGTTTAAGGGGAAACATGTAAACGTGTTGGAATGGCCTAGTCAAAGCACAGACCTTAATCCAATAGAAAATCTGTGTTCATACTTAAAGATTGCTGTTCACAAGCGCAAACCATCCAACTTGAAGGAGCTGGAGCAGTTTTGCAAGGAGGAATGGGCAAAAATCCCAGTGGTAAGATGTTGCAAGCTCATAGAGACTTATCCAAAGCTACATGGAGCTGTGATTGTTACAAAAGGTGACTCTACAAAGTATTGACTTTAGGGGGGTGAATAGTTATGCACATTGACTTTTTCTGTTATTGTGTCCTATTTGTTGTTTGGTTCACAATAATAATAAAAAAAAAACCAACATCTTCAAAGCTGTGGGCATGTTCTGTAAATTAAATTATGCAAATCAGCTCTGTAAATCAGTGCAGTGTTTTCTGTCCTGTGCTGTAAGGACAGTGGGTGTGGCGTGGCCTGTGTAAAGGTTTATCTGTGTGCATTGTGTTGTGTTCTGTGTGGCAGGGCAGTGTTTTCTGTCCTGTGCTCATTTATCATCGTACAGGTGAGTAGGCGGGGTCTATTTTAACAAGGGAAGAGAGAGCTTGCAATCATTTCTAGTGTAAGTGTAGTTAGTGTGTAGGAGATTGAATAAAAGGAGGGAATCCAAAGGAAAGGGGTATTATAGGAAAAACAGAAAACAAACGTATATATTTTTTCTGTTTTGTTTGGGTTAAGGTGTAGAAAAGCAATCTTTATACAAATACATAGATTTGTTTTCTCACTGTATTTTTGTAACTGATAATCATGAGTCAGTCCAGTGGCAACCTCACTCCGTGTACATCCTGCCAGATGTATGCACTACTGGAACAGATGATCCAGGGTCCATACCTCTGTGAGAGGTGTGAGCATGTTGCCTCTCTGGAAGCTCAAATTGAGGACCTGGAGAGGAGAATTGCAGCACTTACTGATATTGCTCCACTGGAAAGGGAGTTGGTGCTCACTGAGCACAGTTTAGCTCTGCCTAGCATGGAGGGAGGAGCTGGGGCTAGTGAGGAGGTCTAGGGAGGTAGCTGGGTTACAGTTAGAAGGGGAATCAGGGGGAACAGGAGGAGGCAGGCCAGCTTTGAGTTGGCAAACACCAACAGATTTGCCAGATTGATTGAGTGAAACTGTTGGGGATATCCATTCAGGAATGGCAATGCCAGATAGAGCTGCTCCCTGGGAGAACAGTTCTACTGGAGGAGGGGGGGGGGGGGGGCAGCATAAGCAGGGCAACAGACATGTTTTGGTGGTAGGGGACTCTATTATTAGGAAGGTAGGAAGGGTAATTTGTCACCCAGATCCCAGCAATCGAACAGTTTGCCGGAAGCAGGTTTTTAAACATCTATCACCTTCATGGTCTCTTATGTATATATGTCAATCTCTAAAACAAGGCTATACCAAGCAGTAGTCGCCCTGAGGAAATTAAACCTATTAGTAATGAAGGATAGGAATAGCGCACCTTTTGTCTTCAACTAGCTACCTATTATTTACATCTTTGAAAGTCAAAACAAAAAAACATTTAAGTCTGCAAAAGTAGAACAAACCCCCCACCCCACTAACAATCGGCTTACTCTACTGCAACTATGACACACAATCCTTTAAGTCTTTGCAAGTAAAACGTTAAATGGATAAGCCACTCTTAAGAAACATTCATTTAAATTTTGTATATAATTATTTAGGTTTCCACTATCTTGTCACCCAACAAGATGTAGCGTGGCTAGCAATTTAGAGCCGATTGTAAGCTGTAACTAAAGTGTGGGAGGGCAGCATGACTTCTTCAGTGACATTGGAGAGTTCTGACATAACTGTGGGCAGTGACCATAACACAAGAACAACAACCTTCCACTTCTGCCACCAATGTTGCCATAATGGCAAGTAAACATAATACAAAAATATGTCAAGTGAGATGAGTGCCAATTTTAGGATGCTAGTATTTTTCCCTATATATTTCTATATTTATTTACAAGACTTCCTTGGGGATAGAAGTAGCATGCCACGAGAGTGCTATATAAGATGGAACAGCTTGAGGCTGAAGCAGTTTCGGCATCAATAAGCATTATGATTTGCTCAACTCTAATGTGCTATTCAATAGTAATGGTAGGAAAACTGTACATTTACCATGGCAACCAATGCACTACAATATCTAATCTGCTACAACTGAAAAACATACATCTTACATTGAGCTTGCAGAAAATGCAGATTTTATAATATGCTTCACACACACAACTACCACTGCAGCACACTGCAACCATTCATGGCACCAATTATATATATACTAGCGTATTGCCCGTCAAAAAATGACGGCAATGAGATGTGTATGTTTGGAAAGTTGTATAATTATTAATATACATATGGAGCACTTTGCTCCATAAAAAAAGGGGTCCGTATTAACGGCTCGCCTCGCTAAGGCAATGAGATGTGTATGTTTGGAAAGTTGTATAATTATTAATATACATATGGAGCACTTTGCTCCATAAAAAAAGGGGTCCGTATTAACGGCTCGCCTCGCTAAGCGAGGCTCGCCTGCAATGAGCGCCTGCGGCGCTCATTGCCAAAGTGGTCCTGTTTAACGGCTCGCCTCGCTATGCGAGGCTCGCCTGCAATGAGCGCCTGTGGCGCTCATTGCCAAAGTGCTCCGTATTAACGGGGCAAAAAATGTTTGGAAAGTTGTATAGTTATTAATATACATATGGAATTGTAAGGTAGCTAATGGTGTTTTGTGTGTACTACTGAAATATATAAGTTAAAATAATAAATAATTAATGAATGACTATACTTTACCAATTTGTATGCATTGTGTTTAAGAGCTGGCAATCTGTAGTGATGTTGCAGCAGCATTGGTGGTGTGGAGGTGCTGTGTAAGCGTTTAGAACGTGTGCAGTGTAATAGTGTGCGTGCGCGAGCTGAAACCGTTAGCGTAGTACTTTAGTTCCGCATTATCGTAAAATGGCGGGTAATGTGTGTTATGCGTCTTAGCGGATAATCCGTACGTGATTAAATGGGCGGTAATGTGTAGTATGCGTCTTATCGGATTATCCGTACGTGTTTTCCGTGGTTATAGTGCTGTAGCCTCGTTTTCGTTTTTTTCGGCCGCCATTTTTTCTCTCGCTTCGAGACTTTTTTAGTGTCTAAACTGTTTTATTTTTAATAAAATGAAGGTGTAACTTGTTTTTTTGAGGTCGTGGATGCTCCCTCTTGCTGTCGGTAAGCTTTTTATGTATGTGCTGTGTGTATTTATTGTGATTGTATTTTTTTTTCCTGTTCGCGAGTTGCGGCCGTATTTTTGTTCTGCGTATTAACGCTGATTGGCAAAGTGCTCCGTATTAACGGCTCGCCTCGCTACGCGAGGCTCGCCTGCGGCGCTCATTGCCAAAGTGCTCCATATTAACGGCTCGCCTCGCTACGCGAGGCTCGCCTGCAATGAGCGCCTGTGGCGCTCATTGCCAAAGTGCTATGATTTAACAGTGTAACGGCTCGCCTCGCTGCGCGAGGCTCGCCCGGCGATGAGCGCCTGCGGCGCTTATCGCTAAGCCCGCTACTGTACTACGGTTTAACGGCTCGCCTCGCTTCGCGAGGCTCCCCGAGCGATGAGCGCCTGCGGCGCTCATCGCTAAGCCCGCAAAGTCGTACGGACCACGCAAACAGCGTGACGACGACTCGTAGTAAGACAATTATAATATGTGATATATCTATATATCTCTCAACAGTTGTGGGCTGGAGGCATACCTACCACATTTACATTTTATGTGCTTTTGACATTAAAGGGTCACAGTAGTTCCCACAACATGGGGTTTCATTTATAGATTTAACATATTTGCAATAAAAAAAATCTATATAAAAAAATAGAATCAATGCAATCTTTACAAAAAGAAACAAAACATTTTACCGATTTATTATGAAAATGATCCCTTCACGGGGATCCATTTAAAACCTATACAAGCTATGAGGTGACTGCAAGACATTTTGAACTGTAATGGTATCTATTCAGAAAAGATTTGTAATTAACAAATAAAAATAATTATTCTAGGTTTACTCATGATTTATAATTACCATTAAAACAAGACCAACTATGCATCAACTTAGGAACTAGATTCCAGACCAGTGATTACCATTATTGCAAAATGGGAGGCATACATGAGAAGTCTTGGAGACATGGATAGGCTCAACAGCACCCTAGAAATAATATTGGTTAGTGTGAAATACTAAAAACAAACTATTACAAACTCCAAGACTAAACACAGGAATAAATAGCCTGTTATATTTGATCTACACACTCAAGCATGGAAATTACTGGGTTAAAAGAAGAACTGTCTATCAGTTGTCCAATAATCCACATGTAAACTCTGAATAATGCCTTCAAAAATAGTTATATCCATCTAAATATAAAAATAGCCATTCTTGGAGGAAGTGTGATTCAGACACAATTTAAATACTTGATTTATATAATCTTTTGTGCCGTCACTTTTGCCCTTTACAACAAGTGAGCTCCCCATACTAACACATTATATGGAAATGCCAAACACTGGCACTGCTATATTTCAGACTACTTTCTGGAAAACTGATTGTATGTATGTATGTATGTATGTATGTATGTATGTATGTATGTATGTATGTATGTATGTATGTATGTATGTATGTATGTATGTATGTATATATATATATATATATATATATATATATATATATATATATATATATATATATACACATATACACACACCCTTAGATTGTAAGTTTGCAAGTTTTCAATTGTGTGTCAGTGTCTTGGAAACAAGCACTATGTGCATTTGATTATATGCTCAAAAACAGGGCCCCCCATTCTTTATAAAGGTGTTAAGTTTGTTTTTTGCCTTGTACTAATCCCCTGTACAGCGCTACGGAATATGTTGGCGCGATATAAATAAAGACAATAATAATAATACATATACACACACACACAAAATGTCAGGTTTCTGTGCTGTAAAAAAATGAGACAAAGATAAATCATTTCAGAACTTTCTCCACCTTTAATGTGACCTATAAACTGTACAATCAATTGAAAAACAAACTGAAATCTTTTAGGTGAGGGAAGAAAAAAAATTAAAAAAAATAATGTGGTTGCATAAGTCTGCACACCCTCTTATAACTAGGGATGTAGCTGTCAGAATTAAGCAATCACATTCCAAATCGTGTTAAATAGGAGTCAGCATACACTTGCCATCATTTAAAGTGCCTCTGATTAACCCCAAATAAAGTTCTGCTGCTCTAGTTGGTCTTTCCTGAAATTTTCTTAGTCTCACCCCACAGCAAAAGCCATGGTCCACAGAGAGCTTCCAAAGCATCAGCGGGATCTCATTGTTAAAAAGGTATCAGTCAAAAGAAGGGTACAAAAGAATTTCCAAGGCATTAGATATACCATGGAACACAGTGAAGACAGCCATCATCAAGTGGAGAAAATATGGCACAACAGTGACATTACCAAGAACTGGAGCTCCCTCCAAAATTGATGAAAAGACGAGAAGAAAGAGGCCTACAGCAACATTAAAGGAGCTGCAGGAATATCTGGCAAGTACTGGCTGTGTGGTACATGTCACAACAATCTCCCGTATTCTTCATATGTCTGGGCTATGGGGTAGAGTGACAAGACGAAAGCCTTTTCTTACGAAGAAAAACATCCAAGGCAGGCTACATTTTGCAAAAACACATCTGAAGTCTCCCAAAAGCATGTGGGAAAGGTGTTATGGTCTGATGAACCCAAGGTTGAACTTTTTGGCCATAATTCCAAAAGATATGTTTGGTGCAAAAACAACACTGCACATCACCAAAAGAACACCACACCCACAGTGAAGCATGGTGGTGGCAGCATCATGCTTTGGGGCTGTTTTTCTTCAGCTGGAACTGGGGCCTTAGTTAAGATAGAGGGAATTATGAACAGTTCCAAATACCAGTCAATATTGGCACAAAACCTTCAGGCTTCTGCTAGAAAGCTGAACATGAAGAGGAATTTCATCTTTCAGCATGACAACGAACCAAAGCATACATCTAAATCAAGAAAGGAATGGCTTCACCAGAAGAAGATTAAAGTTTTGGAATGGCCTAGCCAGAACCCAGACCTGAATCTGTGGGGTGATCTGAAGAGGGCTGTGCACAGGAGATGCCCTCGCAATCTGACAGATTTGGAGTGTTTTTGCAAAGAAGAGTGGGCAAATCTTGCCAAGTCAAAATGTGTCATGATGATAGACTCATACCCAAAAAGACTGAGTGCTGTAATAAAATCAAAAGGTGCTTCAACAAAGTATTAGTTTAAGGGTGTGCATACTTATGCAACCATATTATTTTATTTTTATATTTTTTCTTCCCTCTACCTAAAAGATTTCAGTTTGTTTTTCAATTGAGTTGTACAGTTTATAGGTCACATTAAAAAGGTGGAAAAAGTTCAGAAATTATTTCTTTGTCTCATTTTGATACACCACAGAAACCTGACATTTCAACAGGGGTGTGTAGACTTTGTATATCCACTGTATATAAATAATCACTAAGAATATTAGTACATAAAAAAATCTGCATTCACTTTGTGTTTGAGCATATCAATACATTTCAGATCTGTCATTCAGTGAATACAAATAGATCTCAGATCACTTCTCACACTGGCTGCATATCACTCTCTAAGTTGAGCCCTGTATATCAATATCTCCCAGTCCCTCTTTCAACACATGGCTTATATTATAATCCATGTCCCCTCTTATCCAATTGACATGATATACTATATATCTAAACTCATACATCTCATGTCTCAACTGATTCTGTGAATAGATATTTCTATGATGCATTCCTCTCTGAAAGGGTGGTCAATATGAATAGCCATATATCCCAGGTGCCTACGCATCCGATAGATACAGATATATCTCATGTTCTCTTGTCACCCTACAGATAGTGACAATCTCGCACTAGTTCCCCACTCAACCAGTGGTTCTAGATCACTACATTCATCCTGTAGATAATCACAAATCCTCACCCCCCGTGACTACATAATTGACTTCACATTACCACCTACCTTGTAGTTACATAGCTCTCCTTATTTCCCATTTAGATACAGATGGATCTAATGACAAACCACTCACACTGTGAATACAACCCAATCCCTCTCTCACCCAATGAATATGGGCATACCTTTAAATAACACTCACCCTGTGGACATTATTGTATGCCAGATCATAGATCCCACATACCCGGTGGATAGTCATTCGTCCTACTCATCCTTTCCATATACTCCAGTCACTTGGGTGATCCAAATGTTCATGCTCATTCGCTTTGTGGTTTATTATCCTTTACCCATTCAACCTGTGGTTATTGATATCTCAGGTCTTCAGACACTCTGTGGTCACATTTTAATAGTCCCCTAAATGCTGGTCTCTCACTCTGTGGTTACACACTCACCCCATGTCCACATTCCATATATACCATGACTCTCACAACCAGTTGTTATAGGTCTATCTCCTGTCCAATCTACCCTATCACTCAGTAGATACATATCTATGCAATGTTTCCCACTGAAGTTGCATCTCTCCCATATCTCACAGACTCTGTGGACACTAGTATTTATCACACCGAGTGGCTGTAGATATCTCTTTTTCCTACTCACCATACCGATACATACTTTATAGTCACTCACACTTTGGCTGATAATCTTTCTTCTCTCCACTAAAAATGCAATTACGGATATAGGTCTTGTTCTCACTTACCCGCTGCTTGCAGAATTTTCCACTCTAATCTTACCCAGAATATACATATTTATCCCATGTCTCTCACATAGTCTGTGGCTGCAGATCTCTTTTTGTCATGCAGCGATTACTCACTCTCTCTATTAAGCCTGTCGAGGATTGCCTCGCCACTCTCATTCCAATCCAGACTCCCCACCTTATGGCTGGTGATCTCTCTTCACTCCTCACACTCAATGGATAATACATTCTCTCCCCACCCATACTGTAACTGGTGATCTCACCCCTCAAACTGGTGGTATAAATTTACCCCCAATCCCCACCCACCCTATGGTAGATTGTGGCTCCTAAAATTCTAATGTTGGCTTCACACCTAATTCCTAGTTATTTTACATATAATCCATAACATGGTCTTTAAATTATTTCGCTGGCCCGTAAGTTTCAGAAAAACTTGTAACCCCCTCTCCGTTATCCTGTCTATATAAGTTGTCCCCATGTCACTGAAGCTCTCCCTCCTCTGTTCTGGGGTGCTCACCAATCTTTTCCCCTTCCTAGACATGTTCTCCTCACTCCCCTGTAAATTTGTGTTCTATCCCTCACTCTCCCTGTTATTGCAGTTCTCCCTTCTCCCCAGGAATATAAAATCATGTTCTTCTCCTTTCTCTCCCTTCTATGGCAGCTCTCCCCAGGTATATACATGTTTTTCCTTTCACCCACCCGGCTATTGATGTTCTCCCTTCTCCCCAGGTATACAAATGTTCTTCTCCTCACTCTACCTGTTATTGCTGTTCCCCCTTTTCCCAGGTATATTCTTCTCTCCCCTAACTATCCTGCTACTGTAGATCTCCCCTGCATATCCATGTCCCCCCTCACTCACCCTAATATTGCTGCAGCTCTCCCCTCACTAACCCTGGTATTGCAGCCCTCCCCCCTGCATATCCATCTTCTCCCCTCACTCACCCTGGTATTGCAGCTCTCCCCCTATATATCCATGTTCTCCCCTCACTCACCCTGGCATTGTAGATCTCTCCTCTCTCCCCCAATGTATCCATGTCCTCCTGTCACTCACCCTGGTCTAGCTGCTCTCCCTACGTGTCCATGTTCTACCTTCACTCATCCTAGTATTGAACCCCCCCCCCCCCCCCGGCATATCCATGTTCTCCCCTCACTCACCCTGGCATTGCTGCTCTCCCCCTACATACACATGTCCTCCCCTAACTCACCCTGGTATTGCAGCTCTCCCCCTACATACACATGTTCTCCCCTCACCCACCCTGGTATTGCAAAACTCCCCCTACATACAAAAGGCTCTCCACTCACTCACCCTGGTGTTGCACCACCCTATGTGTCCATGTCCTCCCGTCAGTCAACCTGGTCTTGCTGCTCTCCCTCATATATGTCCACGTTCTCCCCTCACTAACCCTTGTATTGCAGCTCTCCTCCTACATATCCATGTTCTCCCTTCATTAACCTTGGTACTGCTGCTCTCCCTCTACATACACATGCCCTCCCCTCACTCACACTGGTCTCCCTCCTCTCCCCTATATATCCATGCCCCCCCCGCTATGTCTCCATGTCCTCCACCTACATATCCATGACCTCCCCTCACTCACCCTGGTCTCCATGCCTCTCCCCCCCCCCTTATATCTCCATGTCCTACACGCCCCCATGTCCTACCCTCACTCACACAGTCTCCATCCTTTCCCAATATATAAATCGATGTTCTCCCCTATGTCTCCATGTCCTCCGCTCTGCCACCCTGGTCTCCCTCCTCTCCCCCTACATATACTGTACATGTTCTTCCCCGCTGTATCCGTGTCCTCCCCTCACTCATCCCGGTTTCCCTCCTCTCCCCTACATAACTATGCTCTCCCCCCTACGTCTCCATGTCCTCTCCTCTCTCACCCTGGTCTCCCTCCTCTCCCCCCAAAAATCCATGTTCTCCCCCTATGTCTCCATGCCCCTGCCCTCACACACACCCTGGTCTCCCTCCTCTCCCCCTACATATCCATGTTCTCCCATCACTCAGTCTGGTCTTCCTCTCCACCTACATATCCATGTTCTCCCCCAATGTCTACATGTCATGTCCTCTCCTCTCTCACCCTGGTCTCCCTCCTCTCCCCTGCATATCCATGTTCTCCCCACTGTCTCTCCATGCCCCTGCCTTCACTCACTCTGGTCTCCCTCCTCCCCCCCTACATAGCCATGCCCCCCACCCCCCTATGTCTCAATGCCCTTGTCCTCACTCAATCTGGTCTCCCTCCTCTCCCCCTACATATCCATGTTCTCCCCCAATGTCTACATGCCCTGTCCTCTCTCACCCTAGTCCCCCTCCTATCCCCCTACATATCCTTGCCCCCCCCCCCCCAAGGTCTCCACGTCCTCCTTTTCGCCCCCCAGGTCTCCACGTCCATTTCCTCCTCCCCCCAGGTCTCCACGCCCCCCCCCCCGTCCTCACTCACTCTGGTCTCCCTCCTCTCCCCCTACATAGCCATGCCCCCACCTTCTCCATGCCCCTATCCTCACTAACTATGTTCTCCCTCTTCTCCCCCTACATATCCATGCTCTCCCCCCCAAGTCTCCATGTCCTCTCCCCCCCCCCAAGTCTCCACGTCCTCCCCCCCAAGTCTCCACGTCCTCCTGCCTTCACCCACCCTTGTCTCCCTCCGCTCCCCTTACATATCCATGCACCCCGCCCCCAGGTCTCCACGTCCCGCCCCAGCCTTCACCCACCCTGGTCTCCCTCCTCTCCCCCCTGTCTCCATGCCCCTGCCCTCACTCCCCCCTACATATCCATGCTCTCCCCTCACATCTCCCTCCCCTACATATCCATGCCCTCCCCCCTGTCTCCATGCCCCTGCCCTCACGTCTCCCTCCTCCCCCATACATATCCATGCTCTCCCCCCTATGTCTCCATGCCCCTTCCTTCACTCTAGCCTCCCTCCTCCCCCGTACATATCCATGCTCTCCCCCCTATGTCTCCATGTCCGTGCCCTCACTCCCCCTGGTCTCCCTCCTCTCCCCCTACATATCCATGCTCTCCCCTCACATCTCCCTCCTCCCCCCCTACATATCCATGCTCTCCCCTTACGTCTCCCTCCTCCACCCCTACATATGCATGCTCTCCCCTCACGTCTCCCTCCTCCCCCCCTACATATCCATGATCTCCCCCCTGTCTCCATGCCCCTGCCCTCACTCACGTCTCCCGCCTCCCCCCCCACATATCCATGCCCTTGCCCTCACTCACCCCACCTCCTCCCCCTACATATCCATCCTCTCCCCTCTATGTCTCCATGCCCTCACTCCCCCTGGTCTCCTGCCTCTCCCCCTACATATCCATCCTCTCCCCCCTATGTCTCCATGCCCTCACTCCCCCTGGTCTCCCGCCTCTCCCCCTACATATCCATCCTCTCCCCCCTATGTCTCGATTCCCCTGGCCTCCATCCTCTCCCCCTACATCTCCATGCTCTCCCCCCTATGTCTCCATGTCCTCCCCATACTCAGCCTGGTCTCCCTCCTCTCCCCATACATATCCATGTTCTCCCCCTATATCTACATGAACTCCCCACACTCATCCTGGTCTCCCTCCTCTCCCCATACATATTCATGTTCTCCCCCTATATCTACATGAACTCCCCACACTCACCCTGGTCTCCCTCCTCTCCCCATACATATCCATGTTCTCCCCCTATATCTACATGAACTCCCCACACTCACCCTGGTCTCCCTCCTCTCCCCATACATATCCATGTTCTCCCCCTATATCTACATGAACTCCCCACACTCACCCTGGTCTCCCTCCTCTCCCCATACATATCCATGTTCTCCCCCTATATCTACATGAACTCCCCACACTCACCCTGGTCTCCCTCCTCTCCCCATACATATCCATGTTCTCCCCCTATATCTACATGTACTCCCCACACTCACCCTGGTCTCCCTCCTCTCCCCATACATATCCATGTTCTCCCCCTATATCTACATGAACTCCCCACACTCACCCTGGTCTCCCTCCTCTCCCCATACATATCCATGTTCTCCCCCTATATCTACATGAACTCCCCACACTCACCCTGGTCTCCCTCCTCTCCCCATACATATCCATGTTCTCCCCCCTATATCTACATGAACTCCCCACACTCCCCCTGGTCTCCCTCCTCTCCCCATACATATCCATGTTCTCCCCCTATATCTACATGTCCTCCCCACACTCACCCTGGTCTCCCTCCTCTCTCCATACATATCCATGTTCTCCCCCTATATCTACATGTCCTCCCCACACTCACCCTGGTCTCCCTCCTCTCCCCATACATATCCATGTTCTCCCCCTATATCTACACGTCCTCCCCACACTCCCCCTGGTCTCCCTCCTCTCCCCATACATATCCATGTTCTCCCCCTATATCTACACGTCCTCCCCACACTCCCCCTGGTCTCCCTCCTCTCCCCCTATATCTACACGTCCTCCCCACACTCCCCCTGGTCTCCCTCCTCTCCCCCTACATATCCATGTTCTCCCCCTATATCTACACGTCCTCCCCACACTCCCCCTGGTCTCCCTCCTCTCCCCCTACATATCCATGTTCTCCCCCTATATCTACACGTCCTCCCCACACTCCCCCTGGTCTCCCTCCTCTCCCCCTACATATCCATGTTCTCCCCCTATATCTACACGTCCTCCCCACACTCCCCCTGGTCTCCCTCCTCTCCCCCTACATATCCATGTTCTCCCCCTATATCTGCATGTCCTCCCCACACTCCCCCTGGTCTCCCTCCTCTCCCCCTACATATCCATGTTCTCCCCCTATATCTGCATGTCCTCCCCACACTCCCCCTGGTCTCCCTCCTCTCCCCCTACATATCCATGTTCTCCCCCTACATATCCATGTTCTCCCCCTACATATCCATGTTCTCCCCCTATATCTACATGTCCTCCCCACACTCCCCCTGGTCTCCCTCCTCTTCCCCTACATATCCATGTTCTCCCCCTATATCTACATGTCCTCCCCACACTCCCCCTGGTCTCCCTCCTCTCCCCTGCATATCCATGTTCTCCCCCTATGTCTCCATGCCCCTGTCCTCTCTCATCCTAGTCCCCCTCCTATCCCCCTACATATCCATGCTCTCCCCCTTATGTCTCCATGTCCTTCCCTCACTCACCCTGGTCTCGCCGCTCTCCCTCCTCTCCCCGGGGTGCTCTCCAATCCTCCCCCCGAGCAGGGCAGCACACAGGCCCATACAGAAGTCCCTGTGTCCGGTGCTACTCCTCAGGCTCCGTCTCCTGTGTGGCCCAGGCCCGGTGAGCTCGCCCTCCTCCCCCCGGCCTCCTCACCTCGCCAGCCCGCCCCGTGTGAAGGTGGGAGCCGGAGGGACTCAGGGAGCGGCCCGCCTAGCTCATCCAGCTGCCCCGGTGCTCCAGGCCCCGCTCCGTGTCCCTCTCAGCTGCTCCTGGATCTCTCTGGCTTGTTGGGAGAAAGATGGGAGTTTTCCAACTGCGCATGTCACAGTTAGGCTGAGGGGGGCGGGGACCCACAATCCTTCGGAAAGCAGAACACCCGGAAGTGATGGATACCCGGAAGTGACAGTTTGCGCTTCCGGGATCCACTTCCTTATTGAAGTATCCAGGGATACGGACACAGGAGGCGGGGCCAGGAAGTGCCTGTCACGTGGAGGAGAAACACCTGAGTGATCCTGACCCAGGAGCCTGGCAGAGGTGTAGCAGGTCTGTGTATTGTGTGGGAGTGAGGGACAAAGCAGTGATGATCTGTATAGTGGCGCTCACATGGCCAAGGGCCAGAGACCTACACCATGGCGTAACACACAGTGATAAACACCCTTGCAATATACTTTGTCTAATTTTATTGAAGGGAGCATTGTAATACCCTAGCAAGAGCAGCTGGTTATTTTAATTATGCCTTGTCCATTGATAACATTTCTATTTACTAATTGACGTATAGTCAATAGAGCATCTGTCAGAAGGTGACTGTTGTCTCCACCCTCATAAGATCATTAAAGGTTTCCCTGTGTGTACCTTTTTCTAATCTAACACATACTGCTCATATTAGGCACACACATACATGGAGTCATTCTAAACACATACAGATTTGTATGCTTACATAGGCACCTGGTACTAACCAAAAAAACACACTGCATTTGGGTACAGATTTTAACCCTTCCAACAGCAGCACAATGCAGAGATCCACAAAGCAACGTCTTAGCTCCCCCTTGCTTCCTTATGCATGATGCTTTAATACACAAACTGCCATCACATATTGATATAATGTACCGTATTGGTCCGAATATAAGCCGCACCTGTAAAATGCAAGGGGAAAAAACAGAAAAAAGATAGTACTCACATATAAGCCGCACCCTTAAAATTGGAGAGAAAAAGACAAAAGTCAGATAGAAAAAGACAAAAGTCAGATAGAAAAAGACAAAAGTCAGATAGAAAAAGACAAAAGTCAAGTAGATTTAGAGAATAAATAGTGATTGTATTTTACCATATACTGTACCATATACGGTATCCAGTATTTGGAAAACATTATACTGTAACTCTTTAGGCAGGTTGTCAATATTATGGTAACAGCAACAGAAAGTTCAGGTAACATGAAACATAAGGTAACAAGGAAACTTTTTACTATTAACAGTCATCACTGGTTTCACTACTGACTTCGTCACCAGTATTCGCTTCATCACTGTCACTGACCTCATTCTCCTCCCATAGCAAGTTGTCCTCGCTACCATCCAATGCATTGGACACGCAGCATTTTTTGAACCCCCTGATGATGGAGTTAGATGAAACACTTGAACATGAAGTTATAATCCATTGGCACAGGAGTGTCACTGACGGCTTCTTAATCTTGCCAGATGGTGTAAGAGCATGATCCCCTTCCCGAAGCCAATCTGAATACTGCTTGAGTAGGTTGTCTTTGAACGGCTTGTTCACAATGACATCAAGCACTTGCAGCTTTGAAGTCATGCCACCAGGTATAACAACATGGTCTGTCTTCTGTGCAGCAACTTTAGTCTTCACTTCAGGAGTGAGATGATCTTTAAAAGCATCCAAGACCAGCATGGCTCTCTTAGTGAGCAGTGCTCCAGGTCTGCAGTTCCAAACTACAGACAACCAGTCAACCATCAGTTCAGTTGTCATCCAGCCTTTTTCCTGGCAAAGAATCACTAGGCCATCAGGAATGCTTTCTTTGGGCAAAGTTTTTTGCTTCAGAATAACATAGGGGGGTAACTTTCCTCCGTCAGCAGTGACAGCTAACATCACCGTTATTCTGAGTTTCTCATTACCAGTTGTCCTTAAAATGACACTTTTTGCCCCTTTCTGGTTTACTGTTGTATTGCTTGGCATGTCAAAAAATACTGGGGTCTCCTCAGCACTGCCCATCTGGTCTAATGGGTATGAGTGACGCTGCCGCAATTGGATGACATACCGCTGCAAACTAGTCAGTTTCTACTCAAAATCTGCCGGCAGTTTCTGTGCCAATGAAGTGCTTCGCCGAAGAGCAAGACCCTTTCTCCGCATTAAACGACGGCACCAACCAATGCTTGCACGAAATTCCCTCTTATTTATTTTTATGGTCTTTGCAAGTTCTAAGGCTTTTAAGCTGGATTACTTCACGTGAAATTGGCATCCCATCTTTTCTCATATCTTGAATGTAGGAATAAACCCCAGCTTCAAGTTCTGGATATTTGCCATGTTTTGGTCCCCTGAAAGATTTTCTGGTGGAAACTGATTTTTTTCATTTTCTCCTCTGAGGCTACCCAACGTCGCACATTGGATTCATCCAAGCCATGTTTTTTTCCAGCCTCTCTGTTGCTTGTTGTTTTTGCATAATTAACAACTGCAGTTTTGAAACTTGCATCATAACTACGCCTCACTCCTAGACTTGTTGATGCTTTTCTCTCCAAGTGATCAGCCATTGCAAGAAACAGGCTTTCTAACTTGTACTGTAGCTTCTTTTGCAGGTTACACGCCTTTCAGGATGTTAGATTCACTAAAACCGGAAATTGCTATTCAATTGATACAATTTAGTCACATGAGCGCAAATTGGCACCCTTAACTCGCAAATCGGCAGTGATTTTTGCGATCGCGAATATAAGCCGCACACGCGTAACTCAAAACTCGCAAATCGGCAGTGATTTTGCGATCGCGAATATAAGCCGCACACACGTAACTCAAAACTTGCAAATCGGCAGTGATTTTGCGATTGCGAATATAAGCCGCACACGCGTAACTCAAAACTCGCAAATCGGCTGTCATATTTTCACGGTCGCGAATATAAGCCGCACCCTTAACTCGCAAGCTCAAAAATCGGGAAAAAAGGTGCGGCTTATATTCGGACCAATACGGTATAAGCTGTGTGCGGTTGGCCAAAACAAATTATGGGTTTTATACTAAGTTTAGAAGAGATATCCAGGGGTGTTCACTCTGATTAAGCACTCTAGTTTGTTAACGTTTATTTTGGGAATTTTTTCATGACAAAAAATGTTTTCATACACTACTGATTCTCCTCTATCAGATGCATTCATAATACAGGAAACATAGATATACCTTTAAGGGGATGGTGGCCTTTGGTTTAGATAGAGGAATAAAGGGTTTTAAGAACAATTACATTTAATTAGGGGCTTAGGGAGCACATTGGGATGCGAGCGAGCCCGGCACCAGAAGGCTTCCTGTGAAGTGCGTGCACATAACAGGATAGGTCCCATCCTTGTAATGTTTTGCTACTAGTTTGCTTAGAAACTAAGGCTAGAGGCAGAGGGAGGGAGAGAGAGAGAGATGGGGGTAGGGAGAGAGACAGAGCGCAAGAAGTCCAAGGGCGTGCAGAGAGAGAGAGACTTCGCAGAGATCAACTGCACAGAGAGAGACAGAACAGACAATTGAATATAACAAATGATACTGTCATTTATGACGGGCAAGTTGCTTGTATTATATATTAGTATCTGCTAAAAAACATTTGTGTTTTGGAGAGCTGTCAATCCGTGTGGGTATATCTTAAGTTATTATGTGTGCAGTGTAATAATAACATGTCTGTCTTTATTTCTAAAAGGATAGAAGCCAAAATACTAATGAGCAAACGGAAGAGTAAAGAGAAAAGCCTCCCAATTGGAGAATGCATTTCCCAGGTAACTTACCTGTATATTTGTTTATAACTTTAATATCCTGATGATTAGAAGAATAATCCTAGAATTTGACTACTAAAAGCTAAAATGTATGTAATGTAATTGCTATGAGTTGTTGAACATTTTGGGCCGCATTCAATTGCGGTTTAGCCAACTGAATAGGGCTCTATATAAGCACATTTTTTTTACAGAAGTTTTTAGTTCGTGAAGACCTTGCTTTAGGATAGAAATCCACTAACTAAAAACTTCTGTAAAAAGAGTATGTTATGTGCTTATATAGAGCCCTATTTAATTGGCCAAACCGCAATTGAATGAGGCCCAAAATGTTCAACACCTCATAGCAATTACATTTATTTGTGTACTTACCATCATTCCAGTAAAGACATCTGTTTCCCTTTAAAGGCACTGCTTATTAGGGCTCTGCATGGAATGATGCCCACACAGGGTGCACAAAAAAAACACGACCCAGATATACATTTTAGTCATAATTGTATTTTGTCAGTGGGAAGCTTCTGATCTACATAGGCAAAATGAGATAGGGGGTACCCTCTATGCGTTATGGACACCCTAAGGGATTCCCTTTAGATTGTAATTAGCAAGTTTCTAATCTTGTAGAGTGCTTTGGGGAAAAAGCACTTACTGCAAAGATTTTAAGCTCAAAACCCGGCCCTCCATCTTCTACAGTTTGTTAGTATTGTATTTTTCTTTGTTGTTATCCCCTGTACAGCGCCACGGAATATGTTGGTGCGTAAATGATAGATAATAATAATTGGCATGCAAACAAAAAAGTGAGAGATGCGTACCTGAGGAAGGAGAGTGTGCCCTCTGGGATGGTGCCCTCTCCGACTATAACATAAATGAAATGAACAGTTAACATATACTCGAGTATAAGCAGAGATTTTCAGCCTTTTTTTTTATAAGGCTAAAAAGGGCCCCCTCGGCTTATACTCGTGTCTCTCTAACCCCCCCGTGTCTCTCTAACCCCCCCCGTGTCTCTCTAACCCCCCTCGTGTCTCTCTAACCCCCCCCGTGTCTCTCTAACCCCCCCCGTGTCTCTCTAACCCCCCCGTGTCTCTCTAACCCCCCCCGTGTCTCTCTAACCCCCCCGTGTCTCTCTAACCCCCCCGTGGTCTCTCTAACCCCCCCGTGTCTCTCTAACCCCCCCCCGTGTCTCTCTAACCCCCCCGTGTCTCTCTAACCCCCCCGTGTCTCTCTAACCCCCCCCGTGTCTCTCTAACCCCCCCGTGTCTCTCTAACCCCCCGTGTCTCTCTAACCCCCCCCGTGTCTCTCTAACCCCCCCGTGTCTCTCTAACCCCCCCGTGTCTCTCTAACCCCCCCCGTGTCTCTCTAACCCCCCCCGTGTCTCTCTAACCCCCCCCCGTGTCTCTCTAACCCCCCCCCCGTGTCTCCTCTAACCCCCCCCCCCCGTGTCTCTCCTAACCCCCCCCCCGTGTCTCTCTAACCCCCCCCCCGTGTCTCTCTAAACCCCCCCCCGTGTCTCTCTAACCCCCCCCCGTGTCTCTCTAACCCCCCCCGTGTCTCTCTAACCCCCCCCGTGTCTCTCTAACCCCCCCCCGTGTCTCTCTAACCCCCCCGTGTCTCTCTAACCCCCCCCGTGTCTCTCTAACCCCCCCCGTGTCTCTCTAACCCCCCCCGTGTCTCTCTAACCCCCCCCGTGTCTCTTTCCCTCCCCCCGTGTCCCTCTAACCCCCCCCGTGTCTCTCTAACCCCCCCCCGTGTCTCTCTAACCCCCCCGTGTCTCTCTAACCCCCCCCCCCGTATCTCTCTAACCCCCCCCCCCGTGTCTCTCTAACCCCCCCGTGTCTCTCTAACCCCCCCCCCCCGTGTCTCTCTAACCCCCCCGTGTCTCTCTAACCCCCCCGTGTCTCTCTAACCCCCCCGTGTCTCTCTAACCCCCCCGTGTCTCTCTAACCCCCCCGTGTCTCTCTAACCCCCCCGTGTCTCTCTAACCCCCCCGTGTCTCTCTAACCCCCCCCCCCGTGTCTCTCTAACCCCCCCCGTGTCTCTCTAACCCCCCCCGTGTCTCTCTAACCCCCCCCCGTGTCTCTCTAACCCCCCCCCGTCTCTCTCTAACCCCCCCCGTGTCTCTCTAACCCCCCCCCGTGTCTCTCTACCCCCCCCGTGTCTCTCTACCCCCCCCCCGTGTCTCTCTACCCCCCCCCCGTGTCTCTCTAACCCCCCCCGTGTCTCTCTAACCCCCCCCCGTGTCTCTCTAACCCCCCCCGTGTCTCTCTAACCCCCCCCGTGTCTCTCTAACCCCCCCCGTGTCTCTCTAACCCCCCCCGTGTCTCTCGAACCCCCCCCCCCGTGTCTCTCTAACCCCCCCCCCCGTGTCTCTCTAACCCCCCCCCCCGTATCTCTCTAACCCCCCCCCCCCGTGTCTCTCTACCCCCCCCCCCGTTTCTCTCTAACCCCCCCCCCCCCCCCCCCCCGTGTCTCCGGCACCCGGTATATGCTAATGACGTGGCGCGCTTGTGACGTCACGGCATTGGCATATACCGGGTGCCGGCACCCGTTATGTGTTAATGACGTGGCGCTCATGTGACGTCACATGCGCGCCACATCAAGACCAGGAAGGAGCGGAGGCCGGAGCAGGTAATTGAGGGGAGAGGGGTGGGATTAGAATGAGGGGGGGGTGAGTTTAGAATGAGGGGGGGGTTTAGAATGAGGAGGGAGGTTGAGGATGGGGGGGTTGAGGTTGAGGATGGGGGGGTTGAGGTTGAGGATGGGGGGGTTGAGGTTGAGGATGGGGGGGTTGAGGTTGAGGATGGGGGGGTTGAGGTTGAGGATGGGGGGTTGAGGATGGGGGGTTTGAGGTTGAGGATGGGGGGCTGAGGATGAGGATGGGGGGCTGAGGATGAGGATGGGGGGCTGAGGATGAGGAGGGAGGTTGAGGTTGGGGGGGTTGAGCTTGAGGAGGGGGTTGAGGATGGGGGGGTTGAGGAGGGAGGTTGAGGAGGGAGGTTGAGGAGGGAGGTTGAGGAGGGAGGTTGAGGTTGAGGAGGGAGGTTGAGGTTGAGGAGGGTGTTGAGGATGAGGAGTGCTAGTTATTGTAAACTTTACCAACATTGTTGTGATAGTTAAGCACATGAAATAAGGTCATTAGTGGAGAGCGAGGACATTTTCATGTAATTTATTGTTAAATTTTAAGCTCAATTATCTAACACCTCCACCCAAAAACTATAATAAGAGCCAGGGATTGAAATAAAAATCTGTAGCCAGAAATATTGTGTAGCCAATTGCTATTATATTTATTTATAGATGTGCCTTTGAATTCTGCCATTCTCGTACCTTTGCTATATAACTATAACAAGCTTTGAAAATACTTCTAATATAATAATAGTTTCTAGGAATGCGGATGTGACTTTTCATAATAATAACGTTCCTCATAATTCCAGGCACTATAATCTAGAGAGCTGAAATAATGAATTATTTAAATGGATTCTTAACACCAGTAAAATGTTATTGCATTATTTATGTAGGGTCCCTGGTATTTTGTTGAACTAGATTCTCTGTGATAACCCTTATGGGTCTCTACCTTGTCATGGTGTAACTCAATGAAGCTGTGAGCTATACCATGTAGTGTCATCCAAGATGGGCAGGTCACAGCAGATAGGTCAGACAAATCCCAGTCCACTAGAGAACGAACTGGAAACCAACTACAGTGTCTTTTCCAAGAAAATTATATGGATAAGCATTGCTAGAAGTGCAGACAAATGTGCCTGGTATGTGTTGTGGAGAAATACTAATATCCATACATTATTTAGTGCATATGTACAGTATTTCACAAAAGTGAGTACACCCCTCACATTTTTGTAAATATTTTATTATATCTTTTCATGTGACAACACTGAAGAAATGACACACTGCTACAATATAAAGTAGTAAATGTACAGCCTGTATAACAGTGGGAATTTGCTGTCAACTCACTCAACACACAGAGCCAATAATGTCTAAACCGTTGGCAACAAAAGTGAGTGAACCCCTAAGTGGAAATGTCCAAATTGGGCCCAAAAGTGTAAATATTTTTTGTGGCCACCATTATTTTCCAGCACTGCCTTAACCCTCATGGGCATGGAGTTCACCAGAGCTTCACAGGTTGCCACTGGAGTCCTCTTCTACTCCTCCAAGATGACATCACAGAGCTGGTGGATGCTAGAGACCTTGCACTCCCCCACCTTCCATTTGAGGATACCCCACAGATTCTTAATAGGTTCACGGTCTGGAGACATGCTTGGCCAGTCCATCACCTTTTACCTTCAGCTTCTTTAGCAAGACAGTGGTCGTCTTGCAGGTGTGTTTTTAGTCGTTATCATGTTGGAATACTGCCCTGCAGACCAGTCTCTGAGTGGAGGGGATCATGCTCTACTTCTTTGGGAAATAGACGTATGAGTGCTGCCAGCATTACTGCAGAGGTTGAAGGGGTGGGAGGTCAGCCTGTCAGTGCTCAGACCATAAGCCGCACAATGCATCCAATTTTTCTGCATGACTGTCGTCCCAGAAGGAAGCCTCTTCTAAAGATGATGCACAAGAAAGCCTGCAAACAGTTTGCTGCAGACTAAGGACATGGATTACTGGAACCATGTCCTGTGGTCCAATGAGACCAAGATAAACATATACGGTTCAGATGGTGTCAAGCGTGTATGGCGGAAACCAGGTGAGGAGTACAAGTGTGTCTTGCCTACAGTCAAGCATGGTGGTGGGAGTGTCATGGTCTGGGCCTTCATGAGTGCTGCCGGGACTGGGGAGCTACAGTCCATTGAGTGAACCATGAATGCCAACATGTACGGTGACATACTGAAGCAGAGCATGATCCCCTCCCTTTGGGAGACTGAGTCGTTGGGCAGTATTCCAACATGATAATGACAAAGACTACCACTGCCTTGCTAAATAAGCTGAAGGTAAAGGTGATTGACTGGCCAAGCATGTCTCCAGACCTAAACCCTATTGAGCATCTGTGGGGCATCCTCAAACGGAAGGTGAGGGAGTGCAAGGTCTCTAACATCCACCAGCTCTGTGATATCATCATGGAGGAGTGGAAGAGGACTCTAGTGGCAACCTGTGAAGCTCTGGTGAACTCAATGCCCATGAGGGTTAAGGCAGGGCTGGAAAATAATGGTGGCCACACAAAATATTTACACTATGTGCCCGCTTTCAAAATTTCCACTTAGGGTTTTACTCACTTTTAGACATTAATGGCTTTGTGTTGAGTTATTTTGAGGGGACAGCAAATTTACACTGTTATACAGGCTGTTCACTTGCTACTTTACATTGTAGCAGAGGGTAATTTCTTCAGTGTTGTCACATGAAAAGATATAAAATATGTACATACATTTTAGGGGTGTAATCACTTTTGTTAGATACTGTGGCCCTCATTCAATTGCAATTTGGCCAATTGAATAGGGCTCTAAATAAGTACATAGCATATTTTTAAAGAAGTTTTTAGTTCGTAAACATCTATCCAAAATCAAGGTTTTTACTAACTAAAAACTTCTTAAAAAAATATATGCTATGTAATTATTTAGAGCCCTATTCAATTGGCCAAATCGCAATTGAATGAGGGCATGTGTATGTATGTATGTATGTATGTATGTATGTGTGTGTGTGTGTGTGTGTGTGTGTGTATGTATGTATGTATGTATGTATATATATATATATATATGTATGTATGTATATATATATATATATATATATATATATATATATATATATATATATATACAGTTGCAAGCAAAAGTATGTGAACCCTTTGGAATGATATGGATTTCTGCATAAATTGGTCATAAAATGTGATCTGATCTTCATCTAAGTCACAACAATAGACAATCACAGTCTGCGTAAACTAACAACACACAAAGTACTAAATGTTGCCATGTTGTTATTTTACACACCATGTAAACATTCACAGTGCAGGTAGAAAAAGTATGTGAACCCTTGGATTTAATAACTGGTTGAACCTCCTTTGGCAGCAATAACTTCAGCCAAACATTTCCTGTAGTTGCAGATCCGACGTGCACAACGGTCAGGAGTAATTCTTGACCATTCTTCTTTACAGAACTGTTTCAGTTCAGCAGTATTCTTGGAATGTCTGGTGTAAATCGCTTTCTTGAGGTCATGCCACAGCATCTCAATCAGGTGGAGGTCAGGACTCTGACTGGGCAACTTCAGAAGGCATAGTTTCTTCTGTTTAAGTCATTCTGTTGTTGATTTACTTCTATGCTTTGGGTCGTTGTCCTATTGCAACACCCATCTTCTGTTGAGCTTCAGTTGGTGGACAGATGGCCTTAAGTTCTCCTGCAAAATGTCTTGATAAACTTTGGAATTAATTTTTCCTTCGATGATAGCAATCCGTCCAGGCCCCGACGCAGCAAAGCAGCCCCAAACCATGATGCCCCCACCACCGTACTTCACAGTTGGGATGAGGTTTTGATGTTGGTGTGCTGTGCCTCTTTTTCTCCACACATAGTGTTGTGTGTTTCTTCCAAACAACTCAACTTTGGTTTTATCTGTCCACATAATATTTTGCCAGTACTGATGTGGAATATCCAGGTGCTCTTGTGCAAACTGTAAACGTGCAGCAATGTTTTGTTTGGACAGCGGTGGCTTCCTCTGTGGTATCCTCCCATGAAATCCATTCTTTTTTAGTGTTTTACGTATCGTAGATTCGCTAACAGGGATGTTAGCATATGCCAGAGACTTTTGTGAATCTTTAGCTGACACACTAGGATTCCTCTTCACCTCATTGAGCAGTCTGCGCTTTGCTCCTGCAGTCATCTTTACAGGACGGCCACTCTTAGGGAGAGTAGCAGCAGTGCTGAACTTTCTCCATTTATAGACAATTTGTCTTACCGTGGACTGATGAACAGCAAGGCTTTAGGAGATACTTGTATAACCCTTTCCAGCTTTATGCAAGTCAACAATTCTTAATCGTAGGTCTTCTGAGAGCTCTTTTGTGCGAGGCATCATTCACATCAGGCAATGCTTCTTGTGAAAAGCAAACCCAGAAATGGTGTGTGTTTATTATAGGACTGGGCAGCTGTAACCAACACCTCCAATCTCATCTCATTGATTGGACTCCAGTTGGCTGACACCTCACTCCAATTAGCTCTTGGAGATGTCATTAGTCTAGGGGTTCACATACTTTTTCCACCTGCACTGTGAATGTTTACATGGTGTGTTCAATAACAACATGGTAACATTTAATTCTTTGTGTGTTATTAGTTTAAGCAGAGTGTGAGTGACTATTGTTGTGACTTAGATGAAGATCAGATCACATTTTATGACCAATTTGTGCAGAAATCCATATCATTCCAAAGGGTTCACATACTTTTGCTTGCAACTGTGTGTGTATATGTATATATATATATATATATATATATATATATATATATATATACTAGCGACTTGCCTGTCAAAAAATTACGGCAATGAGATGTGTATGTTTGGAAAGTTGTTTTAATTATTAATATACGTATTTGACATTTCAGGAACCGTTTCTAAATCCTTTGTTTGCTTATTATCTTTTTTTGGTGTATCTTTAATTTTTGCAGCTGATAGTCTTTTGCTTGCAATTCTTTTGCATTCTTTTTCTCGTCGAATTTCTTTCTCCTCTGGTGTCTGCTGGTTGGCCCATCTCTGTTGTCGTTCTCTAGCTTGCCGTCTTATCTTTTCTTGTTTGCTCTCGTTAGTAGCCATGTTAATCTGTAAAAGAAAATAATGTATAATTAGTTTAGTTTGAGATGTTAAGTTTGTTTTTTACATTTTTTATTATCAACAGTTTGTTTATATGTGCTTGTAGTTCATTGTAGCGGTACTTTCTTTTGTATTGTTAAATAACTGTTTTTCTTATTTTGGATATGATCGCAATGGTTTTAGCACTATCCTGTTTTGTGTCTACCACTTTTGCTGTGCTAATTTAGGCTTCTTTGTAAGCCTTATAGCTTCTTAAACAGTAAAGAAGAATATTAATTTACTTTGGTATGTGTTTGTGTGATTTTTGGTATAATCCTATTTTGTGTCTACCATATGTTGCATACTTCATTTGCATAATAAGTCTTTTTTATGAAGGTTAAATGTTTTTGTACAGTGAAATTGATTTTTTTTTGCTATTTTGGATATGATGGCAATGTTTTTAGCATTATCCTGTTTTGTGTCCACCACTTTTGGTATGCTTATTTAGGTTTCTTTGTAAGGCTTATAGGTTCTTAAACAGTAAAGAAGAATATTAATTTAGTTTGCTATGTGTTTGTGTGATTTTTGGTACAATCCTGTTTTGTGTCTTCCACTTTTGGTATGCTTATATAGGCTTCTTTGTAAGGCTTATAGGTTCTTAAACATTAAAGAAGAATATTAATTTAGTTTGCTATTTGTTTGTGTGATTTTTTTTTTTACAATCCTATTTTGTGTCTGCCATATGTTGCATACTTGATTTGCTTAATTAGTGTTTTTTATGAAGCTTTAATGTTTTTCTACAGTGCAAATGAATGTTTTTTCTATTTTGGATATTATGGCTATGTTTTTAGCATTATCCTATTTTGTGTTCACTACTTTTTGGTTGCTGCATTTGTTATATTGGCGGCCATTAAACATATATAGTTTGTTTCTTTTTTGTACTTGTTATACTTTACCTTGATTGAAGTGTCGAATGACAGAGGGTCCCCTCCTGGCAATCTTAATCCGCCGGTCTTCTTGTAGTGTCTGTTTTAAAAAGAAAGTGAAATGGTTAATTGTATATTTCTTCTTTTTGATTTAGCAAAGCATGTTCTTTTTCAGCATGTAATGTATTTTTCTATCTTACCTCTTCTTCTTTGTTGGTGTTCTTTAAAAGGGATTGTGGTTTACAGTGCACGGTGCAAATTCTTGAGTGACACTGTTGATGCAGAGTCTGTTTGAATAGTAAAAAAAAGGAGAAAGATTGAGCTTTAGGTGATATATTGAATTACAATAGATTAATGTAATTTAAATATACTTCTTTTAATTAGTTTCAATTAACATTAGTTTGTTTTCGGGCCTACACACATAAATGTGCGTGTGACATGTCACTATACATGATACACATATATGTGCGTGTCACATATCACTATACAAGAATCATATTTTAATAGTTAAATGAACATTATTTTTTTTTCAGGCCTACACACATAAATTTGTGTGTGACATGTGACTATACATGATACACATATAAGTGTGTGTCACATATCGCTCTACATGAATCATATTTTAATAGTTAATTTTTATTTTTTTGAATGTTATTTAAATATAGTTGTTTAATTAGTTTGGGTTATGATAAGTTTGTTGTTTGGGCTCTACACATAAATGTGCGTGCCACATGTCACTATACATAAATGACATTTTCATACTTAAAGTTTTTTTTTTTTTGTCCTGTCTTGATAATAAAATGTAATATATTATAGCTTACCTCTCAGTTCTAATTTGCACAATGTAAAGTAGGAAATTAGGAAGCCATTCTCCTCCCAAGTAACAGCAGCAGTTACCTATCCAGTCACTCCGTTCATCACCTGAGTAGAAATGTAGAATTTTCTGGAAAGTAGTATTTATAAACTTTCAAGTGCCTCAGACCGTTAGAATGCAATACGCATGCGCTATTTGCGTTCCAGCTTACAATTTTGAGTTCTATCCGCCATTTTGTGCGTAGTAGTTTTCAAAATGGTGGTTAATATCAGTGTGGTACGTGCCGCATAGTATGTGTTTCAGTCTTGCGAGTCACTGTAGTATAGTTACGTCTGAAGCCTCGTTTTCGTTTTGTTCGGCGACCATTTTTTCTCTCGCTTAGGTGATTTTCGGCAGGTTAAACTCATTTTTTTGAACTTAAATGGACGTGTAAATTAACTTTTCGAGGTGCCGGATGCCCCCCCCTTGCTGTAAGTAAGCTTTTTATGTGTTCGTCGTGTTTATTTCTTGTGTTTCTGATGTTTTCATGTGCGCCGTTTTTGCGTGTTGGGAATGGCTCGTTTCATGGCCGTATTTTTTTGCGATGCGGCTGTATTTTTTTTTTTGCAAGGGACTCAGTTGGCTTTAACGGGTACGATGCAGTTGTGTTTTTTCTAAGTCGTGCGAGGCACCTTTTGATTTATTTATTTTTTGTTAAGTCTTGCGTGTGTGTGTTGCAGACGTTGGACCTTCCAACACCGCAAATGCCTACCCTCGTGACAAACACAGCCGAGGTGGGATACTCCACCACCGCAAATGCGGCCCCTCACTTCGCAAGGATCAGCATTTGCGGGGACGTTGGGATGCTCCACCACCGCAAATGCGCCCCCCTCGCTTCGCGAGGGTCCGCGTTTGCGGAAACACAGCCGACGTTGGAGCCTCCACTTCCGCAAATGTGGCCCCTCGCTTCGCGAGGATCCGCATTTGCGGGGAACTGCGCCCCTCGCTGCGCGAGCCCGCAAGTGTGAGCAACGGCTCGTATGCTCACATCTATATATGTGATATATATATATATATATATATATATATGAGAGAGCATTTATTACTTTTGTAGTACCCTTAGTATTTGGCTAACTTAAGCTATGAAACAGTTTTATTATGCTTTTCCCTATAACCAGAATAAAATGTTCTGTGTGACCATAGCAAGGCCAAAATGTAGTGTTCAGATAAGCTGTTTACTGCATATTAATTGTAAAAATAAAGTGATCTGCGCAGTGAGTTCATGCTTTTGATGTGTGTTAGGTACATGTTTGACTCTTAATTGGCTTACAAATATAAATAATCTTTTATTGGCTTAGAAGGTGGGAGGTAATGAGCAGACCATTTTCTGAATGTGGGAATGTTATAAAATATATGATGTTTATCTAATTGTTGTCAGCAGCAGACATTGTGAATGTTATTCTGTTGCTTATCCATGCATAACCAAATAAAGTGAAGAAAATCAGAGGCCTCTGTGTTTTGGTATCATCACTGGGAGTAGAATGTCGGTTTGTGGATATGTTTTTTTCTTCTATATTTGGCGAGCCAGCCAGGAGTGCACTAATTGTCCATAGATAACACCCCAAGCTTCAGTATTCGTGGGGGAGACACTTGACAACTAATCATGGTCACAATTAAAGGTGAGCAGAGCTGCCTTGGTGAAAATGTGTGTAGGATTACTTGTCATGCGGGGCCTTAGAACTGGGGCCTTATACTGGAGCTTGTAGGAGTGATGGATGGAGTGGCAGCAAAATTACCTCACCCAGACTGACTTCTACCCAGAACCTGATATGATTGCATATTTTTGTTTGTTGTTGATAACCTAAAAATGCTGATATTATATATATATATGTGATATTAAGTAAAATTAAGAGATGTAGAATAGATTAAGATATATTATACATGTACAATTGTTAATTACTGAGACTGAGATTAAGAGATATTGTACCTGATGAGGTGTTACTTTAAGAAGCGCTGTAGATATAGATTAACATAGGTTGCCTTAGATTCTAAGTTTGCGAGTTTTCAATCTTTTGTCAGTGCCTTGGAAACAAGCTCTCTGTACATTTGATTTTATGCTCAAAAACAGGCCCCTCCATTCTTTATAAGGTGTTAAGTTTGTTTTTTGCCATCTACTCAACCCCTGTACAGCGCTACGGAATATGTTGGCGCAATATAAATAAAGATAATAATAATAATAATACCTAGAAAAGGTGTGAAAGGGTTACCTTCCCTAGAAAAGGCATGAAAGAATTACCTTCCCTAGAAAAGGCGGGAAAGGGTTACCTTACCTAGAAAAGGTGGATTGTCTAGACGGATTCTGAGTTAGCAGTGCTGATTTGATGAATTGATAGAGGGCGAATTTGCTAATCTCCCTCTTTTGGCGTTGATGTGAAAACAATGGCTGAAGGAAAAGATTCGCAAATGAATATGGGCCTGTGTGTGTTGTGAGTGCCATGTGAAGTGAGGTGTGAGAAATTGAGAGAAAAGGGGAGTTGGCTTTGATGGTGTAAATCCACGGTGCATGAAGGGTAAAGTGTGTTATGCGGTTCAGAAATAGACCTGGATAAATATAAATACATCATACAAAACATGGATGTCTGAAAACTTTGAGCCTTAGAACATAATTGAGCTGGGAATAAGTCATAAATCTTCTTTTTTTTTAATCTATAAAAAAGGTTATGCTTTTGATGGACCCTTTAGGTATCCAAGGTACTTTGGTGGAAGTTGTTTGTGTGAGAGGAACATTTCAGTATGCTTGTGGGCCTGTGAGGCAGAAGGGGTGGTGTCAGTTTTAATATGATCCAATTATCTAACAAAAATCTCATGACCTCTTCCTGTTCTCTCCTCCCCTACTTTTTCACCACTGATGAATAAAACAACACAGCCCTCATTATCCAGTTTTCAGGAAAGGGATGTAACAAAGACAAGTGGATTCCTCCATTCGTAAACAGAGTCTTCAAAAATTCAGATTTTTACCTACAAATGTTTTTAGGGCCATGGCTTACACAGCTGCTAATATTGTTACATACTCCACATACAAGTGCATTTGTCATAAATTATAGTGAATATTTAAAGGGCTTCTCTTGTAGCAGTACTAAATATTAGTATAAACATTCATTCTACTAGTAATTCATGTATCTATAAAATGTCATGACCGGCCCATAGAGCCAAACCTGGAATGTATACTGGAATATTTCTGTATATGTTTCTGGAGTGTATTACATTGTTATATATGATTTATAGGAAGTGAGGTAGCTGGGAGTGTCCAGTTATCTAGTTGAATAATCAGAGTTCTGCAGTACATAGTGATATCTTTTTTTTTTTTATTGGACAAACATAGTGATTTTTTTTTATGACAAGCTTTCAAGAATAGTTTTCCTTTTTATCACGTCTTTAGCGTTACTGAAATTATGGACCAGAGAAAGTTTACAGTGGATAAAAAAAGTCTACCCACCCCTGTTAAAAGGTCAGGTTTCTGTTCTGTGACCTATAAACTGTACAACTCCATTGAAAAACAAACTGAAATCTTTTAGGTGGAGAGAAGAAAAAAAAGAAAAATAATGTGGTTGCCTAAGTCTGCACACCCTCTTATAACTGGGGATGTAGCTGTGCTCAGAATTAAGCAATCACATTCCAAATCGTGTTAAATAGGAGTCAGCATACATCTGCCATCATTTAAAGTGCCTCTGATTAACCCCAAATAAAGTTCAGCTGCTCTAGTTGGTCTTTCCTGAAATGTTCTTAGTCGCATCCCACAGCAAAAGCCATGGTCCACAGAGAGCTTCCAAAGCATCAGAGGGATCTCATTGTTAAAAAGGTATCAGTCAGGAGAAGGGTGCAAAAGAATTTCCAAGGCATTAGATATACCATGGAACACAGTGAAGACAGTCATCATCAAGTGGAGAAAATATGGCACAACAGTGACATTACCAAGAACTGGAGCTCCCTCCAAAATTGATGAAAAGACGAGAAAAAAACTGGTCTGGGAGGCTACCAAGAGGCCTACAGCAACATTAAAGGAGCTGCAGGATTATCTGGCAAGTAGTGGCTGTGTGGTACATGTGACAACAATATCCCATATTCGTCATATGTCTGGGCTATGGGGTAGAGTGGCAAAATAAAAGCCTTTACTTACAAAGAAAAACATCCAAGCCAGGCTACATTTTGCAAAAACACATCTGAAGCCTCCCAAAAGCATGTGGGAAAAGGTGTTATGGTCTGATGAAACCAAGGTTGAACTTTTTGGCCATAATTCCAAAAGATATGTTTGCCGCAAAAAAAAACACTGCACATCACCAAAAGAACACCATACCCACAGTGAAGCATGGTGGTGGCAGCTTAATGCTTTGGGGCTGTTTTTCTTCAGCTGGAACTGGGGCCTTAGTTAAGATAGAGGGATTTATGAACAGTTCCAAATACCAGTCAATATTGGCACAAAACCTTCAGGCTTCTGCTAGAAAGCTGAACATGAAGAGGAACGTCATCTTTCAGCATGACCACGACCAAAAGCATACATCAAAATCAACAAAGGAATGGCTTCACAAGAAGAAGATTAAAGTTTTGGAATGGCCCAGCCAGAGCCCAGACCTGAATCCGATTGAAAATCTGTGGGGTGATCTGAAGAGGGCTGTGCACAGGAGATGCCCTCGCAATGTGACAGATTTGGAGTGTTTTTGCAAAGAAAAGTGGGCAAATCTTGCCAAGTCAAAATGTGCCATGCTGATAGACTCATACCCAAAAAGACTGAGTGCTGTAATAAAATCAAAAGGTGCTTCAACAAAGAATTAGTTTAAGGGTGTGCATACTTATGCAGCCATATTATTTTATTTTTATATTTTTTCTTCCTTCCACCTAAAAGATTTCAGTTTGTTTTTCAATTGATTGTACAGTTTATAGGTCACATTAAAGGTGGAAAAAGTTCTGAAATTATTCATCTTTGTCTCATTTTTTCACAGCACAGAAACCTGACATTTTAACAGGGGTGTGTAGACTTTTTAAATCCACTGTATATATGTGTGTGTGTGTGTGTGTAATATTTCTCCCTGTCTATGACAGAGTTTCTGAGTAAAACTGTAAAGGGCTCCTTGTTGTTAATATTAAACTAAACTACCTAAGTGTTTATTTGCATATTTAAACATCCGTTTATCAGCATGCTCTGTCTTTACTCAATTTAACTTTCCAAACAGTCCCTGCAAAGGTCTGCCCCCGGTTTCTCTTGCACACAGGGTTTCTATAGCACTAGATGTAGTATTATTATTATTATTATTATTATTATATCTTTATTTGTAACGCACCAATATATTCCGTAGCGCTGTGCAGGGGTTGAGTACATTGCAAAGATAAAATTAACACCTTATAAAGAATGGCGGCCCCAATGTACATAGAACTTGTACATTAAATGTACATAGAGCTTGTTTCCAAAGCACCGACACAAGATTGAAAACTCGCAAACTTACAATGGGTACTTGACAATGAAACACTGTCTCGCAGTATATTACTAAAATGCTGAGGAGGCACAATATTTCATTGGCTAGTAAATCTAGTGCTATAGACACAACCTTTGGAGGAACTGTTTGGAAGGTTTCAGTGAGTAAAAACAGAGCTTTGAAGCAAATAAAGACTAAAGTAGTTTACTTTAGTATTAGCAACAGGGAACCCTCCATGTCCCTTTAACCTTTCTTTTCTGAAGATAATTGTTGTTGTTCACTTTACAGATTGCTTAGCCTGGTATTCTTGGTAGACCGTTGTTCAGGCACAGCATTATGGGAATATTTCAGTGGCTGTTGATCCCAATATTTTCATTTATCAATGAGTTATGTCTATTACTTTTTTAGGTTGAGAGTGTAATACTGTTGAGCCTTCTGATACTGCTACTGGATGCTCTGGCACCTGTAGATGCCAAATTTACACTGTATAGTTTTAACAGAAAGTTACATCAATGTCTTCTCCAATCTCAGGAAGCAGATTAACAGACATTAAAGTGGAAGATCATAGAGCAGCATAAATGCATGTTGAAGGGATATAACAGGTATCTTTTGCTAGGTATATTATGTACCTGTGTATTTATTTATTTTTCTGTGCTTTGTTTTATTAACACGTGTTTAAAATCTATTTTTTTACGGTCTAAAATCATACAAACAGTCCCTGCATAGGTCTGCCCACTCCATAGTATGCAGACACAGACTCTATAGTACTGGATGTGCAGTGTAGTGATCTAGTCTCTCAGGGACCACATCTCTATGTGTGTTTTCTGAGACATCCCTGATAGGCTAGGACACTACTTCACATCCAGCACTAACAAGTCTGTGTTTGCATACACTGGAGTGGGCAGACACAACAGGGATTATTTGTATAATTTTAAGTATTTCTTAACAAAACAAAGCACATACAAGTAATTAAAGACTACATACCTATTATTAAAATCCAGAAACTTTCAATGTCCCTTTAAAGGCTGTGTTATTTTATTTTCCATTCTAAAAATATTTGGCAGATTTTCAAATGTTCTTCAAAATAGTATATTTTAAATACAAAGAAAATACTGAGCACAGAAGGAGTAGCCGGTCTGATAAACTAGTCACTGGTGTATGGGCATCATTAATTCAAAGAACCCAGGAGGTAATCAGCAATTATCTGCAACTAGCAAGAGAGTCTGTGCATGGATTGAGCTTATTGACAGGTACAATTACAAACTTTAATGTAAGTTTACTGTAAGAAAATATATTTGTGATAACATTTAATTGATAAAGTACTTCAGTGATGGGATACTCTGAAATATCCCAGTCTTCTACCAGTAAAATGTTTTCACCCCACCTCCGTACCGTCTCTGTAAAAGAGCTCATAAGCCAAACGACTGTTGGGACATGGCCTTGTTGTTATTTTTTGTTATAAAATGATGGACTATCAACCCTATTAAATTCGGCTACGTTGTATAACGTAGTGCGTAGCTCCAATTTTACGTGTTTCAGGTATTTAAATTAGCCCAGTAACGTAGCTCGCAGCGGGCCTTGCTTGTTAAAACGCAGGAGGGCTGAGCATAGATTTGAATGTGGAAGTGTTGGCTTCATGTGTTACTCTCCTCCTTTGTATATGGT